>OX940977.1:25977346-26577346 GCA_954871275.1 Leptopterna dolabrata
ATCATTGTACCAAAACCTGTGCAGCAGTTTCTGACAGTCCTATGAGTATACCTACCCTGAAAATTGTATGCCGTAGGACCCATTATTACCAGTGTTTTGGCTCTTGGCCCGCGGCGCCTCTTCTTGCCGTCGTCGGGTAACCAATAACTATACTTACAACAAATTCTGAAGGCCCAACGAGTCTAACCTCAAAACTCCCAAGTCAAAATACCCAAAACTACTTCTTGCAGATTGATACAGACATACCTACATACCCGCAAGTATCGCTCGAGTATAAGTAAGAAGTTTCACTGACGTTCGGCAAAACTACAAACAGTTATACAAACAGTGTTATATCTCTATATATAAAAATGAATGTCTGTCTGTATGTATGTATGTTCCCTATAGACTCCTAAACTACTCGACCGATCGGGATGAAACTTTGGGAATATGTTTTGGGAACACCGGGGATGGTTTCTGACTAGGTTGCATTCTCGGTGGAGACTTCCTTCAACGGTTTTCAGGCTATTCCTAGCAACCCCGATCTTGAAAAGTTGTTGTCGAGAATGTCGTTGTCAAGAAAAATGGGAAAAGCAGTTTCGTCGAGTTTTTCATATCGGGTCGTGAGTGGTGTCCTCGGGTAGGGCAAATTCCCCTCTTTCCGAAAAGTGGCGAACGATTTTTCTAGGACCACAACTTGCCGAGTTATTTACATATTTACAATGTTCGCAGCAACTCGCCGAGTTATTTATTGGTACCTATCAACACGGCGTCAAATCTATTTTCAAAGTTGTTCAAGGAAAGTTCACTCCATTTTAGGACAACTCGATTTAAATCACATGTTCTACTGTGTATTTTGGTTTATTATTTTCAATAATGAACCATTGGAATCGAGCATGAAAAAAAAAATTCTAACCCCCCCTCAAAATTTGATGGTTTACGTTTCAAGGTATGTAGAATCCAAAACTGCAATAAAAATATTTCTGTCTGTCCGCCGTACGCCGTACGGGCCACTTTGCTTAGTTACCATGAAACAAAATTGATGAAATTCGGGTTATGGGTCCCGTTCGGGGTCTAGTTGGTCCTCGAAGCTCGACGTTACTGTCAGTCATCTCTAAGGGGTTCAAAATAGGGGTTGAAATTTCCAGAACGCCTATACCTTTGTTTTACGTGAATTTTTTCACGGTTTTAAATAGTTCTTGAACTTGCGAGTTGTTTAAGACCATCCGGAGCATCGTACGTCCAGCCGTTCGTTCACAGTAAGGCCCCGAAGTTTGCACCGACAGGCATTTTCGACAGCAGGGTGAATGAAATTGTATACTCTTGTCACCAGGGACGCGCTGGATTCAGTCAATCAATCAATTTATTCAATCAATTGATCGATCAATCAATCAAAATTTTCAATTGAAATTGGAATAGTTTGTAAATTATTGGATTACTTTATTGTTTGCAATTGGGGAATCATAGGCTTGTTTGTGTGTCTGTTGTTTTCAATTGCAATTGGCCACTGCTCACTTGAATTGGAATTCATTAATTTGAATTGGAATTCATTTCGAATTGTCTAATTGGCATGGTGCGCATTGGCATGGTCCGAAATGGTTCTGCAATTCTATTGGCCCAACGCTGTCTGCGATTCTCATCATTTTTCAATTGCAATTGGCCACTGCTCACCACTCTACCTAACATCCCCATCTAAATTCCCGACACACTAATCCTATAAACATACACTCCACATTCGCCAAAATTGGCAAAGTTGTGTTAATAAAATATTGAAATTGCAATTGGATTACAATTTCAATTGCACTTTAATTCACTTAGGATTGTAATTGTAATCCTCTAAGATTGCACTTAGGATTGTAATTGTTAGTGCACTTAGGAATTCACTTAGAATTGTAAAAATTGGTATACCATCAGTCTGAATTGGACTTTCATTTGGAATTCATTTAGAATTGTCTAATTGGCATGGTGCGCAGTGGCATGGTCCGAAATGGTTCAATCAATCGTTTTCTTTTGTTTTTTCAATAAATTCATTACGACTGGCCTAGGCCATTCCAATCACAAGGGCCGGCCACGGCTACGCGTTCTGCAATTCTATTGGCCAACGCTGTCTGCGATTCACATAATATGTATAGAGTAGTGCATATTATATTGTATAGACGGGTTATCTATACATAGAGCTGTGATCTGTAACAGAACGGTATTCTGTACAAAAATAATAAACCGTTGTGCAGGGATTTGCAGCGTTTTTCCTTCTTCGTGGTTGTATAAAAATGAACTTTACGTCCACTTGTTTACGCACCCCGACCGGGGCAACACCCGGGTAATCCGCTAGTTATGTTATACAACATAATATAATAATTTTTATATTATGTTACACAACATAATATAACACACGAGGAGTAACCTACCACCTTTAATCTAGAACAGAGGTTTCCAACTCAAGTTAACAGCACCGCGTCCCCCTCAACTTCTAGTTGGGATTTCAATGGTGACTTTTATCAATATATTGATACCAGCCTTTTCTTCAGACCGTACAGAGAAAAGTAGAGTTGATAACTCGAAACTAAGTAGGAAAGGAATGCATTTTCCACGTTGCATGCAAAATATTTCAATGCTAATTGATCATTGTCCTATTAGAATACACCCCCATTACAATCAATTGAGCCTTTAGCTCTAAATGACCACGATTGGGCAAGGTAAGTAACGACTGTGTAAAATTACGAAAAAGTAAGAACGAATTTATTTTGACCGAACTTGATGAGATTTCAAGAGGTGTGTTTCTGATGTATAATATTATAAGGAGGCGATTTTCTATAGTCATCCCAAAGACAATCCATCCGAACCCTGATGAAATTTATTGGACCGAACTGAATAAAATTTTGGCAATAAAGGCGAAAATGTCAGAGAATTTATTTGATTTTGGAGAAATTTCTGATGAATTATTCGTCAGATTCACTGAAAGGAAATCTAGTTATAAGAAAAAATTGTGAGATTCGTTGTCGATCTGTACTGAACAATGCGAAATTCCGAGGGAGGTATCCAACATCGGATTTGCTGATCCAGCAGTGGGTTTGTCCCTTTTTTTGCACAACCTCTCGCCCTCCTGGTCCACCTTCACTGGACCACCTCAATGCTCTACCACTGGGTGGAAACCGTTTCTCAAAGGATTTTGTTTTATTTTCTAAGGATTTCCTTCATTTTTGAGGAACGATTGAGATGTAGGTACGTTTCAAGATTGCGAATTGCAGTCTGATGAATGCCTAAGAAACAGACACGTTCCACGTAATGATATGAATATTGTCATCAGTGTGATAATTTTTTGAGATTGAACAGGTTTAGAAGATCAGCAAAGTACAAATGGTTGCTGGGTCCGTCCGTCCAGCTATTCATAAATATCGTAATTGAAAACATCTACGGTGACAAACAGCGGGCCGTAAAAATAATGAAGACTGAACAGAAAATAGAAAGAGTAGCTGTTCGGCGAAATGAACGGGCAAACTGATCGCAAAGGCACTCCTGAATAAAACTAAATCAGGTGGCTGTGTTTTATGGCCAGTTTGGACCAATGACATGAGACTTGCTAGGATTTATTGCTAAACGGTAGCGCTGGGAGGTCGGCAATAATCTTCGGCAGCAGTTGGGAACAGTGAGGACACCCGATGGTTTATGCGAGATCCGAATCTGAGCTGGTAAGCCGAAGAAAAAAGCCGTAAAACAAAACGGGAGAAAAAACAAATGACTCGTGGCGCGAACTCGTTTCATTCCGTAAGTGAGAGTTATCTACAATATTATAAACGAAGATTTGATTTAATCCTCACCAGTATTATAGAGCGTTCGCAAAATGAATAATTCATGAGAGGCTGAGAGGACTGGCAGGAAGTACGTACGGAATCGGAGTAACAAGGGCGCCGGGCCGTTTTAGAATGGCCTATAATTAAATGGGTGTGTGACTCAAACTGTTTTCGATACAATACAGACTAGACCCGGCATACCTGCATATTTGCCGACTTCTTCAAAGTATCTCATCAAAATATCAAAGGATCACCTAACATCACCTAACATTACGTCAAATACTTATGCTCAAAAACAGGTGTACCGGGGAATAGAATTATCAATTAAAACAGCGAAACGAATCAATCTAATTCATATCGCACATTGCACAAGATGGAGTGAGGATCAATTTATTTAATGGGGCAACCTCTTTCGGCAACTTGAATTTACTGAATCTTATAGCACAAATTGAGGTGCTGTCCATTCCTAGCGAATTCCTAAAACCAAACCCGAGATGGGGCATCAGGCCAACGTTCTGCCATGTTCTACGTCAGTGCCTTGCTCACCACGACTACTACAACATGCATCAGTAATCCAATATCCACGAGGCTCAAGAAGAATGGTACACTTGAATCTTTCGATAAAATTCATCGGACAGATTCATTATTAACTAAATTACCATGCGATTACCAATTTGTATTTCTCCACTAACGTTTCATATGATTAAATTGAAAGTCAATTATTCTATGAAACTGACAGTCAAGTCCCTTACGCCAAGTTCAATCCTGAAAGGTTGCCGATAGGCTGCTCCAGAAGCGTATACGTTTTTTCATGTGAAAATGAAATATAATATATACTACTATATACCTAATAAGTTAGGGGTGAAATAGATTTTGATCAAGAAAGCGGTTCCAATTTGTATGCCCGTTGGCGGAATCAACACCAAATACCCTACAGCCATTGCCCTCCGTAGGGACTGGCAAAATTTTATGCTTTGGGATTGAACTTACAAACAAATACACACGATAAAACAAATACAACAAAAATTGGAGCACAACTATAACCGAACGAGATGTGCACACCGATTTCGTTAATTTTGGTTACCTACGATGTTTTAGAGAAACGCAGCGGACGGCGTAGAGCGGATTTTTTTTCTCCTGAGTTCTGCGTTCTTTGAAAGTAGGTAAAATATCAAAATTTCGGGGCGGACAAGATAATGTTCACTATCTGAATTTACTACGAGTCGAACAAAAACAAATCAAAGCAACGCAATGCTAGATGGATATTTCATCTCATAAACCTCAGCTTTCTAACGCTACAGCCTTCATTTTCGTGCAAGTGTTATGAGATCGGAAATGATTACGGAAGTACGTGGAATTTAAAGTGAGGGGTCATCAGAGGGGACATCAGCGAATTTAAACATGCACCGATTCCCACAACTACTGAAGTTATGTGCGGATTTCTACTTACTATGTACTCCATACTGAATCGAATCCTGAAACCGACAATTCTCCTCAACTCCACGAAACTGAGATTCACTTAACTGAAAACTCAGTCAGTTCACTAACAGAGTGAACTTGAACGCAGACTAATCGATAAAAATTTTAAAAAATTGTAGGCACGTAAATTAGGTAACGTAAAATTTAGCGACCGACCATCGGCATGAAAGTTAAAGTTGGGAAACAAAATTTTATGTGCGAGAGAGCGCTTCTTGAATGCAACAACTTTGGAAGTCAGTTTATCTACTAAATAAAACTTACTCTGAACATTCGTCTTCAATTGGTATTAAAAGTTGAATCTAGTTCAAAGCAGTCATTAATTGCTAGGGCACCAAGAGTAGCCACAATATACGCAATAACTGGAACACTGAATGGGACATTATTGTTAATCTCATTTCGGTTGATGATTACAAATGTCTTAGGAAGATACGTGGAAATATTCCCATGATGTAGAATGGATGCACTGAAGGAGCATCCATTCTATAGCTCGTAGTTTAACGTCCGACGGTCAACGGTCTGCTGTATGAAAATTGAACAGAATTGATAATGAGGCGTCAAAAGGGTTCCCACGATACCTCGAGGAAATGCATTCAAAAGACGAGGGCACCTACTTATGCGAGATCACAAGATCAAGAGTCGTCGATGGAACAAAATATCCGTGAAGGGTGTGTTTGTTCCTTCGTTGAAGATAACTTGAAAAATAAAGTGAACGAAGAAAAATGGACAGAGTTTATTCGTAGATAAACAGACACCGATTGAATCAATCTCGAGGCAGTGTGTGGTTGTTTCTCCAGACGGAGACTTGGTAGGCGGGATGAGGTAAGTGAGTGACGTCAGGCGCACCACACCCTGAAGATGACATGCTTCCCGAGGTCGAGAGGTTTCGCATGGATACTCCAACATAGTATTCATAGGTAGTGGTCGAGAAAGATGATCGCTCCATCTTACGTGAGCTTTGGGAGAAACTGCTCATAAATATGGCGAACCTATCAAGGAACGTATTTTTTCACTTCCCGACATGTTCTTTACGCGATCTAATGACCGACGATGAATTACATGGCACACTATTCCGGTGCAACATAGCCAACCATAGAATATATTTGGAGCTCAACGTTATCATATTCCATATAATTAATTATAAGCAATACATCGATGAATTGATTTTAGATTGGTTGTTTGTTGTAACGTGGCTCAATTGTTCAACCTCAACTAGTACATTTTTGGTTTATTATTCTGTGAATAATACACCTATGTATTCGGTCAGCAAAAATTTTTTACAACACCCCCTCAAAATTTTTCTTTTCCGTTTCAAGGTGCCTAGATTCAAAAAACGCTGCAAAGTCCTTGTCACATGGGTTTATTATTCTACTGGACATGCCTACAGAAATATTGGCTGTTCATTTATTGTTTATTTCTGGTGAAATAATTTAAATAGCTATTTCTGATAGTTTCCACCATTTTTGGCCTCTAAAACACGAATTAGGTACGCTCCTTTTTTTTCAATTTATCTTTGATAATTGCTTGTGCCATTTAATCGTCTTGATCCACGTGTTGATACTACTTCCAGTGTTATTCTGCAAATTGATGGTGATTTCAGACGATTTCCCTGGTTTTTGACTCATAAAAAATCAATTTTGGGAGCTGAACATCTGGTAGAACCTCGATTTTCCACTCTTTGGTCAAAATCGACTTCATATTCGGTCTTCTCGTCCCCAAAAACATGAAAAACGATACCTCAAAAGCTCATTTTACTAACATGTTGCTAAAACACAAAAAGTACCTATTTTTACACACATTTTCACTCATAACACCCCTGGGTATATTCCGATCGGGCTGAAAAGTTTCGGGACACAACTAGGGCCCAAATGGAGCATGTGTGCGAAAGAACGAATTGTTTAGGCCAAAAATGAAGCCTGTACACGTGATACGGCGGACGGCGTACGGCGGACGGACATTGCATTTTTTGAATCTACGCACCTTGAAACGGAAAAGAAAAAATTTTGAGGGGGTGTTATAAAAATTTTTTGCTGAGCGATTACATAGGTGTATTATTCACAGAATAATAAACCAAAATGCAATGTCCGTCCGCCGTCCGCCGTACGCCGTCCGCCGTATCACGTGTACAGGCTTCATTTTCGGTCCAAAAAAGTCGTTCTTTCGCATACATGCTCCATTTGGGTCCTAGTTGTGTCCCGAAACTTTTCAGCCCGATCGGAATATACCCAAGGGTGTTATGAGTGAAAATATGGTTAAAAATAGGTACTTTTTGTGTTTTAGTAGCATGTTAGTAACATGAGCTTTTGAGGTAACTTTCCCCATGTTTTTGGGGACGAGAAGACCGAAAATGAAGTCGATTTTAACCAAAGAGTGGAAAATTGAGGTTCTACCAAAGATTCAGCTACCAAAATTGATTTTTTATGAGGCAAAAATCTGGAAAATCGTGTGAAATCACCGTTAATTTGTATGATAACACTAGAAATGGTGTCAGCACGTGGATCAAGACGATTAAATGGCACTACCAGTGATCAAAGATGATTTGAAAAAAAAAAAAGAGCGTACCTACCTAATTTGTGTTTTGGGGGCCAAAATTGGTGGAAACCATCATAAATAGCTATTTCAATTATTTCACATGAAAGAAACAATAAATAAACAGCCAACATTTCTGTAGGTATGTCCAATAGAATAATAAACCCGTGTGACAAGGACTTTGCAGCGTTTTTTCCTTTCAACAAATACATATGAATCGTAAATGTACTTGTCGGTTTGCAGAACAGTACCGAAGTATCGCACTTCATATCCTTTGAAATTCATCATTAATCGAGTGAGCATGGAGCAAATACTTAATTATTGCTAATCAAAAACTTATAAAAAGGACCCCAAACACGAATTGTAAGCCTGTCGGCATCGCATTGGCGCCCAGTCAGTGGTAGCTTCAAATTTATAAATCAGGTTTTTGGGTCAAACAACCACCCGATTCCAGTGGCGTGCTAACGAGATGCGGAGGTGTAAAAATTCATACTTATGTAACAGTAATTTCTCGGCCGGCTCCGGTACTCAATTTAAGGCTTTCTGGGGGAAGCAAGAGGGTAGGTATTGACCACAGAAAAAAGTGATTTACGTGGAAGGAGTATCTATTTAAAGGGTGAACAAAATAAACCGCCGTGTAATAATTTGCTTGGAATCAGAGATTGGAGGAGGAAAACTCTGTCTCGGGAAGAATATGGCCCGGGAGGCCAGGGCCATAATAATAATTTTAAAAATTTAATCAACTTCACACCAAAAACCTCAGAGTAATTATTGTATTAAGTTTCCCGGAAGTCTTCAACGAGGAATATCGATGATTCCCTATCGAGAATTAAGCGTAGTGGATTTTACGAAACTGATGATCGACTCATATTATGTGACTTATCGACGGAAGTATTTCAAGAACAAATCCGCTAAATTGCTTCGCCTTGGGAAGCAATACCGATAAAACACTGCGAAAGAGCAACCTTTTGTTTGCCAGCTGTCCGCCCACCAGGATGTCTTGAGCGTCCTCCCACAACGCCTCAGTGACAGGAGACTGCGGAATTTTTCTCTCCCTGCGGTTAATTCTTGATGCAACGGGTCAAACAGGAAGTCGTCCTTTTCTTTGCATACAATCACAAAGCTCATACTCGGGCTGATTTACACACAAACGGTGAGCCGTCATTCCTGACCCAGTCGTCCGACGTCACCCGCCGTCGTATTTCAATCGCTTATATCGTTTCGGTTCAATTAAATGACTTATTGTTGTTAGGATTCTTGAGATTTGGTCACTAACACCAGACAGAACAGAATACTAACAGCAATATTCATACTGAGTGGTCAAGAACCTTATACATACTAAATAGCTTATATGCCGGCATTTAACATCTGGGAATCCTTCAAGTCCGGAAGAAACCTGGGAACAGGAATATCAAGAGAACTCGAAATTCGAAGAAGTTACAAAAAAAACCGAATAGCCCCGTAAAGACTTGACTGATGATGTGTCAGTGATTACGGAGTGGAGTATTAAAGGGGGTGGGTGCCAATTAAAGACTGGAGGATCACGCTTTGGCTGGTTGCGTGAAGGCGCACACTCATCAGCTCTGACGCTTTATACCCGAGTAAAAAAAGGATTACCGTATTGTCCGGTAGACCAGAGTGACAACCGGAACGGCGGGTTAGTAATGCAGCAGGCACCTATAACAAGTTTACATTATCGTATTAGGACGAGTTGACACCTCACGATGTGAATGGAGGTTTTCCTGCGAGTCTCGAGTGCTTCAACGGAACACCCCGTTCCGCCAACTGCAATGAAACGTCACTTCCAGATAAAGATAAGAGATTCACAGTTGGCAGTAGCTTTCTCATCCATACTTGTTGCTGTCAACACTTGTAGAATAATGATGTACTACCAGAAGCGTGACGATCGGGGAATCTGTGCAAAAATAGTTCGATGTGGCTGCAACACGCATTACCACGTCCTGAAGGGTATGGAACTCTCGTATGAAGGAACAATCACATAATTGAGCGCTCATATCTAATATAATGTGTATGTTTAGATAGCGGCAAAAAGACTAACTGCGTTTTCTACTCAAAAACTATTACGTGCGAAAATATACCTACATTCCCCGCAGCGTGGCGATAGCCAATAGTGCAGCCACGTCAATAATGTTGATTATAAGAGTTTCTCTCGTCAAGATCCTAAAAAGGAACACTTAATGTCTGCGATTTAGGCTTCCGTTGCGTTTTGTGAACTCCGCAGCACTTGATGGGCTCAAGCTGTGCAGTGAAGCTTTCAGCACACGACTCTGTATCAAATGTATTGAACCATCTTGTGGTCTCAAGATGTGTATAAATATGGTGAAAGATTATGGATTGTTAAGATCAAACAGCTTCCAACTAAATTATGCTCTGCAATAAATTTGAGGGTTGAGTAGTAACGTCTATGGCCGGAAGTAACTCAAAATTATTTGAGATGTTGGAGAAAGGGGAGGGTAGCTTTCCTCAAACGACTGTTCTGGTAGACCATTGTTGACGACTGTACCGTAGGGAACTTCATTTTCGAGGAAAAAGCAATGAACTACAGGCAATGAACTACAGGCCTGAGGCTAACCGTCTGTGGTTAAGTCGAAAGGCATAGGATATGATGAACTCCACAGTTGACAAGGAATCGTTCCGAAGGAGAAAATACCAGGGATTGAAAGACTTGGCCGCTTGGAGTTGAACGAATCACAACCACTAAAGTGGACAACAGCTAGCGACCCCGAGCTCAGGCACAGGGGACAGTGACACGATGGGTCTCAGATCTTTCTCTGACAAGGGGCAATTAGGTGTGGTACCGCCAGGAACCTGAGCTCCTCCAAGTCCAGAAGTTTGAAAGTTTTAACGGAGCTGGTGGAGCTATTTAGCAAGCTATTTGGCGACTTGGAAGCGCAGACAAGAGCCCGAAGCGAAGAAGAACAGTTGTTGCTCTTGGGACAATCATTGTAATAGCACCTTTAAAGCTCAGCAGTGGAAGGTAATTTACCAAGTTTATTCCCCTATTGTAAGAGTTACGATTGCTTCTTTGCTCCCAAGTATTGAAAACAGAACTTATTGTTTTCTACTGTACATTCTGAAATAGGATAGGTGCTCCATGTTAGCTACTAACGGAACAGACGTCAATGAACCAAGGTTCCTGCAGAGAGTTTTTCCATAAAATGCAGTGCAATTGCCATTTCATTCAAAATAGTTTACGTCCTCTTCATGACCCAACAGTTATGCTCAGTCGGGCACAACACCCATCCAAACCGGCCCAATTTCTATCTTGTACCATAGAACGTTGGAAGGTTTCCAGACTGATATCACTACTTTTGATATCAACGACTGCATCATGATGTGCTGTATCATGTTACTATTGCCACATATATTTAACCAGCCATAAAATATTCTATTCTTAAAGATATATTACGGTGACATACAGGCCTAAATTTGTAATTAATCATTAATTTGTGGTTCAACTAGGGTGATAATGACAAGAGAGGGAGCTACCCAATCAGTTAAGTAAGCACGGAGACTGAATTTTCCCCTATTCAACCAACGATGCTGAAATGTGATGTTTGACCTTTTTGTTTCCTACTAGTGGTTAAAAATGTAAGCTGGGTGACCCGAAGCTGAAACTAAATTTCCAGAAATTTGAAGAGGCCTCGGAGAACAGGGCGACGAAGCGTGAGCAAGATTATTCACGATGTTTTATAATTCCAAACGTAGTAGGTTAAAATAGAACCACCAATAAGGGAAATTCCGATGATTTTTTTTCCTTCCTGAATAAAAGGAGAAGCCCTAATCTTGCGACAACAAAACAGCGGCGCGGGCTCGGCGTTGGGAAATAAAAATAAAGGTAACAGGTTGATCGTAAAGCTGGATGTAGAGTGCAGGGGGTATGATGTAGGAGCCGTGTCAAGGACCCTCGAGGAAACTATACGACGGAACAGATAGCGACTTATTCACCTGCAGTAGGTATGGAGATAATTGTGTTAAAGGCAGCAACTCCATGCAACCGACCGCTGCGATTCCTGATGTTGAGTTATAAAAGCGTTGAATTTGGACAACAGATGGAAGCAATGACGCTCAGAAGAGTCCGTCATGTTGCTGATGTGCGTTCTTCTGCAACAATTAGGTATATCTGTACGCGCGGGAGTTGAGCGTCGCCTATCAAGTCTGGGAATCAGTTCCAATGTGCCCTTTGAAGTATTTGCTCGCATACCTTACACTTGATAAAAATTCGCGCGAAATTTTATCACATTCGGAATTAGTGAACTCCTCTGTGATGACCAATTTATACGAAACAGAGTTCCTAGCTTGAATCTGAACTCGCATCTGCAACACAGGGGACGCTGAGAAAGAAGGTAGCATCTAGTAAAAAAAAGAAGATATTGTTACGACGGCAGCTGAAATCTTGACCCAACAGTGAATCGAGCTGGAAGTAGCACCTACATGTTCTTCACGTAGGAACTAAAGCAACAGTAATGAACTAAGTAAGAAACTTTGGAAGAACAGAGAAACAGCAAGCGAAGTGCCACATTTTCCATGGGTATATTCTCGGTGTCACTCGAAGGTCTGGTTTGTAACAGCAACACAGAAATCGTACATGGAGTGGGGAAGACGAGAAATTGCTTAATCTCCGATCTCTCTGACACGATTGCTATATCGTTTACCTCTATCTAGTTACTCACACTTGAATAACCACTCAAGTACATTAACCCACTGATGAGAGTGATCACGTTAGGAGATTAATAAAATGCAAACCTTTACTCGCGGCCCTTCATTCTCATTTTATTCTCATCTGAGCCAATAAACTGGCTTAAAAGTGGCTGGCAATTGGAGAAGCCTTTCATTAAATAAATTAATGCCCAGCGCTCATTTGAGTTTTATGCCGATGAGAGCTAACACGGTGTTTAGAACACCTTAGTGCACCGCCACGGCCTCGGGGCCCTGTTATTATATATTTTAATCAACGCATCGCACATACAAAAAAAGGGGGAAAAAAAGAACGCTTTTTCACCCTTATTCAATTTTGAAAAAATCTCAGACATAAATGCCCTCATTACTTACCACCAATATGACCTATTAATTTGCCCACTTCGTTATTTAAAAAGCTGTAAATTGTTCTCATAGGGTCCATTATTTGCTACACAACCCTCCTGTCTTGGACTCTGTTATGTTGTACAATATACCGTCGAATTCCAAATACCTACTAGGTGGGAACAGGATCATTCATGAGATTATTATTCGACCACTACAACTATTTTTTATAAGTGCTTTTAGCAAAACACACTTGCTATTTCAACGCGTAGGTCATGTCGGAACAAAATTCATACGTAGATATTATAGTTCAAAACTGGTACAAGCTTGAATATTTGACTCCGGAATATTGAGTTTGACCAAAATAAATTAATTTAAAAGTTCGAAAAAAGGAAAGACGAATGATCGATGAAAATAACTGTTGAGGTGCTACAAAGGTACGGGGGGACACTCGGTTTCAGGACAAAATGTGACTTCAACACAACTGCTGCAGCCGAATGCCTTGTGGGCTTGTGAGGATCGCGTGTAGAAATCGCGCAAACGCAAATTGCTCAAGACAGCCACCAACGAAATTAACTGGTTCCACGTGGAACTACAATTTCAACAATTATTATTTTTAGAGCTTTGCTTCCTGGCTGGGTTGAACGAAAAGATGAGATTGGTGATCCTGGATTGTCATTCAAATCCGGGATGAGTTTATAGTGCTTCAAAGGGTCGTAGGCCGATGATCCCTGGCACCTGTAGACTTAATTTATCAACAACAGCTTAATCAGCTCAACCGGTTGTTAGTGGCGTCAACAACTGTGAAAACGAAATGAATGCAATGATGCATGGTGCCGTAAAATTCCCTTTCACGTGAAAAGAAGTATCAAAGTTAGTTTTTCCTCAACCTGGCATCTGAATTACACAGTGAAAAGGTGTATACCAGAAATTAGCGGTGGATACATTCTTATAATATTATATACCTAGTTTTTTTTATAATTTATTTATTTATGTTACAACTGTGTATAAATATATAACATCTAGCAACTTTTCTTTAATATCTTTGAGCGTGATTATATACCTAGTGTTTAGGCCAAGTGGATATGATTTTAATGAATCCATCGTATCAATGATAAAAGGAAAGATTTTCAATTTTCACCATTATTTTATTGAAATGCCCGCTACATGGGGCTGCAAAACTCAGGAATAATGTATTAAATTGTTGATATTAATGATACAATTAGTATTAATTATATTGAAAACGAGATCTTGAATGTTGGGTTTGCGTTGATTCTAAAATGTAACCTGCTCCTGGGAACTCCTCTTGCACATGTGTATGTATCCTCTAATAAAAAAATTTAAAAAATAATAACAATTGATCTCGGAGTTGTTCGCCGGTTGTTCGTTTTTGAACACACGAGTGACCGGGGGGGGGGGGGGGGGGGGACGGAAACGCAGTTTGGCGAGAAGTCCAACGGGTTATTATACGGGTGTGGATGAGAATTATCTACTCGGCAGGGGCGGTTCTTTTCCGTTACGTCCAGATTTACATTTTGGTTTATTATTCTGTGAATAATACACCTATGTATTCGCTCAGCAAAAAATTTTTATAACACCCCCTCAAACTTTTTTCTTTTCCGTGTCAAGGTGCGTAGATTCCAAAAATGCAATGTCCGTCCGCCGTACGCCGTCCGCCGTATCACGTGTACAGGCTTCATTTTCGGTCTAAAAAAATCGTTCTTTCGCATACATGCTCCATTTGGGCCCTAGTTGTGTCCCGAAACTTTTCAGCCCGATCGGAATATACCCAGGGGTGTTATGAGTGAAAATGTGTGTAAAAATAGGTACTTTTTGCGTTTTAGCAACATGTTGGTAACATGAGCTTTTAAGGTATCGTTTTTCGTGTTTTTGGGGACGAGAAGACCGAATATGGAGTCGATTTTGACCAAAGAGTGGAAAATTGAGGTTGTACCAGATGTTCAGTCCCAAAATTGATTTTTTATAAATCAAAGCCTGGAAAATCGTCTGAAATCACCATCAATTTGTAGAATAATACTAGAAAAAGTATCAAGATTTGGATCAAGACGATTAAATGGTACATACTATCAATGATCAAAGATAATTTGAAAAAAAAAGGAGCGTACCTAATTGGTGTTTTGGGGGCCAAAATTGGTGGAAACCACCAGAAATAGCTATTTAAATTATTTTATATGAAAGATACAATAAATAAACAGCCAACGTTTCTGTAGGTATGTCCAATAGAATAATAAACCCATGTGACAAGGACTTTGCAGCGTTTTTCACATCGCATCATCCCGGTACGATTTGTAATGTACCTATTAACTTCTGATTTGATTTTGTTTTTGTTATGTTTTGTTGGAAAGGGTGAAAAACCGTTTATCGGTTGCCAGCGGGGTATTAACTCGCCCTTTGTGTGGGCCTCCGTTTTCCGTTCACCCACCAAAAAACACCCTTTCTCTCGTATGGACCGCCCTGGAACTACTTTTTCGAATTACTTCCGGCGTAGTCCATTCAAATGCCTGATATTGGCTTCCTCCTATCTATATTTTCCCCTATTTCATTCGTATTCCCCCTCCCACTCCCTGTTTATCTCCTTTTGTTTGAGGACAGTGATAACGAACGTAGCCACTGCATCCCAGGTCTCCCTCCTTTACACAATTTTCGTTACCAACCTTTCAGGCTCAAATGCTCCTATCCTATTTCTCAGGGCGGACCTGAGCGTTTCCCAGTGCAGGCACTCGAAGAACGTATGGTGGGCATCTTCCTCTTCTCTGTGGCACAATATACATGTTGGCCCAGTTGCCTTTCCTATTTTTGCGAGGAAGGCCCTGAAGTAGCCGTGGCCACCTCATCGTGTTTCCTCCCGGTCCAGGCCCGCAGGTCCCAAATCAGCCTTGCCATCCATCCCCCCCCCCCCCCTGGTTTCACACCTCCATATCTCTTGCCAACCGCGCATAGTCGTCTCTTTTCTTCCTTCCTCACTGTCCCTGATGCATCCTCCTTCTTTCCTTGGCCAAAAGGACTATTGATATGGAACAGGCGATGACCTGTGCGGCGACTCCTGAGCGTTCTATACGCATTGCATATTCTCAAGGCTCCTCTTCTCTGCACTGCCTCCATCCTTCCTCTATACACCTGGAAGTTCAGTGCATCGGCCCATATCTCAGCTCCATACATCATGATAAAGTCTGCTGTTCTCATTAGGAGCCTTCTCTTGGCTGAAGATGGTCCTCCTATATTGGCCACGAGTCTGCTCAACTTCCTGACTACCACCGCAGCTTTGTCCACCGCCTTACATATGTGGTTCCAGAAGGTGAGCTTGGTATCTAACATCACACCCAATTACTTGATGGCATCCAATGTTCTGATGGCCTGGCCACCCACGTCCACTTCATCGGCATCGCCATGCGTTCGGTCGTGTTGAGCCAAAGACAAGGATCTCGCCTCCATCCACTCCAGAATCCGCCTCATAGTCTGATTCAGCGTACACTGCAGAAACTCCACAGTTCTAGCTCTTGTGACTGCCACCAGGTCATCTGCATAGCCCACCAATAAGACCCCTTCCAGCATCTGGAGTCGCAAACCACCATCATAGTTGAGGTTCTACAGACCAGCCCCCAGTACTGATCCCTGTGCAGCACCAGCAGTAATCCTTTTCTTCTTCATCCCTCTCTTGTTTTGAAAATCAGCCACGGACTTGTGAGGTATTCCTGTATTACCTTATACAGATACATAGGCGAAATTCATTTATTGCGTCCAAGGTCGACTTCCGGGGAGCAAAACCGTATTGCCTCGGTGACAGTCCTCCGGCCTCAGATACCGCATCCAGGACTCTTCTTCGCTTTAGCATCTTTTAGTACAGCTTTCCAGCCGTGTCCAATATACATAATGGCCTGCGAGCGGATGCGGTACTGGGATCTCCTTTCGCTTTGCCTGTAAGGATAAGTATCACCATTTCCACCTGTCTGGGAATATGCTCTCCACTAGACATGCATTATACATGTCTAAAGTTCTGGATGTGTTTGGACAGCTACCTTCAATATTTCTGCTAGGATTCCATCTGGTCCAGCGGCCTTCTTGTTACGCAAAGATTTTACTAGGCGCTCTACAGTTCATCCCCAGTGAAGAGAGGTATGTCGCACATCCTTACATCAATAGGTGATCTATCCTCAATATCGTGGGTAGGGAGGAGTTCATCAACTATCCTTTCCTTAACTTCTGACGGCATTTCTGATGTCGGGTCCCCTCCCGAGAAATAGTACAGGTAATGAAAATAACATCTTGAATAGAAAATGAGATGTGCTCATTTATATTTGTATGGATTTATATATTTACCTAACGAATCATAACTTTTAAAACGAATTGCTCAACTCCCAAGAGATGCTTAGCATTCTTTACGCTTAAATTGTTGCTTCAGTTGACATTATGGACAGGAATTCGGTTGTATTCAATGCGGCTATCAATTATAAATACTGTGACCTTCAGAGGTAGTCACGTAATACTCCAAAACCCTATATTAGGGTTCGGCTATAGAAAAATGCGTAATTTGAAAATACAAAGGAAAGAAAAACCCACTCCTTTCATTTTCGACTCCATTCTTCGCATAAGTACATAGCGTACATACCGATCGGATATTAGGATACAAGTTCCAAGTGCTGTAAGTGCCACACCTCCCGTGTTTGAGGACAAGTGGCATTTGGAGACGACCGCTCAGCTTCCCAAAACATTCCACACTCCACTTGATCACTCTTGGGAATTCGACCACTTCTACAACCCTCAAACTCAATCGTCTCGCCCAGCGGTAAATGCAGTTATTTCACCTTCGGAATTTTCAATTATATAAAAACGCGGGAACGTCATTGGTTTCATGAAATTCCACAAAGGAGGGTATTCGATTTTCATCAGGTTAAATTTATTTTAAGATCCGAGCTTTCCTGTTTCGACTCGACTGAAAAGTTTCGAACAAATACAGTTAGAACTGGTAATTTTGAAAGGTTTTCATCCTCCCTCATGACCCAAAGATGTTGCAATTTAATCCTGACGTATTCCGAATTGGACAGAATCGTCAATAAATTCGAATACCGTACGTCGACTGGACCAGTTGCACTGCAGCCCATTTATCCTTAGTGATCAGCCGTTCTAATAGAGAAATCAATTTTCAATCACTTTACAAGCGTGGTTTTGTACAAAAAACATTATTCATCATCCCGGTCGTTTACCGAAAAATTTAAAGTTTAACTCCATTTTCGAATCCACGCAATTGAGATATAACGAGATACAATTACTGTTATTCGCTGAAAACCGCTAATAAGGCTCCAACACAGATGGCAATGAGCTGCAAATATTCGAGCGAAAACTATATCGAACTATCAGCAATGCTAAGAGCGTCTCAAGCTGCTGAGAAAAAAAAATCACTCTTGTTGTCTAGCCCCTCGAACATCAGCTTTTCTACGACAAGAGATTTATTATTACATTGGATCTGTGGTGAGAGTTCACACTCAAGCAGCAAGAAAAGCCTTGACTGTGAAAATTTGACTTCTCTCTCCAACTTCTTCGTTCGAGCTTCTTATTAGGAACCAGAAGTTATATTTATAAAGATACAGTATCACTAAAATAATGGTTCTTAATCATTGGTAGGAGCTATAGGATAATTTATGATTGTCAGCCAACGGAGCCCTCTTTCTTTATACGGAACACCACTGGTTGATTAACTTGTCACTAAATAATTTCAAAGTGCCGATTTTGGCAGTCATTCTCAGTTGGTTATGTAATTAGAACATGATCGATATTAACGATCCGGAACTCTTATATATCGTTTCAAAGGGGACGTTTACCATGGACAGTTAAATAGTCCGAGTCGCCTCAAGAGAACACATTAGTGGCTTACGAAACACTGCGTAGTATTATTACCGGTTTTCCCGCACCGCAACGGCAGTTTTTGTTTGTTGCTTATGAGACCTGAACTAATACCTTCGATATGCCAGTAGGTTATAATGCGCAAATCCTACGCCTCATTGGCTGCTACCTGTAGCTCCATACCCTCAATGGTTTACCATCGGGCTACAGCATCCTTTCAAGGTAGGTCACTACTAGCCCCAGGATCTTACGCCCTTTCCGACCGTTTCACGTTTGTTCAAACAGGAAGACCTTCAGTTTGTTTCAATTACGTCAGATAATGAGTCTGTGGCGCGAAAAAATTCTATAGCTCCTACTTATAGGAAGGTCACAGGTTCACAGGTACGCACAGGAACGCAGGTAAGTAATTAGGGGGGAGGGGGGGGGATCGTCACCATATTGCAAGAAGAGGTTGAAGAGCCCATTTCCTGTCGTCTTCTCCTCCCAGGAATCTCGGTTCAGGTTTGACTTGAATGTCACTATGACGACCTGACATAGGGAAGAATCTTCACTCCATTTAATCATGTACTATAAATAATATTATGATGAGGTTCTTGACCGCTGGAATAAGTAAGGTAGGAGGTTCCTGAGGTTCGGCCAGTGAAAACTATTATCTTTACTTTACGGAACTATTGAGTCTTGGCCTAAAATTCAGTGTCGAATATAGTGATAAGGATCTTCCTCTCACACAACTTGGTGCTGATCTTGAATCTATCATAAGTGAAAGTACTGAGAAAGAGGAACAAGATGAATTGCGTGGCAAAACAACTAATATCATCATAATTTTATGCATAAATCCAAGCAGTCTCGATCCCCTACAAATTGCAACCAGCTTATAAATAATATTCATCCTTGTCTCATCACATTCAACATTTCGATGATGTGATGATTGAAATAAAGGCAAACTGCATATTCCACCCACAGAATCAAATCAATATAAAGGTCACAAAATATCCATAATGGCGTATGAGCAGAGGACAGGATTTTACAATCCGATCTTGATGAACTGAATTCGAGACTATCTAAGACCCAACGCACACATTCTATCGTGTAGCAAGGATTTCACATTTGCACATACGAAGACCTAAGTAATAGCCAAATTTTGAGGGAATTTATAAGGCCCAATCGTTCCTGCCTCTAAATTTCAACTCCGTTTTTTGTGTGCATGTCACAAGGAGTCGCGGACACACAGATTGCAGACCGACAGTTGTACTACAGACGAGATCCAATAAGCCCAGAATGGTGTGAAATGCAAAACGCGTGGAAATATTCCTTTCCTCCCGAAACGTCTCAAAGCTTCCACCGCTTTGGAAGACTTGGAAACAACTGCTTTATGAAACCATTGCACTGCATATTGGAATTTGGTCATTCGAGGATTTACGACCAGCAAGTATCAAAACTTTCCACGGCGGACTCAATTTAGCCCAGCGAGCTTCTCAAGTAAGCTTCTTCTGCATAGGTACATCCTTTTTCCTTCTTCCGGCGGAATATGTGAATTCACTGAACATATCGAAGTCGTGTTACATACAGTAGCTGAACACAATGGACCACACAGGTCGGCCTTTTTCGCCAATGAAGGTCTCGCGGGAAGCGGTTCGAGATAAAAATAGTTTATTATTACCCGGTAGCAATCATTTGGAAGCCGCCCAAAGGAATTCTCAAAGAGCAATGGGATGCGGCGGCGTTCGATGAGTGAAAAACGAATCACATAAATTTGACGGGAGAAGCACCTAAAGCCACGGGAGATACGTCTCTCTTGACTTGTAACTATTCTCGAAATTCGTTAGGAGTGATAAATTTATGACTGGATGCGATAGATTTGTGAGGCGTGATCTGCACCACGTGCTTCATTTACCGTAGGTACAAAAATCATTTCCATTATTTATTTATTTGTATATTTGATTGATTACCTTCCCGACTGGTGTACATATACCTATATATATATATATATATTTTTTTTTTTTTTTTAAGTCTAAACATAATATGTGTAATGAGTCCATTTTGGTTTATTATTCTGTGAATAATACACCTATGTAACTGCTCAGCAAAAAGTTTGTATAACACCCCCTCAAATGTTTTTCTTTTTACGTTTCAAGGTGCGTAGATTCCAAAAATGCAATGTCCGTCCGCCGTATGCCGTCCGCCGTATCACGTGTACCGGCTTCATTTTCGGTCTAAAAAATTCGTTCTTTCGCACACATGCTCCATTTGGGCCCTAGTTGTGCCCCGAAACTTTTCAGCCCGATCGGATTATACCCAGGGGTGTTATGAGTGAAAATGGGTATAAAAATAGGCACTTCTTGTATTTTAGTAACATGAGCTTTTGAGGTATTGTTTTCCATGTTTTTAGGGACGAGAAGACCGAATATGAAGTCCATCTTGAACAAAGAGTGGAAAAGTGAGGTTCTAAGGAACTTTAAGCCTTAAATTTACGTTAAATTTTGGTCTAAAATCGTCGTTTTTCCGCACACAGTTCGGGTACCCATTTGGGAACACATTTGGGTCTTAGTTGTGCTCCGAAACACAGCAGCCCGATCGGCATAACCCCAGGGGTGATATGGGAGAAAAATGAGAGTAAAAATACGGATTTTCGAAGGATTTTTGAGGTTTTAGTGAACATGAGCTGGCGAGGTATCGTTTTCCATGTTTTTTACGGCGAGAAGACCGAATATTCGGTTGATTTTGCCCGAAGAGTGAAGAATTGAGGTTTTAACGAGGGTTAAGCTCCCGAAATTCATTTTGTATGAGTCAAAAACCTGGGATATTGTCTGAAATCACCATACATTTGTATAATAACACCAGAAGTAGTATCAACAGGTGAATCAAGACAACTAAATGGTACTATCAATGATCAAAAATAATCCTTTGAAAGGAAAAGCCGAGC
Organism: Leptopterna dolabrata; assembly: GCA_954871275.1. Taxonomy (NCBI): domain Eukaryota; kingdom Metazoa; phylum Arthropoda; class Insecta; order Hemiptera; family Miridae; genus Leptopterna; species Leptopterna dolabrata. Next base: position 25,998,947 of record OX940977.1, read on the forward strand.
CTAATTCGTGTTTTTGGGGGCCAAAACTGGTGGAAATTATCGAAAAAAAGCCATTACGATAATTGCACATGAAAGAAACAATAAATGAACAGCCAAAATTTCTGTCGGTATGTCCAGTAGAATAATAAACCCACGTGACAAGGACTTTGCAGCGTTTTAGAAAATATAATGGTTAAATATTTAAAATTTATGTCCACCTGAATACTTAACAGATTATATTTTTTCTTCAATGGTTAGGAATGGTTTTGTTTTCCTTAGAATCATTCCTCAAGTTTAGCTAAAATCTTCCGGAATGTCGGTATTTATGTAGGAGAAGAGGGGAGGGTAGGTAGTAAGGGGGAGGAAATAAAAATATATTCCCCGATTTAGAAGTTGAATTTTGAATTTTGACAAAATAACGGGTTTCAGTTTGTTTTTGTTTTTTCCTCCATTTCAGCGTTATTTTATCCAATGAGACGAAGTCGTTTGTTGGATTTCCCGACCGCCAACATTAGTATTGTAAAACAGTGCGTTTACCTTAAACAGAAGAACCCGAACAAAGCTAATTAGAGGGGGGAAACAGCGGACAAAGAGTCTATAGACGCCGGCTGAAGGCTGGAAAAAGGCCCCGCGGAATTAGCATGTTATGGGGGCTCCGCGGCCCACAGAATGATTGTCCGTCGGTCGAGTGACAACGCCGAGGTGGAGGAGTCTCATTAGGAGTTCTGGGTGAAACAAAAGGAGGCTAACTCCCCCGCGTGATTAGCGGCTCGTGGGAACTGCGCTTCATTACGCATCGGGCCCTGTTGTTGGTTGTGACGTGGAATCGTTCAGAGGACCGACGGGGAATGGTTGCGAAGGGAGGAAGGGGGATCGTCACTCCTGACACGACCTCCAAACACCAGCAACTCCAACAGTGAACGGTCCTCCTCCGCCACGTTCTCATCTGCGTCCTCCACAACAACCTGCTCGTCTTTTAGCTGACTTTCGGGGAAAAACCTACCTTGGTATTAAAAAAGGGTTTTAATACCTTTAGTTTTGAAAAATGTATTAAAAAATGCGTTGCCGTAGGGGACGTCCAGCCGCCAGAGGTTTGTGTTCATGACGGTACGTTTATTTTCTAATGAAATCTGGGGGACACCCCCAGACCGCCGGATTATAACAGTTCACATCAAGGATCAAAGCAAGGAAACATGGAACATGTTTTTCGAATAGGTACATGATAACAGAGGATATGGAGATATGTAGAAAAACGTCTGCCAACTCGAGTAGGCACTATAGCTTCCTCACTTGAATCACATGAACGTATAGACTAGTTGGGTAGGTTCGTTATGATACGGGACCATCTGCGATCCAACCCGCGTGTACCCTCAAAATGTCATATCTCTAAGACTATTTTTCGCGTAGTTAGAAGCGTTATAAGGAAACGGTCAACATTTCAGGTTCGCGCATGCGGAGAGGGAAAGTACAGTAAGATTCCAATGAAGTTCATACGGAACCATCTATGTATTATACTGATCGACCCTCCAAAAATGTGAACTCATTTCAACGATAATTAAGATAGTTATGGGCACTCCAAGTATTTCACGTTTGCGCATGCGCAGAATTAACGATTTTCATGATTTTGAAACGGGACCATCTGCGATCCAACCCGCGTATACCCTCAGAATTTCAGCTCTCTACAACTATTTATCGCGTAGTTAGAAGCGTTACAAGGAAATGGTCAACATTTCATGTTCGCGCATGCGTAGATCAAAGTTACATTACGATTCCAATGAAATTAATTTGGAACTATCAAAGGTTTATTCCTGACCGACCCTCCAAGTTTGAATTGATTTAAACGATATTTAGGGTAGTTATGGGTGTTCCAATTATTTCACTTTTGCGCATGCGCAGACGAAAATTACGGTATTTTATCAATGATATTGGTATGGGACCATTTGTGACTCAACCCTACCCTCGAAATTTCAGCCCACTTAGACCATTATTTCGGTTAGTTATGGGTGTTGCAAGGAATTACCACAGACAGAAAGACACGGAACCAAATATGTTCCTCGATGTCTGAAACGGAAAATGGTATTTGGAAATTTTCATTTTGGAGTACATGAACTTTTTTTACTCAATCACGAATCCAAGGCTTCCCTGCCTTCGGTAGTGAGGAAGCAAAAAAACTTCGAGGGATTTCCAAGCTTTGGACCAGCGACCTAACGCAGTGTCACGTAAAACACGTCCTCAGCTGCTTTTGGCGTTTTTCGGGTAGGTAGAACCCCGTCGGCAGTTTTCGGCGGAGTGGGCCATGCTCTCCTCGGAGTTGGGTGGCAGGAGTGGGGTAGAGGGAGAACTGTGCGGGCGACGGGGAGGGGAGCGGAGTTCCCCTGGACTGGACGCGGACGTTTTCGAGCCTGGTTTACTCCCGTAAAAAAAATGTTCCACGTTAAAAGGACCAACAATTTTGGAACAAAATTTACTAGTACAAAAGTTCGGGATATTTGCAGCTCCGCCGTTTTTACATGCGGCTCCGCCGGTTCATCAAGACTCCGCTTGTTACTCCGCCGGAGAGAGTGGTGAGGGGAGGAAATGGTACACTTTCAATCTCATATAAACAGCCGTGTATTTCACAGTTTGTCGAGGGTATACCAAGTCAGAGCATCAGTCAGAGCATTCGGATGATCCAATTTCAACGGCACTGAGAGTAGTGCTTACCACTGCCTTCTGTTTCACCGAATTTGAAACCAGTTCTTTTAAAACCTGACGATCAGATAGGAGCTCTCTATCAAAATTGAACATGTCCATTTTCACAAAATGTCCAGGAACTGAAAAAAACTGCTGTAGGGTTACAGGATGTTCTGTTTCCTTGGGTAAAAGTGGTTTGTATCAATTAACGTTCAGTAGTAATATTTGCCTTTCGATTGAATTTTTAGTGATTAGTATTTGCCTCATAATTAGCATTTGTTTGTTGGACATGTTCAGATACCTATGCTATAAAACGATGGACATGTTCATTTTTGGAAAAAAAAAGCTGTGTCAAGCACTTGAGATGTGGTATACAAAAACAGCTGTTAGGATCAATAAAATACGAAACAAATTTATTTTTTATTTTTTATTAAAACAGTGCAGAACAATTCTTTATAAAACCTCAACTTTTTCTAGTCCTCCCCCACTTTTTTAATTTTTTTAAAAATTTAATTTTTTTTTAAATTCTTCATAAAACCTCATACATTTTCCAGTCCTCCCCCACATTTTTTACATCATCAAAAACTTTGAAAATAGCCCCATATTCCTCAGCACCTGCAAAAACCTATATTTTTTTCAAGCTTTTTTCGACTCTGCCAAAGTCCCTGTCGGCTAAGGGTTGGTGAAGGATGATGTATGGATGCTATATCAACAACAAACAAGTTAGTGGTGGTTGTTAGTGCAGTAGACATGGATGGAGAACGTTTCAGAAATCACAGAGGTGAGAAGAAGATGAGCGGGCACACAAGAACGTGAGGTGAAGCCACCTAGCGGAGCTTCTCCTCCCGCTATTAACCCTGGGGCTCCAGGGTGACAACGAGCGACCTTAAGCGGAAATTTGGGGCACTAGAATGTATGGAAAGACGTCTGTATAGAGACTGCAATGCTACCTGTTGGTGAACTGGAGAACTAAATTCTGGAAACAGTCACAACAACAAACGAATGGACATGTTGTTCTGAAAAAAAAAAAAAAAATCATTGAATGGATCCCCAAGTGTGTGGGACATGTTCATTTTTGCTGAAATTTTATGTGGAAAAAGTGAGATTTCGTATTGATGGACATGTTAAGTTTTGCTGAATAACCCATATTCTGACTGAGTTTTTAGGTAGGAGATAATCACATTTGGTAAAAAAGGAGCTTGGAATGATATGTAGTTCTGGAGAGTGAACCAGAATCCGTCACAAAAAGCAATATGGTCAAAAGTGGACATGTTCAGTTTTGGTAGAGCTCCTTGACTCTGTCGTGGTTATGTTCGTCGTCCTGTTTTACTACGGTTTTCATGTCTTCAGTCAGAGCATTAACATCGTATTCCAACTTTAAGTTTTATATCACCGGATTCTATGACAATAATACAATGGACGTGCGAAAAAACGTGGAATTGAGGTGATGATGCCACCCTTCAATTTTTGCTGTTTTCAAATGATCCTACGTCGTTGAATTCCCGATTGATTTGTGCAATAATCGACAGGAGACTATTTTCACTGGAAGATCAAGTAATAATTGGGTGTTATATTATTCGGTTAAATCCTTTTCGAAAGAATAATTGGCATGGAAAGTGTAGTTAACCAACGTACAGATTATACAGGTATTAATATAAACATCAAGAAACTAATGGGACGGCGAAAATGTAAAAAATTATATGATTCAGACAAATTAGGAAGAACAGAATTCTCCGTTCATAACTTTTGAAGCCAGCGATTGACGTAAGGCCTGAGGGGAAATATTATTCACTGTACACCCGATTTCGACATCGGAAAATTGTTAATGACTTATTTACTGAAGAGGCCCAAGGTGGTGGGATTATCGTAAATTGGTAGGTACCGAGGCTTTAGGCAGGGCCCGTAAATGCCTCCAATGATTCCCCGGGAGTACGTTCTTCCTCAACCGGTATTTATCACATTAAAAACTCTATAGTTCGTGATCGGTGTTTAAAATTAGTTATGACTTGGAGATGGTCTAAATTTGAATCACAGTCTGATAATCAAGGTTGCTGATTATGAGGTTACTGTTGCTGATTATGAGGAGAGAAGCAATGGCTCAACGGAACATATACCTATAGGTAATTGCGTTTGCAATTTCGTAACATCAATATATCTGGAATTGAATGCTACTTCTTGCCGATGAACGTTTACACACATGTAAAAATGTTACACGCAGCGATTGACTGGCGCGGGTTAAAGCTGTTTTCCTTTCAAACTGGGTTCCTGTCTGTAGCCGTATCTTCATAATATAACGACCACCTAGCAAATTAGACCCCCGAAACGTCGATCCAACCTCGCACATGAGGCGCCTTCATTAAAAATAACAAATAATAGTAATAAACCTGAAGTAGAAAAAGATTTCCAAGGATGTCTCCTTCAAATTTATACCAAACTCTGCCCAAAAATATAAAATTACAACTTTCATTTTTTCCGTTCTTCCTGCAACGCCTCTTGGATTTCTTCGAACTTCCAAAGTAATTGCCATTGGTAGAATAATTAAACGCTTCCCACTAAAATTTTCGGGTAATTTCCCAATTTGAAGGACTAACTTTGTTTTAATCACGAACCTGACTCCAAAATATTATAATTTATTTAAGAATGGTGGTGGCACCTTAAAAATGAGGAAATAAGGACCCGTGAGGCGCTAAGCCACTCGTTTTGTTTCGCTGTCATGCCCTCGTTTTAGGAACATGAGATGAATACAGAACCTTCTCCTAAACTACTTGCACGTTGACTAAATCTTAGGAGTTGGTAAGCAATGCCTACCTGCTTCTAAAAGTCAAACAAACCGTCAAAATGTAAATTGTTGTAATTTATAATTAGCCTTGTTACGTGTCAATTGAACACTATGAAACATGAATGACTTGGTCTGAGTAGTTGGTGTAATGTATTCACTAAAGGTGACCGAGCGAAGCTCTTAACGGGCAGACCGGAGTAACCCGATTTGTATGCATTCATATTCACACGTCCAATAAATATTAACGGGATCGCACATGACTTGAATATGTTGACATTGCATAAAGGCTTGGGGCGTTTAAATCCTGAGAGCGACCTTGTGAGCTGCGTGATGCGGGGTACTAGTAACCTGTTGGTAATATCTCATTGATTAATCCCCCTGTAAATTACTCCTCAGCTCTATTATAAGTAATGATGCGTATTATACCTACATGAGAATTATAATCGTCGATACTTCTTAACTCAAATTCACCAAGTAAAAAAGAAAGTGAATAGTGCAAGTTGCGGTAGGCAACTGTGTGATCAGTTTTCCAGCTGCTACATACCTCGACGCATGAGTGGGTGTGAAGATTATAGTACTTCTCAAAGAACACGCCTATGTAAGAAAAATAATTCTCAATAATCACTGGTCTCGTTATCCTCCATTTCCAACACCCCAACTTTAGGTGAGAAGTACTTTCTCCACTATTTTAAAAGATACAGGTTAACTACATTTCTAAACACTGTAGTTGACAGCTGCCATAATATATAAGTATTTTCCCTGGAGCGGCATTATACAAAGACAGTGAACTCTTCACTCTACCTGGTGAAGATAATGTGTGGGTCACCATGCCACACACAATACCTCGTAATCCTGTTTGGACTACGCATATTGGTTTATTATTCTCAATAATAAACCTTTGGAATCGAGCATGGAGAAAAAAGTTAACCTCCTCCTTCTAAATTTTATGGTTTCAAGGTACCTACGTAGAATCCAAAAACGCTGCAAAGTCCTTGTCACATGGGTTTGTTATTCGATTGGAGTTCTAGAGATTCTTGTTGGCAGTTAAATTTATAGTTTCTTTCATGTGGAATGATTGAAATAGCTATTCCTGATGATTTCCACCAATTTTGGCCCCCAAAACATGAAATAGGTACACTTTTTTTTTCCCCCAGATCATCTTTGATCATTGGTAGTGCGATTTAATGGTCTTGATTCAGCTGTTTACACTTTTTCTAATGTTAGTATACACATTGATGGTGATTTCAGACAGTTTTCCAGGTTTTTGACTAAAAAAAAACCAATTTTGGGAGCTGAACCAATGGTAAAACCTCAATTTCCGCGTCTTTGGTCAAAATCGACTTCATATTCGGTATTCTCGTCCCCAAAAACATGGAAAACGATACCTCAAAAGCTCATTTTACTAACATGTTGCTAAAACGCAAAAAGTACCTATTTTTACACACATTTTCACTCATAACACCCCTGGGTATATTCCGATCGGGCTGAAAAGTTTCGGGACACAACTAGGGCCCAAATGGAGCATGTGTGCGAAAGAACGACTGTTTTAGATCTAAAATGGAGCCTGTACACGTGATACGGCGTACGGCGTACGGCGGACGGCGTACGGCGGACGGCGGACGGCGGACGGCGTACGGACATTGCATTTTTGGAATCTACGCACCTTGAAACGGAAAAGAAAAAAGTTTGAGGGGGTGTTATAAAAATTTTTTGCTGAGCGAATACATAGGTGTATTATTCACAGAATAATAAACCAAAATGGAAAACAAAAATTTCTGTCCGTCCGCCGTGCCGTCTGCCGTACTTCGCACTCAATTAAAATTAATGAAATTTGGTTTACGGGTCTCATTTGGGGTCTAGTTGGTCCGCGAAGCTCGGTGTTACTGTCAGTCATCTCTAAGGGGTGAAAAATGGGGGTTTGAAATTGCGCCGTTATCTTGATTTTTTTTTAACGTTTTTAAATCGATCTCAAACTTGGGAATTTTCTGAGACCACTCGGAGCAATGTACGACCAGCCGTTCGTTTGAATGAAAATGAATGAAATGAAACATGATCGTGAATGAAACGGTTACATTCAGCCCATATAATTATCATTGCTAGGAAACAGCTGATTGTAATCATGCACGGCTGTATGACATCGAGTTGGTTGTTCCGAGATATTATTTCACTTGAAGAATGATGGTTATCTTGGATTTTATTGATAAGGACTTTTTTAACTTGAACAAACGTTATGCTTAATGAATAACAACAAATAATTACTGACAGAATTCTTGAACACACCGCACATTTATGAAACTGTAATTGCCCGGCTCCAACACTCGATTTAAGGATTTGCTGGGGGGGGGGGGGGGGGGGGGAGCACGAGGATAGGCATTGCCCACAGAAAACTGCGATCCCTGCAGAAGGGACATCTATTATGCAGGTAAATAATAAACCGTTATGTAATAATAAGCTTTTTTGGTTTATTATTTTCAATAATGAACCATTGGAATCGAGCATGAAAAAAAAAATTCTTACCCCCCCTCAAAATTTGATGGTTTACGTTTCAAGGTATGTAGAATCCAAAACTGCAATAAAAATATTTCTGTCTGTCCGCCGTACGCCGTACGCCGTACGGGCCACTTTTCTTAGTTACCATGAAAAAAAATTGATGAAATTCGGGTTATAGGTTCCGTTCGGCGTCTAGTTGGTCCTCGAAGCTCGACGTTACTGTGAGTCATCTCTAAGGGGTTCAAAATAGGGGTTGAAATTTTCAAAACGCCTATACCATTTTTTTACGTAAATATTTTTACGGTTTTAAATAGTTCTTGAACTTGCGAGTTTTTTAAGACCATCAGGAGCATCGTACGTCCAGCCGTTCGTTCACAGTAAGGCCCCGAAGTTTGCACCGACAGGCATTTTCGACTCCAGTCTGAATGAAATTGTATACAATTCAAACCAAATCTCGTAACCAGAGACGCGCCCACAATAGGAATTTGTGAATACGGCCAATCATTGGTAGGGATCACCTGATTATATTGGCGCAGTATGAAGTCGAGTTGGTTGTTCTGTGATATTATTTAATTTGAAAAATGATGGCTCTTTTGGAGTTTGTTGGTAGGTAGTGAAACTTGAACAAACGTTGAAGTATTATTGATGGGTAAATTATTACTACGGTAAATCATTACTCAACGGTAAATTATTACACAACGGTTCATTATACCATCTACGTAGAAGGGGCTGGAGTTTGTTGGTAGGTACTTTTGCAACTTTTTTCACTCCTCATCAACAATTTCTTTTCAGAACTTCATTATGTGTGTTTCTTTTTGTTAGGTACTGTTTGTCATCGGCAGAATTATTTTAGCAACATTTAACTCGTGATTTAGGTAGGTACCTAGTAACGAGTACGGGGTTAGGTACTAACCTACGGAGGGTCTGCGATCTACATAATATGTATATAATAGAATAGTACATATTATATTATATAGACGGGTTATCTATACATAGAGCTGTGATCTGTAACAGAAGGGTATTCTATACAAAATAATAAACCGTTGTGCAGGGATTTAAATATATTTTCAAAAATATGTGAGGTTACGCGAGGATTAATTATTTATTGGCGGTCATCAGATCCCTCCTCAATCCTTTTCCCCGATCGCAGAATAGTGCAGTGTGCGCTTTATAATTTACTGAAGTAAAATACCCACATAAATGTTGTGGCTTGATTGAAACATGTGGAATTTGTCTAGTGTACTTCATACTGGCAAGTGACGTAAACATAATCGTAAATACTTTTTCGCGAGGAGAGGATACTGGTGAGGGAGAAGGGGGAAAACTGGGTAACGGAAGGATAATACCTGCCTAAATGTTCCAGTTCTAATTAAACTTAAGGAACGGTTTAGTTAGGAGGGTGTTCGGCTGACATAATATGGGACCACTTGAATTGCAATATATGAGTGGAGGAGGGCGCCCAGGTCAAGGGTTGCAAAAATGGGTAACTGCTGAATTTGATGTACAGGAAATTGTACCTATATAATTATATCATAATTCCCAGCCACAGTAGGAGGTTTCTGCATGTCATCAATATAAATTATGTATTTTGCCCAAGTCCTGCGCAGCGTAGGTAAGCGTAATCCAGCAGGTATCGGATTATTACTCAGATCTACCTTAATTGAGAACCAGGGGAAGAACTCAGGCTGAGGATTATAAGATGTTCGGATATTCATAATGGGCACCTCTTTTTATCTAAGGCCGTAAAGTTTTATGGCCTCCTGACTACCAGGAAGCTTTCAAAAGCCAGGGGGCGCCTTCGGGAGACCGTCACGGCTGAAGAGGATATTACAACCACTCATTTTCAAAAGGGCGAGCAGAAATAATAGATACAAATGAAAACTTTTACTGCTGCCTATTTAGAATGAAGCATTGTGAACGACGTCGTCTGTAACACTGTTGTACCGAACATAACTACTTTATAAGGCGAGAGTCTAATGTAAATATATAGGTCCACCAAAATCGAAAATTTCAGCCGCATTTTACTGTACAGAAATAAAGGATGAAATTCGGTATCCGAATACTCAGCGAAAACTGTTTATTTTGATACTCTGTTAGTTCATATTGATGCCTTAGAAATTCTGGATTTGGCGTAAAAGAACAAGAATAAGTAGCTATAATAGGACACTGGTACTTATGATCGGCTCCTTTAATTCACCGTGGGACATTATAGTGGTATAAGTACTTAAGTAGGTATATGGACTAGGTGAAATGCAAAAATGCAATTCGATGTCCGAATCTCCTTAAAATATATCCTTCGAGAGAGGTGAAACGTTCGACCCAAGCAACATGCAGGCATATCGTATGAAGAGGATATGATTATGATGATCGGTGCTGCACATACCTGGTGGCTGAGGGCTGGGCCTCGCAGCTATGAACTTGGAGATGGGAAGGAGAGCAGGTACTGGAGTCGGTGTCGAACTTGATTTCATACTCAAGTCGACTGGCTCCAGTTGTACAGGAGGTCCAGACGCCTGAGAACATAACGATGGAGAATAATGAGAAGTTACCAAAGATAGACAAACCTGGTACCTACCATTAAAAATGTAGTCAGATACATATTCATATTAATTATATGACATTGTAAGAGAGGAGAAAAATCTCAACCACGAGTAAAACATGTCTGCTGAATTATCCCGTCATTCAGAAATTAGGTCTTAAGCTGGGTTCACGTTGACGCGTAATCGACGTAAAACGTGAAAAACTCAAACTCGTGAATTTACTGGCTAATATTTCACAAGTTTACGATCTTTATGCGCGAAGATTTTTGAAACAGTGTCCAAGACCAAAAAAATCTACATATATATCATTTACGAGCTTTACGGATATGCGCGTGGGGTTCTGCGCAGTCGGAGGCTGGAGCATAGACTATATCCTGACGATTACGCGCTTTACGTTCGTTTGTCCATGTGAACGGTTTGATGTTTTCACGTGCTTTACATCCTTTCACAATATTATTGTTGAAGGTTACCATGTAAAGAAATACGGTCAATAATTTCAGCAGTAGGTACTTGTTTGTACTTACTTTGCCCTCCCCCCACCCTTCCCTTCCATCACACATACAAAATCAAATTCTGGCTTCGGGCCTCATAACGCGCCAATCTGTGTAAATCTGTACGTAAGAACTGATTTTCATAATTCATCTTGTTACCATGGCCTTTCTTTTGACGTAAATGCCACCAGGGAAACAATTTATTCTGTAATGATTGCTACTTCGTATGTGATATTAATTTCGCTTTAGGAGGCTACTTAAGAGGCACCTACTTATCTAACTGATCTTGGGAGCTACACCAGAGTTGATTGGGTGTCTAGATAATATGAAAAACATTTTAAATTCATAAGCTCTCACACAGAGAAAGCAATGGTTGATTCAACATTAGAGTATATTCTTAATAAATTTTTTCGAGCGCAAAATAAATAACAGACTCGTTAGCCCGGAGGTTATTTTCAAGGTATGATTTCCCATTCCACATTAGCGATAGGGGAATTAGTTTGAAAAGCAGGCGATCAGAATGGTTCAAACGAGCAACCTTAGCCTCTAATTTATTCTTTAATCACGCGTCAAGTTGATCCCACATTCCCCGTTTGATACCAATGCCCCAAGGCTTCATCTTCATATACGAATGCTTATTGTGAATTAATATGAATTTGAAATGGCTCAGGTTTCGTTGCTGTCAGTTTTGAAATGCGAACGGTTCCATTCGCTTTTCCCCTGATTTAACAGAGAATGTATCAGAGCAGTATCTCAACTCTAATTTATTCGGAAGTGGTTTTGCAATAACGATTCGATTCGCAATCGAAAACCACAAAATTAATGTAACAAAATTGTAATTTTATTCCGCAATACATTTTAATGAGAGGAAGATTCAACCTTCTTCTTTTCGGACCTTCGAACATCGGATCAACAAGTTATGTTCAAAAGCACGTTTAAGGTTTCCCTTTTTTTATGTCGACAATACTAACAACTTCGGGTATGCTGAAAATTTCATAATGATATCAGTGCCTAGTATTTAATATGGCGCCATGTAAGGCGTTAGGTGACTTGCTGGTCTGTGGGATTAGTAAATTTTTATGACCTCTGGAATTTCGCCAAACGTGACAAACCTTCTAAATCGCTGTTGCTATTCAATTTGTCGGATTTATAAGTTTTCACCCTATACTTTATCCCAAAATGGTGGATACCATATAACTACCCATTATAAAATAAACAACTTCAAGTAAACCATGAAGCACAAGACAAGGTTCGAATTTAAAAACATCCAAGCTTCTTTGATCACAAGAGTGCCTATCCAAATAGTTTGTCCATCTTTACCCAAAATAAAATTTCTGTCACCGGTGTCGGGATCAACGCATGATTGTCTTGCGAGTGAAGAGTGAAAATCCTGATCGATTCGAACAACGTTCCTCAAAAAACTAGTCGATAAACAGGTATCGAAGGGATCTGGTTAAGTAAGTTCGCAAGTCAGGTGGCGTTCTTCATTCGGGATAGGCCGAAGGATATCCCCTTGTAGCGATATTCCCTTAGATGGTGACGTATTCGTAACACCTGGTAATTACCCGCCTATGCAGATACCACGCATTCCCGGGACAATTTTCTTTCAGCTAGCTTCTCTTTTGTCCATCTCCAGTCAATCTTAAACTCGTCTCCTGCAGTCCCATCACCATACTCCTATTCCGGCTTTCTTGTGAAGGAGCCTGCGGCTTCTCCGAGAAATTGTGAATTATTATCTTGGGCCTCCTGTAAAGTTCACTTCCCTCTAAGGGAAGATGGGTAACCTCTTCGGAAGGTTCCAATTACCCGGATCGTACGTGCTTCTTCCTGTCGCCACCTCATGATAGTCTCACTCCCAGTCCCCTCGATGTCTTTCGATCTGAACCGCAATGATATCTCCCGGATTCTGCAACTCGAGGTTCTTTTGACCTCCCAGAAACGCAGTACCTACTGAGTATTTATTGAATCCCACGTGGAATGCTTGGGAAACACCTCAATTTTTGCAACAACCCTCAATCACTACCTACCTATCTCCCTTTTCCCCAAACGGGGATATAAAGATCGGGCCCTCTAGTCCGCTCGGACACCCCGGCCCCCAACTATACCTAGATAATACCTATGCATATTATATGCATGTGATATCTAACTAGTTATCCAAGTTCAACTATTTATAAATCCTCGTCTTCACAGCGTTAAGATCGAAGGTGCTTAGGAACCGTTCAAAATTCTGTTTCAATGTAGGGAGGGATGTTTGTTCGTCAATGATGTTTGATAATTTATTATAGTTCTGCAAGCAGAATAATAATGTAATACCGACTCTGCCATGTATCAGATACCTACAAAGAATACCTCATAGATACCAAGAGTGTGAAATTAACTTTGAGGAAAGCTGAGGGTCATTTGGTCTCTGCAACCTCACTGATGTTTATAGCACGTGGCGTTACATAGATGGGGCTAGTAACTAAGACTTTGGGTGACAGGTTGTGAGAAGCAAGTCGGTGACAGTGGAATGAAGGTCGAGGCTTTTCTGTGGCGGCTCGCTGGTAGGTGCACTTAATAATTCCCCCTGTCCGGTGGGTGGTCAAGGGAAGGATGATAAGGCGGAGACGAACGGTCTCGAGGCGCCTAACAATACGCTCCAGGAGAATTACGCACAGTTCTCCACATTCATTTTGGATGCAAGACCTCTTCTTTGTGGCCCAAGGAATGCCCTCTGTGAATTACTCCCACGCGCTGCTTCAGAAGTCGTGCAAAGACCGGCTTTAATAACTTCTGCTCAAATCCTGCGTTGGTAGCAATAAGGATCACAGGAGGTTCAAGAAGGGTACAAGAAGATGCGCGTTTGGAATTTTTTATAAGCAACGGTAGTGACTAGGATAAATAAGTAGAGGCACCGTTCGGTTGGCCGATTATAATAGGGACATGACATTTCACGTATCGTTACATCGCAGGACAATGAGTGTAGCTCTGTACAAGATTTAGCCTGAATGCCTTTGTCCGGTGAGGTAAAATCTCTAGTACGTAGGTAGCACAAGAACTTCGAAGATAGGTAGCTATCGGCAGGTGAGGGTACAGAACACCCGTGAATAGTGATAAGAAATTGCCAACCACCACGCAGTCATGCTGCACTCAGACACCAACTCGCCAACTTCCAACCTTGGGAGTTTTCACCGCGAGTTAGGTTCGCTTCTTTAGAGAAGTAACTGGCCGAAGAAATAATACCTACCATATTTATGCAAGCGCCGACAATTTTCCCGTTCCTACTGTCAGCACCTGATCCAGTGATTGAATTTGATCACTTCACGGCTTTGACGGCTTCACGGCTTTCCACATTAGAGTTTTGCCCAGACTGACAACATTTCAACAAACACCATCATCATTGAAACTATTAGGTAGCCCACTTAGCAATGGAGCCCATGGGTGTGGGGTAATCTATACCAGACCTAATATGCCCATACCTAGAAACATGCCTTGAAAGCAAGGCAAGCACTGTTTTCAATTCAGAGGTGAGAAGAAAAGGCTGGGAGGTAAGATTTCAAACAATTCTGAAACCAAATCCTTAAACCCCTATCAACACTTGAAAAACAATTTAAAAGAGATTGTCATTGGTTTTTAGCGAATTTTCGAAGAAAAGGAAGCTATTGTTCTCGGTCCAAAATTTTTAAAACTCGAATTTCCGAAAGATTTTTATACCAAAATCCGTTTCAGACTATCCTGAATTCCCTGCCGTAAGACACCAAACATTATATGTATATATATATATATAACTCGGCGCTCCGCGCCTCGCCAGGGGGCAAGCCCCCTGGACCACCAATCTCTTATCTTCTATACTTTGTATAGAACGAGGAATTTGCAACGCAATTCTTAGCCCGACCCCCAACTAGTTGTTTTGTCACACTTTTTTGTCCCGCGATACCGTTGTTAGGGATTTCGGAATAGCAAAAAAAAGAGTGTTTGTCAATGGTATCCAATTCGAGTCCGAAATAGCAAAAAAAGAGTGTTTGTATCCCCTAGCAATGAAATTTCTATGCTATTCACGCTATGAAGCTGTAATTTGGTATTTCGGACTCGAATTGCGTTGCAAATTCCTCGTTCTATACAAAGTATAGAAGATAAGAGATTGGGGGTCCAGGAGGCTTGCCCCCTGGCGAGGCGCGGAGCGCCGAGTATATATTTATATATTTATATATATATTTATATATGTATGTGTCATTCCAGACGATAACTCTCGAAAGAATTGAGATAAAAAGTTCAAATTTGCACGAAAAATCTGTCTTGGCAATCGACAGGCTAAGTTCGAAGATGGGTAGAATCGGGTCACCCTAAGGGGGAGTTTTGGGGAGTTTTAGGGGGGGGGGGGGAAATTACCCATAAATTCCCAAAATGAAAAAGTCTGACAAGTGACACCTCATTTTAAAGGTTTTTGTACGCTGAACACGATGGTGAAATCAGAATTGCGATATCTCATTCCATTCTCAAACTGGAGCACTTTGAAGATGAAGGAACGTGGTTATTTCTTGAGATGTTCTTCCTGGTTCGTCTGCTCTAATCTGATAACGGAATGGGATATCGCAATTCTGACTTCACCATCGTGTTCAGCGTTGGAAAATCTACAAACCGAGGTGTTACTCGGCAAAAAATGGAACAAAAAATTTGTTACGTACCCAATACCTACTCTTCTGGTATTCAAAACATTTTTGATTTCCCCCTCCCCCTCCTTCCACCCCAAATTTTACTTTGCGTAAAACTACTCCTGTTTTAATTTTGTATCAAGTTGGGAAAACATTGGCCGAAAATTAATTTTCAGAAAATTTTAGGCGGAGGAGGAAGATGCCGAAAACTTCGAAAATTCGCTCTTATAGCCATGCTGCATGACTGTGGTTTTCATTATGTATCGAAGTATAAAATATCGATTTATAATAGAAGCATAGATTTGATGTCACAAGAACTATTTTAGAAATCGTGATACAGTAAATAGCAAAAATCAAACGTAGGATAATCCGACAAAAGGTTCATCCTCAGTTGGAAGTCGTTTTCTTTTTTTATCACAGTTAGGTTTGAAGGACTGATCGGATAGACATTGAGGTTGTGTCTTGAAAACACAAACCACTTTGCGTTATGCGTAATTAGGCTACGGTGCATAACCAGCGGGATGGAACAACAGAATATTGCACATATCATAATTATACTAAACATTTTTCTAGACATCACTGCGTTTCCTTCACTCAAAAATATGGAGAAAAAAACGTGGAACGTCATCAGTTGAGCTGTGAGTTGGGTTTCACAGCTCATTACATCTGCGTAGATCGTGAAAGGGAGATAACCGTCTTGAAATCTCTTTTGACAAATCTCATCAACACCCCCTTGAGTCTGATAGGAGTTACACACGCCAGCATAGGCGATCGGGTGGACTGGAAAGAATCACGATTTTACAGAAACTGCGAGGGCCGGCTCACAAACGAGGCACTTCGAGAGAGTTTTGGGCGATAGTGAGGTAATTACACTCGCACGTGAATGAGTAATAAATCAACAGGAGCTACAGGAAAAAGTAAGCTTACTGGATGATTGGCATTACAGGTATACTTAAATTCTTGTAGGGCGCTATGATGCTGACTGAACTATGTATGAAATAATTATGTAAGTATCATTGTACACGTTGAGTTTTGCCTCTGATTTGAATGTGAGACAGTATAATTGTTTTTGGTTTTTCAGTTCACAATAATTACGCACTTGGTACATATGCTCGGCAGCCAAGTCGTGGTTCGTTCTTCAGAAACTAGGGATGTCGGGTGAATTTGATATGAGGATCAGTGCGGTCCGCCGTTGGTGAGAAATTCCGCTCCTTGGGGAGTTCAGCGCTGAGTCTGACAATATGCAGGTTGCTAAAGATAGCTATTTCTTTATTCATCATCATCATCTTCTAAAGGCAGCGCCTTGTCGGTGTAGCCATTCGCAGGCAATATTAGCAGGCAATATTGCCAAAAAATTGGTAGAATTTGGTATCAAATATGGGATTTATAGTGAGTTGAACGGAAAAATGCGTTTGATCAAAGTAGTTTGCAGGAACTGCACACCGAATCAAGACCCATGGTATCCTCGCCAATCGAAGTAAGTACCTATGCTTTCCTTGCGATGACGGATCCCCGAAAGAAGTGATGAATGTCTGATAGCCCGTAAATCGGTAAGAAACAACATTCTCGAATATTACATCACTCCCGCGCAAGTCACGCGTTTCGCCGAATCACTAACGTAATTTCGATACTGTCGATTTCGGAATCGGCTGCACCGTTCTAGGCGTGGGCGCCGTTCGGCTCTTGACAGCTAATCGCCGGCCGCTCAGGTGCTTCGGAGTTAATTACACAGATATACGTTTACACGATGGAACCCTTCATCTCTGAGTTCATCTCAATCTTGAGCTTGTGTGAGAACGCCTTCGCCAGGGCGGAGTCAAGTGTGTTTTGACTGATACAGCTATCCGCCAAGCTCAACTGGACGTCATTATTGGTTCAGCAGCAAACAAGAAAACCTACTGGCAAGAGCCATGTCATCTTCTCCGTATTTTAATCCTCGATTAGTTTCATTCTTTCATTTCCGTCAATATGCAACTACTCTTCCAATAATAATCGGACTAAAACGAGAGACGAATTCGTTTGCTGCTACCTCATACTGTGTCAAGGGACTTCTAAACAGACAGCAACGACCCATTTTACTACTTCTTTCAACGGGGGATGCACATCAGTCAGAATTATGCTTTCCTGACCTCAAAATCGTATTCAGGGCCCTTCAGCATTCAGTAACAGATTCCTTCAGACAAAGCCAACGAGTGGAATGGCATCACTGCCTCTAAAGAAGGAAAAACGCCACGGTAACCATATTTTGTCGGTTGTATGCAGGTATTAATTGGAAAGGACCACTTCCTACGAACGATATCAAAGATCGACGAAGCCAGTGCACTTTTGAAGACCTCGAATATCTATAATTGAACCATCAAATGTGATAAAACAGCTGATGAAAGCTCACAATTACAGAAAAGATATCTTCGTAAGAAGAAGGAGGTTGTTGCTGTTGAATGCTCGAGGCGGAACGCGTGATCTCCAGAGCCACACGCAGGCTATTGATACTCCACGACTCCTTTCGTAACGTTAATGTGACGTTAGAGAAAACCATCAACCGGATCGAACGTTTCTCTCCATCAGCAAAGAGAAGGTTTGCGCGGTGCTCTATTAAGGCCGGAGCCATCAGGACTCGCCCCACTGAGGAGGTTTTATATCTTTATTGTCCCAACCGCCGGCTTCTTAGACTTGCTTCATCTTCATTACTACAACGTGAGATCCGATGAGGGAATAGTCAATAGGTGAAGTCATCAGTTACAAAACTCCGTTTTCAAAGCTCAGAACAACTTTTTTTTTGCTCTCGCCGAACAGATACTGATATGAATCGAACTAATTTTATGTGATAACTGCGCAAATAGCAAGATCCATTAGCGACAGTCTGTAAATTAGAACAACCTGTTCCGTTCGTAAGTATCTAAACAGCAAAAATCTTGCAGCGAACTTGTAACTTTCCAACTTGCGCTCATTGTGCTCATATGCCCAGCGAGACACCCTGTTTCATAAATTATCAGGTTTTGTTCCCCTACTTCAATACGAAATACCTAATATCCCAGAACAATAATGAAATACATTTCTTTTATATGAATATTTTGTCAAAATTAATCAAAATGTATGAATTTAAATGTGTTCTTTGAAGTATGTTTTATTGAGGTAAACATACTTACTTTATGGCTGCATAGTTTTAAGCTAATGCCAAAAACAACAAACCTCCCCCATGTACAACTTAACTATATTTAGAGGTACATGCGGCTTTGAACCACCTACATTTCAAATAGAATACCTATTGATTGAGTTTAAAGTGCAGCGCCCCACCGATGTCCCAGTCGACGTGTTAAGTTTTCTCACTGTATGCACTAGTGCCGTCTTCCTCACTGCCTACCTACTGATTACTCTTTTTTTCTGCCATCAGCGCAATAAGTTCTCTCGCCTCATTAACTGCCTTTGTTCGACAACTTCATATTTCCAAGTTTTACGATCATTACCTTTGTTCTGATTGAGTATAATTGCAAAGCTTTCTTTGGGCTTTTCCCTCCAACATTATTATTTTAAAACCTTTCAAAATTATCCATCGCCTTGCCTCCTCCTTGGTCAGCCACCTCCAGCAGATCGTCTCCAAGAACGTCAACTAAAGGCCCCTAAAGTAAAGAGTGCATCGCCAAAAAATTACCTACGACCGCTAGAAATATCTTCCAACATACAATCAATCCAAACCCGCATGTATTTTCCCTCTGAATCGTCCAATCCAATATAGCCCACTTAACTTGTTTTCCGCATTCTTACTGCTACACCACTAATAGATCTCTACTTCGGTCACCATCTATTATTATACTGGAATAAAATGAGTTATTACAATAAATGAATAGGCATAGCAATTAAACACAACAACATGACAGAAACAGAAAACTATCACAGTAACAGCTAGCTGGGTACTTTCAGGTAATGTCCCCAAATCAAAATAAGGCTTTACCTTCAAGGATCATGAAATTCAACACTCCTACTTCATGCAATGGATGTTGACGTAGATGGTTCTTTATTTCACTGGAGAACCTCTTGATTTCAAGCAGGCAGATTTTTGATGGTACACGGCTGAACATTACTACTCCGCGATTCACGAAACGATTTGGAGAGCTCGCTAACCGATACCACGTTAATTCGAGGTCCCTGGTATAAGGTAATTCGAGGTATAATACACCCCGGCCACTCCCCAGCCGCTTGGTTTGGAAATCTCAAGAGCCATATTGAAACCCCAGGCTCAGGTTGATAAGTGGTAAACTCCTCTTCCATTAGGAGAGGCTCAATCAATTTACCGACGAAGGTACATCGACGGGCCGGGAGGAACATTTCGGAATTTGAATACATTGAAATACGAAAGCGAGATACCCACTCTATGGTTTGGTGAGCTGTTCATCTTTCCATTCACGAGGGATTCGACCTGTGAGAGAGGTTGACAGGGAAGACGCCCAAGGGCGAGATAGAAGCCTACAGACGGAAGGCAACAGCATTCATCGCAGATTGCATCTGTGGGTGTCTTCGGAAGCGTCGGCGTGCACACCAGTATTATAACTCACCTCGCAGGAAAATGACGAGGGAACCCGCCTTTAGATTCTCGTTCACCCCTGCCTTGTTTCTTGACCGTGCGTGACCCATATAAAGAAATGAGTTATTTCCCTTCAGAGCGTTTCATCGGCTGCTTGCGATCACGCGGGTATGAAGAGGATGGCACAGTACCTACCTTTCCAAAAAGTGACGGATGACTGCATCGATGAGCACCTACCATATATAAATACTACCTAACTAATGAATGAGTCGTTCAGTAATGTCTGGGTTAAGCCAGGAAAACCTCAATAATTCAATTAATAATTTTATTGCTGTCGATTCGAACCCTGAAAGAACTCATTTTCAGGATAGCTAAATGACCTAAGAAAACCCAACAAACATTGGGCAGTAAATTGAACTTGGAAAATAAATTGAAGAACTAGGAAGTTTATTTTTAATTTTTCTTTTTCTTTACGAGTCGTACCTACTCCCGATATGCAATATATTTACCACCTATGGTTCGTACGAATTTCAATACTCAGTTCCAACCCAGAGAGGCAGTGAAGGTGTGCTAGAGGTAATGATCAGGACAAGTCCGACTAGCATACGTTTCGGAGGAATCCATCGTCACATGCCAGTGGAGTACTGGAGGCGATCATTATTCAGGCATCCAAAAAGAGTATTCTCGATACAAAACAATAAAACCATTTTTTTCCTTCCTTAGCCCCACAAATCACGTGTGTTGAGCCAACCTAATTTCTGTTGTACACATTACAATTAATTTGTTTCTTTTATGCATTACATTACGCCTGCCAATAAACCTGCCTTGGCTAGTCAATTAAGTGAGGCTAGGTTAATGAGTTTAGTAGATTTTTAAAAAAACCGCAACTCAAGTGGGTCAAACTGCAAATTCGTGAAAATCAACCAAGATATTTGGTTTTTTAATTTTAATAATGAACTATGAAATCAAGCCCTGGAAAAATAAATAAATCCCCCCCTCCCCCTCCACCACTCATAATTTGATGGTTTTCGTTTAAAGGTAAGTAGGTGCGTAGAATTCGAAAATGGAATGAACAAATTTCTATCCGTCTGCCGTACTCGGTACACGTCACTTTTCTCAGTTTCTAACAAATTTGGTTTGTAGATCCCATTTGGGGTCTAGTCGGTTCTGTTCATATTTTAAAATGAAAGTAGGTTCCATTCTAAGAATTTTGAGACCAACTGCACTCTCCCACGATGAATAGCTGGTCCGCGAAGCTCGACGTTACTATCAATCATTTCTAAGGGAGAAAAATAAAGCTTGAAATTTCCAGGGCGCCGTTACTTATGTATTTCAACTGAAATTGAACTGGGAATTTTTTGAGACCACCCACAGCATTGTGAGTGCAGCCGTTCATTAAGGCCCTGAAGTTTGCACCGAAAAGCTTCGTCAACATGATCGTGAATGTAACGGTACACATCTAGCGAAAATATCATTGCTGAGGAACACCTGACTATAATCACGGATAACTGTATGAAATCGAGTGGGTTGTTTCCGTGATATTATTTCGTTATTATTTGATTTGAAGAATGATGGTTATTTTGGACTTTGTCGATAACTAACTACCTCTGTAACTTGAGCAAACGCTATGCTTCATGAATAACAACAAACAATTATTAATGATGAAATTATTGACTCCACCACGTATTTATGAAACTGTAATTGCCCGGCTGCTCCACTAGGTATTCATTCGGTTTAGGGCTTTCCTGCGGGGAGCACAGGGTAGGTATCTACTGACCACAGAAAACAGTGACCTATGCAGAAGGGACATCAATACAGGTACGTAAATGATAAAAAGTAGTGTAATAATTTGCAGCGACCCCCCCCCCCCCCCCCCACCATACGTAGTGAGCCGAATCAAACGGCCAAGTTCGTCAGTAGGTAAACCGTGTGATCCAAATCCCGTTAGGTGCCGCAATCCGGCAAATATCTAGGTCCTCCCACCAATAAGACGCGATGTCGTATTCCACATTTGCGACGGTTCATCAAATTGATGAATCCATTGCCCATTGCCGCTTTATGTGAGAGTAGCCTCACAAAATGAGTTAACGTGAAATGCCGATAAAGATTACTGCGCCCTAAGACAAAAGACACAACAAATAATGTCACGTCGAACGAGCAACAACGACAAATGGGCAGACCCACAACAAGTTGGGAAGAGGTTGATATGGGAAGGTGGGAAGTACCGAAAGACCGGGTTGACGAATCTCCTTATATTTCCCCGGTGATTGATGGGGTGAGGTCCTGAAGGCGGGTCCTTTTGACTCCTGCCCGCCCTGACTGATGGGGATAAATCATCGTTAGATCCGTCGGGTTACATATAAATTACGGTGTCGTCACCTCCCTGGCTGGCGCTGCTCTTCTGCCGGCAATTAAGGTGTTTCTGGGACCCCGACGCTCGGCGAGCACTCGCACTTGAGGTGCGGTAGTTCGTAAGCCTCATCAAGAGAGCACACTCCGACCAGGAGTACCTCATTTTCACCAAAAATTCGCTAAAACTGCAAACGGCTGGCATCGCTCCACTGATGATGACATCCCATAATACCTAACGATGGCTGATACATTTGAACGGACTTGAAATGCCCGCGTTGCGGCTGCTTCCCTATCGTGTCCAGTAGGAAATTTAAATACAGTCGTACCCCAATTTATTGAACTCCCGGCGACGCACCCAAATGTTCGTTAAATCTATATACATTCGTTATATAAAGGTATTGGGGGGAAATCATTAAAGAAAAAAAATCCGGAAAAGCAGTTTAACGAACATGATAAAATTATAAAACGTGTAGGTAAGTATTAGAAAATAACAAAAATATGTAGGTACCTATGGATTAGGTCCATATTTAGAAAAATAACCTTTTTCAACCAGTTTAACAATCTTTATTTAATCCTTCACACATCTCTTGTTTGAGCCATGACGCGATGTTGAACGCATTTGAAAAGAACTGAATGGACTATGAAGGGCAATGCGGTTCTTCATAGAATGTTGGGTAAACAAAATAACTGTCGGTCATCGTGTACTTTGAGTTTTACGGATCCAGAACGATCCTGACCGGACGGTAACTCCCTCTACGTTCTGTCACATTCACCATCGTTATATAGAGGTAATCTGTCACATAATTCGATAAATCGCGATCAAGCTGCCTGAAAAAATGGAGGATGGGGGGGGGGGGGGAAGAGGAGCAATGACGTCAGAATTGGTTGAAAGTTTACAAAATCGTAGAAAAAGAACTACTTATCGAAGCGGTTGGTGTCAAAATTCTCAAGATGGAATCTACTTTCATTTTAAAAAACACTGCAAATTATTATAAAACGGTTTATTATTTACCTGTATAGATGCCTCTTTTGGGTAGAACACTCCCCACAGCTCCCCTCGAGGTCACCGCAGGAAAGTCCTAAATGGAGTACCAGAGCCGGCCCGGGAATTATAGTTTCATACAAATGCGCGGGATTAAAAAATAATTCAATCATTAATTATTTGTAGTTATTCAAGAAGCATAAGGTTAATAATTAACCGTTGTATAATCATTTACCTGTATAGATGCCCCTTCTGCGCAGATAGTATAACAAACCGCTGTGTAATAATTTACCCAATAACACTTCAACATTTGTTCAAGTTGCAAAAGTGCCTATCAACAAAATCCAAAAGATCCATCATTTTTCAAATGAAATAATATCACAGAACAACCAACTCGAATTCATACACACATCCGTGATAATAATCAGGTGCTCCCTAGCGATGATATCTGGGCCGGATTTATACCGTTTGACTCACGATCTTGTTGTCGAAGTCCAATATCGTAGTGGGCGGTGGACGGCGTAAATAATCTGGCCAACTATGAGGACTAAATCTGTGCAAACGGACATTGAATGGTGCGAACAAAGAAATTTTCCACGCCGGGAGCGGTAGGCGCCAACACCTCCTACCGGAGCCAAGTTATGTGGACGATGTTGGCAAGGGTAGAGACACGTCAGTCACGTTTAATACTCGTAAAAACTACGCGCAGATACTTTATTTCTATTCAGAGGTTTGTATACAACAGTGATAGCAATTATCTGCTTCTGAGTTACGTAAAAGATACGTACTACGCGTAAAACTGTCCAGTTTGAATGGTGCAAATAGCGTATAAACTACGGTTCTTACGACTCGTGAGGTTTGTTAGTTTGATAAAGATTTGTTCTAAGAATTTCTAGAAACTACAGAAAATATTGAACATCTCTGACTGTTTATAGTCGACTCTCTAAAGACAGAGAGCTGAACTGAACGATTCCGACTGGAAACAGATCTACCTATGCTATATCAAATTGAAAATACTCATACGCCCAAACGGAATACTCATGAAGTGCCGGATTATGTTGAAAACTAAACAGAACCTTGTGAAATGACAGAACACAATGAAAGATTTACGAATATTATAGGTGGTACTCATTGTAACCGGTGTCTACTGTCACAGGTTTTACTGTGTTATTATTGTCCCCGACTTATACCTAACAAATCAAGGGCATCTTGATACCCTTCGCCTTTCCAGGCAGTTTTCAACTGCTCATTTCAGTGCTTCTATGATTATTTTCTCTCACATCAGTAGACACTCATCGTAAGGCACCAGATTCGAACGAAGCCTATCAATCAAAACACCACGCCTTCAAACCGAATATCTGTCGCTTATCTATTCACATTCCGACACGCTTCACCTGAAAACCCGACAAAGCTGTGGAACTAAAGGCGAGAATCCAACGAACTACCGCTGACGGTTGATCACCCCGAAGATAAGAAGACGCTGACAAGGATGTTTAAATAAGGAAATGGAAGAAGAAAGAGATGGACTGCCCCGAAGTTTGTGGGACCATCGTTAGCCGCAGATTCTTTTCCAGGGTTGAACCTGGTGATTTACCAATTAGGGCGATCAGCGGTGGCCCCTCGGGATTGACATCCAACGTCGCCCCGATAGCATCTTTCTCAAGCTCCCCAAAGGACTGCTCCGTCAAGTGTTAGGAAACAGGCGTAAAAACGCTAATGTCAAGGTAGTAGTTTGCATGATTAGGGGATGATACATTTTTCGAGTGATTTCCATGTCAGTCGTCCTCTAAACATTCAACAATTCGGTTTGACCAAAGGCACCGTGGTAAATGTAAAGGTAACTGTATTACTCATATATATTTTCAACTGATTTATTTCATTCATCTATTCTTATTTTGGTGGATTATTTTCAATAAGAACCTTTGGAATCGAGAATTTAAAAACATTTTAAACCCCCCCCCCCCCCCTAAAAATTTGATGGCTTACGTTTCAAGGTGCGTAGAATCCGAAAATGCAATTTACAAAATGTCTGTCTGTCCGCCATAATCCGTACTTCGCACTTTTCCTAGTTAGTATGAACCGAAATTAACGAAATTTGGTTTGTAGATCCCGTTTGGGGTCTAGTTGGTCTGCAAAGCTCGGCATTACTGTCAATCATCGCTAAGGGGTGGAAAATAGGAGTTGAAATTTTCAGAACGCCGTAGCTCGAAAACTTTCAATAGAAGGTAAGTTTTTTGAGTTTTTAAATTGACATTGAATTAAAAAAAATTTTTGAGACTATCCGGAGCATTGTACGACCAGCCGTTCGTTTGCACCGAGAAGCTTCGTCAACATGATCGAGAATCAACGGTATAAATGCGGCCCAGATATCATCGCTAGGCAGTACCTGATTATAATCACGGAAGGTTGTATGAAGTCAAGTTGGTTGTTCTGTGATATTATTTTATTTGAAAAACGATGGATCTTTTGGATTTTGTTGACAGGCACTTTTGCAACTTTAACAAACGTTGAAGTATTATTGGGTAAATTATTAGAAACCGGTAAATTATTACACAATGGTTCATTATACAATCTACGCAGAAGGGGCATCTATACAGGTAAATTATTACACAACGGTTTATTATTTACCTCATGCTTCATGAATAACTACAAATAATTAATGATTGAATTATTTAATCCCGCGCATTTGTATGAAACTTTAACTCCCGGGCCGGCTCCAGTACTCCACTTATGGCTTTCCTGGAGGGAGCTCGAGGGTACTGACCAAAGAAAACAGTAATCTACGCAGAAGGGGTGTCTATACAGGTAAATGATAAGCCGTTGTGTAATAATTTGCAGCTTTATTTTTTTATTTGCTTGTACGAAGTAGTAATGAAACATTTGTCTCTGTTGTTACTTGACTAATGGAAATGTAGTAATAACCACGTGAATACAGGCACATTGTGGGTCCTGCTCATCGTAACTCTCAGTTTCAAAGCAATCGGTGCTCTCCAACCAGTGTAACAGTCAACGCTTTCACAACACAAACTTCTCCTGTACGTTGGTCTCCTTGAATGACGAGCAATTAATCTGGGAGTTATAGGCAAACTTTGCACATTCACTGAATCTTGATATTATATTCCTATATATATTACAGATACACACATTAGTGATATTATAGACATATACATTAGTGTAGAGTAGCCGATTCGCACCCTAGTATGCAGCAGGAGATGAAGTGCGTTGCGTGAACCATTCCAGCTACGTGGTACCATTCTACGTGGTAGGTCCTGTCATTTAATACGGAAAATATTGCTTTCGTCGCCAGAGTCAAGAACGTGACACTGTTCTTGGATATAACTCAACCACACCTCGCAAAACACGTCGCACTTAGCTCATCGGCTGTAGCTGACCACTTCTACTGCAGATGGTCATACAACTAAATAATACAAGAATTGAAAAAATACTTGCAAGAAAAAACCAATTGTTCAACAGCCTGTCATAAACTAAAAATAAGTCATTGAGAAAAAGAGTGAAAATACTAATCTTCTAATATTTTTCCTTGCGACTGTACAGATAGTATGAAAGGATGATATAATTATTATATATATACAATTAATTACATAACCAGAATATTTCCATTGAACGTATTGAGTTTCCATAGGGCTTGTAGGGGTGATAAATTCAATGTAAGGTGAGCTGAAGCTGGAGGGAACAAGATTTCGTTTGCACTTGACCGAGTTGTTACAATATATGCTGCAAGGAAGGTGCAAGAGTGAGGGGGGGGGGAGGAGTTTCGGGGGTTATGAGCAACATCAACATGCTGATATATTCAACGACTAAAAGGAGACATAGTGGAGGGGGAACAAAAATTAAAATCCTTTTTATCATGGTGGGGTTATTCAACACACTCCAAATCTCTTATTGGTTGACTGAAATAGCTATCACTAACTACGTACAACCAACTTGATGACGCCAAGAATGCAGGCACCATGATAGCTGTGGGAAAGGCACATTATTTCTACAAACCCGAAAGATCGTGGGTCCATTTAAGGCCACCGAAGTGTGATCACTATTAGGTTTCTAAATATGATTCTAGCAACTGAATTGGGCCAGATAAATAGGCCGAAACCCGGTCAAAAACGAATGTGCCAAGTTGACCGATTGCATCGGTGCATCCCAGGCGGAGGAGAAGCCAGAATTTCGTAAAAGGAGAAGGTACCGGGTTGTAATTCATCAGCTGAGGTTATCAGATGAAAAAGAGAAAGGTTTACTTACGGTTCACGAGGCATCTCCCTCGTCGTCGTGTCCCAGAGTAATAATGTTTAAGGAAGTTTTCAAGCCTCTACCTCCCACTTGTCATGTTGGAAGTCGAAAAGGACTTTTCTAACTTTAATGGGACAATGCCTGTGGGACACTTTTTCCTTGAGGGTTCCGTAATAGGTGTAGTGGTTTTTACCGGGAGATTATGTTACAATATGTCGGAGTGATAGTGAGAGATACGACTCGGCCAGATTTACTCCTCTAGAGTCACGGGTTACTTCCTCGTTTCACCTGTTGATGCTGTTGTAGTTTCATGAAGGGCAACGTTTTCATGATGAATTGTGTATACTGCATAGGTGCTAGGACTAAGCTCATGGATGAGGGGAGGTGGTAGGATTACTGGGGTGTGAGCGTATTGTGTGAGAATATCATCAGTTTCTGATTTACTCAGCGAGGCTGTTCAAAAAGTTGAAACAACTATGATAGGCCTAAGGTGAGCGTGAAGAGCTTGTTGAAACTGATATTTTGTGACGTCACCACATCACCGATCCTGCCTGGAGATTTAGACGACTCGGGCACACTTCCACTCGTAGTTTTTGGCCTAGCCTCAAGAAATAAGGTACTGGCACATTGCTTTTTCAGGGTGCTGAATCAGATTTTCAGTTCACGTTAAGACCTTCATGCTGTTAGCAGGGTGTACTAAACGGAGCTTCCATGGTCCGTTTCGCTAGACGCAGACAAAAATGCGTGGAAAAAGTCCTAAAGTGTGGATCAGTGTTTCTTGATGCACTTCTCCCACCGTGAAGAAGAAGTTTCCTTTACGAGTTATACGATGAATAAATCCGCAGTAATCCGTAGAACGATTATCGGGCTTAAGATTTTTTCCATCAGGATCGGTCTGGCGAAGTGAGAATCGGAGGGTTTTTATATCTGCCGGGAAGGTCGATGAATATGTATGTTGTTCGTGGCGCGTTCGCTGTTGATACATCTGCTTGAGGGAAGCGACGTTTGAAGTGCATTTCCCATCTAACTTACGGCCTTCGGTCATCAATTATCATCGAATCAGCATCTAAGGATTATTTCAACTCTCACACGACGAGATATTATAGTGGTTACTGTAATTCATGATAACATACTTCGGTAATTGCACATATAAGTAGTCACGGAAAGGCAGTGATTGGGTTGATGACGTAGGTAGCGCACCATGAAGAGGGTGCATGTGTTTATATTACCAAGAAGATATTGCAAGAGATAGGTAGATATTAGATAAGTACCTAGGTATTCATTAAAGGTCATTCTTCCACATCCACATCTCAGGTTTCATTGCTTATCTGTGATTTTACTGTTGTAAAATAATTTTGCGAACCTGACATCAACTAAAAGTAAATTATGGAAGACGGGGATGTAGAGAGATCATCACTCCATGCATAAAGAAAAGGTACATAGGTACGGTATGCAACATCTTTTTGGTGGCCTGCTGAATGGGTATCCACCACATGTTTGGCACTGGTAATGGTAATATAATACTTATTGCAACTTTTCTCATCACTGTTCTGCTGAGATTTGAATGCACTAACCTGATATAGTTTTTTCCGAACTAAATCACTCGCGAAGAAATCGTGGAAACTCATTTTAAAGAAAAACGGAGTTATTGAAAAAATAGTCTATTTCCACTAATTTGGTCTAATTCCAATAATGGTTTCTTGATTATCCCGTGTAGTTTGAAGCATGAGTAATAGTCATTCCAACATCAACTTCACTACACAGCAGACACTCATCCAGTAAAATAAATATCCAGTAAAACAAGAGGTTTTATTTTATCTCTTGTTTACCAACCAATTAATTTTGCAAGTAAATTCGTACGTTATGCGGTCGCTTATGATTTTTCCACACTTGGGCGTGTTTGCAGAGTGACAGTTCTTACATAGCAACCCGACATGTTTTGCAGTGACTTACACGTTTTACAGTGATGACACATCTACAGTTAGCACGATGGTACGAACTACATACCTTACAGCAGTTTACGTCATGGCAACATTTTCACTGTGGGTCGTGGCAGTGCCGTCGACTGACCAATTAGTTCCCAGCAATTAGAGTTGCTGTGATGTTTACATCAGTCACTGTATCTCTTAACGGACTTCCAATAAGTTATATCTGTCTCCGTCTTCTAGGCAAGAATGAATGAATCGGAATAGTCACGGCTCAACTGATCCCATCATGTTCTACCACCTCAGACAATTCAGTTCTCAGCCCCTCCTGTAGTTACAACACAGAACATTTCTTCCTAAGAAGAAGCCTCTTCTTGTCTTCGTTGTCCAGCTTTACTCCAAGAAAGCGCCATCTATGGCCCAAATAGCGAAGTCGCCTTTGAAAAGACATCACATCCTTCATAAATCCTAACCTTCTTCCCTGTTTTGTGATTGGCGTTACTATATCCTGGCAACCGAGCACACTATCATTCTGTTGCCGTAAGCTGTGTAAGCTTCCTTTGGATTTGAACTGAGAATGTTAGTTCACAGGTTGGGATTGAAGCAGCTTATCACTGATCATGCTACCTCAAGATCACTAGCGAATTGGCATTATAGGAACCATTTCACTCTGTTGCCAAGTAAAACACCAAACAAACTATAGAAATCATCCAACTGTAGAACACTACATCAAACAAGGGAAATATCATCCAACCATACGTTACGAGCTCTTGGTCATTTCACCAAGAATAATGCACGTTTTCAGAAACACTCAGGTTCGGAATCTTTCGGCTTGGGAGATTAAAACTCTCATGCCTTTATCCAATTAGGGCAGGTAAGGAAGGGCACCATGGCTTTTAACCTACTCCTGTTACTATACAAATCGTTGGTGATCCACAAGTACATCACAGTACTGAACCATATACCTAATTAAGTAGAAATAAATGAACCTGACACTTCTGAAACATAGTAGGTTATCATCATCTCCCACTATTCTGCTCGTGATTTTACGCCCGTATTACCACACGCGCAACTAGACAGGGTATCCAAAACTCAACAGTTCTACGTTATTTCCGTATCTGGGCATTCCCAAGCCTCGAATGCGTTTCGTTGCATATTCAATCATCCTGCCACAACCCAGAGTCCGAAAAAAACTTGACCCACAGCTGCAGGGCCGGGAATAAATTCAGCTATTATATTTGTAAATTACATGCCTCGAAGGATAATGTTATCCGAGTTGACTCGTACGTATTGCCCAAATCGAAATACCGGTGGGTCCTGTTTTCACCTCGATGCGTCACAGACATTCCATCGGTTTTGGTACGTCATACGCTATCTGTTTTTGGCACAAAGTGGCTAAAATATATCGGCTCCTTAAATTTTCGAATCAACTAAACACAATAGACTCTAGCGCGTGGTAATTCTCAACGCCTTGTTCAAACATTTTCTTTCCTCTACTCAGTGCATAGTCGATGAAATTCAACTAGAAATAACATATTTTTGTGACTCTGGCTATTATAATACAATCTACGTCCATGTTCAATAAGCGAAATACTGTATCGTTGCTTTAGCGATGGAGCTCATTTTATACCGATTTCAGGTCAATTTCCTTAAAATCGAAGGAGCTGGACCGTACATATAGTTCACGATGCATCATAAGACGTTGTCTGTCATCGTCAGCTTAATGACATCAATGTGGTATGGATCATGCGCCTTAGCTTGAATATCAAATACCTAATATAAAAACAAATACCATTCAGTGGTCCCCTGATATTAGTGTGCATAAAACATAACTCGTTTAGCATACTTGGGAAGTTCATTATAATGGTGTGTAGGAAGGGACATTTTCCTACCACAACTTACATGTTACAAAAATAGCGTCAAGTCAGCACCAAGCGCTAACTACCATAAGAATGCTAATCTGCACTTCCATTTGATGAAAAAAATTATGATACTCCATTTGTACGTCGGAGAAACTAAAATTTGGGAGTTAAAATGAAAAGTAACATAATTTTCAATTCCTGTTTCTAGTAAATTATTATGCTTGTTTCATGACTTATTATGTTCTGTTATGCCTGTTTCTAGTAAATTATTAGTTTCTAGTAAATTATTAGGTCTAGTAAATTATTGCAGTTATAGTATTAGTTTCTTGTAAATTATTGTAGCAGTTCTATTAAATGTAGTTCTAGTAAATTGTTGTAGTTCTGGTATATTATTAGTTTCTAGTAAATTAGTTTCTAATAAATTATTGTTTGTATCTAGTAAATGATGAGTAAATTATTCTGTAATGTTTGTTCTAGTAAATTATTATGTTTGTTTCCTGACTTATTATATTTTGACTGAATTATTATGTTTGTTTCCTGAATTATTATGTTGTAGTACGTTTCCTAAAATAACTCTATAAAATCGTAATTTTTTTTTCAGTCCTCCAACTCAACATGAAACATCTTATGTTATAATGAGGTTAATTAATTAAATAGAATCATCACTGGCTGAGTTATTATCATGCGAACCAAGAACTCCTCATCACATTCCTTATTAGATTTACTCAAGAGGCGAGATCTTTGATTGAGAGAATGACAAACGAGCCCAATTACAACCAGAAAAAAAAACTTAGGCACGAACGGTGGAGAGACAATCATCGTTCAACACAGCCTTCGGACCTGAAATTAGCTCTACGTCATTCTTGTCAGACTGTGAGAACCTCAAACCGTCTCAATGACGAGGTATTGAACTCCTTATTAGAATCCCTTGCACAACTTTCTAGATCGACAGGAAAAAAAGGTCATTAGCTATTCAAAATCGGATAGCAATCGAGGCAGTTAAATTATTGTCACTAAAAGCGGGATATGCTTATGAGGCGATGAAGCTGACTGTTCGTCAGGTCCATTGTGGACGGATGCCGGGTGGGCGTGTTTGTGTGCAAATCGTTCCCTGATACGTCCACAGCGGCGGTTTGCGGTCGGAACGAGGTTTTCGAGCTCGATCTTTTTTTGAAACGACGAAAACAATACTGTCCCGTCTAGTCGGAGAGTGCGTCACTTGTAGAAAACTTTTCAATCGGTCGTTTTGAAAAAGACAAACAATAGTCGCTTAACATCTCATGCATTGTAACATGGAGCGTCCGGGAGGCGGTGGGAACCGATTGGCTCAACTTGCTAATGAATTATGCGAGCCCCTCACGCAAAGGCTGACCTTTGCCACTACGGGCGCCCCACTTGGTTAGCCTTACGTTTTAATTTTCTCCACTATCGTCAAACCAATTAAGAGGCAATGATAGTTAGCGGTTTTATTCCCTTCGATGAAACAAGAAAGATAAGTCTTGATAAGTAATTAGATCGTGGTATTTTCATCCGATAAAAATGGTACCTCCCAGAGGCGGTACTAGCAATACTACTAGGCGAAGCAGCTGTTAAGACAGAAGAGACGGAGGTAGTTGCGAAAATTGTTCATGCACCAAAAACTTACAGGATGGTTTTATAGTTCATGTGATGATTCATAAACAACCCTACCAAAGTAGCTCAATAATACAGTCATTGATGCTTCCATATACGCAAAATGCTTAATGAAATTATGTCTCATTGCATAGGCGATAGCACTTAATCGTATCTACACCTATACTAAGATACAAATAAAATGAAAGAAGGGAAATACGAAAAGTCGATCAGTCCACGGACACGATATGAGGAGAATGGACAAGCTGCAGCAAGCGAAATAAGATCGAGATAACAACCTGTTTAATAGGAAAACACGGAAGAAATTCGGTTTCGCATGAAGTTTGAGATCTACCGCAACCGTTTTAGTCGTATTTCCCTAAACTACCCAATTATAATAGAGAACCTGGTTGATAGCTAGCTACCTTAGGAATGCAATGCAAATTATTACAAGCTGAAGGAATGAAACGAATGATTACTACGATGAACTGAATGATTATGAATATTATGATCACGTAAGCAGTACTAACCGAGAGCAAAGGAAGAAGAATCACTAGCGATGCACAATAAGATTACGAACGACACTCACCGTAAAAGAGTAACCGTCTGATTTAGATGATAAATTCAGCAATTGTGACGTATCTACGTAACGCGCCCTTGACGTTTCATTGGGCAATTTTCAAAATCTTAAAATGGTGGATAAGCTCTAATAAAGGACTTCGTCGTGATAATTTTTGTAGCATATTTTAACCCGCCAACTAAATCTCATCTCTTTTATCAAATAATTTAGAGGTAGGATGTATTGTATGACGAAGATCTCCGCTAACCATGAAATTCCAACTTCCACGCATCAAACATCTTTCTTGTTGGAATTAGAATGAAGTTTACGCTACAACAATTAAGAAATTCCCGAGGTATTTTTCCTGGCAAAACACTGACGGGTTATAAATAAGTAATAAATTAAATGGTTACGTTGAAATAGGTTTTTACGGCATGCTCGAATGCAGATAATTTATTCCTGAAACCACCTTGATGAGTGGCATCTCTATTATACTACAACCTAATAACGTATAATGATGGATAGGATCCAGTTGGTCTGTGGAGAAACCTAAACTCATTGGCGATTTCCACATTCCCTGATTTTTTACATTTTAGATGTTGGGTGGCGCAGATGGGCTGCTTTCTTAATTTACGAGTTGGTTACAGCATTATTTAGGTCCTCTTTTGGCAACGATGCGTATTACTTGATTAAAATTCTCAGTTCTATTATTCAAGAAGCGACAGGAATAGTTGATCAGTAAAACCCTCAACATACAGTTATGATTGCTGGGAGATTATTGGTCCTGGAGATAATCATTATCTGCTGTTCACTCATGTGATTATCTATTGTTAAACTACTGGGATAATCATTGTCTACTATTAGTGATGTCAAGTACCAAATTCATCGTATGGGAAGGGGATGTCCATAGGTACAGAATTCATCCAGATGAGAAGATAGTTTGCAGAAGTGATAGGAAGGTGAATATTAGATAAAATTATAATACAAACCAGTCGTTTCGTATGCAACATTAGTATGCAGTGCACGTACCAGAGTATTCAGCGAGATTATCAAGTATTTCATTATGTATTACTGTGGTTTCCTTTTTCAATACACTAGTGCTGAACGTTCAGTTCAATTTATTCAGTCTTTATCTGCAGTTCAGTCCAGGGAGAGGCGGCCAGCCATTTGATAAACACGATGTTGCATCCACATAAAAAAATAAAATAAATAAAGATTACGTTCCACATTCGTTAATTTATCATTACAATTTTATTACCTAACGACCCGTGTGGCCAAGTGGTGAGTAACCAGGTAACAACAGTAGTATCACGTAAATAAAACATCGATGAATATCAAACGTACATTAGGTACCTATGTTCCTACAGGTTTTTCGTACGGTTGCAACAAACTGAGTGTTAAGAGAAGTCGTTGGCGTTGCTCTCACACACTCTAAGTGCATGTTATAAAGCAGTAGGTACGGTATCCCACACACGGTCTCAAGTCCTTAAAAACAGTTACGACCTGGGAAACTCGCTCAACCTTTTTTTGATGTGCTATAAAAAGTATTGCGTATATTCCCTAATCAAAAAGAGAAAAAAAAAATCTATAAAAGTCGATGTAGAAGAAACCATTACCCGACACCCCAAGTGATTTGATGGCGACTCGCAGAGCAATTTATGGGAGGAGTCGGCCCTCCAGAGCAAACTTTTTCAACCGCAAAAGCCATTTTCGCGAGAGGCGCTGGGCGTAATGACTGGTTAGAAAACTTAAGTAAGGGACCTTTTACTCGACCACCTTTGCAACGGTGGGTCTTTATCTTTTATGGCGTTTTCCCCAATTGTGTCGACAATTTTTGACGAGCCGTCCCGCGGGTTCACGATGGGGAGAACGTGATGGATTTATCGGTTTATCAGTCGCTCGTTTCTTCTCAAAACAATGCGCAGTTGATGACTCAATTTATGAAAAACTCAATTTTTGTAGCAGTTTGATAACAAAAACCGATGCGCAACCTATAAAATGATTATGTGACCGATTATGGCATATGTATATATGTATTGGAGATCTTAGAAAAAGAAAAAAAAATTTATATACACATACACAGTACTTAGTAGTAGTAGTATATCTATAAATAACACGTCTGTTATATATAAATATACCATTACTACTGTGCATGTGTATTATGTACATTGTTTTTTTAAATTTTATGCAAAGATCTCCCATTAAGTTTTGGTTTATTATTCTGTGAATAATACACCTATGTAATCGCTCAGCAAAAAATTTTTATAACACCCCCTCAAAATTTTTTCTTTTCCGTTTCAAGATGCGCAGATTCCAAAAATGCAATGTCTGTCCGCCGTC
This sequence comes from Leptopterna dolabrata, assembly GCA_954871275.1. Classification (NCBI taxonomy): domain Eukaryota; kingdom Metazoa; phylum Arthropoda; class Insecta; order Hemiptera; family Miridae; genus Leptopterna; species Leptopterna dolabrata. The sequence goes on from OX940977.1 coordinate 26,034,925, forward strand.
CGCCGTACGACGGCCGCCGTATCACGTGTTCATTTTCGGTCTAAAAAAGTCGTTCTTTCGCACACATGCTCTATAATTTGGGCCAATTTGGGCCAAATAATTTGACCAAAGAGTGGAAAATTGAGTTCTACCAAATGTTCAGCTCCCAAAATTGATTTTTTATGAGTGAAAAACCTGGTAAATCGTCTGAAATCACCATCAATTTGTACAATAACACATGAAAAAGTGTCAACACGTGGATCAAGACGATTAAATGGCACTGCCAATAATCAAAGATAAATTGAAAGAAAGAAAGAAAGAAAGAAAGGGGGGAAAAAAAGAGAGCGTACCTAATTTGTGTTTTAGGGGCCAAACTGAGGGAAACCATCAGAAATAGCTATTTCGGTTATTACGCATGAAAGAAACAATAAATGAACAGCCAACATTTCTGTAGGTATGTCCAATAGAATAATAAGCCCATGTGACAAGGACTTTGCAGCGTTTTTTGCTAAGATATCCAATTATGTTTTTTACCTACTTACATAACTCTGTAACAATGTAATATAATTAATTACATATTAATATATATAAACATATTATCATCTAGGTACTTCAGGTGCATCCTAAAGAAGGAGTACCCAGGCTCATTCAGCCTATCCATGTTTATTTGGTTCATGTTTGTCATTAAAGATAGTTTGCTACTAGGTCATTATATTTTTTATTTCCCGAGCGATTTAACTAGGTGGCTATGGATTGAACACGATATTAGGGAGGAACTGACAGAGGCTAAGAGAAACACATCCACAACAGCTTTAACAATGCAAGTGTGAAGAGAAAGTACCTATTATATTCAACGTCTTCTGAATCTATGAATTTCCTCACCAGTTGGCTACTGAAAACTGATTCTTGAAGAGAATCAGCCAATTTCAGACCCACGGGTTTTGAGTAGGTACCTGGTACTCCGCACGCCCTTTGGCCTGCAGCTTCTGATGTCGAGCTCAACCGTATGTAATCTGTTACATCTTTATATACTTTGTTCTATCTCATGTTCTCACCTAATCACTCATACAACCTTATCGTTTTCTTCTTATCTTTCGCAAAGCTTCTCGATGGAATGCCGACGCGGAGGTTTCAAGTTGCAAGTGTCATCCTCCGGTTGGCTTGCGGCCAGAATATTTCGGCCAGTGGGTCCCCCATCGTTTTCCCATCCCCACTGACCTTCCTCCGAAGCAGGGTCTTGTTTTCGCATTAGCATTCACGGATGTCCTCCAGACCCATCCCCTACCTCACTATAAAGACACATATTTTTCAACCAGATCTTCCTCGCTTCTTTATGTATACCATTCTTTTTTTTATTTACCTTAAAATTCTATATTTATTCATTCTCTCTCCTTCCTCGTGTTGTCATCACGATTTTGACTCCGGGTCTCCTTCCCAATTAATGGTCCTCGCCTCTGGGAAATGACCGTCGAGTATTACTTTAAAAAACCGTTCCCTTCGGATCTCGAGTGGAAATCCTTGAAGATGAGCGGGTGATTGATTTTCATAAGGTGGGTCTTGAAAGTTAGAAGCCGGATCTGGAGGAGGATTCCAGATTGATGGAGCCTTGACTGCAACTCAAGGCAATTCCGTCCCACCTAATGGAATATGTATATTCTGATACGTAGTGCATTATTTATGACGATTGATTCGTATTTCTAATGCAGGTATTATTTTTCGAGAATAGTTTATTTTTAAGTTCTTATCAGCACCTATGGATTTGACCTGGGTGTCGATTCCATAAAGCTGACGGGTCCAATGTTCCCGTCAGTGTTCTTTTTATAGGTGTGTAGTTGGGTGACCTCAAACTTCGACAAGCTATATCCAAGAATTAGGAGATCGGGGTTATCGGTATGGGTGTAATCTTATGACGAACTGCTCGGCGATTTATGAAATAAGCACCTAACAATGTGTACAAAGCTGTATATCACCTAAACCTGTGTACCAAGCTGTATATTACCTAACCCGCCAACGCCAATTCGAAATTCCCAAGTTGTAGATCGTCTTAGAACTACTGAACTGAGTGCCTCATTTCTCACCTAGATTAGAATAATCTTCAATAATAAATAATAAATGGTAACAATAATAATAATAATAATAATAATAATAATAAACAAATAAATAATAATGTCGTCGGCTAACCAAGTACGGACCGCGCTCTAGCGTACACTTGGCGGTTCGTCCACAAAAATATCAAAATTCTGCGAAACAAACTAAAGATCCGCAATAAATGTGATATCACTATAATTATATATATGTATGTATATATGTGTTTATAAACACTATACAACTAAATAAACTACATGTTTTCATTGTTTAGATAAATAATAATCCTACTATAATACTCGTACTAACTTACCGTGTATACGTAACTATCATGTGGCAAATGAAACATAATATCATTCAATCACTGAGAGAAGAAGAATCTTAAATTTTCAACCCATTTTGTTAAATCACGATCACGGTTACTGGATCTTCCTGTTCTCTCACCCCCACCCCCACCCAGGTGGTTATAAATTTTTCCATAAAAGAAGCATAAAAGCATAAATGAAGCATAATCACGGATAATCTTTACCTACCTATACAATTGATGAACCACTGAGCCTAGCTATTTTTGGATTTAACAAAACTATATAACAATAGTAATCAGATTAGGTAAATTAATTGCCTGTATCGGTTGATAGATGATCAGATTTAGATCAGTTGGTGGAGGACCTTTACAGTAGTAGGTGCTTGTCTGTTTGTTTACAAAATATCCGGATTTTCGCAATCACTTCTCGCCAACGGAGCTCCTTGCACTATGACTTGAGACGGAAATTTTTAGTACATCTACAAAAATATAATCTGTTTCTTCTGACTCGCAGAAGATGGTTCTTGCAAAAAACGAACTCGAACTCGGAGTTCTAGGTTTATAACTTTCCAGAGAACCAGGTACCTACAGCCTGACAGCTAAGTAGCATCGTGTGCCTTTCAAACAGCGCATGTCATGCTTTTCAATTAATTGTCTTGCTCTTTTCAGTGTGTTTTTCTAACAAAAGAAATCGCGCTCTGCATCCCCATATCGGGATTCGTCGACATTCTTGTCATCGGTGTTTACTTGGGAGGAACTAAGTGGAATAAAAAAATCCCACACCGTCTACGGAAGGGATTTTAATCCGTACCTTTCTCTTCATATCCCAGTCTCGTCCTGCAGTTGCCCTACTCCTCGGACTGACGCATCCACGCCACCAAGGGAACGCGCTTCCAATGAAAACACGGAAACCCTCGGTCGATCCAGTGATTATCTTCTCTCTATAATTACTCACCGGAGGAAAACGAACAGTCCGAAGAACATTCTCCTAAGAAACCCTGAGGGGTACCTACTTGGATTTTTATTAAAATTCCACGAACGTTGGGAAGCAAAAGGGCTTAGCGGAAGCAGAGTCCTGCAGGAGCTGAGCTGGTCGAGCAATTAGCAGCGGCGGTTGGGAATCGGAGAAAAGGTTGCTGACACCTCGTTAGGTTTTTACCTGGAAATCGATAGCGTTAATCGATACACGTCATCAAGACTTTTTTTTCTCTCTCTCAGGTACTGCACGCGGTTGATCCTGCATGACCGACAGCGGCACTTTGTTCTGAAGCGGGATTACCTTTGATCACTGATCATCTCGTGCAAGGAAGGATGCGGATTATTCGCTCTGGCCACTGCATCGTCTCTCACCAAACCTTCTCTGTGTCAGTACACATGTTTAAACAAGTCCTGTCTCCACAATGGTTACATATATGCTCGCCGTCGGATAACAAAAATAATACTTGAGGGAGCAGGAGCCAAGTGGTTGTCACCAAAAGTGGGGAGGTGGGTGAACAGTAACATTTCAAGTACATATAAGACCCAACATCAGCTGTATATTGAAGTATCGAATAGACTGTAGACTGAAGTATCGAATAGACTCTTCAAGTTTGAAGACCAAAGATTACTATTAGCCATTATTCTTGTATTTTGTGACGCCGCTCTCACGCGAGGTCGTGACACCAGAAATGGCAGACCTGTTTGTTCATCAAGTAAACCTTCAAAAATTCAAACCGCTAAACCCAAAATTCGTATATTTTAGCACGTTGATCCGATGTTCCTTTCGCGGGTGGTTCCTCAAGTTTTCTAGTCATAAAACCCAAAAGGAAGTGGACTACTTGGTGTTTCAATAAGAAATAGTCGTTTTTTAGTATATTTGACGCATGACAAAATATAAGTACCTACCACCCCAACGCCAGATAGTCCCAAATATCTGTACTACTGGTTCTAACAACTAACACGGCGAGAAATATCTAAATGAGTGTCAATTAATTTTTCTCCACATTAGGGATATGATATAATCTATACATATAATAAAACAGTGTCTGTTTGTCTGTCTGTTTGTTTGTCTCGGCATCAATTGAGAACGGCTGAACGTAGAAAGTTGCGGCTGGTACCATTTGACGCAGAATTTATCTGGGAAGGTTTATGAAAAATCCGCATTTGAATCTGTCCATCCGTTGAAACGCTATGAATGAAATACTACTAAAAAACGTGTTATAATCACTTCTATGAGGACTTTATGCTTATAATAACTTTGAACGGTTGGACGTAAATCCGATTGTAGAAAGTTGCGGCTGGTACCATTTGACGCAGAATTTATCTGGGAAGGTTTATGAAAAATCCGCATTTGAATCTGTCCATCCATTGAAACGCTATGAATGAAATACTACTAAAAAACGTGTTATAATCACTTCTATGAGGACGTTTATGCTTATAATAACTTTGAACGGTTGGACGTAAATCCGATTGTAATTAGATTCTGGATTCAGCTCGACGAGTACATTCAAGTGGTACTTCAATCAGGATGTTAGTTGGAGGGGGGTACAGGTTATGAGAGGGGGGGGGGGGGTCTACAGAAATTTCAAAACTACTTGACCAATTGGAGTGCAACTTTGGGAATTTGTTGTGTGAACATTGAGGAATGTTTCTAACCAGGTAGGGAGGGTTCATAGGATACGGGGGGGGGGGTTAAAGGCAGTTAGGGTTGGCATTGGGGAAGGTTTCTGATCAGTTGAGGAGGGGGGGTTACAGGGGGTTTCTGTTCTACCGTTGCGAAGCGCGGGTACACAGCTAGTAAATAATATATATGTTACCGGCAAAGTGTGAAATAAGGCATTGTATACAATGCCTAGGCAATGTACGAAATAAAATCTCATTTCATACTTTGCCTAGGCACTGTATAAAATGCCTTATTTCACACTTTGCCGGTAACATTTACATAATAATATATTTACCAAACTATAATATTAACCTAGTCTCAGTTATGGTCATCAGAATTATACATATCATACATTGCAAGACAAAGTACATGGTAATATGAAGATGAACAATAATCATAATGATAAGCCTACACTTTACCTCTCTCGTGGCTGGATGGAGATCTTCATCGCTCATTTCCCTGCCGCCGACCCATCGCTTCCCAACAGTGTCATCCTACAACAAGCATAATTATTCTGTCAACAGTACTGTCACATCGGAGCAAACATTCATTGAGAATGGCAATGAGGAGTAACCACGACTTCTGTTCCTATTAAGTTCCCATTTTTAAATGAACGAATTTTGAGACCAACCGCGCTCTCCTACGATCGATGGTTATAATTCTTCTATGAGCTTTCAAAGTTTCGACAAGTGACGTCATTGTAACGTCATTACACCCCTCCCGCCTGGGCAGGACATCCTTGCCCAGTGTGACGTCACTTGTTGCCGAATCTTCGAAAACTCATAGAAAAAGAACTGTTCATCGTAGGAGAGTGCGGTTCGTCTCAAAATGGAACTTACTTTCAATGTAAATATAATGTAAATATAAACTGAAGTCATGGGTACTCCTCACTCTATTAAACGTCACGTGGAGATCTGCACAGTAACACATTCCACGAGAATGGTTAAATAGATATACGTACAATAAATAACAATACTTATAGCTGTTTCTATTTTTCTATGTGCCACAATCAATTATTGTGATTGAATCAACCTTATTTTGGTTTTACGGTCAGTCAGCAAACAAAGTCGGTTTACCATTTTCCTTAGGAATCGAGCAGTAAGAAAAAGGAGGGAGAACCACCACCACTACGATTCAAATTTGATGGTTTCCGCTTCAACGTACGTAGAATCTGATAATGGAATTACTAACTTTCTGTCCATCCATCGTACTTCGCACTTTCCTCAGTTACCATGAACCAATATTAATGAAATTTGGTAGGTATGGCAGTGCAGGTCCCATTTGGGGTCTAGTAGGTCCGCGCAGCTTGGCGTTACTGTCACTTACCTCTAAGGGGTGGACAATAGGGGTTTAATTTTCCAGAACGTCTTAGCTCGAAAACTTTCAATAAGGGTTTTTAAATATCTCGAACTTGGGAATTTATTGAGACCACACGGAGTCCAGCCGTTCGTTTTCCCCGAAAAGCTTCGTCAACATGATCGTGAATGAAACGGTAGAATAAATCTAGCCCAGATTATTATCATTGCTAGCGAAGACCTGATTATAATCACGCATGGCTGAATGGAATCGAGTTGGTTGTTCCGTGATATTATTTCACTGAAGATGGATGGTCATTGTTGATAGGTAGGTGCATTTTTAACTTGAACAAACGTCATGCTTCATGAACAACAACAAAAATAATGTATTATAGAATTCTTGAATACACCGCATAGTTTTATGAAACTGTCATTCCCCGGCCGAATCCAGCACTCGATTTAGGGCTTTCTTGGAGGGAGCATGAGGCATCACAGAAGATCACGCAGAAGGGGATCCAGATATAGATAAATGTAATTATTCGTTCCGTTTTCTTCTATGGTGTTCAATAATACTTCGAGCTGCTTGAGGGCTGCATAACGAATTGGGTAAACACAAAATAGAGTTATCGTTGGGTAGGTGAAGAATTAACTACATGTGCTTTTACAAGCTTGAGAAATACGACTCAAGATCACAAATTGGCAGGACCCTTTACAGACGTTTATTGAAACGTTCGGACTCCGAAGTATTAATAAATAATGCAGGAACCCGAGCATCCCACCTAACAAACCTCCTACAATGTGTTGCATTTCACAATGAAAATTGAATGTTCCCCAGCGTGGGGTACGACCATCGGCAAACGAGCTATAAATTTCCTTGCAGGTATGCTATGCACAGAAATCGTTCCTTGTAGGCATTCAAGAGTTGGGGTGAAAGACCTTCCAAGGGCTATGTGAACAGGACATTTTTAGAATAATAATTATCTAGCAATAATAATTATAGCCGAGATTGAAAGCCTCCTTGAATATTGCCGTAGGATTGACATGGACTTTCCAGTTTTGAGGGACGAAATAGCTCCGTGAGTTTTAGAGGCACTGATTTCCAACGTGGCCGGCATAGGACTCCAAGGAGAATCGATAAGATCCTTCACTAAGGTTCTCAGCCCATACTACAATAAAACATACTACGTACATACTCTTTATGGGTGCATAATTCAGAAACATAATAATAATTATTATAACCAATTTATGATTTACACACAAAAATAAACGCAGAAGTTAGGCAGTTTCAATCACATGGAAAGGAAACCGAACCTGCAGCATATCTGAAAATTTCACCAAAATTGGCACCTGTGCAGACAAGTTCTATCACAATGAAAGCGACATACCCCTGAAATGCCAGCTTTTCTGACTGGCAGAAGGTCAGACAGAAACGGAACCAAATTTGTTCCTTGGTGTCTGAAACCAAAAATCCTAATACAAATTTGGATTTAGGAGGATGTGAACTTTTTTTGTCACTGCATGGATATCAATGATTTGGGTTGAAATCAAACAGATAAAGGACCAGGAGTGCAGTTTTTGACGGAGTCCAGAGCCCTCCATATTGTGTCACTACTGGTAGCGCCAGTTGCACCAGCTAAGATAATCAACAGAACTGCTCGAAGTAATATTATAGCCTACGAACCACATTAATATTCCGCTAGAACTAACAATGTCACCCATTAATCAACCAGCACTCCCTTGAAAACCAATTGATTATAAATCTCCGATTTGAACTACGCCCAACCCACCGGGGTACATAGAGGCTCTTGAGAGTGTCACACGTACTAGAGTGGGATAATGCGGGAATTGATAGATGCGTTTATAATTTATCACACACTTACAATCACTCAAGAGCTTAAAGTCTATTAACTGTACGATATAGGTGGACTGCAGTTAGCGCAGGCGTGATGGGAATTATTAACATGACGCACCTTCTATACGAGTACTGCTAAGGAGCCAGCGGTTTTGGCATATCGATATATAGGGAACAGCTACGGTCATATACACATATTAAGATGGTTTCTACAATGATTCGAAACACAAGATAGAAAAGTAAATTCGGAATAAATCAGAAAAACCAGAAGAATTTCGGCCTTGTGCTGGGATTCAGCGTGGACAGCGCACTAGTAGGTAGGCCTTGTGGAAGGACAAGGTGAGTTCAACTGCTGTTATATCAAGTTTGAGATGTTACAATTTAAAGAAGAATTTCCATGTATTTGCCCTGTCGTTGTGCAAATTTAATAGGTCCACCTCAGCCTGGGAAGGAAGGGGGGGGGGGGCTGTTCAGGATCTGTAGCTCAGATACACATCACTATGAGGTTATAAGAAATGTGTTACTACATCCCATGAAGAGAAAAAACGCTGCAAATCCCTGCACAACGGTTTATTATTTTTGTATAGAATACCCTTCTGTTACAGATCACAGCTCTATGTATAGATAACCCATCTATATAATATGATATGTACTATTCTATACATATTATGTAGATCGCAGACCCTCCGTAGGTTAGTACCTAACCCCGTACTCGTTACTAGGTACCTACCTAAATCACGAGTTAAATGTTGCTAAAATAATTCTGCCGATGACAAACAGTACCTAACAAAAAGAAACACACAATGAAGTTCTGAAAAGAAATTGTTGATGAGGAGTGAAAAAAGTTGCAAAAGTACCTACCAACAAACTCCAGCCCCTTTTACGTAGATGGTATAATTTACCGTTGTGTAATAATTTACCGTTGAGTAATGATTTACCGTAGTAATAATTTACCCATCAATAATACTTCAACGTTTGTTCAAGTTTCACTACCTACCAACAAACTCCAATAGAGCCATCATTTTTCAAATTAAATAATATCACAGAACAACCAACTCGACTTCATACTCCGCCAATATAATCAGGTGATCCCTACCAATGATTGGCCGTATTCACAAATTCCTATTGTGGGCGCGTCTCTGGTTACGAGATTTGGTTTGAATTGTATACAATTTCATTCACACTGGAGTCGAAAATGCCTGTCGGTGCAAACTTCGGGGCCTTACTGTGAACGAACGGCTGGACGTACGATGCTCCGGATGGTCTTAAAAAACTCGCAAGTTCAAGAACTATTTAAAACCGTAAAAATATTTACGTAAAAAAATGGTATAGGCGTTTTGAAAATTTCAACCCCTATTTTGAACCCCTTAGAGATGACTCACAGTAACGTCGAGCTTCGAGGACCAACTAGACGCCGAACGGAACCTATAACCCGAATTTCATCAATTTTTTTTCATGGTAACTAAGAAAAGTGGCCCGTACGGCGTACGGCGTACGGCGTACGGCGTACGGCGTACGGCGGACAGACAGAAATATTTTTATTGCAGTTTTGGATTCTACATACCTTGAAACGTAAACCATCAAATTTTGAGGGGGGGTAAGAATTTTTTTTTTCATGCTCGATTCCAATGGTTCATTATTGAAAATAATAAACCAAAATAAAATGATTGCAAAACCAGTCACTCAGCATGGCTATAAGAGCGAATTTTCAAATACATGTTCGTGCTACTGTGCAAAAAGATGATATAGGGAGAAACCATACCACTTTTCGTAAAATTATGTAATTTTTTCGTAATTTTAGCCATTTTGGTTTATTAATTTCAATAATGAACCTTTGGAATCGAGCATGAGAAAAAAAAATGGTAACCCCCTCCCCCCCTCAAAATTTGTACAACAGACCCACTCGGTGGTCTCGGTGCCAGGAGGCATCACCCTCAGCCCCAAAGAAAGGATAAAAACCGTTCTTATTAAAACCTTACAGGTAAAAATATTGCCAGATATTTCACCATGAGAAAACAACACTAGCGAGATTGAAGGCTGAGGCTCAAGGCTCCCATGGTTTGAAGCTTCAAGAACCGTTTCAATGGTCGTGGGAACAAAAACCATAAACGCGTGCACCTACAGCCGCGTCTTTATGACCCGAATTGAGTTGTTTGAAAACAAGTTCGAATGAAGTTCAAGAGGCGAAGGAAGCGCGGGGGTTCTTTTGTGGAAAGTAATTAAGGATAAGGCAAGGAACCTCGAACTCCCCGCGGTAACTGCTACTGATGTCACTGGAAGAAGATGGAACGGCGCGGAATCTGTAGCGCCGCGGCCTGTAATTGTAGAAACCGATGCCAGCGCTTTAAAACCTTGCGGCAAGACCCAGAACCCGAGAATTCACCTGCGGAATCCTTTTAATAGACCCCCAAGACATTTTTTCCCATCTCTTCTCGGGCTCGTAATCGTTCGTATGGGAGTTATTCGACCCCCCCTTCCACCACATCCTCAACTCTCATTCTATCTCAGAGGGAAACATTCTGATCTTTGTTTGGGCTTAAGGCGAAGAATTTCAAAGTAGTCCCGTAGCCGTTCCGGTTTAATCGGATGATCTCTGTTTAGCCATCGAATCGTAACATTGTAATTGGTGACGGAGAATCGAGAAGAAATTGTCTGCTATAAGTGAACGCTCTTAATCTAGAGCGAGTTATTACTGATGGAAACATTTCCACCTCGGATGAAATCGATCTTTATCTTGAAAAGTTTCATACCGAGAATCATGATTAGCATAATTGGACAGTATCTGCAACAGGAAACCATTCAATGTCTGACATTCCGTAAGAAAGACGACGCTTCATAACACATTTTAATGAAATGGTATATCCGGGGTTAATAAATCAGATTTTCTGAATAAAATAATCTTCTTAATAATAATTTTCTTTAATCACTGAAGAGTACTTAGTTAGCTTTCTCTGACCAACACAGGAAACAGTTAACGTCTACTTCTAATAGTTTTATTGGATGTTCGATATTAGCATCAAGAATGAGCTTTCTTTTCAATAGTTCGTTGAGTTGAAATTGACGAAAAATGAGGCTTAGGCTCAAAATACACAACGTAGCAACAGTATCAAAATTATGCAAAAGCCGACCTCGAAGGGAATCTGATGGCGCGCGAAAAATTTTGAAAAGCGAAAGATCTTGAAGAAAAATGGAGGGGGGGGGGGGGGGGGGGTGGGGGGTTCAAAACATTGTACGGAGAGGGTTTTGTTGGAAGTTCATATCTGGTTCGTTGAATCGATTATATTGGTGTTTAGCAATTTAGATCCCGCACAACGTGTATAACAGGTACCTAATGATCTAATAACAATAAATTATAATGCATGATAAAAATAATATACAATCATATGCACATGGATAGTTTGCATAGGTACAAATAAAACATCTCAGCTACGTAAACCAATAATTAGGTTTCAGATTTTAGATAATTCATTTTTTGAAAACTGATAAAGTTAATTTTTATAAAGATATCTACTCGCACCCCTTTATTTCTCTTACGAGGGTGGTTGGAGCGGAGTCGCAGAACATAAGCAGCGTTGAAGACTCTCAAAATATTCTAGACAAAATGTGTTGATGTTATTTTATTCGTTTTAGTTTATTTAGGAATACGGCATAAGATGTCAATTTAAATTAAGGGTTATTTAAATAACGTTAAGGTGTACGTTATTATGTTCCGCGGTCAGTTTCCACTTTAGTAAAAACATCATCTCTTCAAGTACATACATGTGGATTGAGACACCGACTTTCGAAAGCTCGACGGCACGACGAAAAAATTATAAAATTAATTCATAATACGAATTAATTCATGTGTGCTTTCAAGATTGGATGAAAAATGTCAATTGAGCACAGCTTTGATTTGGGGAGATCGATTTGTTATCCACAAGAAACTAAGAGGCGACATCCTGAAAGTAGGTACATACGTACCTATCATTGGAAAGAAACACTATACTATTAATCGGTTATGAATTTCCAACAATAAATCACTGGTTTCCGCAGTCGCACATTAACAAACTCACCTAACTTCGCGAATTTGCTGTGAACGGGTACGTGTAGAGTTTTGATGTTTTGATGAGATGATTATGAAGACTGTAATGCCTTTGTGAAGCTCATTCTGATCATAGGTTTATGGAGGATATATTTATTCATATTTATTTACTCGTTTTTCTCAACACCTACCGAATAATTATGAATTGTACAACTATTCAATGTTACGCCATCAATATTATAGGTATTTTAGATTCTTCAATGAGTTGGGGTGATTTTATTTCATGTTGCAACGTTCAACGGTTTTTCGGAGTATTAAATCCTAGGTTTTATCACTTAACGCCATTTATGTACAGTTGAATGGGGCGATTCATTGATTAAAATCTAATCAGCCAGGTCTTGTCCGTTGTTAACTTGGATCATAAAATCGGATGAGCGGAGCGATGGATGGAAGGATAAATTAAGAAATGTTTTACGGCCCTTCGCTCACTCTTGAGCACAGTGTAAAATCGATTATTGGGGAAATGAATTGAGTGCCTGATCATGAACTCCGCCATTCCTGTTGCCAACAGTTTCTTCAAATACCACCTAAACCTACCCAAGGTGGTGCCCCCAACGCAAACACCCAACATCGCTTACGCCCGGTCAAACCATGATGATGAATGGCTAAAAAAGTCTAGAAACAATAAAATCAATGATACTTACCAATTAAAAATAATTATATACCTACGAAAATATAATACTGACCGGAACAAAACCCTTGTAACGCATATCTTGTTCCACAATAACAACCAAATAGTTTCCCATGAATTCCACAGTGGTTGGAGTGTAAGCTTCTGCGCATGCGTAAAGTTGGACTCCTACATGTATCTTTTTTTTAAGTTGCTTTTTTTGTAAATTAAGTACCTTTCTACTTCGAAACCTAAAATATCCTACCAGGCAAATACCGTATCGTGAAGAACTGGTGAAGAGGGGCGTGATGAGGGTGTTGGTTATAGGAGGTCCTGGTCAGTAACATTCCCGCTGAAGGGGGTCCGAGCGAAAATATGTCTTAGAACCTCGTAGCATACGCACCTAGACCCACTACAAGACTAAGAAATCAAGTGCTCGATCATAATACCGGCGCAATCATTCAAGTTCCCCCATGAGCAGGTCGACGTCATTGTTCGTCCCACGAATTGTGGAATTTCTCCATCGGATCCATCCTTTTCCGAAGAGTCTTGTTTGTTATTACCTACCTCCATCTCCCCACAAATTGGCAATATATCAACTGAATCGCACGAGCGTTCCCCCTTTTCCCGGATCCGGGAACACTGATACTGCATTAATCATAATGAATTTGCACATTAAAAAGCGATTTTCCAGCAGAGCTAAGCAAGCCATTTTTTTTTTTTTTTCTCACTGGGGCGGTCGGCCGTAATTAAACGAGGTGAAGGCAGAATAACAAAGAGGGACGAGCGACGGATGCAGCAGGATGTGAAAGGTGCAACAAGTATGAAAAAATAAAAGTATGACAGAACTCCAAGGACTCCATCGACATGAAAAATCGTCTCATCCGTAACTATCAAACCGGTATTGTCATCGAGGGAGGACAACGGTAACTGATAAATGATCATGGTTAGATTAGGTGTATTGTTACTCAAACAGTAGGCAGTAGGTACTTGGATAAATTGGGATCATTAGCCTTGATAAGCCGCGTAATTAAATACGCTTGTTTCATTCAGACAAGGGAATGCTCAATTCCAGTTCATCTGTTCTCCAAGTGAAAGATTTTAAATTTTTGATCATGTCAATCGCCCAAGTAGAAAATAACAATGTTTTCATTGAAATTCGTTGTTATTTTCAGCTCGGGAAGATAAAAGGCAATTTTCTTCCTCCCATTCCACCTATGTATGCCCACTATTATCCTACTATTATCATTACATCCTTTCTTAATAAAAACATTATCGTTTCTGTCCATTCACTAAGCCAAAGAGACATCTCTTTTCGTTCCGACTCTCTCTTTTGGCAGAAGAGATTTTTATAGTATCCATGACAGGGTTATTCAGTAACTTCTAAAAGAGAGAGAGTTGGCCGCCATCTTGGCATTTTCGATCTCTTTCAGAGAGACTTCTAATTAGCTATATTTTCTGGAAAGAGAGAATCTCTTTCCCATTTCTCGTTTGTTTGACAGTGATCGCGTATCATCTTTCGTTCATCGGCTACCATATCGGTCATTTTGATGTATGTTTCTTCATATCTTAAAGGTAAGTCGATTGTTTATCGATTCACGAGTAAAAACGCCCATGTACGGTTGAGAGCTATTCAGTAAAATACACGAACCTGGAAGACACTGGAAGAGACTGTCTCCCGAGGGAGACTATCTCTCCCAGGAGACTTCCAAAATAGACAATCTCTTTTAGTGAATAAGCCCCCTGAGAGAGAGAGAGAGAGAGATTTTTATTTGCCGTCACAAAACAAATTGTATGACAATGGTCAAAAAATTTTCTACATTTAAGGTAGGCGTCACACTATTTACCGTTAGATTAGGGTACTGGGGAGAGTGAAAATGAAAGGGGCTGCAGCAGCCGTGAAAGGTGCAGCAGCCCCAAGGTTGCTGGTCGGGGCCTAAATTCCCCGACCGGCCCGGGCCCACCCACCACGGCGGCTCCCAGGGCCACCTGCCTATTGCTGGGCAGGCAGCCCAAATGAATGACGCAGTTGTCTACGTGCTATTCCAAAGAACAAACTGAGGGGGCCGCCCCCGGGCCATGAGCATCATGACTGTATATTTTGATGACGATCCTAGACCTCACCTCCCGGTTGACGCCACTTGCGAATAAAATTTTAAAGTGTGAGAAATGGCACACGACTCTTGCTGACGAGTCTGCCCGCATTCTGTGAGGCCTCGCATCAACTTTAAGCATCCTAGTTTAAGAAGTAGAGGAATTACTAGGCCTAATTGCGGCACACTTTGTAACACAATTACGTCGGTAACGTTCTATCCGGTACGACCACGCAAGTATGCGGATGATGAATCTGTACAAAAAAACTGCTGTCACTTAACCACGATAATTTTGGAAGGGTCGATTCCAAAATTCGATTAGTTATCTTTCAAAACTAATGAAAAAATAATGGAATCTTTCCAAACAGTGTTTGTAAAGTCGTGTATTCATCACACTGCATTGTCCTCATTGCGTTAGTACCTACCTACGTAGCTCTGATTCAAGTGACTCACATCAACCGAGTTCACTAGGTAACCTCTGCTTCTGAATTCAATTTTAAATTCAAGGCAACATTGATAATGTCAGTCAAACCGGAGAGGTCAGAGGATGAGCAAGGTGTGAGCAATATTGCGTAGAATTTTACATACTTGCACTCATAAGATGCTCATCCCAGACCTGTTTTCCTACATAAGGAATATTGTTCCAAAAAAGCGGAGACCAGCGCTGAAGACACACCTGTTTTTAATTCGAAATCCTCTACCCGAAGGCCGATTCGTTTTGGCGAAGGAGCGTCTTCCCCAGGTGGTAGCCCCGGCCAACCAACCTCCAGAGGTTCGGGCTGTATAAACATAAAATACCGACTACGGGTTGTGTAATCAGACGGTGTGGCACAAGCGAATCGTCTTCACCTGACGCAATCTCCCGCACCGGTCCCATAAAGTCTCGACGCCTCGCGACCCCTCTGGTTATGAGAGCTTATGGGTAACGGAAACAGTTTCATTTCTGAACAAATTAACGAAAGAAAAGCGGTCAGTAGTAAATTCACCCGAAGGAAACTGAAATTGTTTCAATTCGTCAACTGAGATGCGTACTACTCTTTCGACAACGAGACCATTTACATATTTTGTCATGCAGTGAGCTTTTTTGAAAGAATCGTGACTTATATTGCTGAATATTGACGAGGCTCTCACTTCGACCCCGCAGCATTTAGCTGTTCGTCCCTCCGTAGCGGCAGATTGGTCGAGTTGAAGGTAGAGTAGAGTGGAATTATTCTACCCTACTCGTGTAAACATTTTCAGTAGAGTAGATTTGACTCTACTACTGACTATTAAGTGGCAGAGTTGGAGCGACTAGCACGGTGATAGAGTGACTCTACTCTACTGACTCCCCCACGACCCAAAATTTGAAATCTACTGTTCAATCTACCACCTACTCTACCCATGTAAACGGTACAGTAGAGTTGGAAGGAGAGGAAGAAAGGAAGAGACACAAGTCTTGATAAGCAGTGACCTCCAGCATTAATCTAGGAGTTATGGCATCCATCATTATATCACTGTGTTTGAGTAGTGGCGATAAAGTGCCAGGTCATTGTTCAAATGCCTCAGGACACATTCTCATCACAATTTCAAACTCATCCGGATCTTCAAACCCCTAACCCATTACCTTCTTTCACTTCTTGCTTCCTCATTTCCTCTACTCTTCCATTTCCTTCAACAAAACATTGGACAAACGAAGTAAAGGCTTTCTCAATTCTTTCTTTATAATAGACATAGAACCGAAGAACTAAACCGATTACATTAGAAGAGAATGCACAACAGAAACTCAACAGAGGGATTTCTCTACTTCACCTTTCTGGAAACAGCACTCGACTGACGTGTGAATGATGCAGGTAGAGTAGAGTCGAATTGGTAGAGAACGTACTCCAATCTACCTTCAACTCGACTAATGTAAACCCGGCTTAAGGACTTGAAATTTTGATTGCCACCTTGTGAACCAGCTGAATTTATACAGATGTTGGTGTCTTGGCGGCGAAATGGGCAGGCAAAATTCCAGCAACAGCCAATTCAATGAGAAGCGTCTTATTAATAGCTCAGATGTTGAATGCATATACGCTCGTTGAACTGTCAATATTCGCTGTAGGTATGCTACGCGAATTACTTTTAATGCCTCGAAATAGCAAATTCTGCATTGGGTTTTGGCAATGGCGCCGTTAGTATTAGAGTGTCAACACGCCGGCGATAGAAAGCGGCGCCGGAAATAGTTCCGCAATATTCTAATTACACTAATAACAGCTTATTTACGGTCTTGTGACTTCTGAAGGAGTACTTTTTGACCGTCAAAACTTGCTGTTTAAGGTTTGGTCAAGGCGTTCGAAATGTTGAATTTTTTTTAAAGAATTTGCAAATATTTATTATTACCAACTTGATAGTTTTAATGTTCATACTTGTACTCAAACCATTTGACAATGGATTATGATGTAATTGCATGATATAATTATTAATTGAGCAGTAACATAAGTAGGTACCGAAATTCAAATCTTAGAGAGACTTTTGGTCAGCGGACCCACTGGTTCATTTATGTTAATAATTTTCGAACGATTTTTGTTTTGTTTTTTACATAAATAGCTTTAATATTTATTAATTTCATCGTTATAACAATACAGCTAATGACAATTCGCACTGCCTTACACCCCAGCCAGTTGCCATTTCACTCATCCCGGCGAGGAAAGATCGATTGTTAAATCACTTTGCTGCACCTTCATGCAATCAAGCTTGAAATCGACCAACCTGGAATGAGTTCTAACCCACGCGGACAATTCTGAACCCTAGGGATCCTTCATTCGCTCAACAGAGCCCGATTAAACAGAACATCCATCACGAACAATCGTTCTGCATGATATTCACACGAGGGCACACCGTCATGTATCCATATGACATAAGCGCGAAGTACCTTCACATTCCTTGAAATGTGGTCACAGGGTGTAGGCCAATTCGTATCCGGATGTATATGTACAGGCAACGGGAGATTACAATTACTGTAACATATTCTAGTTTTCACAAAGTACAAAATGGTCCTCTCGTTAACATTTTTTTCAGAATCAATATCACGCATTCTTGCTGATGCAGCTTTTTCAATGGTACACGACCCACATGAAGATGCCTATCAAGATCGCTCACTTCCTTCATTCATGCACATCTCACAGCGTTTAGTTTACAGAGTTGAGTTTTTAAACGTTTAGTATTCACTCCGTTCTTACATCAACTGCAGGTCTATAAAATCTTATTGACTTCTTCTCATATTCGCCTCCTGAAACGTTCTACCGCGATTTTAACTCTTCGTTCTTTGCAGTCGAAGCTCAATGTCGAAAATAAATAAACAACCGGAAATAAATATTTCAACCTCCGCTTTTACCTTTCTCTTTGACCATCAATTACCTCTATATAAGGAACATAAGACATTATGTGACTGCTACTTAAGAAAGGTGGTCGGACTAAGTATGGAAATACAACTTGACTGTGTTAAGTATGATAAACTGAAGTGAGAAGTAGGAAACATTTAGTTACTCTCTCTCTAAACAAATGAACGTAAGTAGTAATTAGAACCATTTTACGATTCAGTGAATTAGAATACTCTCCTCAATCACATAATATCATCTGGTATGTATAATTGTCCTGTTCCATTATCGCTTTTTGGTAAACCATTTTAAGTATCTTAAACTTGAGTGTCAAGTACGAAAAATTGATTTACTCTTTAAATAAATGAACGATATCATACTATGATTTACTTAATTAGAATACTCTCCTCACTCACATAATTATCTCGTATATATTATATAATTGGCCTATCCATTAACGTTACTTGGTCTTCAAACCATTTTAGCGATGACTCAGACAAGAATCTATTATTTTGAAGAGTGGAGTTTTGACTGTGATGAAAGGACAGGGCGTTTGGTTCATTTTGTGTCGTATGGTTCGACAGAGTTGTGACAGAGTGTAACAGTGGGGGTGGACCCTCGAGAGTCTCCCTCCTAGACCAGCGAGATTATCACCGGTAAAGAAGGGATATCGATTAGGCTTCCCCAAGCGACTCCGTCTCCACCGGAAGAAAAAATGTATCAAGAACAGCCCACACTGTTACACTCCTCCCCACATGACATACTTTTGAGTAGCAGAAGTATGAGAGGGAAAAGGGGGAATGAAAAGTAGTATGAAGTTCTGGTTCAGGAAAAGACATCTGAACAACCTCAAGGTGACTAACCTCCATCGTAATGGTACTACCTCAATAATATTTTACTGGTGGAGAACAAAGCTCCAACATACGAGTATTGGCGGATAATGTCGTCAGAGGTTGTTGTCCAGTGAATTGCGCTCATCTGGGCAGCCTCTAGGTGATCTACCTCCATCGTTGGGATGGAACAACTATTGGGACTTGTCAATTGGGGCATGGCATCAATTGCCTTCTAATGAGCTCAGTAAAATTTAATTATATTGACACTCTAAAGGGGAGAAAGGGGGTGGGGAAGCCAATAGATTTATGCATTACCAAAGGGACAGGTTCTTAGTAAAGGAATCCTTCAGGGAAACCTTTGGGCTTATCCTTTTGGTAAGCCCACAAAAAGTGGATGGAGTATGGTGAAGTGCTCAGCGCATACTACCGAACCACGCTCTGCTACCATGTGACATAGTGTAACAGTGGGGGTGGACCCTTGAGAGTCTCTCTCCTATACCAGCGAGATTATCACCGGTTAAGAAGGGATATCGATTAGGCTTCCCCAAGCGACCCCGTCTCCACCGGAGGAAAAAATGTATCAAGAACAGCCCACACTGTTACAGAGTATGGAGTGGAGGAACGCACATCTATCCTACAGGGTTCCGAGAATACGACCTCACATCAACGATGCTGTAATTTTGATATCATGTTCTAGTGAACACCGGTCAACTTGATGTGATCGATCGTAAACTACGATCTGCACGGTGGTGAAAGGGAACCTTCGCCTGAGACCAGCTCAGGATCCCGCAGCCGAATGAGCTCCGGAGGAACCGAAATCCGGCGAAGCCCCCTCCAGCTCGGCTATCTCAGCCCCTTCTCCAGGAGTAAACTAAATCACTCACACACAACCAGAACGTTCACACTAACAGCCTCCACTAACCCGGTCAACCGATCGCCACCCAATCCGATACAGATTACCACTAATAACGGGCCAATCAACGCGGACCGCGTCGAATTAATAGCGCAATAAATAAACGCTCTATTTTAAACTACCTGCTCCACAAGATGACTGATAGTTTTCAATTTTTACGCTCCCTTCAGCCTCTGGCCACGGCACAAAACTCCAACAAATATGAGGAGACACATTTTGGTTTACTATTTTCAATAATGAACGTTTGGGATCGAGCATGGAAGAATAATTCCCCCCCCCCCTCCCCCACAACACAACCAACATCACACAAAATTTTACGGTTTCCGTTTCAAGATACGTAAAATCCGAAAATGGAATTTAAAAAAAAAATTCCGCCCTTCCACCGTACTTCGCACTTTCCTTAGTTATCATGAACCAAAATTAATGAAATTTGGTTCGTTTGTCCCATTTGGCGTCCAGTTAGTCTGCGAAGCTCGACGCTACTGTCAGCCATCTCTAAGGGATGATAAATACGGGTTGAAATTTCCCGAACGCCTAAGCTCGAATCTCAATAGAAGGGTATGGGTTTTTTCGTTTGTAAATATTGATCTCGAATTTGAGAATTTTTTGAGACCACCCGGAGCACTGTAGTACGTCCAGCCGTTCGTCTGCACAGAAAAGATCGTCAACATGATCGTGAATGAAACGATATGCTTCCAGTACTAGGGAACACCTGATTATAGAACATACATTTTGATGGCTGTTGGCAACTTTTTGATGTATACTTGTTGTCAATAGTGTTGCCCGTCTAAACCAAACTCAGTTTTTTGGGAACAATAATGGAAGAGAATGAAAAATGATTGATGAATATCGAATCTCAATAGAATGGTATGGGTTTTTTCGTTTGTAAATATTGATCTCGAATTAGTGAATTTTTTGAGACCACCCGGAGCACTGTAGTACGTCCAGCCGTTCGTCTGCACAGAAAAGATCGTCAACATGATCGTGAATGAAACGATATGCTTCCAGTACTAGGGAACACCTGATTATAGAACATACATTTTGATGGCTGTTGGCAACTTTTTGATGTATACTTGTTGTCAATAGTGTTGCCCGTCTAAACCAATGAAAAAGAATGAGGAAGAGAATGAAAAATGATTGATGAATATAACTGAGTTGAGAAAATGAGGTGAAAAAATCACATGTTGAAAAGATGAGAATGAGTTGTCGAGAGAAGAGAAGTGCTCCATAGAGTAGAGAAACCAGACGTTTGAAAAATTGTTGATAGATTTTTGAAAGATGATTCATAAATTATTAAAAGGATATTGAATTTAAGAATTTTTTTTTAAAGATTTCCTTGAAAGATTTTCTTGAAAAATAGGTATTTTGAATTGTTGAATGATTTTTGAAAGATGAGAATGGGTTACCTATTGATCAAATGAAAATATGAATTCCATAATATCTACTATAATCTACCCACTGGTTGAGGATTTAATGTTGACCACTGTTGACCGTCCAGACTGAGCGATGTTTTCTATTTGGAACGGAAAACAGATATAAAAGCAACAGTTAAAAAAGTCTTTGATCCCATGGCGCCCGATGTCGCCGTGTATATCGTTAACTGCTGCTTGCGGACGGATAGTCGGATACATGTTGCCAACACCAGTATCAACATGTTAGCCACATTATGTTGCCCGGTGTGGACCAGGCTCAAGAGAAAACGCTAAGACTAATTGCCTCATATTCACGAGTATTTCTACAAACAATTCTGAAATCCCTGAAGGGACAATAAAAGGTCGTCATAAAGCATTTCAATTAACAATTAAACCGTTGATTGACTGGTTGATTTTCTAAAAATCCATCAACAGATGTGAACTGTATACTGGTGATCGTTTTATAATCGATTTTATGGCCCACGATCGACAGTATCTCCAGTGTAATCGGTCGACCGATCAGAACGGTGTGACATGACACGGAGCACGAGCCATGGCATTCGGTCCCCCTCTACGTTATTGACAACAGGTCGCCACCATCACTTCCCGACCAGCTTATTATGGACATTATCCAATATTTGTAAAATCTTAATTGCGTCAGTCTACAGTAAACTAATTAAAATTAGCAAATTTTACGTTTCCTTTCCTATTTATGCCATTTGAAGCCGAACGGATCCATTATCTCAATTATCCACAATCTGTCTGTATGTTCGACTCCCTCGCTACCAAACGCACGGATCACCGTATTCGTTTATTATTTTCAATAATGAACCTTCAGAATCGAGCATGAAAAAAAAAAGTTTAACCTTCCCTCACAATTTGATGGTTTTCGTTTCAAGGTAGGTACGTAGAATCCGAAAATGCAATAAAAAACGCTGCAAATTATTACACAACTGTTTATTATTTACCTGTGCATAGATGCCCCATCTACGTAGATCACTGTTTTCTGTGGTCAATACCCTCGAGCTCCCTCCAGGAAAGCCCTAAATAGAGTACTGAAGCCGGACCGGGAATTAAAGTATCATACAAATGCGCGGGATTCAATCATTAATTATTTGTAGTTATTCATGAATCATAAGGTAAATAATAAACGCTGTGCAATAATTTACCGGTATAGATGACCCTCCTGCATAGATAGTATAATAAACCGTTGTGTAATAATTTAAACAAGTTAATAATGGATTGCATGCAATTCAATGCAATAAATTGGCATAAGATCATTGGAAGAAGATGGTCCGCGATGAATTTCAATCAATCAATTTATTCACAAACTTCCCCGCGCATTTTTGACATGGATATGTCTTTTAGGCTGGGGGTCAGTGAAATGTTTGCGACAGGCAGGAAAAAAATGCGACGTTTTTTGGGGCCGAATCCCGTTGCGGTAGAGACTTGAAATTTGGCAAGTAGTCACCTTAGGACTTCTACATGACGATACATAGGGCCAGGATCAGCTGAGCGGCTCCAAAAGCTAATTTCTGTGCTATTCATCCTGTAGAGCTGTAACTTGTCATGTAGTCACCTTAGGACTTCTGCATGACGATAAATAGGGCCCGGATCAGCTGAGTGACTCCAAATGCTAATGCCTGTGCTATTCATCCTGCGAAGCTGTAATGTCATGTCAAGCCATTGTTAAGCATTATTGATAGAACTTATATTTCTGTAAATTAAAATATAAATAAATTTGGTGATTCTGGAAATTAATTTATTTTTGTCTAACCAGTGCTTCAAATTTTGGGAGACCTGAAATTGCTTAAATCATTAAACTGCTAAGAGATTGCTTAAATCATTTACCACTTCCATTAAGCTCTCCCTTGATGGGAAAGACATAGCAAAGACATAGCATGATCTTAAAGTCTTTCCCATCAAGGGAGAGCTTAATTTGTTATGAATTTATAATTCCCGGGTCGGCTCAACTACTTGATTTAGGGCTTTCCTGAGGGGAGCTCGAGAGGAGGTACTGACCACAGAAAACAGTGATCTACGCAGAAGGGGCATCTATACGGGCAAATTATTACACAAAGTTTTATTATTATTTACCTTATGCTTCATGAATAACTACAAATAACTAATGATTCGATTTACAGCTTTCCTGCGAGGAGCTGGAGGGTAGGTATTGACCACAGAAAACAGTGATCTACGCAGAAGGGAAATCTTTACAAGTAAATAATAAACCGTTGTGTAATAATTTGCAGAGTTTTTTTCATATTACGGCCAAACAAGTGATCCTTCCTCAGCATTCCGTGGGTTGACCATGTAACCATTGCGGAGGTTTTAGGCAGAGGAAGAGAACACTATAACATTTCGGCCACAAGAAGACATTAGGAGTAGGTATCTCCTACTTCAATACATTTTACAGAACGGATGTGGTCATGATTCTTACTCTCCCTCGAAGGAAAATAAGAAGCATCATCATCCGTATCAGATAAAACTTGAATAATTTAAGAGTAGTCCAACTTAACCTGAGGATAACAATTTGAACCCGACGAAGACATGATGCTTCCCTTTGATGCTTTAATGTGAGTCGCTGCAGTATCAAGTGGGTGTTGCAGTATGATTCTACACATAGGAACTTAAACTGACGTACCACTTAACCGATATTGGATCAATATAGGTACATATTAATATACTGGAAATAACACGCTTAAGTTTAATCAGAGAGGACCATTGAGGGATGGCACCAAGATAATACGTAACGGCAGTACTGCCATATTCTGTCAGAACCAAATTTGGTCCACCGCATAATTAACTCACCTCGGTTAGGGATCAAACCGTACAAGGGTGAGGCATTGATGAAGACGGAAGTAAAATTCCCACAGATAGCCGGAGACAGGTTGCTCAAAGGCTCAGCGGTGGCCTTGCGTGGGGCGGAGTGATTTAATTAAAAACAGATTCACCCCCGGAGCAAGTCGACCGTGTAATTGCCGAGTTATTAATTAAGTTTTTAGTCCTCGCATAAATCACTGGTCGGGCGAGGGCGAGCCCCCGGTCCCACTTCAGCGCTCAAGGGAGCCGGTTTTTTGAAAAGCGTCGAGGCTCGGAAGAAAATTCCATAAGGTTTTGGATCTTGAGCCTCCAAAGTCGGCAGAAATCCTACGAAATCGGGCGGTTCAAATGAAAGGGGCGCTAATGTTCGAAAAAAATCATGTTTTAAAGTTATCACGCACGACAGGTGCGCCGACACCGCGACACCGCGCCACTAGATGGTGTATAGTAGTAGATATTTGCAGTTTTATTCGGACTACTATTCTTGAATAACTAAATCGAAATCGGATCGATTCCAAAAATACCTATTGAAATCTGAAGAAAATATCACAAGCCGAGTATCACAAACCTTGATTACCCCCACCCGCACCCTCTCTCTAAATATACATGCAACCTTAAGTCGACAGAAATACTAACGTTCCTACAGTTTCTTGGCTGGAATGGAAATTAAAGGTATCAATTCGACCATTTTTAAATTTATTCCAAGTCCCACTCTCCTAGAAAAACGGAGTTATTGAAAAAATAGTCTATTTCCACTAATACACGAAAAAACGCGAAACAAATGTTTTTTGTTATTTGTGTTTTTTGTTTTTTGCATTTTTTCGTGTATTAGTGGAAATAGACTATTTTTTCAATAACTCCGTTTTTCTTTGAAATTGGATTCCAGATTTCTTCGCGAGTGATTTAGTTCGTCCCACTCCCTCCTTATATTGTTTCGCGCTTCATATTATTTCTTAATGAAACGAGATTCCATTCTGAGAACTTCGACACTGTCCTCCGATATGCAGTTGTTTTTCTATGATTTTTCAAAGTTACCACCAATGCTGACGTCACAGTGGGTGGGACCCACTAGGCAAGAGGGGTGCAATGACGTCACAACTGGCGGAAACTTTGAAAACTGATAGCAAAAGAACTACTTAACGTGTTACATTGCGGTTGTAAAAATATTCAGGATGGAATCAACATTCATTTTTGAAAATAAAATGAATACGCGCGCATACCCCGCTATAAAGGGAACTATCAAAATCTGATGAAAATTTCGTAGACAAACAATTAATCCTTGTACTCCCACCGGAAAATATGCTCTGAATTTTTGGCTAAGAAATTTAATCAATAAAAGACGAATTTTGTAGGATTCTGCAGGACAATTTTCATTATTTTATCCCCCTCCTACTACCCCCTCTTTCGACATGAATTTCGACATTCCCGAAGTTTGATAGACAATTATAAAATATTATAAATACTTTTCAACTTATAGCACGGAAAATAGTCGTGGTACCGGCACCTGTTGTGAACGAGATGACAGCGGGACAATAAATTTACGATAACAGTTCCCACCCCGCTGAGCTCCCTACCACAAGTAAATTAATCGATCTACGGCCGAGATAACCTTTCCCTTGGCCTTCCAACAGGATTTCCTTCAGAAGACGTCAGCGAATTTCAATTTAATTGGTCCAATTAGCCGGGGTGAGATCCCGCCGTGCCGCAAGGTCCTGGTCGGCTCAAACAATCTCTTTATGTGTAAATAATAACTTACTACTTAAGGTACAAAAGTTAGTCCTCCAGCGTGTTAATCGGATGCATCGAGCTCAGTGTTGAGTTGTGTTCGACAACCTTATTCACCGTAAAGCAAGAAATGTTGATCGACGGGATGTAAACATGGGAAGGAAGGGAACGGGTATTCATCGTGTAGTTCGGGTTTTGATGCAAATGGAAGTGATTAAATGGGGCGTTGCGTCCATAAGGCCACTTGGGCCACTGCCCCGGCACCAAACAACACTGTATAGGTGTAGGTAAGTTAAAAAAAACTCCATAGTTCAGTTTTAATTTGAATTTCCCTCTGTACACTGTACCTAGCATTTTTCAAAAAGTTCAACAGCGACTCGCCAGACTTCTCTAGCTATAGAATGGAAATTCTATGGATATTCAATATTGTAGTAGAGCATCCATGGTGTGGTCCATAGACAATGCATCTTATCCGAATAAAGCGACAGTAATCGATGTCCTGCAATCGAAATCGAAATCGAAACCAAGGCTCTAGAAACTGACAGGTAGGCCCTGGGACCTGGTGTCGCCATGACAACTGAGAAAAGTGGCCCGTCCGCGCATGCTCAGTAGAGTAAAAATGTTGTTTCCCACGCCCACTTTGGGCCCAGTTCCCAAAATCTGATTTCCACTCCAAAATCGTTCGTTTTCACAATCGATTCGATCCCTTTGATTCAATTTGTTGTTCTTCTTCTTCTTGAGGGTGCCGCGAAGAAACACTCTTCATGCCGACAGTGGTAGTTAGAGGTTGCGTTTTTTCTTCTTGTGCATTCGATTCACAAGGGTTTATTATTCTATTGGACATACCTACAGAAATTTTGGCTGTTCATTTATTGTTTCTTTCATGTGCAGTAACTGAAATAGCTGTTTCTGATAGTTTACACGAATGTTGGCACCCAAAAACGTTAATGATTTACGTTTACGTTTTTACGTACAAAATTGATGAAATTCGGGTTATAGTAGGTTCCGTTCGGGGTCTAGTTGGTCCTCGAAGCTCGACGTTACTGTCAGTCATCTCTAAGGGGTTCAAAATAGGGGTTGTAATTTTCCGAACGCCGTATCTCGAAAACGTTCGATTGAAGGGTATTGTTTTTTTTACGTTATTAAATTTGTCTTGAGTTGAACAATTTTTTGAGACCACCCGAAGCACTGTACGTCCAGCCGTTCGTGTCCACCAAAAAGCTTCGTCAACACAATCGTGAATCAAACGGTATAACTCCGGCCCGGATATCATAACTACGGAGCATCTGATTATAATCAAGGATGGCTGTATGAAGTGCGATATTATTTCATTTGGCAAGTGATGGACTACTGGATTTTGTTGGTAGGTACTTCTGAAACTTGAACAAACGTTGAAGTTTATTTATTGATGGATAAATTATTAAACAATGGCAAATTATTACACAACGGTGAATTATTACACAACGGTGAATTATTACACGACGGTAAATTATGGCACCACGGTAAATTATTACACAACGGTAAATTATTACACAACGGCTCATCTACCCAGAAGGGGCTGGATTTTATTGATAGGTACTTTTGCAACATGAACAACCGTTGAAGTATTATTGATGGGTAAATTATTACAAAATGGCAAATTATTACACAACGGCAAATTATTACACAACGGCTCATCTACCAAGAAGGGGCTGGATTTTGTTGGTAGGTACTTTTGCAACTTGAACAACCGTTGAAGTATTATTGATGGGCAAATTATTACACAGCGGTTCATTATTCTATCTCCGTAGAAGTGGAACCTATACAGGTAAATTATTACACAACGGTTAAGGTAGGTACCTAGTAACGAGTACGGGGTTAGGTGCTAACCTACGGAGGGTGTAGAATAGTACATATATGTTATATAGAAGGGTTATCTATACGGAGAGCTGTGATCTGTAACAGAAGGGTATTCTATACAAAATAATAAACCGTTGGGCAGGGATTTGCAGCGTTTTTATATATTTTTTTTTTTCTTCATACCCGATTCCAAAAGTTCATTATTGAAAATAGTAAACCAAAAAGGGATGCGCAATTCGTGTTTTTGGGGGCCAAAACTGGTGGAAACCATCAGAAATAGCTATTTCAATCATTTCACATGAAAGGAACAATAAATGAACTGCCAAAATTTCTGTAGTTGTGTCCAGTAGAATAATAAACCCATGTGACAAGGACCTCACAGCGTTTTGGCTGTTTGTTTGCCACTTCGACTTCTCACGCCGATTTCTGCAAAATGTTGCTCGAATCAACATTTAAGCCCCAATTACCCGTCATCTACTCTAACAGATCCACGTAGCATGTAAATAATGGCACTTCCTAAATAACAGTGAAAATCCACTTAAAAAAATAAATCAGTTTGCTCTAGCACAATAAACCGCCGACATTCGCCCACTGATTATTGCTTCACCCATTACCAGCATAAGGACGGATGTGGCTTGCGGAAAAGCAACCATTTTCAAAGCAGCTCAAGGATTCTTGCCGAACAAATATTCATACATCACTTGTTATAAATTATACGACTGTTCTGTTTTTGGTGAAGTAATAAAACTTCCCACAGGCCAGTATAATTTTAGGTGCAGAACGGGTTGAGGGAGGTGCTGAATTGGCAGTTGTAAAATTACCTATTCATGGCTCTTGACTCGAATAGTTTCACAATGAGAAGTTACCATTTGAGTCGTATCGTTTTGAATTTCGTTTGTGGAAATGAGTTGATTTGCTAACAAGGTGGATGAGGGTGATGGATGTTTTTGATTAGGTTCGTGATCGAATCTTCAAACTATTGAAAAATAATGTTGATAAAACTTCTTCTTCTATGGAGAGTAGAAGAGTTGATTACATTACGCTTGATAACAATACAATAAAAGGCAATCACGTTTTTCTCTGGATTGTTTTCACTCAAACCCGTTTAGTAAAGGACTTAATTTCAAAGGAGAACGTAATTTACTGTAGTGGTTCTCCTATAAAAACACCAAGCTACCCCTCTCACTCGGACGATTTAATTACTGCTAGATCAGACTCGCTGCAAAGCAATAATACTGTTTCCATAAAAGTGATATAAAGAAACGCTATTGAGGGCTAGGGCTTTTTTTAATTTATAGAAGCGAATGGCTCACTTCTAGGGACACACAAGTCGAACTGAACTTATTTTCGTAGTTCCATCAGAATGCTAGCGAATTCCACGCTCACCACTACACTTTCAAGTTTCAACTACCGTCATTTGTGTTTTTTTCTGGTTTTAATCGAAATGTAAAAATTTCTGCAAATTATTACACAAGAGTTCATTAGCGACCCGCATAGATTCCGATTTGTGTAGATCACCGTTTTCTGTGGTCAATCTCGTACTTCCACCTGGCAACATTCCCTACATCCTCTTATAACGGACTGACGATTCATCGCAAAATAGTTTTGGTGTCGTTGGAATCTGTGAGAAAATATTATCTTTCCATCAAACCCTGTTTCGTTCGAAACCGCTTTCAAAATGCATGCCACTTAATTACGGCGACATGTAAATATTCTGTCGTCGTGAAGGATCACCGAGTTTACGATGAAGGAGTGGGATTTGGAAAAATTCATGTAGCCTATATAAGTCTCCGGTGTTTGAAGTCGAGAAAACCGCATCAAGATCCGTTCAGTCGTTTGGCCATCCACTCAAGACATACCTACATACATACATACATACATTCATTCACACAAACTTTGAGTTTTATCGATACTTTTTTTTAAAACTACTTTGCCCTCTTTGAATGGGACCTACAAAACAAATTTCATTAGTTGAATAACGACAAATTATCAATTATTGTTCACTTCACCGCATATTACGAAACTGTAATTCCCCAGCCGGCTCCAGTACTCAATTTAGGGCTTTCTTGGGGCAGGTATTTTGACCACAGAAAACAGTGATCTACGCAGAAGGAGCATCTATACAGGTAAATAATATACTGTCGTGTTGTTATTGTAGCGTTTTTTAAAATTATTATTATTTATTTAATTATTTATTTCAAGTATCTGTTTGGTTCAAAAATACATATTATACTGTAGATCGGGGGTCGGGGTGTCCGATCGGGCTAGAGCGTCCGATCTTTACATCCCCGTTTGGGATTAAATTTCGCGGCGTCTCTGGTTCTCGTTTCGGGCGGGCACCAATTATACAAGCTTTGAAAAGCTTGAACGTGCTTATCCGGCCAGCGATTAGCTCTTCACCTCTGATATTAATCGTGCAAAGCCTACGGGGACTGAAGATTGAAATGAAGTTCGAGTAAACAGTCCAGGGTTAAAAAAAACGCTGCAAATTATTACACAACGGTTTATTATTTACCTGTATAGATGCCCCTTCTGCGTAGATCACTGTGTTCTGTGGTCAGTATCTACCCTCATGCTCCTTCCCAGGAAAGCCCTAAATCAGGTACTGGACCCAGCCCCGGAATTAAAGTTTCCTACAAATTCGCGGGATCCAATAATTCAATAATTATATATTTGTAGTTATTCATGAAGCATAAGGCCAATAATAAACCGTTGTGTACCTAATAATTTACCGCATAGACGCCTCTTCTACGTAGATACTAAAATGAACCGTTGTGTAATAATTTACCATTCCGCAATAATTTACCGTTGTGTAATAATTTGCCATTTAATAATACTTCAACGATTGTTCAAGTTGCAAAAGTACCATGAACAAAATCCAGCCCCTTCTACGAGTACTTAGATGGTATAATGAACCGTTCTGTAACAATTTACCGTTGTGTAATAATTTAGCGTTCCGTAATAATTTACCGTTGTGTAATAATTTACCCATCAATAATACTCCACCGTTTGTTCAAGCTGCAAAACTTCCTAGTACGAACAAAATCCAGAAGAGCCTTCATTTCTCAAATGGAATAATATCGCGGAACAACCAACTCGACTTCACACAGCCATCCGTGATTATCATCAGATGCTCCCTAGTGATGATATTTGGGCTGAATGTATACAATTTGATTCACCCTCCTACTGACAAAGCCAGTTGGTGCAAACTAGAGGGCCCTACTGTGAAGGAACGGCGGGACGTACACTGCTCCGGGTGGTCTCAAAAAACTCGTACAATCAAGAACTATTTAAAACCGTAAAAAGATTCACTTAAAAAAGGCATAGGCGTTCTGAAAATGGCAACCCCTATTTTGAGCCCCTTAGAGATGACTGACAGTAACGCCGAGCTTCGAGGACCAACTAGACCCCGAACGGGACCTATAAACAAGAAATGTTTTATTGCATTTTCGGATTCTACATACTTTGAAACGGAAACCAGGGGGGGTTAAATTTTTTTTTTTTTTTCATGCTCGATTCCAAAGGTTCATTATTGAAAATAATAAACCAAAATAAATGCATACTGTACGAATGTTGGCACGAATCACGGGCTCACCAGCTAATTTATTGGAGGTATCTATGTGAATAACACTGAGGACAATACGATTCTCTGCTGCACAGCATGATCTTCGATACTACCAAATGCCTTACACAATGAGCACAGTGTCATTCATTATGAAGACCAGTCATGAAACTCCGATGAAAATTGAAACCTGGGGGCCTATTCACTAAGCGAAAGAGACATCTCTTTTCGGTTCGACTCTCTCTTTTGGCAGAAGAGATTTTTATAGTATCCATGACAGGGATATTCAGTAATTTCTGAAAGAGAGAGTTGGCGGCCATCTTGGAATTTTCAATCTCTTTCAGAGAGACAGCTAATTAGGTGTCTTTCCTCGAAAGAAAGAGTCTATTTCTCGTTTCTTTGTGATAAATCGTGTAATATCATCGTTCATCCGCAACCACATCGATAATTTTGACTGTGTGCTTTTTTTCATTTTTCATTAAAAATATATACATAATATTGATTCATGAGTAAATACGTCCAAGTACGGGTTGAGGTAGGTACCTACCTACATAAGAGTGGCCGTTCATTAGGTGTAGATATAATACAAGCATGAAGCCCCCTAATTCGACTTTTCTGTTTATAATTGAGACTTTTTTTTTTTCAATTTCATTTAACTTTTATCCGATTCATGAGTAAAAACGTCCAAGTATGGATTGAGGTTGGTAGGTACCCATTGATTAGGTTTTACTAAGAAATGCGTTCATTATTAAGGAATTGAACTCCCGGGGGCTCAAACATCTCGCAATTCGTGGATACTATGGGATTTTCATGCATTAGGATCCATATCTCTTTCGCAAGGTCACTGGAGCTGTTCTGTAAAATGGAAGAACCCCGGAGACATCGGAAGAGACTGTCTCCCGGGA
Organism: Leptopterna dolabrata; assembly: GCA_954871275.1. NCBI lineage: Eukaryota > Metazoa > Arthropoda > Insecta > Hemiptera > Miridae > Leptopterna > Leptopterna dolabrata. Next base: position 26,067,212 of record OX940977.1, read on the forward strand.
GATTTTCAAAATAGATAATCTCTTTCCACTATCTATTTTAATGAATAGACCCCCTGAGCTTCACACACTAACCCCTTACACCAATATCGAGTAACCTTTGGTCGAATCCGGCAGTTCTGGGGGCCTATTCACTAAGCCAAAGAGACATTTCTTTCACATCCGACTCTCTCTTTTGGCAAAATAGATTTTTATAGTATCCATGACAGGGTTATTCAGTAACTTCTAAAAGAGAGAGTTGGCGGCCATCTTGGAATTTTCAATCTCTTTCAGAGAGACAGCTAATTATGTGTCTTCCCTCGAAAGAGAGAGTCTATTTCTCGTTTGTTTCACAGTGATCGTGTAATATCCTCGTTCATCCGCAACCACATCGGTAATTTTGATCATGTATTTTTTTCATTTCATAAAGATTAAATCTTTCATTTCAATTTTAATTAATAATATATACATATTATTGATTCGTGAGTAAAAGCATCCAAGTATGGATTGAGGTAGGTAGGTACCCATTGAATAGGTATTACTAAGAAATGCGTTCATTATTAAGGAATTGAACTCCCGGGGGCACAAACATCTCGCACTTCGTGGATTCTATGGGATTTTCATGCATTAGGATCCATATCTCTTTCTCAAGGTCACTGGAGCTATCCTGTAAAATAGACGAACCCCGGAGACATCGGAAGAGACTGTCTCCCGGGAGATTTTCCAAAATAGATAATCTCTTTCCACTACCTATTTTAATGAATAGACCCCCTGAGCTTCACAAAGACCCCCCCCCCCCACCCATCCCTAACACCAAGATCGAGTAACCTTTGGTTGAAACCGGCAGTTCTGGACTATTACAGGAGTCGAGCTGATACTATGAACAGCGGCCAGCCAGCTCTTATACCAACAGCGCTTGATTCCTTCCTAAGATGGTCGAAAACGAAGACTTCTTCAGATCAACGAAGGCCGAAGACTGCAAATGGTAAAGTACCGGAGAGGATCACGAAGATTACGGGAAAGGAGTGTCCCTCCAAGTGACATCACTGTCAACGGTCCCCGCGGGCCACTATTTGCATGTTGGGCAAGAGATGGTCATGGATGGTGTCATTAGTGCTTCACTTTCTCTCGGAGCGAGGCACCGTGGGAACTTCCCTTCACTACAGCTCCGACTCCCTCTCGTCCCAACCAACCCCCGCAAGCATTTTTTCCACCTAAATCCGCGCCCTTGTCCCGCCCTCCGCTCCCTCACCTCCGATCCCTCGTCCTTTCATATTTCCTTCTTTCGTTTTTCTTCGAGCATTAATTAGGTTTGGGTTCGAATCAAAGCCGCGGAACGGCCCATATTCAGTTCTGGGAAGCCTGCGCAATCCTCCGCCAAAGAAGGGCTCAGCTTACGAGATGATGTACCAACTATCCTCCTGCATTGCTCCTCCTCCTCCTCCATTCTCGTTAAACTTCAACTAGTAATTTTAGATCTCAACATAAAACGCTGCAATGTCCTCGTCACATGGGTTTATTATTCTACTGGACACACCTACAGAAATGTCGGATGTTCATTTAATGTTCCATTGAAAAACGGAGTTATTGAAAAAAATAGTCCGTTTCCACTAATACACGAAAAATCGTAAAAAACACTGATATACCGGTTTCGGTGATCAAACCATCGTCAGTAACAAACAATAACTGAAGGCACATTGGAGAGGTGACCTTATAAATAGTCATAAAGTGAAATGTGGTCTCATTAGACAGTGTTTCTCATGTGGTCATAACAGTGTTTTTTGCGATTTTTCGTGTATTAGTGGAAATGGACTATTTTTTTAATAACTCCGTTTTTCTTTGAAATGGGTTTCCACGATTTCTTCGCGAGTGATTTAGTTCGTATTGCTTCGTCCATGTGCAACTATTTAAATGGCTATTTTTTATGGTTTCCACAAATGTTGGCCCCCAAAAACACGAATTAGGCTCAGCTTTTGTGTTTTTTAAACAGATTATTTTTGATCATTGATAATATCATTTAACTGTGTTAATTCACCAGTCGGTACTACTTCTAGTGTCATTATGCAAATTTATGGTGATTTCAGACAATTTCCCAGGTTTTTGACTAATAAAAAACCTTGAAACGTAAACCATCAAATTTTGAGGGGGGTCGGAATTTTTTTTTCATGCTCGATTCCAATGGTTCATTATTGAAAATAATAAACCAAAATGAATTTCGGGAGCTTAACCTTCGTTACAACCTCAATCCTTCACTCATTGGTCAAAATCGACCTAATATTCTATTCGGTCTTCTCGCCCTAAGACACATTGAAACCGATACCTCACAAGCTCATGTTCACTAAAACCTCACAAATCCCTCGAAAACCACTATTTTTACACCCATTTTTCTCCCATAACACCCCTGGGTGTATGCCGATCGGGCTGCCGTGTTTCGGAGCACAACTAGGACCCAAAAGAGTTCCCAAATGGGGACCCAAACTGAGTGCGGAAGAAAGACGATTTTACACCAACATTTAACGTAAATTTAAGGCTGAAACTTCGTTAGAACCTCAATTTTCCACTCTTGGGTCAAAGTAGACTTCATATTCGGTCTTCTCGTCCCAAAAACATGGAAAACGATACCTCAAAAGCTCATGTTCCTAACATGTAACTAAAACACTAAAAATACCTACTTTTAACCACATTTTCACTCATAACATCCCTGGGTATATTCTGATCGGGCTGAAAAGTTTCGGGACACAACTAGGACCCAAATGGAGCATGTGTGCGAAAGAACGAATTTTTTAGAGCGAAAATGAAGCCGGTACACGTGATACGGCGGACGGCGGACGGACATTGCATTTTTGGAATCTGCGCACCTTGAAACGGAAAAGAAAAAAATCTGCGGGGGTATTATACAGATTTTTTGCTGAGCGATTACATAGGTGAGGTGTGCTATTCACAGAATAATAAACCAAAACGAAACATCTCTAAGAATCATATACGAAATTGATTAAATCAATTAGTACAGTGTAATCCATGGATTTAGGCTATGCCTGGATTTAGAATCTCACTCATTAGGAGTGATGGGCTCTTCAAAGAAAACGCATTTGCACATCAACGATCGCAAGGAAAGTCCTTCTCATTCTGGTTTAGTATTGTCAGCAATGAATGGAGGTGAGGGGGGGACCCCTCCAAATTTGATGGTCTCCGTTTCAAGGTTGTGGAATTCAAAAATGGCACACAAAATTTTCTGTCCGTCCACCGTACTTCGCACTTTTATAGTTACCACGAACGAAAATAGACGAATTTTGGTACGTGGGTCCCACTTGGGGTCTGGTTGGTCCGCGAAGCTCGGCGTTACTGTCAGCCATCTCTAAGGAGTGAAAAAAAGGGGTTGAATTTTTCAGGGCACCGACATGTCGAATTTTTTACGTTTTTAAATTGGTCTTGAACTGAGAAATTTTTTAAGACCACCCGGTTCCTTGTCCGTCCGGCCGTTCGTTCACAGTGAGGCCCTGAAGCCTGCAACGAAAGCTTCGTCAACATGATCTTGAATGAAACGGTATAAATCCAGCACAGATAAATCATTGCTGGAGAACACCTGATTATAACCACGCATGGCTGCATGGAATCGAGTAGACTGTTCCGTGATATTAGTTCATTTGAAGAATGATGGTTATTTTGGATTTTGTTGGAAGGCACCTACTTTTGTAATTTGAAGGAACGTTATATTTCATGAATAACGTCAAATAATTATTAATATAGAATTCGTGAACCTGCCCCATATTAGTTATGAAAATTAACTCCCCGGCCGGCTCCATTACTGGATTTAGGGCTTTCCTGGGGGGGGAGGGGGGCACGAGGGAAGGGTATTGCCACAGAAAACAGTGATCTGCGCAGAAGGGGCATCTATACAGGTAAATAATAACCCTTTGTATAATAATTTTCCGCGTATTCTCCAAGGAGTCAAACTATTTTCATCCGGTCCAGGAAGAAACTTCTAAGGGCCTCGGCGACCATCTGCAGGAGGAGGAAAACTCAAAAGGGCCTGATCAAACGACCGCCAGACTCAGCAAATGGACCCTTTCGGCTCTCAAGACCTTCCAAACCGGTAGGGCCAATTTTGATCCCATTCCGGTTCGATTTTATTAAATTGTAAATATATCAATAATTCATGGAACTCTGTAACCAATCACGGAGAGGAAAAGTTATTAGAAAAAAAAAAATCGTAGAATAGATCGGGGCAAATGGAAATTACATAAATTTCGTGTTTTCGCATGCTCAGACAATAGTACTGGTCTCACCAGTATGAAAATCATGTCGGACTATTAAGGAAAGATACTACACAATCTCCCAGATAATTCAACCGTTAATACCGATTCGGTTTGTACCGTTGAAAGGTAAGCTCGATCGTTACTTCTATTCCAATCGCACTGTATAATTTATTCCTGGCGGATTATTAGCGACCCAAGCTGCATGATCTCTGAAAACTGCGTCAAAATCGGACGAAAAGGATCGATGGTTTTATGCTTGATATACATATATTCGGTTGATTCGACATTTATATTCGATGAAATATGTACATATTATACCATCTGGGGGTCAATCCACACAATCTTATTCTAAAAACATGAGCTATTTGGGATTGTTCATCGGATGAAAAATATAATATTTCGGTTGAGGATTTGGGTACCAACAGGCAGAGAAGAAATCAAATTTGACCCTTGATTGATGGCTAAAACGCAAAATGCGAGTTGAATTTTTGATTTTGGAGGACAAAAATATTTCTCCGTATTTGCATGAATACACTCGTACAACCTACGAGACGTCTTCTACCGTCGGTACTGAGGAAGCAAAATATTCCAAATCATACAATCCCTTCGTTTGGTTTCAACCTCGAAAACATATTTGTCCGAATTTAGTTTTCTGGAAGGTCGTGATTGTATAGTGATGTGGGGAGCGGGTGGGAGTGAGCAATTTTAACGATACTCATGCCGCAATTTTCATCTGATTTCGATGGTTCTTACTGTAGAGAAATCAACTTAGCCCACTTCAGATTAGGAAAAAAAATTCGAGGAGATTATTCTGAGTACTAAAAGCCATTCAGTGCTTTCATTACTCAGCAACAAGTTTTGTGTGTATGGACTGAAATCGCGTCCAAAAATACTGGGATATTCAGTTTTTATGGGCCAAGGAGGCACCGAGCGTCGCCGAGCAGGACTCAGGAAGTCGATAGGAAACTGCTGCCGCGACATCACTAGCCACCGATTTTCAACGCTTAGCGATTTTCCGGTGGTGAGTTTGGGCGTTAAGGCCTCGAGAGGCTCTCAAGGTCCTGGAAAAAAAAATCGAGGGCGGTGGTACCTTGAGAGACAATAACGTTATCTGCGGACACGCCCCGGACAGCTGTACTTGTACCTTGGCCTCACCTGAGAATCGCTTCTCACGTTCTTGTGAAAATGATAAAACTAGTTCGGAAAGCGATACAACAATGGCATTAACGCCGTTCTGTGGACATCTGAAAGAGCGCTCCATGCGACGTGAATACGGTGCTGATTATCAGTATGAAATATGTCAATCAGCGAATATCTTCGACTTGAGCAATCAGTTTTGCTTAAACAACACCAACCTGCCAAAGGATTCTGCGAACCATCGCAAGATCCATCCGATTTCATGGGGCAACGGAAACCAAACAACGAATGCTGTCCCCAGTTTGTATCCCGGGTGAGAAAGGATATTTTCTGAAGGAGGGTTAGGGAAGCTGTTAATCAGCACGTTAATATTGATAATTCTAAATGCATCTTGTCATAAGTGTCTAAGTACCTCAGTTAAAAAAATCGATTTACCAAACAAAATCAACATTGCTAAATCAAATTTCTGGATTTTTAACATGAGATGCTCGTGCGATGCTCGTGCATTGCCGTCTCCGTTGTATCTCTGGAAAGTACTTTAGATCCAACCCATGCTGGACTCCTTTGTGATGGTTCAAAAAGTTGACGCTGCGTTTACGGCATTCTGCTACACAAGTCCATAATATGGGGAATATTCAATAATTTATTATTCATTCATGAATGTGAGATGCCACACACAATTCCAACATAGTTCTGTCGGCTATCCAGCTCTCAAATTCCTTCTGCAGCCACTGGTGCTCTCTTCAACTGAATCCCACTCGCAATCCGCCAAGTGAGAGAATCGAGTGGCAAATTTCGAAGTGAGACGATTTCGGTGTGCAATTTGCAGTAAAATATTGACAATATTTTTCAACGTGGACCTTGGGATCCTTGTTCTGCACTGCCGCCAGAGTCACACAAAAATCGTATCTGATATCTGAATTTATGGCCAAAATGAGTCCCCCCCCCCACCGTTTTTAGGGTGGGTTTCTACAGAATTTTAGAGTCTCAGAGCCGTATCTGCACAAGAAATGCTTCAAAAACGGACTTAGAATAACAGGATAATTTACTTTCGGGTGGATTTACTACAAAAACTCGTAAATTCATTTTTCAGAGAATAATAAGTCGTATCTGACAGCAGATACGATTTTTTTTTTGCTACGTATTTTGCACATACGGGTTAGTAAAATGCAGGTATACGGGTTTAAAACTTCGTTGAACAATAATAATAATATATCCATTTATTGAGCTTTAGACAAGTTCGTCCATAACTGCTCATCTAACTCTAATTAGCTCCCGTCAGCACCCAAGAGTAAAATTCGTGTGCAGTTTTTCGGTATCTTCCAACAACAACAAAAACTCATTTTTCGACTCCACTGAATGTTTCAGCGGGAAGTTTCCTTGAAAATGAGTGTTTAAGTTCAAGAAAATTCCGAAAACTAACGCTCACATTGGCCAAATTTCAACTCGAAGCCTAAAGGACTATTTTTCCAAAAATCACGTTTAGTCAGATACGAATTTTCTGTTTCTGACGGCAGTGCATGTAAACTCATTCAAGGCACAGAGGGACTCCTTTAGCGTTAGATATTCGGGTGCTGATCCCACTCACAGGTCGCAGACCCAACAATGTGTAAGACACAATGTACACGAATCCACAGAGTGGATAACTCTGATCTCAGTGAATTCCACACCGAACCGGACTGGGCCGTTCCGGTCACCTGCTGGTCTACTGCCTGGTCGTCCGTGAAAAGGAAGAATTTTAGACCGAAACCGAATCTTGGACAGACAGCCGGAACTCGAAAAAATTCTTCACTACACGGAAAAACACTGTACTGCGGACGAGCCATTCTATACGCACTTTCCTCAAGCCTATAAAAATGAGTTGATCATTTAGCACACCCACTCATTTCTCGATTAATCTGATTTGGGCACTCAATTTTCGCCCCAAATGATTTCCAATTTTTTCCCCAGTTTTTCATTCAGATGATTTAGAGGCCCGATTTTTTATTAAGCTGACCGTGGGAGTTCAATTTTCCAACCAGCCAATCTGGGAGCTCAATTTTGACTCAGCTGATCGTGGAGCATCAGAGCCCTTTGCTTCCAAGTGAGCACAGAGAGGATGAGGAGAATCATGTGCCAAGAAGTCGGTCCATTTCACTAATTACCAACCTAATTCAGGAGCTTCTTTGCAGTGATTCCAGTGGAAATCGTGCTCACTGGTTCTCGGGAGGGTAATGAAAGGGTAGGGAAGCCCGCCGTGTTTCCTTGACTGCGTTTTCACGCCCTTTGACTCCGCTGTTCGGCAACCGTTTCATCGGATGAAAGGCCACCGGGCTTAACAGTTTTAATATCCATTGCCTCGCTGCCTCGCCAAGGAAAACCACTTACTCATCTCTCGAAACTCAAATTCTACAGGGACTTTCCATTTTTCTGGACGTTCACTCCTATATAACTACTTCAATCCACTTTGTCACAGCAACTCGCTTCTTTCACCAATCGATTCAATTCGATTGAGGATCACAGTCCAGTTAAAATTGTTCTGAAGTAGTAATAACACAAAGTATGTTTATAGGTTTGCAATCGCTGATGTTTCTAACACCTCGGTCCCAAGGAGAAACCACTCATTGCAAGGATAGGACGTTAACCAATATTTATTGTTTTGCCAAGGTGAAACGTCCCATCTCTAATAATATAGTTATTTTTTTACTGATAAAAATGCAATCCACTCTGACGTTATAACTTTCAGCGGGCATCAATGACATTACTACTGAAAATAATTTATTGTGACGGAAAAGACCGAGTTCATCGATATCGATTGATTAACGGCACGATGCACGATGACGGGGGCTCGCTCTCTCTTCCCTCCGCTCCCGACTGATGACAACCAAAGTATCCCAGGTAATCCGTTGTCCATGTTCTTCCCTAATTTCCTACAAAAATGCCTCCCTCCTTTTAACATGGAACATGTTTTTACGGGAGTAAACCAGGCTGGAAAGCGTCCGCGTCCAGTCCAGGGGAACTCCTCTCCCCTCCCCGTCGCCCGCACAGTTCTCGGCACCCAACCCGCCTCCTCTCATACCACACGTGGTGCGTTCTCCGAGGAGAGTACGGCCAGACCCTACTCCGCCGAAAACTGCCGAGGGGGTTCTACCTGCCCGAAAAACGCCAAAAGCAGCTGAGGACGTGTTTTACATGACATTGCGTTAGGTCGCTGGTCCAAGGCTTGGAAATCCCTCGAAGTTTTTTTGCTTCCTCACTACCGAAGGCAGGGAAGCCTTGGATATGTGATTGAGTAAAAAAAGTTCATGTCCTCCAAAATGAAAATGTCCGCTACCATTTTCCGTTTCAGATATAGAGGAACATATTTGGTTCCGTGTCTGTCAGTCTGTCTGTGGTAATTCCTTGCAACACCCATAACCACCCGAAATAATGGTCAGAGGGGGTTGAAATTTCGAGGGTAGGTGCGGATTGAGTCACAGATGGTCCCGTACCAAAATCACTGAAAAAGTACTGTAACTTTCGTCTGCGCACGCGCAAACGTGAAATAATTGGAACACCCATAACTACCCTAAATATCGTTTAAATCAATTCAAACTTGGAGGGTCGGTCAGGAATAAACCTTTGATAGTTCCAAATTAATTTCATTGGAATCGTAATGTAACTTTGATCTACGCATGCGCGAACATGAAATGTTGACCATTTCCCTGTAACGCTTCTAACTACGCGATAAATAGTCGTCGAGAGCTGAAATGCTGAGGGTATACGCGGGTTGGACCGCAAATGGTCCCGTTTCAAAATCATGAAAATCGTTTATTCTGCGCATGCGCAAACGTGAAATACTTGGAGTGCCCATAACTACCTTAATTATCGTTGAAATGAGTTCACATTTGGAGGGTCGATCAGTATAATACTTTGATGGTTCCGTATGAACTTCATTGGAATCTTCCTGTAATTTCCCTCTCCGCATGCGCGAACATGAAATGTTGACCGTTTCCTTATAACGCTTCTAACTACGCGAAAAATAGTCGTAGAGAGATGAAATTTTGAGGGTACACGCGGGTTGGATCGCAGATGGTCTCGTATCATAACGAACCTGAGGAAGCTGCAGTGCCTACTCGAATTGGCAGACGTTTTTCTACATATCTCCATATCCTCTGTTATCATGTACCTATTCGAAAAACATGTTCCATGTTTCCTTGCTTTGATTCTTGATCTAAACTGTTATAATCCGGCGGTCCTACGGTAACGCATTTTTTTCCTATTTTGTCATCCGTTCAGGTCATTTGTTAATTTCTTTAATAACTAAAGTTTTTTGTTTGTATTATTGTTATACGGGCAAAAATTTCCCAATTTACAAAGTATTAATAAGTATCAACTAAAATCACGTTGTTCGGAATAATACACCTTATTTATAAAATAAAATAAAATTTGGGTTCAAAATAATAATAATTTGGCCTGTCTCTTGGAAACATTTTCACTTAAACAGTAGGTCTACTTCTGACAAACTTGCCAGACTTGCCAGGCTTCTGATCAGGGGCCCACCGAGTAGATAGTTAGTGGGAACCGTCCGGAGTTCAATCCCTCTCATGTGTATGTAATTAATATGAAATTGTATGAATTGAAATCTTGAAAAATGAGGAATGGACGTGCATTATTTTTAATCTTCCAAATTTCAGGTCTAACTGAGAGCTTTTCAGTAAGGTGCTGAATGGGTCGGAAATGGACGGAAGTGGTTTTGTTGGCCACTGAATCGACTGCGAGTAGTTTCAGCACGTTCAGGGGTCAAAATCACAATCGGTTGGTTCAAAACACCCAAAAATTATTTTATTAGCATAATTTTCCTGCACGACTTACCACTGTGCTCTAAACGAGTGACCAGAGTGCCGTAATGAGTTCTCTGGCAGATGACCGAACTGAGAACAGTAGAAGTCGCTTAGTAGAAAGGCGGCTAAAGGAATAAGTCGGCTATAAGGGTAGAAACAGTCAGGTCCCGATCGGCTGTACGTAAACACACAGTGACTTGGCCTGTTACAGTGATCAAAAGGTCGGTTATAGTGATCAGTTTTTGAGTTTGTCTATGTCAAAAGTCGGCAAAATAGGTACAAATAGCTGACATCTCCTAAAAATGGTAAATATTCACCAAAAGTGGTACCTATTGAACGATGATCCGAAACAGAAGATAACTAACTACCTATAGGTTATAATGAAGATTTCCTCAAACAAAAATTAATCAAAATTATGTCGATTGTGGGAGGTCTCAATTCGCCAATATCGGGAAAAATAGCTAAAACCACCACTAAGTGTGTTATACAATAGATGTCGGCAAAATAGGTAAAAATAGCTGATAATTCCTAAAAATGGTATTTATATTCACCGAAAGTGGAACCTACTGAACGATGATCCGAAACAGAAGATCTATAGGTTTTAATTAGAGTTCCTCAAAAAAAATTAATCAAAATTATGTCAATTCTGGGAGGTCACAATTCGCCAATATCGGTAAAAATGGCTAAAATCACCACTAAGTATATTATAGAGTAGATGTCTCTTGTAGAGATTGGTCGCGCATCGTGATTGTTTCCAGTCGGTCCCAGTTCGATCGCTATTTATTTATTTATCTGCAAATTTGCTGCATGACTGGAATTTATTTAATTTTGGTTTATTATTTTCAATAATGAACCATTGGAATCGAGCAAGAAAAAAAATCAACCCCCCCCCCCCCCCACCCCCTCCCACCCCAAATTTGATGGTTTACATATCAAGGTATGTAGAATCCGAAAATGCAATTTAAAAAATTCTGTCCGCCGTACACCGTATGCAGTACTGAATACTTTTCTTAGTTACCATGAAATTAAATTGATGAAATTCGGGTTATAGGTTCCGTTCGGGGTCTAGTTGGTCCTCGAAACTCGACGTTACTGTCAGTCTTCTCTAAGGGGTTCAAAATAGGGGTTGAAATTTTCAGAACGCCGTAGCTCGAAAACTTTCTATGGAAGGGTATGGTTTTTTTAACGTTATTAAATTTGTCTTGAGCTAAACAATTTTTTGACACCACCCGGAGCATCGTACGTCCAGCCGTTCGTGTGCACCAAAAAGTCTCGTCAACACGATCGTGAATCAAACGGTAATCCGGCCCGTATATCATCACTAGGGAGTAGGACCTGATTATAATCAAGGATGGCTGTGTAAAGTCGAGTTAGTTGTTCTGCGATATTATTTCATTTGATAAGTGATGGACTATTGGATTTTGTTGGTAGGTAAATTTTGAAGTGTTATTGGTGGGTAAATTATTTCAGAACGGTAAATTATTAGACAACGGTTCATCTACCAAGAATGGGCTGGATTTTGTTGATCGGACTTGAATAACCGTTGAAGAATTATTGATGGGCAAGTTATTACACAACGGTTCATTATACTTGACCACGAGGGGAGGTATTGACCACAGAAAACAGTGATCTACGCAGAAGGGGCATCTATTTCACTCCACATCAACAATTTTCCTTTAGAACTTCATTAGTTGCGTTTCTTTTTGCCGTTTTAGTTACTGTTTGTCATCGGCTGTATTGTTTTAGCAACATTTAACTCGTGATTTAGGTAGGTACCTAGTAACGAGTACGGGGTTAGGTACTAACCTACGGAGGGTCTGCGATCTACATAATATGTATAGACTAGTACATAATTATATTATACAGACAGGTTATCTATACAGAGAGCTGTGATCTGTAACAGAAGGGTATTCTGCACAAAATAATAAACCGTCGTGCAGGGATTTCCAGCGTTTTTTAAATATATTTTTTGGACAAAGAAATTGCAATTTTGTTTAACTTTGTCCAGAAGATGATCGGGAGGATCCGAAGTTCAAGCGGATTCGTCCTGACATTTGGCGGGTTCGAGGCGTGCGCTCTGGCGGGGGACCGTGGGAACCCCAGCTCATGACGCCGTGCAAAACCCGCCGTTGCGTCACTCCGAGGGCCCCCGCTGAATCCTCCGGGTCCCCTCCTAACGGGGTCTTCCCTTCCGCCGCACGCTCGTCCTCCTCCGCCGCCGACCAACGTCGGGCCCCGAACCTTCCCGCGCTTGACTCCGGGGGACCTTGGGACGCCTTCGGGAGTAGGTCTCTGGTCCAAGGGCCTCCCCCGACCCCCGCGGCTGGTGCTTCAAGCGGAAAACCTCTGCATACCGCCGCACCGCCCCGTGCCGCACCCTTCGAACGTTTGTTGTTGTCGGTGTCATCGAACTGACACGAAAAAGATTCCCTGGAGGCCTATTCACGAAAATGGATAGTGGAAAGAGATAACCTATTTTGAAAATCTCCCGGGAGACAGTCTCTTCCGATGTCTCCGGGGTTCGTCTATTTTACAGGATAGCTCCAGTGACCTTGAGAAAGGAGATATGGATCCCATAGTATCCATGAAGTGCGAGATGTTTGTGCCCCCCGGGAGTCCAATTCCTTAATAATGAACGCATTTCTTAGTAGTACCTATTCAGTGGGTACCTACCTACCTACCTTGTAACAGTGTGGGCTGTTCTCGATACATTTTTTCTTACGGTGGAGACGGGGTCGCTTGGGGAAGCCTAATCGATATCCCTTCTTAACCGGTGATAATCTCGCTGGTCTAGGAGGGGGACTCTCGACGTCCACCCCCACTGTCACTCTGTCACAACCTCAATCCATACTTGGACGTTTTTACTCATGAATCGGATAGAAGTTTAAATGAAATTGAAAAAAAAGTCTCAATTATAAACACAAAAAGTCGAATTAGGGGGCTTCATGCTTGTATTATATCTACACCCAATGAACGGCCAGTCTTAGGTAGGTAGGTACCTACCTCAACCCGTACTTGGACGTTTTTACTCATGAATCAATAATATGTATAAATTTTTAATGAAAATTGACTTACCTTTATGAAGTGTCTGTCTGTGTGTCTGTCTGTCTTCCCACGGCCTAACGGCTCGACGGATATCGACCAAATTTGGCACGAATATCCAGTAGGCTCCCAAGTTGTGCAACGTCGCATTTTTAATTCCCTCACCATAGCGGAACTATGGTCGACCATGGTCAACTTCGTTAATTGAAATGGTAACCCCTATCTTTTTTCGCGTATTCGTAATCTACGTGAAATTCTATCTACGATCCACCCTTCGGACTACCCCCGCGGTCGACCATAGCGCATCCATGGGCCCCTCCATGGTCGAATCCCGAATTGCTCAACGGATATCGACCAAATTTGGCACCAATATCCGGTAGCCTCCCAAGTTGAACGTAGGCGCATTTTTAATTCCCTGACCATAGCGGAAATATGGTCGACCATGGTCAACTCCTGAATGGCTTAACGGATTTTGATAAAATTGGGCACAAATACCCGGTAGGCTATGGGATTTTTCCGTCGTTTGTTGGTTCCACGATACTGCGTACAGCGAATCTCGGATAGCGAGCGAAGCGAGCGGTCAGGCTAGTTACCTATGTGGTTGCGGATGAACCATGATATTACACGATTTATCACAAACAAAAGAGAAATAGACTCTCTCTTTCGAGGAAAGACACCTAATTAGCTGTCTCTCTGGAAGAGATCGAAAATGCCAAGATGGCCGCCAACACTCAAGCAAGTCGTTTTTTATTCTTTTCTGTTACGAAATTTTTATTTTGCCCGTAAATGATTATTTTAGTTTTCTTTGTATTAAGAGTTCGGTAATTATCTGAGAACTATTTTATCACAGAATTTAGCGTTTCTGTTGCGCTCGCAAAGGCCGATTCCCAAGTTTTCCCCTCAACTAGGAGTTCTGTTTCATCGGCGAACATAATATACAGTGACGTATGTTTATGAGTTATGAGCAAAGTATTTATGTATATCAGCAATTATAGCCCTGATGCACTCCCTTGAATCATCCCAAAATCATTTAGCCTCTCAGACCTTGGACGGCCATCCACGTTTACGATTTGCCTACGGTCGTCAAAACAGCTCCTAAACCACCTCAAACTGTCTCCCGCAATACCCAAAGTTTGCTCTGTTGACAAAATCAAAGGCTTTAGTGACGTCCAACATGATTGGAATGGATACCTTTTTTGTTGTCTTTCGGACTGTAAAGTTCCGAAAGGTAGATAAGGCTTCACCACCACCGGATCTCGTCCTAAAACCATACTGATTTGCATCCAACAAATAGTTTGATTACATATATTCGTATAAATGAGCTTTGATGTTAGGTACTTTTCAATATTTTCTATATAACACGTAGCAAGGGATAAGGGCCAACAATTTCCCAGCTCCCCACCTCTGTACAACGGAACGAAATTTGCTATTTTGAAAACGTTTGGAAAAATCCATGTAGTAATACTCAAATTAAAAACGCTGCAAAGTCCTTGTCACATGCGGGTTAATATTATTATACTGGACATACCTACAGAAATGTTGGCTGTTCATTTACTGCGACCTTCCAATAATGCATACCTATATACGTAGAAATACATTCATTGTTCCTTTCATACGCAATTATTGGTTTGGTTTCAACCAATTTTGGCCCCCAAAAACACAAATTTAATAAAAAATAAAAAATAAAAAAATAAAAGGAGCGTGCCTAGTTCGTGTTTTAGAGGCCAAAAATAGTGGAAACCATCAGAAATAGCTATTTCAGTAATTTCACAAGAAATAAACAATAAATGAACAGCCAGCATTTCTGTAGGTATGTCCAGTAGAATAATAAACCCATGTGACAAGGACTTCGCAGCGTTTTGCGTTTTAGCAACATGTTAGTAACATGAGCTTCTGAGGTAGGTATCGTTTTCCATGTTTTTGGGGACGAGAAGACCGAATATGAAGTCGATTTTGACCAAAGAGTGGAAAATTGAGTTCTACCAAATGTTCAGCTCCCAAAATTGATTTATTATGAGTGAAAAACCTGGGAAATCGTCTGAAATCACCATCAATTTGTATAATGACACTGGAAAAAGTGTCAACACGTGGATCAAGACGATTAAATGGCACTGCCAATGATCAAAGATAGTTTAAAAAAAAAATGAAAAAAAAAATAAATAAAAAGGAGCGTAGGTACCTAATTTGTGTTTTGTTTTAGGGGCCAAAATTAATGGAAACCATCAGAAATAGCTATTTCGATTATTAAGCATGAAAGAAAGAATAAGTGAGCAGCCAACATTTCTGTAGGTATGTCCAATAGAATAATAAACCCATGTGACAAGGACTTTGGAGCGTTTTTTTTTTTTTTTTTTTTTCACTTCATCTTTCATCATTGGCAGTGCCATTTAATAGTCTTGATTCACCTATTGACAATGCTTCTAATGTTATTATACAAACTGATGGTGGTTTCAGACAATTTGCCAGGTTTTTGACTCATAAAAAATGAACTTTGAGAGTTGAACCCTTCGTTCCAACTCCAATTCTTCACCCTTTGGTCAAAATCGACTTCACATTCCCGTCATAAAAAACATAGAAAACATAGGTGTATTATTCACAGAATAATAAACCAAAAGATACCTCAAAAGCTCATTTCACTAAAACACTAAAAACCCCTATTTTTACACCCATTTTTCACCCACAATACCCCTGGGTATATTCAGATAGGGCTGCAAAGTTTCGGACACAACTAGGGCCCAAATGGAGCATGTATTTTTGATAAATTATCTTTGATAGCGCCATTAAACTGTCATGAATCACATGTTGAAACTACTTCTAGTGTTATTACACAAGTTTGAGGTGATATCAGAAAATTTCCCAGGTTTTTAACTCATAAAATCTTAATTTTGGGAGCTGAAACTTCGTTAGAACCTCAATTATCCACTCTTTGGTCAAAATCAACTTCATATTCGGTCCTCTCGCCCTAAAAAACATGGAAAACGATACCGCACAAGCTCATGTTACTGAAACATCAAAAAACACCCACACCCACATAAAACCCTTGGATATATTCCCATCGGGCTGCAAACTAGCTGTCGACAGTTAGGGAAGATACGTCTCCCTATCACTGCAACTCTGTGTTCCTTTCATTCCCACCACGAATGGCCATTCTGGTGTCTGCATCAGCTGTTTATCAAAACGAGGAAGACGCGTGCCAAACCCTGCAAGACAATTATTTCAATTGCCATTTTCCCAGTACCACTAACTTTACGAGCTCGTGCACCTTGAGTCTTCGATTTATTTACCGCTGAATGAAACCTTTGTGTTGACTTTTATTTTTCTTAAAAACCTCCAAGAGGCGAGACCCTTATTTGGAGCATCCGCCAAACCTTGGGATCCCTTGCGGTAATAAGGGGGTATGTCGCGATTCTTATTTGGGATTTGGCGTCGGGCGGTGAATTAATGCAGCGGTGAGTTGCGAGAATGCATTATGTGTGGGCGATTTTACAAGTAGAGTACGAGTACCACATCCACGTAGAGTTGAGAGTTTCGCCCCTCTGGCCGGCGAACCCTCGCGAATAAAATCGGGTGCATTAGTGGGGACCCCACAAGTTATTGCCTGCAGTTCGCGTTATCTCCCAAGGATTTCTCTTTTTTGAGGGCCCCAATTTGCTGTTGTCGTTGAAGAACATGCAGCGGAAATAATTAACCTTTATCGCCCAATGCAGGTACGGGTTTACGGTCAAGAATGCATCCTAGAGCTCACGTTGTTATTCACATCCATAGTTAGACCTCTCTTCACAGTACAGAGCTATGTAGTGTCAATACAAATAACTGTGATATGTGATGCACTATACACAGGTACGTAACTACCTACCTATACACATATAAAAACTAACTACATATACATATGTACGTAACTACCTACCTATACACATATAAAAACTAACTACATATACATATGTACGCAACTACCTACCTATACATGGATACATACATACGTGTACCTATACATAGGATCAGAGGCGTTGCGTCCACAAGGACACTGCCCCGGCACCCAGAAGCACAAAAAACTCCAAAAAAATGCCAACCATTTGTTCAGTTGGCATTCGAATTTCCCTCCGTATACTGTACCCAGCATTTTTCACGAAGTTCATCAGCGACTCGACAGAGTTCGCTGGCTATGGATATTCAATATGTGTTTCCGTCATGTTGGCTCCCCTGTAGCTCCTTGGAGCATTTTATCGGAATATAGCTACACTAATCGATGTCTTGCAATCGAATTCGAAACCTACGCTTCTGAAACTGACAGGTCCTGGGACCTGGTGTCGCCATGGTAACCGAGAAAAGTGGCCCGTCCGCGCAAGCTCAGTCGAGTAAAAAGTTGGTTAGCCACTCTCCTTTTGGGCTCGGGGCCCACATTTCCACCCAAAAATCGTTTGTGTTCACAATCGATTGGATTGTTTCAATTCATCTTGTCATCTCGATACGAGATGCTTGTCCTTCGATCTGTAACCTCCCCTAAAAATTCTTGTCACGTCTTTTGTCTTCACTTTCGCCATTCTGTTCCTATGTTGAGTTTTCAATTTTCTGCTTACGTTTCGAATTTTGTATGTTCCCATTCGAGTTCCGACAGATTTGGATTGGCGCTAATTAAGTGCGTTGTGTCCTGTCTGTGGTCTTGTGGATTGATCGATGTCAACATACACAGATAAGTACCTGGCTTCTAGTCAGATTCTCCATCCAAGTAGGTACTGGCCGGCGGGTCACTACTTCGTTGTATTTTAGTGTAGTTCGTTGTTTTTAGTTGTAGTTCAATTTATTTGCTTCTGTATTTTTGTACCACATGAATTCGGTGGCTAACTTACAGTCGAAATTTTCGACGTTTTCCTACGAGGATAGATAGTGATGATTAAAAGTTTAGGAAGAGATAGGCCTTTGCTGAGTATTAGTCAGTATGAAGCTATAGAACTTTTAGCTTCTGGTAATCCCGGGTACTGGTCAGAACTATTGTGAACACAGTGCTTACATTCTGACTTGCTAAGAGCTGCGGTTGATTAAAATCCACCCATTTCTCATAAGAAGACTCCACTGTTGGAAAACATTTACAGGTATTTTGTAGAAAAAGCTGTTAATTTGTGTTCCAGTTTGGTGGCCCACCATTTTCAGAGCCCACGCACCGCTACTGCGTAGGATCTACCTAGGTACCTATTATGAATACCCATAAAAAACTTCTGTCAATCTAAATGGAAGATGGGCACACGTGAAGCTATATAAAGCTTCCTCGTAAAGATAAAATCCCAGACATCCAAACCTGCATGATCCCTGAAAATTTCATCGAACCAAATTTGTACAAAAAGCTCTAAAACGTGGAAATTTTGATTCTGGAAAAAAAATTGTTTCCTCTTGCAAGTGAAAACAAAGGTTCCGCTACCTTGGCAGACTTGGAAGCAAATGTGAATTCCTACAGATGGAGTCTCAAAATACTGTAAGTTTCAAAAATGCATGTAAGCTACTGAAAATTCTGGAGCCACTGGAAATAGCGTATTTTCATTGAAAAGCCAACCGTCGATTTCATCGATATCCTCTTGTGTGGAAGAAAATTCTCTTCCGGGATCCTTGCAAGCCGGAGAAAGATCCGATGAGGAGTCGGGAAGAGGGCTCCTCAAGACGCGAGGGGGCACAGAGTGAAGATGATTTCTCTCACGGCGGGGTCAACTTTACTACTCGCACTCGCCTGATGGGAGGGAAGTTTTAGAAAGTTAGTGTTAGGAGTTGGTTTACTAAGAGGAGCCTTTTGCTGTGGGAGTGCGAGACCCATCTTCACAGCCACGAGACTTGCGACTGCCACACCCATTACACAAGACCGCGCCGTTGCCGGATCTACGGCGTCTCGAGAAAAAGAACTTCCTCGCTTACGCTTCTTCGTCACACCCGACTGAGCTCTCAGCCTCCGGAGTCCTCGAGGTGTTGAACGTCAGTTAATTTAGCTATTTGGGACGAAGAAGAAAAAAAAATGAAACAACGCGGCTCCGGTGCAATCCGTCAGCTGATCGTTGGGCCAAATTTTCGCCTCACATCAGGAGATCTCAGCTGATCAGCCCATCTTAGAGCTAAATAATTTTCGATTCGGCTGAGTCAGGGGGCTCAGGGGGACTGCTGCATACCCAGCACCTTTCCATTCTCAATCAGCATTCCCAAGGAGTCAAACTTTAGCATCGTAGGTACAACAGGAAATAAATTAGCTCACTCTCGCTTGATGACCTTGGACATATTGGGTTGGTGACAACTGTTCATGCTCCACTTTTGAGACAAATTTCGTGACATTTTCGAGCAAGTAAGTCATCACAAGACGCAAAAATGGAACAATTCCTATTCTCCAAAACGTAATTAAATATCAGGACCCTAAACAACAATTTTCATTTTTTCTGGACATATGGACTTCGTAACATGTTTCATGTACCAGAGAATGAAGACATTACATGATTTTTTTTTCATGTTATAATTTTGTTTTTAGCAAAAGAAAACTTGAATTTTCCTGATAATAGCAATGTGAGAAAGTAAATTCTGCCGGGTGGACTATAACACCTGCCACGTAAACATATCATCGTAGCAACGACTACCAAGATACGTACAACGAAGAAAAATCAATGTTGTTACAATGCCGATAGATCAAACCAAAACTTCGAACCCAGCTGAGATGATGGTAGGTATAAAAATAGTTCGGAGCACAACGGTGGGATAATTCCGGACGCGATCACCTGAGCAACTTGGCCTGGAGGGGTTATCACAATTATGATTCAACCTCCTGATTCCCAGCCTCAATCCACCGCCGACCAGCCTTAAATTACGCTTTGCTCCGACGGGTTTTACATTGAGGTGCTAATGCGAATCACTGGTTGGCTTCTTTAGAAGTATTTCTCGCAACCGTGAAATCTTTCGTATCGTCATTCACAGGTGTATTCAGTGTCTGTTGAGGCCGTACAGCTATTTTATAGTCAAGACTGAGAGTAGCGTACCTATACGGTTTTATATACTCAGGCTAGTTTACACAAGATTTCATCCAACGTGAGAATAAACCTGTAAGTCGCGGTGGCATTGGTATGTCGCAAAGAGAGAAAATCTTCATTCCACTCCTCTCATGACATAATCTCCCGAAGATCAGACCAAGAAGAAGAAATTCATGAGTAGGTACCAAGTTATTACACCTCAGGACACTGAACACTGATCTTGTATAAAACCTACCTGATTATATAGGCACCTGCCTACCTCAGTTACAAATCCAGGAGAAGAGCCCCCACAGTAAGTTACAAGCCCCTACTTCTGGAAGATCAAGTTTTCGTTTATTATTTTCAACAATGAACCTTCGGAATCGAGCATGGAAAAAAACATATAGAAAAAACCCTCACAATTTGATGGTTTACATTTATAGGTACAAATAATGAAATTTTAAAAAATGCTGTCCGTCATCCGTACGAGGCATTTATCTTAGTTATCGTGATCCAAAATTAATGAAATTTTGTTAGTACATTGGGAGTCTACTTGGTCCGCGAAGCTCGGCGTTACTGTCAGTCATCTCCAAGGGGTCAAAAATTGGGGATGACATTTTCGAAAAGCCGTAACTCAAAATCATTCAACAGAAGAGGGTATATGGTATATAGTAGCCTATATGGTATATATATGGCTCATAACGTTTATAAATTGACTCCGGATCTTAGGATTTTTTTAAAGACCACCCGGTGCATTGTACGTCCAGCCGCTCGTTCACAGTGAGGATCTGAAATTTGGACAGAAAAGCTTCGTCAACATGAGTGTGAATCGTACGGCCCAGAAACAGCTTATTATAGTCTCACAGGGCTTTATAAAATCGAGTTAGTTGTTCTGTGAAATTGTTTCATTAGGTTGAAGAAAGATGGTTATTTGGATGTTGTTGTCATATCAGGTAGGTTTTCAACTGGGTATTTGGTGAGAGGCGTAAGTTTGTTGTTCACGGCCAAACGACTCATCCAAAGAGGGCGAACAAGTCGAGGTTCCTATTTAGGATCACCGAAAATCAGAATTTCAAAAATGACAGGGTTGGGGGTTCGCGGGGCTGAAATGGGGCGTAACAGATTGGGACGGTGGGAAAATGCACTGCAATTCAGTGATAAACCGATAAAATGATGAAACATTGTGTGATAATTTTCCTTGTGTGTATGTATGTGAATTACCTATTCATTTCATTAGGCACGTATACGTCACAAATTGATATGATTCTATGATGGAATTTTAAGAACATCACGTGCATGCTTTTACAGCTTTCGGTTTTACCGACAAGTTAGCCTGGGCCTTCGTTATTTTAAGCAATCTTTACTATATTTATCTATCAACAGTCAGGCAGAAAAGTAGGTATCAATACCTACTTTCTAGAGCGCTAGAAAACAACAGTTTCTAGTTAGGTAAACATTTCTACTTGATGGATCGTTCGATCATCGACTTTTCATTCCAACAGGTAACGGTGTGTAGGTAAAAGAAGAACTGGAAGCCGGGGCGGTGTGAAAAATGCCATCGGATAACGCCGAACTCACAAAATATAGAGCTTAATATTTAAAAACCCGTTAAAACCTCCGAGCATTAGTACTATCTCGAGTTTTTCTTACGCGTTCTAACGCCTTCCAGTGAGATTACATTTCATTCCTAATGAAAAATGACTTTTTAAAAGACATCAAGAGAAAGAGGAATGGGGATAAGTAAGAATGGAAAGGAAAAGGACAGAAAAATGCGTATCGGTCGAGCTTCTTCCTTCCTTGGAGAATGCAAGGAATTTTATCTTGTACGGCCTCTCGTCTCGCACAGTTGACTCCTCTGTCGAGCCATCCATAAACTGATGCAAATAAATTTATATTAGCACATGACAACATACGCTATGAAACTAATCCCGATAACCCCGATAGGTTTGAGGGCTTGCCCGGTAGGAAGCGGTAATGTTGGAAGGGACCTTGACGAGGCGTGTGTTCGACGCTGTTTGCCATCACAGTTGCTTTTCTGTTCCTTCTGAAATTGTATTCTGCATCACAATGACAGGTAGCTGCCTCTTTCAGATGGACAATCACAATGATTTATCTTCAATTTTACTGGATGACAATGACGATTAAGTTGGAAGCAGGTACACGACTGATGGATTAAAAATGCTGTCAACATTTTATGGACTGGAGATTCTTTTACGGCTAGCAAATCCTTCCTCCTGGCACTACACAGCTCTGAGCGGTCACACAACCTACCCCTTTCCATGATCATGCAATGCTGCATTGTTCAATTTTTTAAAATTTTTTTTTTTAAGATATTTTTTATTTCCAGATAACATAATAGAAAACATGAAGAATAATTTATAGCTATGGAAAATATTCCCCTATGAGAGCTAATGCCCGAGTTAGGGAGAAGAGTTCCGTTCTAAACGTAACACACCAATTAAATGAGAAAATATACAAAAAATAAATAAATTGTCTCCCAAGCAATATTACAAAAAGTTATCTCTTGAACTAGTGCTATACTAATAATATTAATCCAGGTTTATGTAATGCAATTTCAAACTTCTATTTACAAATTTAGGATGGTCTAGAAGCCTAAGTTTCAACTCATTCGGTAATTGGTTAAATTCTTTGGTCCCGAAATACCGATAGCTATATTACAATTAATACTGACCCTAAAATTAAAACACTAATGATTTTTGAATTAAACATAAATACTAATCTTAATCCGATCGTCAAGATTTAGAGTGTACAGTGGTAGTAGGGACCACATCAAGGGGGGGGGGGGGATATATAATAATGATGGGTTCACCCTTAACGTTTCCAATTCCGGCTTTTGGTTTATTATTCTCTGAATAATACACTATGTTCGGAAATTTTTTTTTTTTGGAACACCCCCTTAAAATTATTGCCCGATCGGAATACACCCGGGGTGTTATGGGTTAATAATGGGTGAGTTTATTTTCGAGGTTTTAGTCAACTAGCGATTGGGCAACAATGCTGAGATATGACTTTTATCATCTTGTGCTGTTGTGCTATGACGTGTACCTATTAATTATATTCAATCATTTCTGAAAAACTCAAAATATAATTTACCAATGTCTTCAAATGCTCCTCAATCTACCTGAGTAGTTAAGAATATATCATTGATATCTTGACATTTTATATTCAGAACGCCACGAGAATTCGATTATGCTCCCAGACAGCAATGCCAGCTTTGAAAATTCGGTAATTATCAGCCAAAGAGTATTTATTATGCCTTGTCATGACTCATGATACGTTGATAAAAGACGTGTTACAAGTTCTCGATGAATGGTAGGTAGGTACCTACTAGTTGCAGCGGCTAGCCAGGAGGGGCCTCGCCTCAAGGCCAATGCAAGCCGTCCCAAGCGCCGTCAGTTCAGGGGCAATATTTTTCGAGGATCGCACACGTCTGTCTCAAATAACGCCACTGGCTCCACCTTGCTCATACATTGTTTCGGGAGATTCGTGCTCTTTTTGGCATTTCATTCCAAAAAAATTGCTTGAAAATACTTATTAAGACTAGGTAACTCTGTAAAGTCATGGATGTTAAGTGCGAAAAGCTTAAATTACGTAAATTGTGCCACCCTGAAGAAAACTATATTTCTTTCCGCCTTCGACCCGTGAATGATTCTCCAGAATTACATTACGTACCTATTCCGTGAAAAACGGGGGGGGGGGTATATGTCCGTTTCTGTACAATTAACTATATTGTTAATATATACCTATTATTATATACTGTTAACTACGTTAACTATATTAACTATATTGTTAACTACCTATATTGTTAGTTAATTATATTGTAAAAAGTAAACTACAAAATGCTTCAAACTGATGGGGAAGCTGCATATCGTCCTGATAGATAATACCTTGAATGGGAATCATGCAATTCAAATTTTTTGACATGTTAGTGAAATAATCGTGAAAGGTGGAACAGGTAAATCAGAATACTTAAGTACCTATTCAATCAAAGTGGTATTTGGCAGAACTAAATTACAAAAAAAATTAATAGATGTTACTCAGGGAGACAAGATCCTTGTTTCGTTCAACCTTGGTTTGTCCAATTACCCCTGGTTGGTTTATTATTTAACTCGGCTATTTTTAGACAACAGGACAAGTGAAATCAAGGTCCCTACCAATCAGAGTTATTCGGCATTAGAGAACACCGAACACTAACACTAACATAAAAATCTAACACTAAAACATAAAATCAAACCATAAAATCAAATCTTGAAATCCAGTAATAAAGTAAAACTGCTCAAATTGTATTAAGTACTTTCAAGTGTCATGTTGAAAATCGAATCAGGAGTAGGGGTTGTGGAAGGGATATTTGGTGGGTTTGATTTGCATTAACCTCAATAGATAAAGTGAAGTAGGTAGGTAAATATCTTGAAATTCATTCTTGATTAGAAGTTAGACAGACTCTTGCGTGAAAAAAATGGCATCGGTGGTTTTGTTTGTCATTACCAACCCAATGCTCCCGTTGAAGTTCATCCCAGCCTCATACCTAAAGCGATCTTTCATTCTCAGGACAATTCAGAAAAAGTTACAGTAGTTTCTTCGACAGGATAGTTGATTCACTCACAAATCTGTCCCCACCGTTATAAAATAAACAATAAACCCAACAAAAAGTATCACAATGAAATTCCGCGATCGTAAAAACCTCCGCCCCGGAAATGAGGTTGGAAACCAGATTTTTATGATGCACGGATTTATGGGCGAGTGATGTGATCGTGTTTTTCTAGTTCTGAGATACAGGAGCGACGGGATGGCAGCCCGAAATACGAGGTTTTTTTCTCAGGTTTTATTGTCCTGACGTTTTATGAGCGGTTAAAAAGGTTCATAAAGAACGTTCAACCACTTCTCGAATCTGCGGTGGGGGCACGGGCTTGTTACCTACCACATCAACTCCACAACCTGCCATGGCAAAAGTCACGTTGATGATCACATGTTGATGAGCACTTTCTCGCACGCCTCACGTAATGGTACACCGTCATCATACACAGTGCACACTGTGTCCTCAGCATTGTTTGGAAAGACGATATTTCATAAAAAAGAATGACATGCGGCTTCAAGTCATCGACAGGTAGGTTGAACCGAATGCACTTCAGATCAGTCAATCTATATGCGGCTTCGACGTAAGAAACGATGCACTTCCTGAGGTTAAACAATATTCTGATGAACCAACAAACGCAAGTTTCAAGAAGCAGCGACTTCGTTCAAGCATCGTATTGACTGCATGAACTTGGAGAAGATGAACTGCGGACCCTGAGATGATGGATTAGGTTAGCTTTAAACGGAACGACGGTATTTCGATGGAAATGGTGAGTATACGACATTTGACTAAGAATATTTTTCAAAGGACATCTCCGTTTGAACGCAGGGAGCACCAAATGGAAGTAGGAAGCAAGCTGACGCACACAGTGAAAAACGGGCATAGCTTACACAATATCCACATTAATGAAAATCCTGGTAATCTTTGGAAAGTTCTTGAGCAACTCTCTAAGAAGGCCCAGGGCGCTGAGCCCTCGGCCCTAAGCTTTGATCCACTTCAGCAGTTAAAATTCCGACTTAATTTTTGAAGCAAGTGCAGAACAGCAGATGCCAGAGTCCAGAATTCTTGCCTATCAGCCCAGGCCGTCAACATTACATTTGGTCATTTGAAACAACATCGGTGGACGATGAAGCAGTTTATCAAATAGTTAAAATAATGTAGTGTGAGACAATTACATATATTTCCACAATAACGAACAAAATTACCGTGATCGTGATTAACACTATCAGCTTTATAATTTACTAAATAATCTTGAGAGTTAAGGACCAGGTGCACAGTGCGGTTTTTACAGATTCTGAATCTCATTTTGAGATCAAAAAACGCAAAATTCCACCCAATGCCAGTTCCTTATAATTTCAAACCCAATATACTCGTTGTATGAAAACCTGGGACCTGCTGAGAAGTTTTTCCGGATGGAATCAAGCTCATTTCATTAGAAAACTTCACAGCTAATACCTTTCCAAAACTGCAAGTACAACGAATTCAAGTGACTCAAAACCTGAAATCGTCCGAAGCTCAGAACAATGCTTGTTTTTTTTTCTTTCCTTTTTTCTGTGAGAAGAAAAAAAAAGCCATCCGTAATCTCCAACAAAACGAACGCCCACGATAATATAATTCTTCGATTGAAGGGAAATACGGAAAGGCCATTAACAAAGGAGATAAGGCAGTCACTATGTCAATACTATCAACTGTCTATAAAACTGAATCGATTTAATAATCGTTGGTGTTTCTTCGAGCTTCCAAGCAGTATATCGCTATTGCCTTGAAGTGTTAATGGGTGTCAGTGAAATGTCTCTTCGTGGAACGCAATTATAACTCGATGCAACTGAGCAACTGGGTGATGATGATTTTGAAACGACTGAATTCGTACGGTGGGCTGTGTGATGTGAACAAGGAATAAAATATAATATCATACATTATTCATTGTAACATCAACGGTCGTTTTTTCCGTAGACAACTTTATAATAGGACATGAACGTATCAGCTTTCAATAAACTTCGATGATAGTAACTTTTACAGCAATTATTACCATGTTAGTTAATATTTTTTGACAGTAGTACAGAAGCTCGACAACAAGCTCGTTCGCTCCTTTGCACATGAGCAAGCTAACACACCGCTCCATTACATGAAGAATAGCACCTACCTGTACAATACGGTGATATCGCAAAGTAATCTGAACATAGTAATGTGAACGTGAGTTGTGGGTGACCCAATATTGGCGTCCGTACGGTAACTTCAAATTCTAGTTTAAAACATAAATCCTATTCCACGTTTGATAGGTAATTACCTAGTTGGTGAGTAGTTGCATCTATGTATAAATTAATACAGTAGCGATAAATCTTTAAACACCAACTGATAAACCTTGTAAACATCAACTAGGACTACGGAATTATTTGATGCCATGTGCTATTCGAGAGGCTATAGACTGCCCGCCCACATTAGTAGGATTTTCCCCAAGTTTTCCATATTTGTTATTTATATTTTCCTGAGAGCCTCTGCGCTGCGTGGGGCAACTGACGACTGGAGACCCTGGTACTCACTCGATTCGTCGTCCGAACGAATAAATGCAGGAAAAGATCACTTCCGGGCGCTGCTTCATACGTGTGACATTACGGAGGCCACTCCCAGTGACATCTGAATTCGGTGGTACGAGTACTTGCTCCGAACGCTTGTTACTCAGTTTTGACTGTCAATTTCGAAAGTATGCTCATTCAAGTCAGCATCACAGGGTGAACAGGGGTAAAAGTAATCGATTAAGAACTGAAGAAACGACAGTCAACTGAGTGTTAAAAATGAAAATTAATTTCCCGTTCCTTGAATAATTAAAAGATTTCAAGAAGAGTTTACCTACCTACTTGTAATTGCTATACTCGTTTTTATCGTGCCTAGTAAATTTATTATGCATCCTGGTAATAAAGGCTATTATTATTACCAATAAAAACAGAAAAAACTTCTCCACACCTGAAGTTACCTATGGAGCAGCATTAGAGAAAAGTATAATTAAACACTGAATAAATTATTCATTAGTCTCGATTTTCATTCCGTTAGTGACTAGAGTATGAAGGCACTTGGGGCAGGGGCTGTAACCACTGGGTAGACGAGCATAACTTATTTTAACGACTCCGCTAATCAGGGTTTTGGGGAAAGTAACAGCAAGGGATGCATCGATTCCAATACATTTGCAGCCTGATGGTTAATAGCTTGAAAGTCGTTTAATATCTCCGATTCCATCATTTCGCCAACGCGGTATCTGAGAGATTGCATCAACACGAAATTGCACGTTTACAGTTACAACTTCAAAAACTGTCTAGTTATCATTGCTCTCCGCGACTCAGGAAGACCAACAAACATATCGGTTTATGTAAAGGATTAATAAGTTACACAACCGCCACCATTTCTATTGGATTTTTTTTCGACACCTGTGAAACTGCCTTGATAAACTGCCAATACAAACACTCCGAGTTTGAATGAACCACAGGATATGAAAGCACTCGCCAGGCACCAGTGGCATTAAGTATGGAGGGAGGGGGGGGGGGTTATCACATTTCATTTCATTGCTGCTGTTATAAAAATTTTCATTTCATTTTATGCTGTAATAAAAGTAATTATATTACAATTTTTAAAAATTATTTGAATTGATTCAACGCGTAATGTGATACGACTGTGGATTTTATCCGCCGGGGGGGGGGGGGACCAGCCAACACCATGCGTTCAATATGCGCTTGTTACAATGAATTTGCTTTGCCCACATAAGTAAGTGGAGTAAGCGTAAATAAGTGGTAAGAGGTAAATAAGAGATAAGGAGAGGTGAATAAGTTGAAGTTTTTATTTTATTTTTATTTTTTTAGTTTCTACATGCATTTTTGGTTTAGAGGGGGGTTCACGAGTTGAATTCAGCCACCAGTTCCGGTCGGTACTTCCATGCCCGCGATCCAAACAAAAGGTAAATAAGTATGGTTCAGTACAGCACACACCTCATAATACTCCAGAGATTTCCTGTGAGACTGTTATCCCCTCGGGCTGTCGAACAGTTTTCATGAAAAAAATCTCTAAGTCATAATGCCTCATACAGTAGCCCAAAATCAACTCTAAAATCGTTGCCACACGCTATAGGGATACCAGACTTTGGTGAATAGTTTTCGAAGAGGTCGGAAGCCGGAAAAATCTAAAAACTGGTAATTTCGGATGAGATGATTAGGAATCTTGGGCCTTCTCGGTATACTGTCAGAATATACAGTTCTAGTCTTGGTGCAACGGTGCGGGCAATGAAATAATAGTAAAACCAGCCGCTTTACGTCTCAAGAATTCGTTTTAATTTTGAGGGTCTACTTATTGGTTTTGGCGCTACTCGTGCAAGCTCGCCAGGAAGCGGCAACGACCAGCGTCGGCAATAAAGCAGCCAAATGCAATTTAACTTCGATCTCTGGTCTTACCAACACTTTGCTATTCGAGAAGTTCAAGTATCTACGAATACCTAATAGTTAGGACAACTGGATATACCACCAGTGTGGACAGCAGGAACATACGTAATGGTATTTTATAATATTACTTGATTAGAGAGGGATCGTTTGAATGTCCAGTGGAAAAAATAATCTTAATAGCTTTGCTCGCGATGTTCGTATTATTTCCATCTTCTCATAATTCGAACCGCACCAAAAAGAGATCCAAATGAATTGGCCGGATTCTCAAAACGATATGACGAGTTCTCGAAACCTTTAACTTGACATTTAAACCACGAAAGGGGTTCCAGTTCCGCCGTAACGGTTCTTTTCATCCGAAAAACTCCCCGGGAGTTTCACCGAGAGAAAATGGGAGAGGGGCTGAGCTGTGACATATGTGACATCTGCGGTATATATGAGCCGAATATCAAAAAAGAATGGGCTCGAACCGAACTCGACCGATGATTATCTTGTGGAGCCTCCTCTCGTAACCTGGGAACGTGTTCCACGTGGGGAGGCATCCCTGATATGTCCCTGGGGGAACTTTGGTTCAAACCTTAGTCCTGAAGGTTACACAGTTATTTTTTTCAATCGAGGTCCACAAGCTGCAGTTTCAGCATTCTAATCATATGTTTATAATCACAGTATCATAATAATGTACTCCTCTCGTGATGATATTACCTTTTTTATTTGAAGCCCGCTCCAGGTTTTGGAAGGAACTTGGATTACTCTAATCTCAGAAGAGCCAAGACCAGGTAGAAATCCATACCATTATAAAATCAAGAACCTGAAAAACTATCAAAGTTTAAGGCAGTGGGAATTCAATTTTACATAAAATGGCAACTTGCAGTCCGAAACCTTTGAAGCGCTGTCTACAGAAAACTACTCTTAATTTAAATTTTCTACTTCTGAAGTTACCTACATATTGTGGGAACAGCCGTAGTTGTTAGATCAGCCATGTTTCTTCTGTATCAAACCGCAGTGGCCAAACGTTAAAATAATAGCACGATTACGATTATTTACGTTGGTTGTCCTCGTTTGATTTGCACTGTCGAATCGACGACATACAAAATATCTACCAACCTAAGCCAGCAAGTATGGAGATCAATAATAATTATAGGCATGAAATATGAGCGATTCGCGCGATAATTGCTCATTTCATTATCGCGCGAGCAATTATTAAGTAATGGCCGATATTATGTCACTCTACCCGGGCCCTCAAGAACTCGTTTACGTAAAATATTACAGTGATTGCAGGGATTCTGCAAAAACCTTATGCGTCATTGCTGTTCAAATTTATAGCCGGAAGTTTCATATTTTCTCCATAATTCGGTAGGTAGGTACTCATGAACTCATGAAATTTCCTCCTTCCCATGATTACCCGTGTACGTCGATTGTGATGAGCGGATGCCGATGGCAGTGTGTGCGGTCGCCTACCGGTGGAATTCGCCTTCCGAATCACTGGAGCAGGCTAAGCGCCTGCGACCGCGAGCCGCTTTACTAATCAGAGTTGACGGGCTGTGACAGGCGTCTGATCCTATCGACTGGCTGCAGCGTGAGCTAAGTGTGACAATACAAAGTGCTATATTTTTGGTTTATTATTTTCAATAATGAACCTTGGGAATAGAGCATGAAAAAAATATATAACCCCCCTCAAAATTTGATGGTTTACGTTTCAAGATATAATATATAGATTCCGAAAATGCAATAACAAAATTTCTGTCCGTCTGCCGTACATCGCGCACTTTCCTTATTTACCATGAACAAAAATTGGTGAAATTTGGTTTATAGGTCCCCTCTGGGGTCTAGTTGGTGCGCGAAGCTTGGCGTTTATGTTCATCTCTAAGGGGTGAAAAATAGGGGTTGAAATCTCCAGGACGTCGATACCTCGAATTTTTTTTACGGTTTTGAATAGTTCTTGAACTTGGGCGTTGTTTGAGACCACCCGGAGCATTGTACGTGCAGCCGTTCGTTCACAGTAAGGCCCCGAAGTTTGCACCGACAGGCTTTGTCAACAGGAGGGTGAATCAAATTGTATACATTCAGCTCAAACATCATTGCTAGGGAGCACATGATTATAATCACGGATGGCCGTATGAAGTCGAGTTGGTTATTCAGTGATATTATTCCATTTGAAAAATGATGGCTGTTTTGGATTTTGTTGATAGGTACTTTTGCAACTTGAACATACGTTGATTACTGGGTAAATTATTAAACAACAGTAAAATATTACACAACGGTTCATTATACTACCTACGTAGAAGGGGCATCTATACAGGTAAATTATTACACAGCTGATGCTTCATGAATAACTACAAATAATTAATCATTTAATTATTGAATCCCGCGCTTTTGTATGACATTATAATTCCCAGACTGGCTCCAGTATTCCATTTAGGACTTTCCTGGAGGGAGCTCGAGGGTACTGACCACAGAAAACAGTGATCTACGCAGAAGGGGGTTCTATACAGGTAAATAATAAACTGTTGTGTAATAATTTGCAGCGTTTTTAGTGAACGACAGGTAAGCTACGAATATTACGTAGACGTAGACGGTGAGGTGAATCATGGTTGTGTTACTTCTCGATAACAAATATAAACTGCAACATAATGTAACATTGCTCAAGCACATACTCGTACTTCTTATACTGTATCCCTTAGTATCCCCGACATAGCACTTCTTATACTTTTGTCCTTGATCTCAATCTCTTACCCTTCCCGAGTTTAATTTTACAAATTTGTAATCTAAAGAATCAACATAATCACATTCAGACTGCGTATGGACTACATGAACCTAACGGGTTTTGATATGAACAGCTGAACATATCAATTTCATAGCTTTTTCAATAAATTTCATTTTTCTTTCATTTATTTCATAATGATTTTTTTGGTTATACTTATTGCCGACTTACCTACCTACCTTTACTTTTACACTTTACTTTTTTGTTTCAAAATCAAAAATCTCCAGTTCTATCCATTCTATTGCCTGAAGAAGCGTAATGGGGTTTTGGGTATGACGAAAATTGTTGCGAAATTCGACCATATTACGTGAAACTTGGGTTTCTTCAGCTTATTTTAACTTCGTACGTACACAGTTCAGCTCATATCTATATAACTGTTCAATAATCATTCATTTACATGAATAATCGTCCTATTTATATTAAAGTCGCCAACTGTAAAAATTCCCTCATATTTACGGTCAAGCTGATTGACTACAACTTTTTTTCAATCAATTCAAATATTTGTTTACTATAAGCATACAATTACCACTTTCCTCGTGTCTTGAGGTTTCACGGAATTATGGCCTAGTCTTGCAACATAGAAAAATCGTTTTAAATAATCGGATAAATCTATTATTAATCGATTTTATCGAAATTTCAAGTCGCTCCTAATCAGTTCAAGTTGCTCCGTGGCATGACGGAAAACGCACGATTCACGGAAAAGGCCTTTTTTCATCTGAGTTGTTTTCTGATTTCAACTGTCTCGATTTCTAAAATTTAGACAATTTCAGAAACCCTCTAACAGAATTAGAAATTCTGATGTAGTGTTTTTTTAATTGCACCACAACGTTTCAGTTATTGTCAGACACCTTCCGCTTGACGTTGTGGTTTGGACTTTTTTGATCTTCGTGGGGGATCATTGATCCCTCCAGCTTTTTATGAGACCGGGCGATTATCCATAACTGCTGTCCTTCACAGTTGAACACATTACACATCAGTAGCGGAATGCATTATTAATAATCCACGTCAATTGCACGTTGGGGGAAAAAAATTTACTCCCTAGGAGCCATAAACCGGTGTGGGAAAGGCGCCCTATCCCGACCCATTTGACACTTAGTTTACCAAATACAGAAACGCCGCGTTCTCTTTTGACTCGACTCGTTTCGGATCTCTGGAATCCCATTCGCTCGCTAACCGGCCCTAATTGATATGACCGACAGCGCCAACTCCATTTTTTAATAACCCTTCATCTCTCATCGCTCCCCCATGAAAATGTATCACTTATTTAATGATTTATTTATCAATCGCGGTGGCGTTTGAGGCCCCGCTATTCCTTCACGGTATTTTTTTACATCCTTTTCTTTCTAATGTTGCCAATCACAAATGCAAAAAAGAAACCGGCGTCTTACATGCGTTCTAACGGTCACTGGGATTGCAAATGTGCCTCAGCTGAATTCCCAGCCTTGGAAATCCGATACTGTGTGACCAGGAATGCAGTTCCTTCGTTCATATTGTATCCCTGGTAATATACCATTTAATTTCTTAATTATTACCTATATGATCATATTATTAAATTACCATGAATTGTAATTATCATAAATTATTATTAACGTGTCATAACAGTAGATCTTATTACTATATTATTACATCTTTGCTTGATTTGCACCGAATCATGCAACAGTGCCAAAAATTAGCAACAGTTACTTTAAGCTGAAACTAAACCATCTAAGAAGCTAAAACCTATTTTGAAAATAATACATTTAATGGGTAGATAATAATAAAAATGGAATATGGAATAAATCTGGTAAAATGACAAAAATGACCGTAGGAAGGTGATCTGATACATGGGTTTCATGATCTGAAACGTTCGCAAGTCGATGAGAATAATTTGGAGAATGGATACCAATACCGACTCTAGCAAAGCTAATGGACGTTTCTTGATTCAGGATAAATATCATTGGACTTTAATGAGAAAACTTGAAAGGAATCACACAGGACGGTATCGCCAACTATAAGAAAGAATAAAGAGATACTCAGGAAACGAGTACCCTAGAATGGTGAGCCCTCAATCTTATGAATAACACTATGATACTGTGCAGAAAATAACATACCTCTTTCGATCCTAGAAAAACCATTCAAGCAGTTAGGATTATCTCCTCTAGGATTACGTACCTGGAACAGAAAATATGAGTACATTTTACCACAGCTCTAATAGAGCAAAAACCAAGATTGTACTGAAGTTATATGATCATGAAACAGCCTGAAGACTTTTCTGTACTTACTGTTATTTGTATGTAAAATATCATAAGATAGGTACGTTAGACAATCAGCTTTTGAACTGAATGGTTTCTAATGTTCGTCGGTACACATATTATCAATATAAAAACTCATTGGGTGATTTTAAATCTCCATAATGAACAATCGACACTGTCCAAGAAAAACGGCTGTGTAATAGTCCTTAACTTACTATTTTGAGAACTAATCAACAGACATTAACGTATAAATTTTGGATCATAGGACCGGGTTGAACAGGTTATGAAAAACCTTGCAAACGACAAATTTTGAGACAAAATTGCCACACCCACCCTGGCGGCTCCCCATACCAGGCCATTAATTACGCAAGTGACCACTACAAAGCGATAGAACAACATCTCTGTTCTGCGGGAATAATTAATTAGTAAATTTTGAGAAACGTTTGGGAATCTCGGAACAAAGAAGCCGAGTGGTCAAATGCCGATGAGGTGTCAGAAAACTCCTTGTAGGCGATCCACCGCTGTCCAAATGTTGGCTTCTATTCATTCATAAACCAATTCCAGCATTAATTCAACAATTTCGATATGTTATTTATTCGAAGTTGTGAATATTTTGTCACATAATATCGAGAGAACTGTATCACCATTCTCTTTGTTTTAGCAGACTTGGTAGGTGATATTCACACGGTTTCAAACCCATTCGCCTTGTAACGACACCTGTAACCGGCGGAGCTTTTACCGCTTGAAAGAATTGTGAAACTTGCTAAGGTTCTTTTTTTCGCTTTTCTGTTTCTCGCCTTCCTTTTTGTGTCGCTCGGAATACTTTTGCTCCTAACTAAAAATATAAATAGTCTTGTTTTGTCTATGACAGGCGTGGCTCGTGCACGGGCTATTAGGTTTCCCTGGCCGGGCAGTGATTGAAGGATGACATCGACTTGTCAAGGGAGAGAGATGGCGTGAGGGAAGGAGGGCTCCACGTCAGTTGGTTAGAATTGCATAATTTTCTCCGATCGGTTCTGGACTTGTTCGACTCTTGACAAAGCCTTTCAGAGAGGCTGCCCTTGAAACTGCTCCGGATACGACTTTTGCAAGCGATTCTTTGCATATTTTGGTAGAACTAGTTCTGCTGTGCACTTTTAAAACTGTCCGTCGGTATAAACCGAAGAGCGATCTAGCCAGAAAAGACACGCACCTAGTACCTATCGTCAATTCGACTGTTATGAATGGGTTATGAATGAGATTTATCCCTTACGTGTCACAGAAAATTCCCCTCTTCTAAATTCTACTAGAGAACAGTAGAATTTTTCAAGACTAAAATTTTTAATTTTGCGTATGGGGGGATCGAAAAGCTGCGATGATGATGAATAAACTTTAAATAAGTTTTGGTTGATCCAAGGGGACCCAGAGACCGGATCGTACACATATTATAAATGTTTCAACGACAACTTAACGCGTAGTTACAAGTTCAGTGAGGGGGGTAAGGATTTGCGAACCCGACAGACATTCAGTAGTTTCGCTAGCGTTAGGCTGGAATGGGCATCTCGAATAGACATGCAGGAATAGACGAACAGACACAATGGCAAAATGGTGTACCTACTTGAGAACTAAATGCGATGGCTCTTACAATTTTATCGCATTTAGTTTTATTCTCGAGGTTTAAATAAAGATGCATAAATGGGAATCGTAAGTGGACTCGCAATCAAGCGTCTGCGTGCTGTGATCTTGCACATCAAATGTATCAACCCCCATAGATTGAGCCAAAATTGGTATAAAAAATGGCGCAGTACCAAAAATGAATTTTCATCCCAATTTGGTACATTGGATAAGTAATTAGTGGGGGAACTGCGAACAAAGGGTGAAAATTCAAGATTGCCTAGGCGAAGATTGCCCTTATTTATGGAATTCAGCAGGGAACGGTGTTACGTCCCCTCCTTTTTCTGTTCTATATAAACGGTATACTTGGAAATTATGAGGGGGGGTGGGGGGAGAGATAGAGATATAATATCGTTTGCAATGTGGTTTGCAGTTGTGATTCGATAAGATGGGCCTAAAACTAAATTATCAGAAAAATAACTTCATTACTTTTCCAACTAGAGCCTAGTATGGTATCATCGATAGGTGGTAGTATAAAGTGCCATGTCAATGAGAACTGTGTAGGTTGTGATTGTACAGCCATTAAACTACGCACACAAAATATTTTAAGGTCATTATTGGTCAGTGTGGGTTGTGGGATCACCACATATCAGCACTAAATGCAAAATTGCGTGGGCTGACATCAGTTTGTTTTGAAGTTCGCGGGTTCATGTCTTTGACGGTAAAAAGGATTATGTACTTCGTATTGGTTTTATCACTGTTGCACACGGTATAGTGCCCTGGGTGTCTGGTCTGCACATAGAGTAAGAATACAATAACTACCCTACATCACGCAAAAATGGTTGCTAAAGATTCTATTCAGAAAGCTTATTGGTAGCCCATTTGTGGAAGTATTTCGTGAAATGAGGGTATTGCCGCTTCCTGAACTTCTTGAGCAGACAATGTTATCTAATATATTTAATTGGTACTT
The DNA here is from genome assembly GCA_954871275.1 of Leptopterna dolabrata. NCBI lineage: Eukaryota > Metazoa > Arthropoda > Insecta > Hemiptera > Miridae > Leptopterna > Leptopterna dolabrata. The sequence continues at coordinate 26,103,960 of OX940977.1, forward strand.
ATCTAGTCACTTATCAATAGTGGAAAACAAAACAAGGGCATCTAATAGATTGGCACTGTTCTTGCCTCGACGATACAGGTACGTCATTTGGTCAAAGGTTTTTTAAAACTTATTTCGGGGTAAATTTATTTGACACTCTGTCTCCAACTGTTTTCATTTCCGATGTCATTCGCCCTTAAGAACAAATTTACAAATCAAAGTTGCGTACTTGAAGGTTTCCCTGGTTGATTTGATTATTGTATCTGGACTTTTTGATTCCATTTCTTCTTACTTTTGTGGAGTAACAGCGTTTTCCGTCCAAGCAATAATTTTGATCTGCTTCTCTTTTACATGACTCCAACTCCCAGCTTCGTGAGGCCATCTCCATAACAGCTCTCGTATGTAATATTATTCAAAATTGAACGCTTCAAAAAAACCAGATTTTATTTAGGTATAAGACATTTCCCAGTTCACAAGAGCTGTTCTGTTACGGAGGCAGCCCCACGAAAATGTAACCTGACCTCCATAAGTAGTATTGAGAATGTTGTGCGTAAACTGATCCACATGCGTAAGTAACTCCGTAATAGTTAATGGCGTTTGATGAAGTTCGTGATGAAGTTATGTCACTTACACGTACGTTAGTGTAACAAGGCATGGTCAGTGTTGATAACATGATAAGTAGCGAATATTTGCATTATGAAAAATCTGTTAATTATAATTTATATTAATTTATAACGTAGGAATAATCATTATAAATATCAGGAGAACTTGATGGAATTTTGCGACTCGGAGTTCGACGACACGGGCATAGCCTAACGTCGAGCAGCATGCTATAGGAACAAGGATACTTTCCCAATTATTATTTCCATATTCTTGTACATAAAAATATTCTACTCTATTCTAGATTTCCATGAAATGAGTGCACGCATATTATAAACGTATACACTGTAACGATATAACAGCTCGATATAGAAGCACGTGTCCCGGTATCTAATAAAAATGATAATTTCTAAGTATCATTTCAACTGCAATAATATAAAAAATATTACTTGTACGAAGGCAGAGTTTGTGAAACTCAACATGTTTTGACACTTTTGTACAAGGTTCATGACCAGTATGACTTGACAATACCATGAAATTTCAGGGCGGAGAAAAAATAGGACTTGAATAAATCGATTTCGACAGGATTCAGTAAGTTACATGCATACGCATCATAAATTAATATAAAGACTGCTCGTATATATGCGCCATATTGTACGACTTATGAGATTATACTCGGTCGCCCACTGACAGAATCTTGATTCGACTTCCCCGTTTTCTATTTTTATCCATCGATTTGGTCGAGTGGCAATAACTGCCAAGTAATTGGGATGTAATGACGGGAAGGTTGTCGAGTTCAAGTTCAAGGACCTTTCTTAATCTGTCACTGTCACGTTTGCGTGACGCCCTGGCTATCTAACAGCCGCGGCCTCAGCAAACACAACATACCTACGACTCGCAGGCTTCTTATTTCAACTAAAATTACGACACATGGGGGGGGGGGGGGGCCTCAGTTGAATAGTGAAGAGGATTCCTCTTGGCGTAAAATTTCAGTGTGAGGAAATGAAACAGCCCACACACCTAAGTCAAGGTACTACGCGACGATTAGGAGCAATTAGGTACTAAAACTATTAAAACTACAATCACTCTGCCGGGACATCTGCCGCGAACTACATGAATATAACACAATCATTATAAGAAACAAAGAGAAAGTTTTACTGGACGAACTCGAGCATGGAAGTACGTCGATTCAACTTTTAAACGTCGATTTAACGACAATCTCCTACGCATTTTTGTGGATGAATAATAATAATAGAAGAACATACTTACATTTCACAGCTATGAACGTTCGCAGTTCACAGGAACATGAAACACATGATTGCTCATGTGTTTCTGTTCCATACAGTGATAAATGTAAGTATTTGGGCATTATTTTTGATGACCACCTCAAGTTCAAATTTCACTCTGACTCTGTCGTTACAAAGTTATGATAATTTCTGTACGTGTTTCGAGTTGCTAGAGGTTTTCTGTCACTGAAGATGATGAAGAGCATTTATTTTGGCCTGGCTTTTTCGCTTCTGAAGTATGGGTTGATTGTATGGGGAAGTACTTGTAAAACCCATCTGCAATGTGTGCAGGTACTTCAAAACTCGCTTCTTAAGGTTATCTTGAATAAGCCTTCTAGATATTCTACCTCACGGCTACATAATGAATTTAATTTTTGTATCTAAGGCAGATCTTTCTTTTAGAATCGTGCGTTCACGTTTCAAAACTGGCATTGACGAGAATGGTTTTTCTGTGGTCTCGAACACCAGACTGGTTGACTAACGTCAAGCTACCTAATTGTGGCAAAGAGCTCTTTAAACGTGTCTCATACAATACAGCGTTATCTTTTGGTTTATTATTTTCAATAATGAACCATTGGAATCGAGCATGAAAAAAAAAATTCTTACCCCCCCTCAAAATTTGATGGTTTACGTTTCAAGGTATGTAGAATCCAAAACTGCAATAAAAATATTTCTGTCTGTCCGCCGTACGCCGTACGCCGTACGCCGTACGGGCCACTTTTCTTAGTTACCATGAAAAAAAATTGATGAAATTCGGGTTATAGGTTCCGTTCGGCGTCTAGTTGGTCCTCGAAGCTCGACGTTACTGTGAGTCATCTCTAAGGGGTTCAAAATAGGGGTTGAAATTTTCAAAACGCCTATACCATTTTTTTACGTAAATATTTTTACGGTTTTAAATAGTTCTTGAACTTGCGAGTTTTTTAAGACCATCCGGAGCATCGTACGTCCAGCCGTTCGTTCACAGTAAGGCCCCGAAGTTTGCACCGACAGGCATTTTCGACTCCAGTGTGAATGAAATTGTATACAATTCAAACCAAATCTCGTAACCAGAGACGCGCCCACAATAGGAATTTGTGAATACGGCCAATCATTGGTAGGGATCACCTGATTATATTGGCGGAGTATGAAGTCGAGTTGGTTGTTCTGTGATATTATTTAATTTGAAAAATGATGGCTCTTTTGGAGTTTTTTGGTAGGTAGTGAAACTTGAACAAACGTTGAAGTATTATTGATGGGTAAATTAGGTATTACTACGGTAAATCATTACTCAACGGTAAATTATTACACAACGGTTCATTATACCATCTACGTAGAAGGGGCTGGAGTTTGTTGGTAGGTACGTTTGCAACTTTTTTCACTCCTCATCAACAATTTCTTTTCAGAACTTCATTATGTGTGTTTCTTTTTGTTAGGTACTGTTTGTCATCGGCAGAATTATTTTAGCAACATTTAACTCGTGATTTAGGTAGGTACCTAGTAACGAGTACGGGGTTAGGTACTAACCTACGGAGGGTCTGCGATTTACATAATATGCATAGAATAGTACATATTATATTATATAGACGGGTTATCTATACATAGAGCTGTGATCTGTAACAGAAGGGTATTCTATACAAAATAATAAACCGTTGTGCAGGGATTTGCAGCGTTTTTTTTAATGAAAACAAAATTAACTCATTTGCGTTTCGAAGTCTGAAAGAATTTAAACGCCGAATTGAGCACGTTCTTCTAGCGAAGGATGCTCTTAGTTAGTGGTTCTCCCTTTTTTCTTTTCTTTTTTCAATTATTTTTTATTTTCACTTTTTATTTTAATTTTAGATCAGTTCGATTCTTTTTAAGTAACTACACGGAAGGGAACGTGTTTTTCGAGTGAGGTCTGGACGAGCTCCACCTGAGAGCACAAGTTCTGATGAACTTATTTTCATGGTGGGCAATGACTGAGATCCCTGCTGTACTATTAGTGATGAATGATGTATTTTTTTAAACATTTATATTAGGAGAAATCTTTTCTTCATGTATATTCACCTGTATAACATGTACATTGTTACTCTTTTATTACCAAAATATAATGAATATGAATTTGAATTTTAAAGAATGGTTCGCGTGAAAACTGTCGAACTGGCAAGATAGCGAAGTGGTAAATCGTTGATTTAGGAAGCTGACCAACCGAAATCGGCTGGTTAGTTTTGATCGTAGATTTGCCTCTTTTGATCGATCTATCTTAAACGAGGTTGGAGAAACCCGACAGCGGTGTTTAACACCTGAGATCTTCTGTTTAATAAGTGGATTTGTTAACAACTTTCGCGGAACCGGGCCTGAGACTCCGCAAATCGGGTGTATAAAGACCTGGTAGGTAAAATTTTATTGTGAAAAGCGTGAACGATAAACGCCACGTCTGTACTTTTCTCGGCCACCGCGACGGCCTATAACCACATATCCCGTGCAATAACTTCTAGGAGAAGTCTACATAATGCTTGTCTGAGCTAGTATTACAATATTATTCTTGTCGCCGGTCGACTTTATCTTTTATACATGGAATTGAGCGGGAAGCATTGACGGGTGAATACGCTATGGAACGGAGGAGAGAAACGACGTCTCCCTGGGACCCGTAACCTGTGAATTATCATGCAAGAGACAAGCCAGGTGGAATAAATGGAATTCTTGGGTGTTTCGCTTGAGACCATTGATTTACTGATGCCTTCAGAGGGAATTCGCGAGTCCATGAGCTCGATTATAGTCAGATATTTCGATCAGTAGAATGAATTATAAGCATCGTCGATAGAAGCAGTGGTTTCTGGCGGAAGTCGGGTTATCGATGATTACTACTTCACCGTGGGTATCTAATAAGGATCAATACAAGTAGTGATATGTATCCGCAGATCGCTACTTGTAGCCAAACGACTTGAGTAAATTCGAAATAAATTAGGGACACCTAAGACTGTCACTATCTGATATACAAGCCAAACCGCGGTTTGAAAACCATTAAACCGTCAACAAACGATCCAGATAGTGAAAACGAGATCAAGCCGGAAAAGGTCAGAAAGAGCCAGGACCTAGTAAGAGGTTCATGTTAATAATACCTACGTCATCCACAATAATATAATGGGTGGTTAATTTTGCCTAGATGCCGCTGTAAAGGGCGAATTGGGGTTTTTACTTATAAAACCCAAAACTAAAATAGGTAAGCGGTCATTTCAGACTGGGACAGTTTGGTCAAGGTGATAAAATAGAATATTTTTTTAATTAAGAATATTTAAATGTACAAGAGGAGGTAAATACAACACAGGGAAAGCACAGTCCTCGTTCCTATCGCATGCTGCTCGACATAGACATTGCCCGTGTCGTCGAGCTTCAAGCCGCTAAATTTCTTCAACTTGTCCTGGTACAATGATTATTCCTACGTTATAAAAATTATAACACATTTTCTTAGTGCAAGTATACGCTATTTTATCAAGTTATCAGTTATATTGTACGTGCCTTTTTGTACTATCCTTGTACTATATAATTTTGTTCTCAAGTGGCTTTTGGGCGATTTCATGTTTGCATTTCGATTTCTACAGAGTATAGTAACAGTGTATAAGTTGGACTATGTGTCGTGACCAGTCAAGGCCTGGGAGGAGCAATGTTTCCATCAGTTCAGCAGACTCTGCAACCCGTCTCCAGACCGACCAGCTACGTGTTTATGATAGAAGAGGAGCCAAACATTCAAATATAGCTGACGAATACTGAAGACCTTTGCTCAAATACCTCCTGCATCGGGTTCCTATGAGGCAGGGACAGCATAATTTTCAAAATTGATGTTTGCTTCTAAAACAGTTTATTAATATGTGAATAAAGCCCCCGAGTAAAATTCCACACTGAATAACATGGCTGGCACATGCTGTAGTACAAGTTTCAGTTTGTCTTCCGGCAGGATTTTCCTTATATTGTAAGTGAACTTTTTAACTGTATTACAGCAGTATGAGGGCACCATGTCAGATCCTGATCCATCATGACTCGTAGATAGTTATGGTGTTCAACTATCAGGTTGAACGCACAAAGTATTTTATCAATAGCACGCCCAAGCAATGGCTTCTACACTAGGCAGTTGCCTTGGCTAGCACCCTCGGTTTTCGAAAATCTACCGTCAGCAATTAAAACAACTAATTCTGTAGCTGTATTCAAAAAACTAACATTTCAACACTTGATGAATCAAACAAATACAAAATCCATCACCCTTAAATTTAAATTTTGAATACCAGAAATGTACTACCACAACGACCTTCATTAGAAATTAAGTATACTAGATTTAGGTTTAAGTATACTAGATTTAAGTTTGTTAAATTAGGATATTTAAGAAGTAGATATAATGAATAAGAATTATAAACTAAAATGTATTACCGAACGAACGTATACACAAGCTGAGCTGGGAGAGAAACGAGCCTGGATAGGTCACTGACCTTAGGCTCAGGTAATCAAAGGAACGTTGCACTCATAATTTTACCTGTGAATCTATCTGTATTATGGAAAATGTGTAAATAAACGATTTTTTTTTTAACTACTCCAATTTTATCACGAGAGTAACTACCGACTACATCAAGTTAGTGGGTTCGTCGGTTCGTCCAGGATTTGACTGTGACATAATCCATTATACCAATGCGATAAAATGAAAAACTAGAGTGTTACATAAAGTTCATGATCTGAATCACCTATGACTTACCCGACAGAAGATACGAAAACATTAATTTCCGAAAGGTTTTTCGAAGTAGGAACACTCCTCAATTTTATGTTGAAAAGTGGCAACACCGATTTCCAACGGGCTTTCAATAAAAAAAATTAAGAAAATGGACGAATTCGTAAATAAAGGAATCCGTCGTCACTAGGAGGTCGAGCAATGGAGGGGAGGGCTTTCGATGTATGGATATCATCATCAGGCCGTCGAGAGTATTCTCTCTTCCTCCGGAGGATATGATAATTTTACTTCTAAACTAGCGGAAATAACCCTTTAGGTTTAATACAAAAATTAATTAAATTGAATTCGTAGACATTTGGGGTCTAGTTTTGTAGTCATATTGTATGCTGCAACCCTCGACAAAACTACAAATGAATACAATTACATACAATGATATGTTATGCTTTATATATATATATATATATATATATATATATATATATATATATATATATATATATATACACGCATGAACTTTATAAATCCCCATAAATGGAAAAGGATATTAGTACCTACAGATGGTTAATGCACAAAAAACCCATTATTACGTAATTACATAGGTAGGTATTATATTAGGTTTTATAAATTAAAATGAAGATTTACTTATACCTACTATAACAATACGGTGAACTCTGGCTGACGGTAATATTACCATATAGCCATCCATGTGAAATGTTATCGGTGTAAATAAAACGTGTTTTCATTCAAACATTGATGACCCATGTCGTCGCTCAATCGCACGAGGAGAACAGTGGCGATACAGAGACCAACTCGTTTACCATTCATAAGTATAAGAACCTTGCAGTGAATCTCTCAAGTTCGAATCCTCGCTTCTCCTTCCACCAAGTTATTCTTTCAGCATTCCATAACGAACTATTCGCAGACTCGCCCCACAACCCATGGAACAACGGTCTGAATTTTACTACCGCCGGCTGGGAAAAAACAGGGTGTCTATTCAACCTCCGTCAATAACTCGCTTTTCAAAAACCCGTGAACGGCCTTTTGAATGATGGGACTCCCGGAGTAGCTTGTTTATTTGTATTTTTATCGCGGAGCTTTCATTGGTTCGGTCCACGCCCATAAAATCGAGCTGCTATTAACCAAGGCGGTTTAATAGAAGGCGATAACGCTGTTATTAGGAGTTAGGAACAAGTCATTTCACTTTCATGCCCTTCAGAAGAGGAGGAGGCAAATAGGAGGGAAAATGACTATATGAAACGGATCGCAGTTACGAGATAATGAAAAGGACAACATCAACAACCTGAAAGGAAAATACTTATGGTTTCTCTATATCACGACAAACGGAATAGGGAAAACACTGCATTGAAAATCAGGCTGTAGGTGAGAAAAATTCCAGTTGCGCTGCATCATTTGGTTTATTATTCTGTGAATAATAAACCTATGTATTCGGTCAGCAAAAAATTTTTATAACACCCCCTCAAAATTTTTTCTTTTCCGTTTCAAGGTGCGTAGATTCCAAAAATGCAATGTCCGTCCGCCGTCCGCCGTATCACGTGTACCGGCTTCATCTTCGGTCTAAAAAAGTCGTTCTTTCGCACACATGCTCCATTTGGGCCCTAGTTGTGTCCCGAAACTTTTCAGCCCGATCGGAATATACCCAGGGGTGTTATGAGTGAAAATGTGGTTAAAAATAGGTACTTTTTGTGTTTTAGTAACATGTTAGTAACTAGAGCTTTTGAGGTATCTTTTTCCATGTTTTTGGGGACGAGAAGACCGAATATGAAGTTGATTTTGACCAAAGAGTGGAAAATTGAGGTTCTACCAAAGATTCAGCTGCCAAAATTGATTTTTTATGAGGCAAAAATCTGGAAAATCGTCTGAAATCACCGTCAATTTGTATAATAACACTAGAGGTAGTATTAGCAGGTGAATTAAGACTATTAAATGGTACCACCAATGATCAAAGATGATTTGGAAAAAAAAGCGTACCTAATTTGTGTTTTGGGGGTCAAAATTGGTGGAAACCATCAGAAATAGCTATTTCAATTATTTCACATGAAAGAAACAATAAATGAACAGCCAACATTTCTGTAGGTATGTCCAATAGAATAATAAACCCATGTGACAAGGACTTTGGTATCTTTTTTTTCATTCAGTAATAGTTTTTAGGTATCTCGAATACCTAACCAGTCACCTAACCAGTAACCAATCTGTAAGTAGGTAAGTACCTACCTTTCCTGGTCATTATAACTGTGGCAAACCTACATAAACCCACTTCGACGTTGACGTCCCGTATGGATCCTGTTTAGCTCCACCTTACTTTACCAAGATTCCCGTTTTGTCGTTAATTTGTCCACAAGATGTTGCATTTCACATTCCTATCTAATTGCGTGACTAAGTGCACAATAAAATCCTGGATCGTTTACGGGTGTGTTCATTGCAATTCCTCAACCATACTTGGGTATAATTTTAGGAACTTTTTTATTTTTATTTTTTATTGCGGGAATCAAAAGTGGATTGAATTTGAATACGAATGGTGAAAGAAGAATTTGTTTCAGACGCGCTTGTGATTTTATTAAAATGAACGAAACTTGAATTTCTGAGAGCCCGCCGAAACGCCCGCTTCAGCTGACTCCGCCCACTCCCCGAGCCACATTTGAGTGTCTCGATCCACCATCCACTTCCCCTGTGCACTTCACGCACATGAATCGTTGGTTCTTGGCGGTGTTTTCGCGATTTCTTGGTGCTTTTCATTCAACTTTTCGTGCAGTATCCAATATTGATGCACCAATAATTGACAATAATGGACAAAATAAGAGAAAGATGGGTACTCAACTTACGCCTCTCAGTTCATTTGGCCTCTGCGAGTTCATGTCAAAAATAAAACGTGGGAATTTCGAAATGAAAGGAGTGAAGGTGACAAGGTAAGCCGCTACTATGTGAATTAACTACTACAAGTAGCTAATGCAGTTGCCTATAAAATTATGTACCTCACTAACTTGCCAACAAGAGGAGATTCCTCTTGGGTGGGTGCAAAACCCACAGAGTTGTTGTTGAACCTTTTCCCCAGTGATTACCGTAATTTGTAGGTACCGTTCGTACCTATATTATTCTACCACAAGCGTCATTATTATCCTAGCCAACCAGCTCGCCGCAATAACCAGGCTAGCCTAATTCTATCTATTTCCGAACTATTCCTGACCTAAGTAAAATAAGGGAAGGTGAGGGACTTCCCAGCACTGCTGTTATAAGTCCTCAAAAGAGACTAACCATGACAGATTCTTTCTATCAGGTACATTTCACCTACATGCCTATACTAACTATGCATTATCTATAAAATTCATTATCCTGCTTCGAAGTCATCCATTCATTTTATTTCTTGCAGTTCAGAGTAGTTGGGGGCGGATGGTTTCTCAAAATGATGACAATCAAATCAATGGTACCTTTTGGCATTCGCAAACGTCGTCTTGCGAAGTGCTGTATACTTATATGTGGGAAAAGCTACGTTTATAAAATGGAATACGTACAATAAACCAAAGATTGTTGTCGTGGCCCCCTCAAAATTCTACATTACCACTCCTATGTAATAGCTAGATTTAACCAAATAAACGGGAAGAACGACGAGCTGAACGACGCCTCAAGGAAAGGACCCGAAGGGTCCCCTCCAACGAGCTCCCCAACGTTTCTCAACGGTTGCAACGGCCATTGACAGACGGGGGGGGGGGGGGGCGCGAGGTGGAGGCACCTATATATATATACCACCTGCTCGCCCAGCTCTTCATTCAACTGACCACTCCCCCACTTGTGACTTCTCTCTCCATCACCTTTCTCTCTCCATCATCTTTCTCTCTCTCTCGCTCTCCTTCTTCTTCCTGGCGTCTGCTGCGGTGATAACCATGGGACGCCTCCTTCTCCTCTGGCACTCCCTGTGGTGATAACCGCGGGGCATTAGACCTCCTTCAACCTATCCAATCCAACCCTAATCTATCACCCCAATTGTTTATCAAGTGATTTTGGAGGATATAGTTTTTTGACTTTTTGCATAAACAGCAGCGTTTCTACCTTTGGTAGGTACGGGGTGATGAAACAAAACAGATGATCAATTTTATCCTACCTGAAATAATTTATCCATCGATGAAAAGCAAAGGTATGACGGAGATTTGACCACCATTACGTACATTTGACCCATATCATACATATATTAAAGTGATCTCCGCAAACTTATATAGATTTACCGGTGAGTGAAATCATAGCTCTATCTCCTTATCATGTCGAACCACTTTTTCCGGGGTTTTTGGCCAGTTGGCACAACAATAAACCATTTTTTCGGGCTATTTAGCAGATAAGCTGGCACAATACAATATTCGCATGACATTTTTTTTCGAATAACGACAAAATCCACGATCCTCCATCCACGATCCGCCCAACTTTGGTTTTGTTTGGTTCTTGGTTCCATTCTTCTTCTTCTTCTTCGAGGTATTTTCGTTATGAAGTGTGCTTAAATGCGTTGCTGTCACTTCTGTTGTGTGTCTGTTGTGTAGAAGATGGCCTCCTTGTCCCCCGGGGATAAGGGAACTGTGACGTCACACGCAGGACAACAAATCACAGAGCGTTTCGCGCAGCTTCCCCTTCTCCCGACTTTCAAATTCGATTTTAACTATTACAACAACATTTTTATCCACATTTGATCACATTTTAGTGAACTGTAGGTGGTGTAGTGTGGAGTAAAAAATGTTTCATACGGAATTTCATATGGGTGCATCCTCATTAGTGGTTAATATTATATAATTATTATACAATATCCATTTTTATTGATTTTAGCAATTCTTGACCCCTATAAATTTTCAATCGACGTATTTCTTTAGAAAAATATTTTTTGACTGCTAAAAAGCATTTTTGTCTCTAGTTACCATTTTATACCTAACACATTTTGTTGATTTTAGTCAATTTGGATGAAGCTTAGCGGTTTTTGGACCACAAAAACTCAAATTTGACCAGTGGACTTTTTCGAAAATCCGCTCAGAGCCTATGAATATAAAACCAGAGACCACAAAATATTTGAGACACATCGCGAAGGCTTTTTCAGTGACGGTGGGAACGTGTAAGAACGGCCTTGAGGCGGCGGGGGCGCGTCTGTGGGGCATAAACCGCTGATTATCCCCCTCCCCTCCGCCCTACGTTTTCACATCTCTTCCACTGGGAGTCCCATAAGGGGTCCCCTGGATCCCTCTCCGACCCATTTGGGATCCCCACCTTTCCCTGAGTGGCTCCTCTGACACAAGGACGCGAGAAGTTCCTGCTATTAGCGCAAGGACGCGGGGAGGTTCCTCCCAACGCAACAATGGGCCAAGGGAGGCCGCTGGCGCTGGAGGCTCGGGTTCCTTGTTCTTGTGGGAGAGGATCTTTAATACTCAAAGGTCACCTAATGGAAATTTACAACGTAACGAGATTATTAAACCGCCTACTCTGCTGCGTGAAAGAAATTCACCCAAACTCCAATGTAAGTAGTGTAAGTAGTGAGGAAGTATTGAACATTTAAGTGTCATGGGCCGCAACCTGTGTCCACATGAAGACCCCCTGGGCAGTCAGAAACAACCACCACCACCTTGAGGTTGATACTGGGTGATAACCAGCCAATCACCTGATAAAGAGGTTTACGGACACGAGGGTCGTCTCCCCTCCCCTCCTCCTTGATTGGAAGAAATAATGCAAGGATTGCTGAAAGACGAAAAATTGTAAGTGGCATGGGAACCTCATTCTTGTTCCGATGATCCTACCGAATAGGCTAAACCTATTTTACCTATTTTACCTATTTTACCTACTGAACCCTGTCGTGAGTATTTCTTCCATATCCCAAAGTTCATCAGAGTGACTAGAGTCCTAGGATCGTTCCATAAGCGAGATTTGAACCCACACCTTTTGGAACTGAGATGTTCCCTCACGTCACATGGATGCTGAGACTCGAGTGGGATGATCGTCCGTTTCCTCGGCAGACACAAAACAGCAGGTAGTAGGTTCGGGCCCACTGGCTTTTTCTGGTGATTACCTGACTCCTATAAAACCGTAAGAAACCATCCATGATCCAGCACCAACTTGATAAGTTTCAGAGAAGGGTTTGATAATGGTTGGGAATCGAGAAGGCCCGTTCTTGTCTGCCCGATTTTCCGTGGACTGGAATGACGGCTTTGGATAGTCCGGAAAACACTGCAAACGACCCAACACCTCTTTGGCTTTGGATAGCCTGGAAAACGCTGCAAACGATCCAACCCCTTTTTGACTGTCACTGGTCACTGCAAACCAACCTAGTAGTTTGTCATGTTGTTTGCCACAACAGTACTCATGTGTTCAAAGTTTTTATCGTTCCATTTTTGCAAAATTCATGAATAAATAATTTAAACGCTGCAAATTATTACACAGCGGTTTATTATTTACCTATGGATGCCCTTTCTGAGTAGATCACTGTTTTCTGTGATCAATACATACCCTCCACAATGTCTACGATCCCCCCCCCCCCGGCAGCCACCACCACCACCACCAATTTTTCACAGGCAATTAGACGGATTTACGGAAAAACCAGGTAAGCGACATTTTTCCTAAACTGAGTTTTTGGTATGGTTATATTCAGCTCGCCAAGATCTATCGATGCGGAGTGGTTTTAACGTTTACACCTTAATATTTAATTGAATATAATTAAAACAGTTAAGCGACTAACCGGGCCTAATCGGGGATTCTTCAACGTGCAAAAAGCAGGTAATCGCCAAAGGCAGAAATAAAGTGACACTCCAGTTTTGCAATTTCCAGGTAACCACCACATTGTGTCGTTGGCCTGTTAATTGCGTAAACTCAGTTAGCTCTTACAGTTGGTCATTTGGCTGGTAAGCGCCGATTTTTTGTGTGCCGTGGCGAATTGCCTGGCGTTCGAGATTTTTGTTCACTCTGGATTCTGGAACTACCAGGTAAGCCGAAAAATAATCTGGAAGAGCGCATCAAAAAACCCCTGGATACCAACTTTCACTAATGTAATCCCGAAAAAACTCCCGTAAATAGGTGTATATCTCCAAAAAGATAGATCGCGTTTTCCGAAAAATCAAATGTTGCCGCTTAGTACCCCCTTTTTGCTTAAAGCCGTCCAATTTACGATAGTAAAGTCAAAATTTCGAAATTCGATTCGGAACTGGGGGGTAATTCCGACCAACATCGGAAAATCGGTCGATGTCAAGAAAACAGATACATATTACATAATTACGTTCTTGTCATGCAGCATACCCATATGAGATAATTTTCGGACCTACGGAACTACATTCAATCTACGCAAGCTAATTGATTTTAAGCTAATTGATTTTTAGCCATTTTTACCGCTCGTAGTAATCGAAAAATAAAAAACGCTGCAAATTCCTTGTCACATGAGTTTATTTCTCTACTGGACATACCTACAGAAATGTTGGCTTATTATTTATTTCACGGGGAATAATTGAAATAGCTATTTTTGATGGTTTCTACCAATTTCGGCAAGCGAAAACTAGAATTAGGCTCCTATTTTGACAAATTATCTTTGTCATTCAACTGTCTTGATTCACCTGTTGGTACTACTCCTACCGCTATTATATATATAGTGATTTCAGACAGGTTTTTGACTCATAAAAAAAGAATTTTGGGAATTGAAACTTTGTTAGAACCTCAATTTTCCACTCTATGGTCAAAAACGACTTCATATTCGGTCTCCTCGTCCTAAAAAAACCATGTAAAACGATACAACACAAGCTCATGTTACTTAAACACCAAAAAAATCCTATTTTTACGCCCATTTTTCATAATAAAACTACTAAAATTTCTTATAAATTGTGCTACAATGTTTCGGGACACAACTAGGGCTCAAATGGAGCCTCTGCGCAAGAACGAATTTTTTTAGACCGAAAATAAAGTAATATGCATGGAAGATAAGGCGGTCGGCATATTATATGTTCGCATTTAAATTAGTTAAATAGGGAAAGGATCCATAAATCTCAGTCTCACGATATTTCAAACATGAGTTAACCGTTAATCACCAACAAACAAGAACACATTATAATGCTGCACTTACAGCTTACACTCGTTGATTCATCGTGGAGCGTGAGTTTTATTACAATTTGATGGACATGGAAATGTAATAGTAGTTCTCATTCTTATGTGTGGAACCGTAAAACAAGAGTTGTACGGCTTTTGCATACAATTTCAGGGGTTACCACACCAATTGAAGCAGCCGTGGGATGGGCTCACTAAAGGACGAAAAGCTGTACCAAGAGAAAATGCTGTGCTTCAGTCAAAGGACGACGACCAAATTGGTTCCCGTTCGAAAAAATAGTAATAGAAATGGCAATACTTGAGACTTAGTTTCCGTAAGCGAGATCAATTCAAGGTTTCCAACTAAGTAAACTTATTTTTTGTTGCGAGTGTGAATTTTTTACATTAGCAATTACCTACTAAACATTTAAGTAGGTTATACACATGAAATGTTTAGCAGGTAAGTAGGTACGTGCATTTTTGAGAATAAGAAAAAAATTACCTACGCAAATCCGATTCAGAACATCGTGAATCATCCCGACTTTAACAACTAACTACACACAAGTATTTATGTATGTTGCCACTCCAGACAATATCTGACCTTTGCTGCATGATGAAACATTCAAAATATTGGCAAAATGTTTGTAGGTTATTGTCAATGAAATGACGAGATAGGTAAGCTATTCCGGAACAGAAAAGTTGGGCAAATTAGGGTTTTTGTGGACCAAGAATAATCAAAACGGATATACCATTATCACGAAAAATTGCTGAAATGGAAATCTCAAGTAATGGACATTTCAGGAGTATGGCGTACAGAATAGTGGCCCAGAAAGAATGGCTTTAGAGTTATCAATATGTGGAAGCATTTTTAATAACTGCACAGGTAACTTGTCAGTTTCAAATTTGTAATCGAATTCCTTTCTTTCGATTTCGCAAACAACATGCATAGTTCGGATGACAACGACGATTCTCCTCCAATGCAACAAGATGCCTCTCTCCAAACGAGGAGCTTTGGTGGCTGCCTGCCAATACTCGGTGAATGATTTATCACCAGGCGGAGACTGACAACTGACAGGCAGATGAAGGTGTAACCCGTGTAACTATACCATCCTACTCAACTGGCGCTGGAGGGATCAGGAGCTTATTCCGCTTTTACTGTCGTTCTCAAGGCCAACTCATCACTAACAACGCAACATTTATTATAGTCATGCTATTTAGAATTATATATATTATTAGTGTTGGTAAGACGTCTCACTACACAGAACCTTCTCCTTTTACTGCCAAAAACGGCATATTAAACACTGAATCACAATTTGCAATTAAGAGGGCTAATTAGACGAGGACTGGTACTCATAGCGAGTGCCATTGGTATTTCCACTTAATGCGAGAGTTTCAAATACATTTGTTTATAGTAACAAATAATACGAGTACAATCCATGGAAAGTACTAGACCAAGGGGCTACTTCCATAAAACTAGGAACATACGTTCACAGATCCATGTACTACCAGTGGGAGGTTCACAGCAATGCAGTAGAAGGGGCAATTGTAGTGCACAGTGCGTAGTAGTTCTTAGTGCAATATTAGACGTTCACATATCCATGTACTACCAGTGGGAGGTGCATAGTAGTGCAGTAGAATGTTTACATACAATAATAATAATATATGATTTTTAAATAGCTTTGCAAATAGGTTCACTTTTTACTTACATGGTACAGTTTTCTATTCACGTAATTAGGTATATAAATTATGTAGGGTCACACTCCGATCCACGTTGGTGTTTCCAGAGGTGTTTCCCTCGACGCAGATCTTCTTAATAAGCCTTCACCTCATGGGAAGCTCAAGTTGCTAAATAGATTCACTTAGTGCTCCTAAAATCTCATTAATTATTTATTTTTCATTGTATGTTAATACGCCTCACCGCCCTCGGTATAATTACCGAAGTTATGTCTTATAATTGCGAGCATCCGAAGACAGACCGAATACCTTGTATTTCTAGTCGTGAAGTGAGAGTTCTGCAATGGGGAACCAAACCTCAAATTTTGTATATAGATGATACCTAATAACTACGAGTGTACCCCCCCCCCCGTCTACATTTCATCTCATTCAAAACTTCCTTTGTATTATATTGGCGTATTTCAACTGCATCTTATTATAGTAGAGCGATTTGTAGACAGTAGCGTTATCTTAACATAAAATAATGAATCGTTGTGAAAGAATCAGCAGCCATTTTACAAACAGATATTTCCTTCCGATGCAGATTTAGGAAATTCCGAAGCAAGAAATTCATGCTATAGTGCTAGCATTGAGACTGCAATTACACCAGAAGGCAGAATGTGTGGTGGAGCCTTCCAGAGAGGGAGACCACCTGAACCCGTCCGCGAACTTCAACCATACGCAGTGACAGTCTATAAATTAAAGTGCCATAAACAACTTCATTAAAGCATCACCACGTCATATTAGCGGTACACCCCGCCTGTCCAGCCCTCCCTTCATGCCATTCTTCGGGGCCGTCCACCGATGAGGGAAACCAAGAAACAACGCCGGCTATAAATCTCAGATCCTCCAGCCCGAAGCATTCTCGTTCGTTTCCGAGCCCTGAGAGTCGTCATGTTTTGCAAAATGTTTCTAATGTAACTGTTTTTCCTCGTACGCCCGAAATGAGTTATCCCCATCCAGTCGTGCCGATATCATTTTTTCACGGTACTCGTTCGCCATCGGTTTAGTTCTTCTTTGAGAATTTCCTACGGCGAAATAGAAAGTTCGGTCGTGGAAAGAAGTTCTCATTTAATTTTTTATCGTTTAGCGCTGGTGTGCACTTCTAAGGAGGCCGCGCACCATGTAAATCAGCCATGGATGAGTATTATGAAGGATAACGAAGTCCGTCTTCACTTTCGTTTACATCTATCAATTCTGTCAATATAACACTGACATTTTCACATCGGATTCCATTATAATATAGGTGATACCAAAAGTGTTTGTGAGGCCTGGTGGCCTGGTGACAAACCTGTTAAACGACGGTCGGCCTGCGACTGTCTGTTTTCTACTTCGAACGACGTCCAATATACTATTATAAAAATAAGGTTTTCTAGCTTCATTGTACTCGAGATTTACCAAGCCACGCGCCGTGGAAGGGTCAGACACTCACGTGAACTCTAAATGTTGTTCGTCATCTATCGAGGCATATAAGAAGATCTTATGTGTTATCCACCACCTTGCATGGTCACTGGAAACGAACAGCCGATTTTATTCCAGCACACATTTCTGATACGGCATTGATAAAAGACAGCCAAATACTCGAACAAAAAAGTGAACGTCATGCAGAAGATTCTCAATCTTATACTGAACCCCATGTAAACCACTCTGAACGTCTTCGTGAGCGCTCACTCCTCACAACAGCTCAAAAAACGCTTTGTGCACCGTCATCCAATTCTCACCTCCCTAAAGGCTACCGAAGGTATAACCACCGAATGTCAAGTCCAAGCCAGACTTCTTATTTTCGGTAGTCATCCATCACTCAACTTGTTAACACGGTCGCCTTTTACTCTTTTATTTTCAACGCGTGAAATAGTTTGACTGGCAGGACCGCGCCTATGGCTAATTTGTTTTACTCTGTTGCACTTTTGGGGATGACAGAGTGGGGAGAGAGAGACAGAGAAAAGACCACTGAAAATCAGTTCCTTACCAAGGCCTTTTCATAGCCTTCGTCGATTTATCAAAAAACCATTCACACCCCGACAGTAGTTCGATAATTAGGACCTCCGCCCAGTCTCGCCTCCGCACTAATGGAATAATGGTCGCCTCCGCCCGGCTGAGTGTTTTGAATTGGCTTAAAATCACTGGGCTTACTTCCCCTAATGGCGTAATCGCTCGAATCATCGTCTGCTCCTATTATAACCGCCTGGATATCGTAGAAAGGAACCCGATTACAATCGAGATTTATGACTTTCTCTGGAGGTTGCGGTTACAGGTGTTGACGAACAATCAACAACCTGTATCAAGAAAAACTAGTTCGCCCTGGGGGGTGCGGCTTACAGTTTCCTCTCGTTCAACACAAGGCTGATGGTCAATATTATTATGAATTACGCACAGCCAGAAGCACCCGTGCGAAATGACGAAAAATAAAGGGTGATAGGGAATTTCAACAGTACCTACTAAGTGGTTCACATTTGTGTTATTGGGTCAAGAATTGTTAAAAAGCTGTAAAAAAGGCTAAATATTGGTATACATTGATATTATATTTATAAAACGCTGCAAATTATTGCACAACCGTTTACTATTTTCCTGAATATACAGATACCTCCTACCCCTTCTGCGTAGATCGCTGTTTTCTGTGGTCAGTACTCGTCCCCGAGGAAAGCACTTCACGTGGACATTTTTGAAATTATGATATCGCTGAACCTAAGCACAACCCTCGACATATTCCCATATTCTCGCCTAATTTGAATGGTTCGTTTGACTGTGAACATAAAACTTGCACCTATACCAACAGATAGGTAAAAAAGTAGGTAATAACGGAATCCAAAATAACCATCTTTCTTCAAATGAAATAATATCACAGAACATAATGCCATGCGAGATAATAATCAGCTGTTCCCTAACAAAGATTATACCTACATAACTTAACCCTAACATAACCCCCCCCCCCCCCCACATTACCTAACCCTACAATCACCTAATGTATAATTCACACTCACGTGAAGCTTTACGGTTCAAGCTTCAGGGCCTTACTTCGAACGAACCGCTGGGCATAAAATGCTTTGGTGTTCTCAGCAGCGGTTTTTTTTTTTTTTTTTAAATAATAAACCAACATTGATTTACTCATCACTAAATTTCAAAGTACGTGTAACCCGACATCTTGCCAGTCTCTCGGTTCACTACTGGAAATAGTTAACCAAAACTGTGGCTTGACGAAGAAGAAAACCAAGTACATACTTCTATACCAAATTTTTTTTTTAGATAAAAAAAAAAATCACACAGCAAAGGGGGTCAAATTTGAGTTTTGTGGGTGAAAAAAATGCACTACTTTAGGTAGCAATGAGCATCCTCTATTTGCGGTAGTTCAACTAGGGACTTGACTTTTACCTTGACTTCTTTATTAATTTATCTGTACAACTGTTAGGGCCCTCTTCCACAATGCACACAAATTATAATTCAATTTCAAGAAAATCGTCAGGTTCTAGAATAGAACAAAAGAAGAAGACAACAAAACCCCCACTCCAGTTCAGCAACCCTATCGAACGAGGTGGAGGGGGGTCGGGAGTACCCAGTCAGTATCCAACGCACCTCGATTCATTCATGTCAGGTCACGACACTTGGACAACTCCCTCATAGTAATCTATGACCAAGCTGTATCCATTCACATCTTGTTATGCGAATGCAATGAATTAAACTTCAGGTAGGCAAGTACATAAAACGCTCTGCCTCAGATATAGTTGGGATCATTTACAGCCTCAGATATAGTTGGGTAAAGAACGAAGTGGGTTCCATGTACCTACGAGTAGTACCTTTTTTCAATAACGTACCTTTGGAATCGGGCATGGAAAAAAAAATGATGGAAAATAGGACCGCCAAATTTCTGTCCGTCCACCGTACGCCGTATTTACATTGGGGGCCCCCCAGTTGGGCCAAGCTGAGAGTTCGCTGTCCTCGAATAACTTCGCCGATGTATGAGTTTATCCATTACTTAGTATCAGTTATATTAAGAACAACGTGCTGATGAAGAAAGACATTGTCTACACGACAAGCAACGTGAATCTAGCGTTCTACTTCGTGAGAACTACATGACGGAAATCTCAGCAGGTCTGTTCCATCAATTCATGATATTTATTGACCGAAACCAGAAGAACGCTTCCTATTGTGTGCTTAGTCGATTTTTTGACCATATGTGCTTGCACTCCGAACTTCCCTCTCCAGCAAAGCCTGCAACTATATGGGGAAGTCTGTTTTTCTGGTCTAACCGCGAGATTCACCGGGAGCAGGTGGATGCAAGGCCGTGGTTCCGGCGTACCTTCGCTGCCCCGTGTTTCCTGTAAGGACTACGCCCACTTCCCTCCAATTACCCGCTCGTCAGGTGAACTGCTCTTCCCAAGCTCAATGTTCCGACCCCTTGCTCCTTAAGATTTGTATCTCTTCAGGATGTTTTCTTCCATCCCCCCCACACACGGGCATCACTTCCTCGTGATATTACGCAGTTTTTCTCGGAATCCTACTTTTTTAAACACCTTAGGACGGCAGTGAGCTGGCAATCATCATATTACAAAAAAATATGATACTGCTCTTCTCCGCATCATGTCAAGTGGCAATGAAAAGAAAAATACCGACTCCACAAAACTGGTTCTGACGTGTTAAAATATTCCTGACGTTGACCGGAGGTCATGCGTTGGTCATCGTGAGCTGTATGAGTCTTCACCAACTCAACTGACGCCAAAATGGATTCGGTGCTGAACTCAGGACGTCCGTTATGTTTTACGATCAATATTATTGATAAATACAAGGCACTTTACTACATCTGGATAAGTAGATTGACTGGGACAACCTCCAGTAGAATCAATTCAACCACAGTACAACTTATTATCCGGCCCACGTGAGATGCGCATCAAAACTCTCTGCTGTAGGATTATCGTTCGGATTTTTGTCACATCCGCAAAAAATAAAATAAATAATTTTAAAATAATTTTAAAAAACTACCTACCCATGAATAAAATCAAAAATACCCATCATTCTTCATGAAATAATACCACTGAACAACCAAATCCATTTCATACAGCCTCAAGTGATTATTACCAGCTGTTCTCTAGCAATGATACCTGGGCTGAATGCAGCCGTTTCATTTACTACATGTCACTTGCTCATTGCACAGTCTACAAGTATAGACCAGAAGTCATGAAGTACCCTGTCGTGGTACCCTTATAATATACCACTCCTGTAAATAAGTTAAGATTATTACCAATAAAACTACGGAGAAGCCGAGCTGCACGGTGCCAGGGACAGGGCCCAGGTAGCCAACGGTTCCCAACGGCCCGGGGAGGGTAGAGGCACCTTTATAAGGCACCCGGCTCGCCCAGCTCAGCATTCATCCAATTTCTCTCGAACCAGAGCCTTCTCTTTCAAACCTCACCTCCTCTTCACCAACTCAGCCTTCTCCTTATCTATACGTTCTCAACATGGTGAAAACCGGACGAGAACTTCCTTCAAAGACTCAACATGGTGAAAACCAGACGAGTATCCTCCCTTCCTCTCTTCCAAATATCCTCGAAACCGCGCGGATATTTTTTTATCCCAATATCCAACGAGGTGAAAACCGGGCGGATATTCTACCTATCCTAGAGGCGTATCCAAGGAGGTGAAAACCGCGCGGATACGATCCCTCGTGCTCCTCTCTCTTCCAGAACTCCTAAATACCTCAAAAACCGAGCCATCACATACCTAATGTGATATTATCATCTCTGTAGTGTTGCAAAATGTGAATTCGAATGTATCAACCACTTAGTGCTGCGCAAAAACCCATACTCTTTTTTAGAGCTCTGCTCTCGCTCTATGTAATAAAAGAAAAAAATTATGAGGTAGTTTCACAAGGATCAAGTCATTTTACGGTGCGCAAACACTGGTAGCCCCTGGATTACCCATTTAACCTCAACCCCAACAACCTGCTTGTGGTACAGGTAAAAGTGATAGGTCCACCATCCTTCCCACTGCGACCCGTTCGCTACCGTTTACTCCTTGCCATTTCAACGGGGAAAACTCCCCAATCCGTCGGTGTAATTAGTTTTGAACTTAGATTCCTTCACAAAGACCTATCATTTGAAATGCCGCGGCAGGCATAACTACGGGTTGTCATTCTCGAAGCTTCACCCGTCAACGTTTCGTAATAGTTTCCTTTCAACTGTATCATAATCCCGACTTAATAACAAGGTTAGTTCTGTTCTAACATTGATTCCAGCCAGTGTTGGTATATTGGTAAGGGGTACCTGCAAGCAGCAACTCTATCCTACCAACGAAGTCAAGGCAAAGTATAAGGTAACTTATTTTTTCATGTTGCGCTACAACTGATGCTGACTAATGATGCATCTCTTAGTACAATCACCAACTCAAAACATGCAGAATCCGGCGATGTAGGAATATTGAAATTGCGGAAAGGCTTCGAGGATCATTTGATGACTATCATGGAATTCGTGTGAGGGTAATGATTCAAGTTGGGTCAGAATCATCTAAACAGCCAGTGCGATGTGTGCTTCTTTCACTGTTGTGTTCAGCAAGTCTAAGTAAACCCTTTTTTACTCTAAATAAGTATTCTCTAGGAAAATAGTGGGAAAAGAAAAAATTCCGTTCAAGTCGTTTTAGAGAATATCTGAAGGATAGGGACAGCGGGGGCAAAACCTTGCATACCGACATCAGTCAGGAGTGAACCCTCGGAGTCCCGGTTATGAATATAGCACAGTTACGAACACTCCAACAATGTAGATGAGTAATAGGGAGCGTCATAAGTATGTTTTGTAGCTACTAAGAAACGTAGCTTGCTATTTTTCAGGCCTGGGAACTCATTTGACGGAAGCCGGATGCACATCCGGGGAAGATAGCGGTCTCCTGTTGTCGGGCATTTCGATAAATTTTGTACACGATTTATCATTAGAAACCTCACCAGACCCGTTCAGCGGTAAACCGTCCTTAATAAGTTGCAATGAGGAAGACAGGTAGTGGCAAAACAGTTGTGCGTACTTGATGTAGCAGGAAAATTCTAAATAATAATAATATACAATATAGTTATAATATATAATATATTATTATTATTTAGCACATAATATTAAGTTTATTATATACACTTAATATTATGTGTTTGTTGAGGAGTAAATGGCGGGGGGAGGGTGAATGTTATTGATCAAGTAAGTGGCTATAACAGTACGATGGGCTCCACCGCGACGTGATCTGTCGAGCACGCACGGGCCATCATAGCATGATGCCGTGCAACCATCGGTAGCAAACAATAAGCTCCATTCCCGCCGTGTTCGCGTGATCCCTCACTGTACTAACTACAACTGTAACTATAACGACCGTCCACAATGTGCTGGGATTTGAGAAGCTCGTTCCGGGCCCTTTTACGGCCGCACGTCTACCAATCCAATTTGATGGCGATATTGAGCACCCGTTATGTTTATTCTGCTCGCAAACAGGCATGCGATTCTTGACATACACTGCGCGATTAGCACGACTTGATGAGTAAGCACCGAGGTACCTACGAATTGTTAACAATGAGCCAAAAATGAAAGTGTCTGTGCTACTTCAGGTTCAGCTATTACAATCCACGTTTTATACAAACCACATAAAAACTAAAGCGTAGAAGACAAGACGATTGCGTAGGCAGCGTATGACATATACGCATGGTATGTCATAAGAACTGGATGGTGAATTTGGATAATGTGTTTGACATTCAAATATGACTTGGAAGTTTTAGGAATCCTGGGCCTCGAGTTGTGTGCTATTGCCAAACTGCTGAGACGTGCTGAGTTGACTTGTGAGAGAAGAATGCTCCCATGATAATCACTGGATACTACTTCGGTACTGCACCTACTCGAAAGTTATGTGTAAGCGAGGAGGATGGGGGGGGGGGGAGGGGTAGGGGCAGATTTTAATTCTCGACAAAAACCCATGGGCATTTTCCGGAATACTTAGCACAAAGGTGAGATTTTGTAGACGGGATAGGGGCTCTGAATCCACCACTTATTGCGAGTGGGTTTGGTATAGAAGCACTTCAACGAACTCAAACTAGATTCTTCATAGGTAGTGAGTTAAAATAATAAGTGAAACTTCCTTTCAACAGCCTATCGATCGTAACAAGATAAGTTACGATACAGCGACCTGGGAGGCGCAGAACTTTGGATCGGTAATCCATATACTCACATGCAGAGCACTGATCGAAGGTGGGAAACAAAATACTATCAGAGCAGTTCAGCAGACGCACCGGGTACTATCAGCAGCGGCTCAGCTGCTAACTATTGGACGAATGTCACTATAATCATCATTTTGTGCTGTGACATTATTGTCGCTGGTTATCATTGAACGATCGATGTCTGTATGTTACTAGACAAGGAAATCCACCAATTGATGATCTCTTAAATACAATCGCACTTATCATAATGAAAATCAAATCATCAAGTAACTGCTGCGTTCAGCGCATTACGTCAGCCAATACATCGCTTTCCCATCTTGAATGGAAACATTTAGCATTACTGACCTGAAAATCAGATAGCACTGTCAAAACCGGAGACCTCCAAAGCTCAGCTGGAACCCCCTATGTGCCAATATTATTTGCTAAGAATTGTATTTGGGTAGATAAGCCGTGATGAGGATCTGAAATAGAAGGTAAGAAGCTGGATTTCGGGAGGGACTCCCATGAATGCATTCAGTATTTTTACGGTTACGACTTCGGATGTAATGCCGAATTTATCAGTGTTTTATTAGCAAATTTTCGCACTGCATCCACGAGGTGAACGAGTACGAGTTCTGAAAGAGGCAATAATTATTACGGAAAAGGGAAAGGAATCCCTTGAGGATGATCAATTCAGCCATAACTTGCAGGTATGTAGTGAGAACGAAGGGGGCAATCGAAGCAGTTATGAAGTTGCGCAAGGTATCCAGACAAATAACTCACTTGACTTCCGGAAAGGTACGGAACGGATCGGAGGATTACGAAGGAACTGTCGCATTCATCGATCCGTCATCGCGCCTAATCAGGTCCCGATGAAAACACAAGGGCCTGGAAACGGGTGAGGAGCGGGTTTTCTTCGGGATTTGCTTTTGTTCGGTGGATTTTTTCCTGGGGCTGGGCGACGAACTTGGCGGAGGCAGTGGGAAGGTTGGTCTTGAGAAAGTCGGGCGCTCTTTTGTGATTCTTGGCGCCTGGCGCCTCCAGGTATACCTAATCATCCCATACAGGATTTGATATGGATCCGAAAGCGATTGGGTGGCAACGCCGCACAATAGAGGTTGGGAAAACAGAGAGAAAAGGATTTTTTTCCCGATTCAAAACATGGAAAAACCCACGCAAATACTGAAGTTGTATATAAAACAAAGCTGTTTTCATGACGAGAAAAGTTCAATTGCACAGTGGATCTGAACAATATTGAGGGAGGCTGTAATATATTGATGGGCTAGTCGAGAGCGTAATTTACCGACATAGGTACTCGTAGGGCAAAAAGTGGATCTGAACACAGTGGGAGAAGGTAGGGTACCTTATCTGAATCAAGGAAAGTTACAATAGTAATGAAGTAAGTGTAGGGTGTAGGTGGTCTAAATAAACAATAATTAATTATCGTGTATTTTTCGTCTGAGGAAAGTATTTTCACAGAGAAGAATCAAAACTATTATGAATAGATATAAATCATTTACGTGAAATTAAAGGAGTGGGAACGAAAAATCGCCTGAACGCACCTGGTTTCAGTTGCAGTCTCGAACCCACACGTGGGAATCAATCGCAAGAGGGGGAAAGACCGGACGGCGAAACGCGTTTCTTCATAAAACTGCCATACGCGGTTTTAATACATTAAACCCATTTCTGGCGTCGGGAAGACCAATTTGAATAGTAACAATACCGACAAACCTTGATTTATAACTTCAGTCACTGAAACCTACTCAAGTATCGTATGGCTATACCCGGTTGTTCCTGTGTTCATCATGTACTGCCGACGTGGACGTGAAATCGTATTATCGGTGGATTGAGACGTTTACGGTGACAGTTAACGAGTCCCGCAGCTCGATCTCGAAAATGAAATACGATCGGTCGGTTCTACCTTTGACTCTGCAACTAATTAAGTTAAAGCTGCATAATGCTTTCCGTTTATCTTATCTTCCATTCTACATCAAATGCCGTGTATATTTTTTTTCTTTTTTCTTTTTCTCATTCCATAGGTTTTACGCATACGGATCTCTAATTGGCTCTCGCAGTCTCGAGATCGGGTCTCAGAACGATTTTGATATCGGAGAAATGTTACCTGACCCAAATATTTATCGGATACGCATGGTGGGGTGTATGGAGATATTTTCACGTGGGTATAAGAACTTGAAACGAACTTTCGAACATTTCTAACTATCGTTCAGTAATACCAAAAATGTTTCTCAGGACCTGGACAGCGTATTTTTCAACTAAGAACAGAAGGAAAGAATGTTGAACAGGGAAAATTGTCATAAATAACCATAAGCCTGACTTTTTCAATAAAACTGCTGACTTTTTTCCATTTCCCGTTTTCGAATTTTCTGGTTATGAAAAATAACACTGATGTATACAACGGAACTTGTTTGGACGAATTAATAATTCAAGTGATTTTAAGGTAAGCTTACTTTTATACCTGGCAACAAATTTTTTGACAGTTCAAATCCAAATTGTGGGAGAATGTAAGAGCAAGAGACAGATTTTTGGGGACAAGAAGAGTGATCCCGTCATGGCGAGTCACCAGAAGAAACCACTCATGGTTAGAATTTTGAACTGATGGATACGAGAAGAATAAATTCATTGAGTTTCACGGTTATTATCCGTCGGGAATAATATTTGACATGCATTACAAATAGTAGGGGTTGCGCCGTTATCTCGAATTTATTTAAGACGTTTTGGTTTACTATTTTGAATAATGAACCTTTGGAATCGAGCATGGAAGGAAGGGGAAAAAAAATTAATATACAGCCAGCCCAGATATCACTGCTGGGGAATTCCTAATTATAATCACGCTAGGCTGGGTGAAAATGAGTTGGCTGTTCAGAGATATTATTTCATTTGAAGAATGAAGGTTATTTTGGATTTTGTTGTTACATATTTGTTTAATTTAAACGAACTTTATGCTGCATGAATAACAACAAATAAATTTTAATTACAGAGTTCTTGAATCCAACGCATATCCATGAACCAGTACCTACTCGATCTATGGCTCTTGTGGGAAGCAAGCGGGTAGGTATTGACCACAGAAAACAGTGATCTACGCAGAAGGGGCATATATACAGGTGAATATAAACCGTTGTGTAATAATTTGCACCTTTCTTCAATTGATCTCGAACTCAGTCATTTTTTGGGACCACTCGGAGCATTGTACGACCAGCCGTTCGTTTGCACCGAAAAGCTTCGTCAACGTGATCGTGAACGAAACCGGTACATTGAGCCCAGATATCATTGCTGGGGAACAGCTGATAATAATCACGCATTGCTTTATGAAATCGATTTTGTTGTTCCGTAACATTATTTCATTTGAGAATAATGGTTATTTTGAATTTTGTTGATAGGTAGGTAATTTTTTAACTTGAACAAACGTAATGCTCCATGAATAACAAAAAGTAATTTATTATAAATTGTACAATTCTTGAATCCACCGCATGTTTATGAAACAGTTATTCCCCGGCCGGCTCCAATACTCGATTAAGAGCATTGAGGGGCACGACCACAGAAATTGACCACAGAAAACAGTAATCTACGCAGAAGGGGCATCTATAGGTAAATAATTAACTGCTGTGTAATAATTTGCAGCGTTTTAACACACCTATACTTAGACGCGCCAACCGTGAATACCCCTTATTGATAATTTGACTAACCCATACTTAGTTTATGGTTTACGGATAAGTTTGAACAACTTAATTCCTAAAAGGTTAAATCTCGCCTCTCGCCTAATTATTTTCTATTATTTGTTTTTGGCGGACCGGTACAAATACGTAGGGACATTCGTTTTTAGTGAAACTGACTAACGTTTCAATTACTTAGTTACTATATTTCCTACTTACTGCAACTAGGTAGTTATTTTCATATATTACCTACTACCCAGGTAATATAACCCAAACTGATCCGAACAAAATCACTCGCGATGAAACTGTGGAAAACCGATTTCAAAATAAAATGTATCGTTTGTTGTTAACGGTGGTCACCAAAACTGGTATAAGATTTTTCTCTTTCTTTTAACCTATTAGTGGAAATAGACTGACTACCTTTCAATAACTCCGTTTTTTATTTTACCCAAACTGATATCCAATTCGTTGTGGAACGATGCACCTACGTGGATACATAGTGAAGCTACAAATTACGTGCTTAAAACAATCATACACTATTCAATTCATTATGGTTGGAAGATATTGATACCAAAAAAAACCTACTCTCCAGCTGTTCCAGCTGTTCTTTATTATACGTATGACACTTCTCGGACTTAACCCTCACTGACATTTGCTTTCCAAACACCACACAAAATTATTGAATTTTTACAAGCATTAAGAAAAAAATTTGGTCGAATCCTCTTTCGAATAAATCGAGGTTGATGGGATATACGGGATTATTGAGGCTCAGCTAAAACCAACCGAGCTCAGTTCGGTAATTAAGTTTTAAGCGTAAAAGGTCACAAACATTACCTATGTTACTACTATTTCAATAAACCTTCGTGACCTTTTCGAGTCCAAAGATTTTGTAGAACGTGTTTCAGAGTCTAACGACTGATGTTCGCCGAGAGGAAATGGTGACGGGAAGTTTGAATGATTAAGCGCTTTATTTACCAACCAGGGTGAGGACAGGGCCGAAGAGGTCCTCTCCACCCTTAGTAGATTAGTTACAATTCTTAGCCAGACGATTAACATGGTAAATTCCAATTATACAACTCATTCAGCTCATCTTTCTTCATTCATATTTCCCAAATTATTATTTTATTTTTCTTATTTCATTTCTTTATGGTAGTGTAGGTGAACCCGATTATATGAAGATGAGAGTGTGCGTGAACATGTTCCATGGACAACATGTTCCAGTCTCTATCATTTTCCCTTGTTTTAAAGGGATGTTTACAGATGTGAACCACGGATAACCACTCAAAACTGCAGATAGGCACATACATGTAGCTACTCGTAAATTATGTCCAAGGTGTGTGATTGTCCGCTCTCGGATGTGAAGAAATTAAAAACAAAATGAAGACGATACCTCCACCGCTCAACTGGGGGGGATTCAGACGTCATGGCGCATGACTTATGGGCACCTTTCCACTTGTTTTGAATAAACCCGGGAGGAAATCATCACGCAGAAGCTCTGCGTGTCATTTTGATGCCAAAAATAAGTAGTTAAAATACCAACCCGCTTATGCAATATTCAGTCAGACGATAATTTGTGTTGCAGTTCATACAAAAAATAACCACTTCGAAAAACGACAAATCTGGGGGACTAGCTGCAATCGCGATAATTTCTCCTAGTCACTCAAGCAATGAGGAGCTCAACAGGCAATCATTACCAAGCAGCCGGTGTTGAAAGAGCCAAGGTCGGTAGCGTAGGGGCCCCGGTAGAACAAACTCAAGCGAGGACGAACTGGGTGTTGGCTGGATCTAAAAACAATGTATATGAGGAGTTTCATCCACAGAGCATGTCGTAGTAAACTGTAACTCCTACAACATGTAGGTACATTTAGTTTGATCACATAGTGCGGTCATTGATTGTGCTGAAAGAACGGCACAACATGAAGTGAATGGTCCATTTGCGGTACCTAGTCGATTACTGGTTATTGGTAACGTGTTGATGCCCAATGGAAGAGGCGTACAAAGTCAGCTGAGCTCCCAGATGATGCGTTGAATGCTATCAGAAGTGTGAAGATCGACTTTCCCGCGTGACGATGCGGATTGTAGATGTGCCTATTGTTTCCCAAGAGGGGATCAGAGAGACCGATGACCCCCAGGCACTATTATGGTCACTCTGAGGTCTCACTGACCCATATCCTTTGGTATCGTGTTTAGTGGGACCACGGCTCCGTATCGACGCTTTTTAGGGTAATTGAGAGACTAAATGACGAAACATTCTTAATGATCTGTGACAGGCCTGATGGGCTGAAAAAGGCAACGAAGCTTCACTCATCGAACGGCGATCGTCATTTCCTTCACACAGGTACTTGTCTTACTAAAAACATGCGATTAACTTGCGCTAATAACAAAGTCTGACGCTCCTTATACACGGTTATCTTTCACTACCGTGAAACTCACTACAAGGCAGCATTTGCCATTTATTTTGTAAACTGCGGGAAAGTTGCTCTCATAACTGCACTAATGTTGCGGCTATACATTCGCACTGCCAGGTAATTCACAGAATCTGGACAACTAGGTACCTACCAGTAACATTAAAAATATAAAATAAATAAAATGTTAAAAAACCAGAGGATTGTGGTTTTTTTAGGTACCTATGCTCAGTTGGTGTCATTGTCTATACTGGGACGGGCTCTCCTACCAGTCCCTACAGGCTGAACAGGCAGATATTGACTCGAAGTTCAGGAACCACTGTAGAAGTTTGGATATCCATCGAGTCCAGAATTCGGGGTACAATTCGATGTTCCGCAGAATTCTGGAATACGACGGCCGAGAGAAATACCTGGGGAAAGGACGGAACAAACACCAGGAACGAATGCTGGCTCAACTGAGATTGGCCACTAAAAAACAGGAGATGGGCCCAATCAAGTTCTACCACAGAAGGAATAAGTACGTCCTCGCTAATGCACTTTTGTCAGTGTGTGACTGCAAGCATAACCTGAGACACTTGTTCACTTCCTCCTCATGTGCCCACTCTATAGTGCTTATCGAGAGCACGACCTCGCTCATTATATTGGCGCCTTGTACACTGAGTATACTTACTGTTCGCTGCTCGATATAGGCAGTTACAGGCAAGAGAGCACTGCCCTCTACCAGTTCGCCTCCAGATCGCTCTTGCCACTTGCTTTTGCACGCGACGAGTTGTGAATCATGGCTGGCCCCAGTAGTCGAGGTCTATCTCACTTGGGAGACAATATTCTTCAAGTTGCGAATGAACACAAGTTACCTATTGAAGTACCAATTTTTAACCGAAAATCAGTTGTAACAATCATGTGAATGAGTTCTACAAATAAAATATATTTTGATTTGACTCGATTTAGGGTTTTCCTGGGGGAAGCACGAGGGTAAGTATTGACTACACTAAACTACGCGGAGGAAGCATCTATTGGTAAATAATAAACCGTTGTGTAATCATTTGCAGTGTTTTGTAAACTGCAGAAGAGTTGCTGTCAAAAAGCACTAATGTTGCGGCTATATGGTCGCACTGCCAAGTAGCTCACAGAACCTGGTCCGCTAAGAAAGAGTGACATTTATTTATTTTATTTTTTTTAACAATTTTTTCCATGGGAGAATGTTTATGCTACTATAATAGTCCTCAGAAAGGATGTCATTCAGTAAAATGAAACGGTATCCTAAGTGTGCATTGTCTATGTTGTCGAACGATCTGCTAAAAAATCCGTGTTGAGAGGAATAAAACTGTTTTATACGTACCTACTACCACAATACTAGAAAATTCTTGTTATTGGCACCAGTGGCGCCAGTACCTTGCCGGAAGGCAGCTACTTGGGGCCGTCGTGGCACCAGAACTCATATGAAATTAAAAGTTGGACCGTGTAGACACTCAAATTAGTATTGCGTAGTCCCCCCCCCCACCCCGCCAAAAAACACACAAACCACCTCATTTTGCGCCCATCCACATTATTAGAAGGAAAGAAAGGGAATGCTCATCTCATCACTAAAACCTGCACATTTAAAAGCTGCCCAGCGCCGGCCCAGCTACACTCATTTAGCAAGCAGGGAAAAAAATCACTGGCAACGGCAATCACTACGTTTTCCCCATGGGCAACTATTCCCCGCTTCAAACTCTCATTTTGACTGGTCCCGTTCCTCGCAATCCAAGAAATGCCCACCTCGTCTTCTGGATTCTTTATAGTGCTGGCTGCTTGGTTTTCCGTTGGCCGTGGTCATTAAGAATCGGACATACTGCCCCAGAGAGAATCTGGTTGGACGCCCGGATGCCATCGCGTTTTACCTCTATAAAGGCTTTGACGCTAACAGTCCTCCTCGACGTCTCTTCACGCCGTAAAAAGCACCAGCAACGCCCTTGCGTCTTAGACCTTCCTATAAGACCTTAAACCCACTCATTTATAAAATAACAAGACGTTTCCCCGACTATTTCGCTATTCCCCGGGTCGTCCTTTGGTCGGATTTTACTAAGAGCTTTTTTCTCTATCATGTAAAGGGCAAGAGCTCCACGACCGCAGCAGGAACCGGAGTATAAAAACGTTTAATGCTTGCAAATTAGCCCCTCTTCGTGTCATCCGCTCATCCAAATGGACTTTTGCATTAGAATCCCATGATTGCCAACTCCATTAAAATATATTTATATACACAATTCCCTTCATTTTAATTTTTCTTCCTTCATTTTGATTTTTTCA
This sequence comes from Leptopterna dolabrata, assembly GCA_954871275.1. Classification (NCBI taxonomy): domain Eukaryota; kingdom Metazoa; phylum Arthropoda; class Insecta; order Hemiptera; family Miridae; genus Leptopterna; species Leptopterna dolabrata. The sequence continues at coordinate 26,136,761 of OX940977.1, forward strand.
AGTTCAAGAAGGAAACCCCACCCTTTTAGATACAACCTGAAACTAACTCACTATCCCACAAATTGAAAAGACGTATTTCGCTAACTTCCCTAAGCTGAAAAGTTTGTTTTAGTACTTCCATTTAGTTTTTCCAGAAACTATAAATCATACCTATATACCTATCAGATGGACAACTGAGTTCTGAAACGGTTATTAATAAATCATGAGCGTACAGATTTTTCTCAAAGAGGAGTTTTTGACAACATCTCAACTGTAAAACACCTCGTTTCTCGTTCTACCTAAAGAAAATTGAGACTTCTCACCAAATTGCAGGGTTCTTTTTCCCCCAGGAGGGCAGGTAATACAGATTTCCAACAAATTTTCCTGACGAAATGAGAATCTGATTTGAGTTTCTCACCTCAAAAAACACAAAAATTTCGAAACTAAAATATCTGTCATTCAGAAAATATTTCCTGGAGGGGAAATGAAAGAGAAATTCCCTCACGAAAACACGAACGAGAAGGGGGAAGGGGATTTCTGGGACACCTCCTAACTAGCAAGTACTGAAATTTGAATAAAGTTTCGATAAAGTTCTTATTCCTTATACAAGAGAGAATCGTTACCCCGATCGGCCATTAGTTAGGTGGACTTCATCATGACCCCTAAAAATTGCTTCGGTTATATTTTGTGTTGATCATTTTTGAACAGAATAGCTATTCAAAACATGCCCACCTTACTGCGATAGCATCTCTTCAACAAAATGAAGTGATGACACCCTGTTCGGGAATCTGCCTGATTCACCAAGCTCCTGGGTATACTGGGAGTCTTATAACATGGGTACAAACATAAAGCAACAAATAACCGAATTAATCAATTTCTACCTTCAAGTAGATTCTTTCAAGGAATAAATTCCAAATGTACGAGGCCTGTGTGCTCCAAAACACTAATGGTGTACCCAATTTATCTGAAGAGAAGTTATAATAATGGGTGTTTACGGTCTTTCAATTAAGTACACGGGTGTAGTTTATTTAGCCTTCAATCCCATGGGTAGATACAAAATAACCCCATTCTAACCAAACCAAAAGGGAAGATTGAAAATTACAACATTACGGAGATATTTTAGTCCTACTTAGTGAAAGTATACAATGGTAAATTTACGTGTGTAGGAATTTTGGTTTATTATTCTGTGAATAATACACCTATGCAATTGCTCAGCGAAAAATTTTTATAGCACCCCTCAAAATCTTTTACGTTTCAAGGTGCGTAGATTCCAAAAATGCAATGTCCTTCCGCCGTATCACGCATAACTACATCATTTTCGGTATAAAAAATTCGTTCTTCCGCACACACGCTCCATTTGGGCCCCGAAACTTTGCAGCCCGATCGGAATATACCCAGGGGTGTTATGAGTGAAAATGGGTATAAAAATAGGTATTTTTTGTGTTATAGTAGCATGAGCATTTGAGGTATCGTTTTCCATGATTTTTGGGACGAGAAGACCGAAGATGAAGTCGATTTTGACCAAAGAGCGGAAAATTGAGGTTCTACCAAAGGTTCAGCTCCCAAAATCGATTTTTTCTGAGTCAAAAACCTGGGAAATCGTCTGAAATCACCATCATTATGTATAATAACACTAGAAAAGTATCAACACGTGAATCAAGACGATTGAATGGTACTAGGTACCAATGATCAAAGATAATTTGGGGGGGAGAAAAAGGAGGGTACCTAATTTGTGTGTTGGGGGCCAAAATTGGTGGAAACCATCAGAAATAGCTACTTCAATCATTCCTCTTGAAAGAAACAATAATTATAACAGCCAGCAGTTCTGCAGAACTCCAATAGAATAATAAACCCATGTGACAAGGACTTTGCAGCGTCTTTTATTTTTGATCTCAGAATCGGATTTAGCACCCTTGAAAACCCCCCACTGCCAATTTTCATCTCAAAACTCCGTGTAGCTTGGGAAACAAACGGATAGAAAGAAAACGACGTCATAAGTGGATGGCGAAGGGGGCGGACGCGGGGGTGAGAGCCTTTACCTGTGACGTCATTTCGCTTTCTTTCCAATGGTTTATCACCCACTTTCGATCATCTGATACCCCTCATACAGCACCTTTTCGGAGAGCACTCGCCGAGATCTTTTACCTAAGAAAATATAAGAAAACAGGTGAAATTGCTTACTGAATTATTAAATGTGAATTTCCATACGTAATTTGATTTTTTTTACCCCAAAGAAGACTTGAGAAATATTATTGTAGCAATAAGTGGCCTATTTGCATGCCTGCCTACAAAAATGAAGCTCACAATCAGCCCGCATCGCGAGGCGGTGGCCCCCAGGCCACGGAAGGTGGCGCTGCGGGAAGGAGGATCTCAAGGGGCCACTGGATCAAGGTCGTCTGATAAGTCGACAGGAGGTACGTAGCACTCGTTCCCCGTAGAATACTATACAACTTGGAAAATATATCGTCATACAGTATCGAGACAATCAGCAATTGGATGAAAAATAGGGGCGAAGTACAACTAGTAGTATGGAGTATGAGTGAATATAATTACGCTTAATTAAAACTACTATCTTTCCAACACCTCTTGATATAAAAAAGCACAATTTACCGTCTTGGCCCAAGCAAAAGACGAAGTAGTACAGCCCGGTTTGTTGAAGGGCCAGGGCCGATGCATCGGATCACCACCTGATGCTCCTGTCCATCCACCACTGAGATGTCACCTATACAGGTGATGAAACGGCCTAGAAAGCCAATATCCTTGAAAGAAGACTTAGGACCTCAATCCGAATTCAGTTAAATTTTTTGATCCTCGCCTATGAGCAAATTTCGAACAATATGGCATTCTCGCGGTTTCCTGCACAGTTCAGCTTTCCCACTTACACACGTACCGTCTACTTGTACCTGTCTCCTTCTGAGTAATTGAAAATTCATTTTTGTGCATAACATTCCAATACGTGACAAATTCCTGTTGATTGCCCAACACACGAAAAGCTATTGCATCGACTTCTCCCAGTTATCGATAATCTAAGGAGATTATAGCTCCTTTATCAGACAGATGAAAATGATAGGGTCGAAACCATGGGTACGATCGGAAATCATATGAACTGGAGCTACGTTGGAAATCTATCATGAGCTCTGAATTTGATGCAAAACCAATATTAACATAGAGCTTTGATGCAAATTTGTCCCTTATTTTCCTTATTGAGACGTTTTTCTTTTGTTTGTTTCATTACTATATAGAAAAAAAACAAAGAAGAAACTACATGTTTGATGTGGAATTCGAATCTGAAATCAAAATTTTTGTCCAAGACAGAGAAACATTTTCCGAGCATTACCTTCCATAGCTCGGTAAGCAACCCCACACTTTTCTTGTCCTTATTTTTTCAAAACTAGGCTTCCATGCAACTCCTTCTCGAAAATCTCAATTTAACCATTATGGTGGCCGAATAAAAGATGTAAGTACTGTCCTCTTTCAAAAACGCTAAGAAATACAAAGAAAACTATGACTCCAGCCAAACTCATGCGTTCCCATATTGTTTGGTTATTTCAACAAATAGCATGGGTTGAGAAATAGACGCGAACTGTAGAGAAACTAAAATAATGAATTATTATTGTCGGGAAAATGTTTTCAACTATTTTCTATCTGAAAAACTGCCAATAGTATTCTAGAATCGTGAAATCGCATGATATGTTATAGGCATTCTTTATGAGTGGTTTGCTGAATACGACCAGGTCAGGAACGTGTGTTCAAGCGCTAATCGACAGCCTGACCCTGCTCATACAAATAACCGTGAAAATAATAACTGGGGCGGGGAACTGTTTCCTGCCTGATAGCCCATTTCGGTTGGTTTTTTTGTAGATAATTTTCTCTCGGGCCTATTGTGTTCAGAGGACGTGATGTGCACACTACTCCACCTCTTACATGGAGTTAGTACGCTAACACATTCAATAACACGGAAAGAAATCAATGCATGAATATGTAACGCGAACTATAATGAGCCTCGCAGTTGATATTGTGATTCTGTGCCTAACGCAGTTGCACTTGTACTATGGTGAAAGAATAACGAGATTATTACTATCAAGGGAAGGTAGGGAACTCACCATGAAGAAAACCATGAACGCTCGTACCTGAGGCTTGGGGGGCCTCACCTCCTCGCAGGACCAAGAAACGGAATGGCGAAGTTCGGCGACAGAAACGCCAGATTAGCGTTTTGTGAACCTGAGAAAAATAAGCAAGTTGTACGCTTCCATGTGTGCAAGGAGTTCATTTATTTATTCACATAATTCATGGGCAATGCCTAATATCAAAAGCACAATATATTTTATAGGTTTCGTGTAAACTAGAATGAAAAAAATACATGGCATACATCCAATAAACTAAACACATTATAAAGAAAAGAAACTAATCCACACCAACCATAGACTCAATTCTGGGTGAAGCATATTACGTAGTAATTCAGTCAGGGGAAAGAATGAATAATCCTACAAATGAAGGCCGTAATTTTTACGATATTTACGGAATAAAGCGCAGAATGAATTCTAGGTCGGGGCGCCCGGACAGACGGCTAAAATCCACAATGGCGATGTTGGTATGACTATCCCCGATCGACACACGGGGTGATATACTTCGGGGTATATATAGAGCTAACCAGAGCGCAAGAAACTATAGTTCTAGTACGTGAGAACTTATATTACCAAACTTCTGGAGGGGAGTATAAATGGTTTAACAATGTATTCTGCTGATGATACCAGTCTAATAGTTACTGACAGGCAGGACAGACAGTACCAGAATCAAATTATATCATTCTTCAAATGAAATAGTATCTCGGAACAATCATCTCGATTTCATATAGCCATCCGTGAATATAATGTGTGTTCCGCAATGATTTCTGGGCCGGATTTATACCGTTTCATTAACGATCGTGTTGACGAAGCTTTTCGGTCAAAACGAACAGCTGGTCGTGCAATGCTCCTGGTGGTCTCAAAAAATTCTTCAGTTTGAGATAAATTTGAAAACGTTAATAAAACGCTGCAAATTATTAATAACAGTTTATTATTTACCTGTATAGAGGCCCCATCTTCGTAGATCACTGCTTTCGGTGGTCAATACCCACCCTCCAGCTCCCCCCAGGAAAGCCCTAAGTGGAGTAATGGAGCCGGCCCGGGAATTAAAGTTTCATGCAAATGCGTGGGTTTCAATAATTCAGTAATATTAATTATTTGTAGTTATTCATGAAGCATTTAAGGTAAACAACCAACCGTTGAGCAATAATCTACCTGCATAGCTGCCCCTTCTGCGTAGATAGTATAATAATCCGTTGAGTACAAATTTGCCGTGGTGTAATCATTTACCGTAGTGTAATAATTTACCCAATAATACTTCAACATTTGTTCAAGTTGCAAAAGTACCTATCAACAAAATCCAATCACAGAACAACCAACTCGGCTTCATACAGCCATCCTTGATTACAGTCAGGTGCCCCCTAACGATATCTGGGCTGGATGTATAGCATTTCATTAACGATCATGTTGACGAAGCTTTTCGGTGCAATGCTCCGGGTGGTCTCAAGAAATTCTTTAGTTTCGACGTCAATTTAAAAACATTAAAGACCATACCCTTCTATTGAAAGTTTTCAAGCTACGGTGTCCTGAAAATCGAAAAATCGAATTTTGACATTTTTGACATTTTTATGTCTTTACTTTGGCACACAAACTCGAAAAGCGTTACCAAAAAGCGACAGGATGAACGCGTTATCCACCATTTCTGATGATTTTCGCTTACAACCAATTCTACAGAACTTCATGTTTGCGACTTTTCGTCGTACAAAAATCGTTCACCACTCGCTGGAATCGTGTGATTTTATTGAATGTTTCCTTGCTAACCGTAGCACTCTCCTACGACGCATAGCCTTTTTTCTATGAACTTGCAATGTTTCGGCAACAAGTGACATCACACGCCCAGGCGGGAGGGCTGCAATGACTCACTTTTGCTGAAACTTAGAAAGCTCATAGAAAAATAACTATTCATCGTAGGAAAGTGCGGTCGGACCCAAAATGCGTAGGATGGAACCTTCTTTCATTTAAAAATGGGAAAGTAACATAGAGTCATGGGTACTCCTCATTACATTTTCTGATTAAGCGAACCTCCCTTGAAACGAAAACCATCCAATTTTGAGGGTGTGTTAAATTTTGTTTTTCTGATCAATTTCAAAGGCTTATTATTAAAAATAATAAACCAATATAAACATGAAATTTATAATCTTAATTAACTGAGTGGAGGAATTAGAGTGTTATAACGTATTTGTGAAAGGTTATACGCAGGCAGGAGGACGAAGAAAAATTATTTGGTTGTAGCTTGTGGCTGCAATGATTTCAGATGTGGGAGAAACGATGAGATGCACTACTCAAGCAGGTAACCTCACTCCACTTCGTCGTACACTAGGTACCAGGAAATTAATACGATACCTAATCATCATCAGAAAGTTAGAGCGTTTTAATGCGGCTATCCGCATTTTTCCACGATACCCGCGTGATCGTTTATGCGGTGGAAATATAATCGCAGAAACGAAAAATACTGCGAGGCCCTGAGAGGTTCTTCGTGCATTGCGGAACGAATGCTAAATAGTTTGAGGGATGACCGTTTGACCTCCGCGTTTTAACCTGGCTAAATTACAAGGCAACACATCTTCGGGTGAAAATTTCCTTTCACTCAACCGAACGAACGGGGTTTGAGCATACGCGTTCTGCGCACTGTGAATTTGTGGGTCGAACGGCCAAAAATGCGGAAGTGCTGTGGCTGAACTCGCTCCCAAGTTTTCCACAAAGTTGAACCTGTTTGGGGGGGGGGGGGGGGCTATTTTTAAAAAATGTGAAGTCCCACTCATGCAGTTTGCAACACCACTCAAAATTGTTGCTTTCCGAGGCACGTAGAATCCGAGGATGGTATAAAAGAATGCTTCAAATAATTACACGGTTTATTATTTTCTTCTACAGTTACCTACCTATAAATTAATATGCAGTTTTCCACCGCCCCCTTCTCCTGTAACGCGCAACTTGGGCCCTACGAACCCACTCACCCGGTCATTTTCAAAATTCTGATAGTCCCTGAACCTACAGTATGACCTTCGACATTTTCCCAAATGTTCACCCAATTCGGATGATTCGTTCGCCGTGAGCAGCGTTTTACACATTCATCAAATGGGTAAAAACGCTACAAACTATTACGCAACTGCTTATGTTTTACTGTATAGATATAAATTTGCAGGGTGTTACGGGCGCTACAAGGATGTGACGCTTGCGCATGCGCATACGAAATTGCGGTATGATTTAAATGAAATTCACGTGGAACTATCAAAATATTATTCCTGATCGACCCACCAACTTTTAACACATTTCAACGATATTTTTATGGGAGTAATGGGCGTTTCAAGTATTTCACGCTTGCGCATGCGCAGACGAAAGTTACAGTATTTTAGTGATGCTGATATGGGATAATCTGCAATCCAATCACCCTCCAAATTTCAGCTCTCTACGACTATTTTTCGCATAGTTAGAAGCGTTACAAGGAAATGGTCAACATTTCATGTTCGCGCAAGCGCAGACGAAAATTACAGTACGATTTCAATTGAAATTCATGTGGTACTATGAACGTATCACTCCTCATTGACCATCCAAGTTTGAACTCATTTCAACGACATTTAAGGAAGTTATGGGCGTTTCAAGTGTTTCACGTTTACGCATGTGCAGGCAAAAGTTACAGTACTTTTTTCAATGATTTTGGTACGGGACCATCTGAGACCCCACCCGCACCTACCCTCAACATTTCAGCCCATCTGGACCATTAATTCGGGTAGTTATGGAGATAGAAACGGAACCAATGATGTTCCTTCACGTCTGCAACGCAAAATGGTAGTGGAAATTTTTCATTTTGGAGGACATAAATTTTTTGATACTCTATCACGAATTCATGGCTTTGCTACCTTCCACTCCTGAGAAAGCAAAAAAGCCCGCAGGGTAAAGGGTTAGCTTCCTAGGAACGGTAGTGTCAGATTACCAAAAGGGCATGTGGTGGCAAGAGGACGCTTGAACTGAATAGTCAATATCTTTTTGCACTCAAAGGTAGGTACCTTCTTATTGTGTATCGGTATCAAGCGGACTAACTACAGTAAATATACCACAGTTATAATTTAAAGTTAACTCCGGCTTTTTGATTCAGGCATTTATTTCCATTGTAACTGCTACAACCGTCGTATAGCCAAGAAAATCGGTTATGTAACCAATGATGCCTACCTAAAGCCGAACGAGCCGTAATTAACTACTTAGCTTCCTTGGCTGACTCGGGAAGTATCGGAACCAACCGCTTTTCCTCATATCGTTATCAATGTGAATTTATATTTGCATTGGAAAATAATCCCCCCCCCCCACCCATTCTAATTTTTATTTAAAAAAGTTCATTATCGTATAAATTTTTCCCCTTCACCGATTTATGGACAGGTATCATACGTACCAAATTCCTTGACCAAATATGTCAAAGACACTGAGGTTGCAAACAGAAAAATATCAAATTGATTATTATAAAATGAGGGGGTAGGGGAGGGAGATTTAGACAGCGTGAAGTACTGCGATAAATTGAGTGTGATAGTATAACTCCAGTGAGCGATGGTCGGGTTTTGATTGAAAAGGAAATTTTTGACACCCCAAGAAAATATACGTATCCATGTCAAGAGGCGAAGTGATGAAAACTAATTCAATACCCAAGCGAGTGATTCTTGTTTAGATGCCACATCCTAATCTATACGTTGCGACTTCCCAAGTAATGGAATACTCTTAGAGAAAAACAAAGGTTACATAAAGGAAGATGAGCTTAGCAGTGGGTGTGGCACGTCGCACGTCTCAACTCGGAATGGAATTTTACCAGTTTCATTGCTAGTCACGTTGCATAACATACTTTATATTTTATAGCGAGATAATAATTATATTCATCACTGAAACATCAGGATTATTTTTACAACGTGATGAGGATTCTGAATTCATTTCATACGTTTTTCGATGCTTTATATTATTTTAATCAAATGGCATAGTTAACAACTATGAGAGTTGAAAGAGAAGAGAAAGTTCTACCTGAGGTGTGGAAGCCTCGGGACCAGTTTTGGGGGGAAATAATATTATTGTTGTTATCCGAAATCATAATGTCACCTCATGTTACACAACACAGTCCTGAACAAATCCTGAACAACTGAGATTCGGAGCCGTCAGTCAGTACGAAGGATTTATGCGAAAGAATGGGATCGTATTTACCTAGTCAAAATTTAGAGATTAGTGTTGCTTGAGTTCTAGGCTGCTTGGGTTCTGGGGCGTAGGTCCCATATCACTTTGCAGAAAATCTGAGTGTAACTTTTGTCTGCGCAAGCCCAAACGTGGAACGACTGTATTAACGCACCATAACTCAGCAGGTATCTAGAACTAGACGTCCTCACGCATAACATGATTCGAATCCGATTTTGCTGAAATTGGTAATGAACATGCTTAAACTCGAACCGAGGTACTCAATTTCTCAAGAATGGCCGGATTTTGCTCAAATTCTAAGGGTAGTTGGGGAGTAGCTTCTATCAGATGACTTGATATTTCTGTTACCCCTCACGATTCGCAAATACATAATTACATCAGGTACTTTTTTTTACTATAAGATGGAAGCGGCCTCATCCGTGAAGTTCGTGATTACTCACGGAGAATAAAGCTATATCCAGCCGCATTGTTTAAGAACTCCCTAGACCTTGATGACTGACAGTGATAAAAGGGGGCCTAATCTTGACCTAGCTCAATTCCCATTGCACAATGCACTGAGAACAACGAGCCACGGCGAGACCAAACTTGAGGAAAATGACGAAATCTCATTCTCTCGGATCTTCCAGATAACGTTAAAGGCCTCGTACGGCTGATGGGCTTCAATATAAATTACGGGATACAGATTTGTTCTGCACAAGCCACTAGGTACGTGTTCAACCGGCGTAAAAATTATATAAGGTACCCCGGAGATCCCAACAACTTCTTGGAAGGAGATTATGCGATTGTACAATAAGAGAGACCTCACAGAAATGTTCAGGATATTATAGGTGTACTGATATATTATTATACAGAGCTATCATAGGTTATTTCAAACATATTTCCTAAGATTAAAATAAATACGATTTTATTTTAAATTAAACAAGATTAAATAAATTAAAGACGATTATATTAAGATTAAAATAAATAAGATGTAAGATTAAATTAATGAGATTAAAATTAATGAGATTAAATTATTGAGATTAAAATTAATGAGATTAAAATTAATAATATTACATTGGTAAGTTAAGTTAATACGATTAAATTAATAAGATTAAATTAAATGAATTACAATTAATTTACTTACCTAATTTAAGTATTTCAATTAATTTAATTTAATTAATTAAAATTAAAATTAAATAAATTAATAAGAAAATACGGCGTACGGCGGACGGACAGAATTTTTTTTATTGCATTTTCGAAATTTACATACCTTGAAATGTAAACTATGGTGAATTTAGGTTGATGTAAAATTCACCATGAGAGGTGGAGGTAGTTGGATGTTGGATAGGAGTGAATTTATAGCTAAAATTGCGGTGTGTTGATTTTGGTGTGTTTGCGGTTAAGGGCGAACCTCCACGGAGCGTGTGTTGAAAAGGTTAAAAGTGAATTTAAGTTAGAGAATTTTAATGCATGAAGTGCGTGTAATTTGGTTGTGTGTGTGTGTGCGGTTAAGGGCGGACCTCCACCGAGCGTGTAGTGTGTTTCATCAGGGTTGGTTAAGGGCGAGACCTCCACCTAACTCTGATGAAATGGGTGAATGTGAATTTACTGTGTGTGTGTGAATTTACTAGGAGAGCATTTGAGAAGTGAGTTTTAAGAGAGCAGGTATGCGGAGAGAGAGAGAGAGTAGCCAGCAGCTAGAGGAGACGTAGAATGGCGAAAATGGCGCAGGATCCGTTGCCCCACTCTTACCGTTTATTCCCAGAGCCTTATTTTAACAGGTTGTTTTTGGCGAGAACTTAACTGTAGCGTGTTGGAGTTCCGGGAGGGACTCACGACATAAACCATCAAATTTTGAGGGGGGTTAAACGTCTTTTTATTCATGCTCGATTCCAAAGGTTCATTATTGAAAATAATAGACCAAAATAAGATTAAATTAATAAGATTAGAATTAATAAGATAAAAATAAAATTAATAAGATTAAAATAAATACGATTTACAAAGATTAAAATAAATAACAGAAAAAAGATCTGTATAAAACAACTGTAAAACCTCAGAATGTCCTTATTAATGACAACTAATAACCATAACACTCTTGTGTATTGGTAAGAGACATGACGACACGAAATTATACAGTTCGTCCAACAACAGATACATCAGTAGTTCCCACTGAGTCCACCAGGAGCGCGGCTTGTAAGTTCCTGCGTAGGTGCCGAGGAAAAATGGAAACGACTTTCATGGGAAGACCAGTCAGCCCAGTTCATATCCTGTGCTCTTTCAAATTTAGATTAATTAAATATTGATAGTCCCTGTGTAAATTATTGGTATATTATGGGGGGAGGGGGCACTGTGATGATTTTATTTTTTTTATGAGATGACGTCAACCATACTTCTAAATCTTTACTAAAGTGGAATAATAATGTAATATCTTTGAAAATGTCACCGCACAGAATCCTCTACAAATTCACTTTGAATTTATACCCACATTTGGATATGAGCTTGTGACAGAGTATGACAGTGGTGGTGGACCCTCCAGAGTCCCCCATTTAGAACAGCGAGATTATCACCGGTTAAGAAGGGATATCGATTAGGCTTCCGCCCAGCGACCCAGTCTCCACCGGACCAAAAAACTACTCAAGAACAGCCAACTGTTACACTCTCCCCACATGACATAGTTCTGAGTAAGTATGAGAGGGAAAAAGGAGGAATGAAAAGTAGTATGAAGTTCTGGTTCAGGAAACGATATCTGAACAACATCAAGGTGACTAACCTCCATCGTAATGGTACTACCTCGATAATATTTACTGGTGGAGAACAAGCTCCTACATACGAGTATTGGCGGATAATGTTGTCAGAGGTTGTTGTCCAGTGAATTGTGCTCATCTGGTAGGAGATCAACCTCCATCGTTAGGATGGAACAACTATTGGGACTTGTAAATTGGGACATGGCATCAATCGCCTTCATATGAGCTCAATATATATAAATTATACTGACGCACTAAAGGGGTGAAAGGGGGTGGGGAAGCCAGTAGATGTATGTATTATCAAATGTAAAGGTTTTTAGTAAAGGAATCCTTCTGGGAAACCTTTGGGCTTATCCGTCTGGAAAGCCCACAAAAAGTGGATGGAGTATGGTGAGTTGCTCAGCTTATACTACCAAACCACGCTCTGCTAGCATGTGACAGTGGTGGTGGACCCTCGAGAGTCCCCCTTCTAGACCAGCGAGGTTATCACCGGTTAAGAAGGGATATCGATTAGGCTTCCACCCAGCGACCCCGTCTCCACCGGACCAAAAAACTACTCGAGAACAGCCACACTGTTACAAGCTACAGCTATTAGAGTAATAAGGCCAGTGCACCTCAACGTACGTAAACGGACAAGCTAGCAACGAGCAGCCGTTGCAACTCCCTATAAAAAGTTAAAAACCTTTTTCAATCATCTCCATCGATCTTTCACTACCAACTTGACACCCAGAAAGCAATCTTTCCGCGGTATGACTCTTTATTGTAAACAATACCGTTCTGAGCTCGGAAGAAACTCCATAACTATTGTCAGGCCGTAAATCCGTGGGTGGATTTAATTTAGTTTTATAGTTGTTAAGTCGTTGTCGAGTGAAAGCGATGGTGCTGCGGGCGGGTGAAGGGTGCGGGTACGCGATGCGCCATTAGCGGTCTCAATGCCAGCGAGATGACCTCAAGGACGCGACTCCTCTCCTTCACTTTCCAGATAAAGCGTTTCATGCTAATCCACCAGAGAGGAAGGTGAATCCCACTGCAGGTAGGTACATCGTGAGGGGAATTTTACGGAACACCAGTCGCCGTAATACTGAAAGAGGTGGAAGACAGTGCTCTCAGACTTGGAGTTATCGCGATATCACCATTTACGAACGTCGGAGCAGTACGCTCGCAGGCTCCATATCAACTGCTCGCTGATGGAGGGTGAAAGGAAAATACGCTCAGGTTTTCCGACTCAAATGCATACAAATATTATCCATGACAGCAGCTTTGTGGTGTAGGAATGAGGCATAATAGGTAAATCATGAAACTTCTGATGATGTTGAATATCAATCCATACAATTCACTTCATTACATCATTACATTACATTACATATGAAACCACCTGGGAGGTAGACGATGAGGGGGCCCCCAAAAATAACAGTGCACTGCTGGGTGGATAATGGCTTTTCATGAAATTTCTGAAAACACCGATTGTATCTATTTTAACTATATACAGGGTGCCCCATCCAAGGTACAAAACACCAGTTCTCGGCGCATTTCGAGCCTAATATAAAAAATGTTCGAAGAAGTAAACCCCCCACCAGCCCTTAATTTTGGAATATTGTTTTCAATAATGAACCATTGGAATCGAGCATGAAAACAAAATTCTAAACCCCCCCTCAAAATTTGATGGTTTACGTATCAAGGTATGTAGAATCCGAATATGCAATAAAAAATTGATGTCTGTCCGCCGTACGCCGACCGCCGTACTGGCCACTTTCCTTAGTTACCATGAAAGAAAATTGATGAAATTCGGGTTATACGTTCCGTTCGGGGTCTAGTTGGACCTCGAAGCTCGGCGTTACTGTCAGTCATCTCTAAGGGGTTCAAAATAGGGGCTGACATTTTCAAAACGGCGTAGCTCGAAAACTTTCGGTTGAAGGGTATGGTTTTTTTACGTCATTAAATTTGTCTTGAGCTAAACAATTTTTTGAGACCACCCGGAGCACTGTACGTCATGCCGTTCGTGTGTACCAAAAAGCTTCGTCAACACGATCGTGAATCAAACGGTATAAATCCGGCCGGGATGTCATCACTAGGGGGCACCTGTTTATAATCAAGGTTGGCTGTATGAAGTCGAGTTGGCTGTTCTGCGATATTATTTCATTTGATAAGTGATGGACTATTGGACTTTGTTGGCAGGTACTTGTGAAACTTGAACAAACTTTGAAGTATTATTTATGGGTAAATTATTACACAATGGTAAATTATTTCACAACGGCAAATTATTACACAACGGTAAATTATTACAGAACATGTATTCGCTCAGCAAAAAAATTTTCTAACACCCCCTCAAAATGTATTCTTTTCCGTTTCAAGGTTCGTAGACACCAAGAATGCAATGTCCGTCCGCCGTACGTTGTCCGCCGTACGCCGTATCACGTGTACAGGCTTCATTTTCGGTCTTTTAAAAAATCGTTCTTTCGCACACATGCTCCATTTGGGCCCTAGTTGTGTCCCGAAACTTTGCAGCCCGATCGGAAGATACCCAGGGGTGTTATGAGTGAAAATGTGTATAAAAATAGGTACTTTTTGTGTTTTAGTAACATGTTAGTAACATGAGCTTTTGAGTTATCGTTTTCCATGTTTTTGGGGACGAGGAGACCGAATGTGAAGTCGATTTTGACCAAAAAATGGAAAATCGAGGTTCTACCAAATGTTCAGCTCCCAAAATTGATTTTTTATGAGTCAAAAACCTGGGAAATCGTCTGAAATCACCATCAGTTTGTATGATAACACTAGAAAAAGTGTCAACGCGTGGATCAAGACGATTAAATGGCACTACCAATAATCAAAGATAATTTGAAAAAAAAATATCGTACCTAATTTGTGTTTTGGGGGCCAAAATTGGTGGAAACCATCAGAAATACCTTGCTATTCGAATTATTTCACGTGAAAGAAACAATAAATGAACAGGCAACATTTCTTTAGGTATGTCCAATATAATAATAAACCCATGTGACAAGGACTTTGCAGCGTTTTTGGAATCTACGCACCTTGAAACGGAAAAGAAAAGTGTTAGAACAATTTTTTGCTGACCGAATACATAGGTGTATTATTCACAGAATAATAAACCAAAACTGAGCGTTAAAAATGAGCTAATTGTAATGGGAACCACCGTTTGCTCCAAACCGATAGTCAAGGAATAGCTCAAATCATATTCGCTCATGCCAAAGTCCACATCGCATCAATCAAGAAAAACCGGCGAACGGCCGCCGCTGACAAGACGTGCTGCTAATAACGCTGAATGTGATGAAACCCGTAATTTTTCCCGCCCACAAATCCAAGGGGAGTGAGGCGGATTCTGAGAAACAATTGGCGGTCCTTCGGAAAGAACAATTAGGAGGCGGGGTCCTCGATCATCTCGAGTCGGCTTCTATTGAGAGACTCAAATTGGCGTTACGCGCAGAGCCGATGTGAAACCCGGAATTATTTTCAGTGAAACCCGAAATAACAGGAGTTGTTACTGGATCAATCCGGACAGGTATATCCCAGTTGTAGTAATATGACGAACCGTCGTTGAATCGCCCTACTGAAATCCTTCAATCGCATTGAATCATTCGATCATCGTATTTCAATTTCAACATTTTATTAACACAACTTTGCCAATTTTGGCGAATGTGGAGTGTATGTTTATAGGATTAGCATGTCGGGAATGTGGATGGGGATGTTAGGTAGAGTGGTGAGTAGTGGTGATGGTGGTGGCGGTGGCGTTTGGGTCGTTGTCTCTCAAGAGCCTCTTCTTCAACCTGCGACCAGCGCTGGGTGCTGGTCCAGCGATGAGTGCCACTTCCGGATTGTAGTGGGCGGTTGCTCTTGACCGCAAGACCCCATAGCTCCCTCTAATCGTCTCCTGGACCGTCTCGAGCCCCAGGTCGCTGTGAAGTACCTCATTCCTCACAAACCAAGGGGCATCGCACAGCTGTCTGAGGATCTTGTTCTGCTGGGTTTGGATTTTACTGATCGAAGTTGCACATGCAGCCCCCCAAACCTCGCATCCGTAGGTCCAAACTGGCTTGATAAGCGACGTGTATAGCAGCTTTTTGTTTGTGAGATCCAGCTTTGACCTGGGATTCATCATAGCCGGTCATAGCTCGTATACACGCCGCTCAATTTCGCTAACAGTTTTGTTGACATGCGCCCTCCAGGTGAACCGCCGATCAAGTCTGAGCCCTAAATATCGCACTTCTGGCTTAGAGGGGATTACGTTGTCAGCCATCATGTTAGCTACCGACCCTCTTTGGAGAGTGAACGTGGCAAGCGAAGACTTGGTCGGGTTGATTTTAACCTTCCACTTCATACACCAACGCTCCACCCTATCTAGGTGTGCCTGGAGGTACCCCCCCGACTCTGCTGGAGTGTTCCCTGCTGCCAGAATCCCTGTATCATCTGCAAACTGGGCTGTGATAGAGTCGCCCGACTGGGGGAAATCATAGCAATAAATGCTGTAAAGCAGTGGTGACATTGGGGAACCCTGAGGGACGCCAGCTTCCACATTCCTGAAGGTTGAGAACTCCTCACCAACCTTCACCTGGAATGTGCGTCTGCAGAGAAACGAGCGCAGGAGAAGAAAAAGCGAGTTTGGAAGGAACTCTCTCAGCTTCAACAAGAGACCACTGTGCCACACTCGATCAAAGGCTGACTGTACATCCAAGAACACCGCCCCAGTGTACTTCTTCTCTTCATAACCCTTGTGTATGTAGTCAACAACCCGGTGTACTTGCTGTGTGGTCGAGTGGTGCGCACGAAAGCCGAATTGAATATTAGGTATCACATGGAATACATTGAGAACCTTGTTCACCCTACCCAACAGGATCTTTTCAAAAAGCTTGCCGAGCACTGGCAGCAAACTTATCGGTCGATACCAAGCGGTGCTTTGAGGTGACTTCCCTGGTTTTGGGACTACAATTACCACCGCGTGCCTCCAAACTCGTGGATAGTAGCCCAACCTGAGGCATCGTATTGAAATCATTCAACCACCTGAAATTTTACATTACGTCACTGTTTTCCTCATCAACTAACCGAAGAAAATAGAAATAGCTGAAAACAGTGTATGGATTCTCCAAACTAAATGGAGGCCAGAAAATGCACATATGGCGGGTACTTTTGGGCCGGTGAGAGAGTTACCTAGTACCAGGAACAGTCTCATTTTAATAAGTGCAACTCAGATGTCCCGCATTCGTCAAAATCTCAAACTATGACACTTGTCGGCAGTGCGTACAGCTCGGACTCTTGGTAAACTCGATAAACCAGACTAAAGATAGCTACTTCGAAATCGAATACCAGTAATACTGACCTACATTGGCAATACTGCCGTGTGAAGGAAAAACGCCTCAATTCGAAATTAATGAATTTCCAGAAATCAGCTTTGAAGTTTTACAACAAAAACTCACCACAGGTTAACTCCACATCATTCCCGCGACCCCATTTTTTGGCTAGACGTTGGTTTATGTTCAACCAGATTGATGGTTATGGTACATACTCGAAATACCAGCTTTTTCAATCGATTCATGGCACTAGAGGTGTTTATCAATTATTTCTCGCCAGTTTTTGAAACGTTTTTGGAGGAAAAACGCTTCAGATCCGTTTTGAGCCATTTTAAATTTAAACTGAATGGGTTTTCTCCGAAAGATTTAATGCAAAAACGCCTTAAATTTCATAACGTTACTGTGTATTACTCTGTGTGTCACGGAAAACACCTCAGGGTCGACGGCCAGCCGTAAACATTTGGAGGAGAAACGCCTCTCAGAGCCATGTGAAACGCCTCAACCCGATTCTGGAGCCAGTACAACAAAATATGCTAGTTAATGTGTTTCAAACGGAGAGTTGAGGTGTTTTTACTTATCAAACACGCAGTTGAGGCGTTTTTCCTCCAAACTGAGCATCTTTCAGATTTCAGCCCTTAAAATGTCAACCCCTTCCGGTTCGAATTTCCAAATTTTGACTGGATCATCAGAAAGGTGGGGTTGGAATTAGGGGGCTAACGTGAAAATTCCATTTTCGGCAATATTGGAGTTGAAACGTTTTTCCTTCACACGGCGGAATACTACATTGACAGTAAAACAAGGCACACTGTACTATATTACACCGGATTACAAGAGGATTAGAAGGCATCGAAACCGGAACTGACCTATTACTGCGCTCTACCTCTGAGTATAAATTAATAAGATCAAAGGATTTACGATGAAATGAGGTTCAAGCTATTGGTTCAAGCGTCAAAAAAAGGGGAGCTACCCATTATACAATAACCCAACAGCGCAAAGAACAAAGGGGCGAAAGCGCTAAAAAGTGACCCACTGTTTTAAACACTAAACTTAAACTGACTAGGATCCCTTACTAGAGTAACAACTAACCAATATTATCCAATCCAAAGAACCCTACCTAGAGAATGGAGGTACAAATGAAAACAAAGATTG
Organism: Leptopterna dolabrata; assembly: GCA_954871275.1. Classification (NCBI taxonomy): domain Eukaryota; kingdom Metazoa; phylum Arthropoda; class Insecta; order Hemiptera; family Miridae; genus Leptopterna; species Leptopterna dolabrata. Next base: position 26,155,199 of record OX940977.1, read on the forward strand.
ACTCTCGATGCTGCACGATGCCTTCTCAAACCTTGCCTTGCCAAAAACTTCCGCATTCGGGTTTCAAATATAACAACTTTTTTCGCGGAGTTAGAAACTCAATTTAGCGCTTTTGGGAACATTTTTTTGAGAGCTGCTCGTCGGATTAGCGCTTACGGCCGCCACCGAAGGAAACGTGTGGCCACAGACGCCTTTTGGTGAGGTAGATCCCTTGGTAATTCGTCCGTACATCTACTGACAACTGCGAATTTATTATTTATTATTATCTTTCGTATTTATCCGTTATCTACAAACCTTTTATTGAAATTATCTCTGATTTCCCTTTTTTCATTCTGAATCTACGAATTTCCTCGAGTGCCATCCACGTCAATCAAAGTCGCGCCATCTTGATGGAGTACCAACAGGCGACAGTGATTGTAAGAGCGTTCCTAGGTGGGGATTATAGGTAATTTACGCCAGCCTTATCCATTCAAAGGGTTGTATAGAGGTTTTCACATGAATATGTTTATAAAGTGGGATTTGCAAACTTTAGCCTCTGTACAAACCTCCACATCAATGATCACAAAACTAAGCATCTTTGTATTAAATAATTTTAACTCGCTCTGTCCGTATTGGTCAAATCTTGCAATCGATTTTTCGCCCACTTCCCGATGCCCAGCGAGGAGTACCCGTGAGTTCTCTTTATATTTTTTAATGAAAGTAGGTTCCATTCTAAGAGTTTTGAGACCAACCGCACTCTCCTACGGTTAATAGCAGTTCTTTTTCAGTGAGCTTTCAAAGTTTCAACAGCTAGTGACGTCAGACTGAGCTACGTGCATTTAAAAATGGGAAAGTAATATAAACGGAAGTCATGGGTACTCCGTATCGAGCTGAAATTTTGCACAGTCTAATCAATTAAAATGCAGGAATCATTCAAAACCATAAATTAATCAATTAATTAATTAATAAGGTGTTGAAATTTTACGGCAATCTGTTTTTGACGACAGTACATGGATCAATTACGAAAAACACACATTATTTAATTAATTAGTCAATTAACATTCGTTAAAGGAAAATGTCTCCTAATGCCCCATGCTTTTTAAAACGGGATTGAGAAATGGAAATGCTTATTACAAAGAAAAAAAAACCTTCTATGTTCGAAATGACCTGAAAATAAGAAACTATCTGAAACTAACTTTCTGATACTCGGGAACATAGGAATTTTTCAAGACTAAAAAGCGTGCCTGGTTAGAAGATATTTTACTTTTAAAATGGTGGTTTTTAAATTTTATGAGAATGATATTACGATTGATGGTACTTATATTTTTTAGATGAGAAATATATTATGGGCGCCTCACGCTTTTATTTCTAGTCATAAAAAATTCCAGCGTTCCCGGGTAGCACGTAGAAAGAAATTAGGTACGTTATTATTTTTAGACCATTCGAAATATTCGTTTTCAACAGGTTTAAAAAAAATTTACTGGTTTATTATTTTTGAAAATAAACCTTTGGAATCGAGCATGAAAAACAAATGTTTAACTCTCCCCTCAAAATTTGATGGTTTCTGTTTCAAGGTACGTAGAATCCGAAAATGGAATTTTAAACATGTCTGTTCCTCCGCCGTACGCCGTATTTTGCTCTTTCCTTAGTTACCATGAACCAAAATTAATGAAATTTGGTTTGAAGGTCCCATTTGGGTTCTAGCTGGTCCTCGAAGCTCGACGTTACTGTCAGTCACTTCTCAGGGGCGAAAAATAGGGAGTGAAATTTTTCCGAACGTCTTGCTCGAAAACTTTCAGTAGAAGGGTATGGTTTGTTTTACGTTTTGAAATTGACATCGACCTTGCGAATTTTTTTTTTTTTTTTTTAGACCACCCGGAGCATTGTACGTCCAGCCGTTCGTTTGTACAGAAAACTTTCGTCAACATGATCGTGAATGAAACGGTATATATATATCCGGTTCAGATGTCATTGCTAGGGAACACCTGATTATAAACACGGATGGCTGTATGAAACCGAGTTGGCTGTTCCGAGACTTATTTAATTTGAAGACCGATGGTTACTTTGGATTTTGTTGACTTTTTTAGTTTGAAAAACGTTATGCTTCTTGAATAATAACAAATAATTATTAATAATAGGATTCTTGAATCCATTGCATGTTATTTATGAAATGCGATTGCCCGGCCGCCTCCAGTACTCGATTTAGGGCTTTCCTGAGGTGAAATACGAGGGTAGGTACTGACCAGAGAAAACAGTGATCCACGCAGAAGGGGCATTTAAACAATAAATTTAAATAAAAAATAATAAAAATAAAATCATTTAAATAATAAACCGTTGTGTAATAATTTGCAGAGCTTTTTTTTTTAATCAGGTAGTAACACGTTGAGGTGATGACAGTACGTGCCATTGTCCGATCGAATTACGCTTGCCTATCAACAGAACAGAACGGTGTTCTTGGGAAAGGAATTTGGATGTCACGAGGTTTTCCGTAAAGCCCCGCCTCAACCGATCTAATATTAGACTGAATTGGCAAGGTCGGAGCATTTCGAGCTGTGATAGCGATAGGGTTAACAGTGAGGGAGCTGGGTGAGGGGAGGGTGACAAAGGGCACTTCCTAATAGGAGCCGAGGGACAATGTGGGGGTCATCCTTGGGAAGCTATTGTCAGAGGTCCTCCCTCTCCCGGATGGCCACGAGTAGGGCGCGGCTGCAGATATCAACACCCTGACAATCACACGATCAGCTGTCAATATCCGAACACCAACATGTGGAACCAATATCGTGACACTTCCAAGAGAAAAACTTTTGGATCATAAAAAACGCTGCAAAGTCCTTGTCACATGGGTTTATTATTCTATTGGACATATCTAAAGACACATGTTGGCTGTTCATTTATTGTTTCTTTCATGCGAAATAATTTAAATAGCTATTTCTGGTGTTTTCCACCAATTTTGGCCCCCAAAACACAAATTAGGTACGCTCCTTTTTTTTTTTTCAAATTATCTTTGATCATTGGTAGTGCCATTTAATCATCATGATCCACGTGTTGACACTTTTTCTAGTGTTATTATACAAATTGATGGTGATTTCAGACGATTTTTCCAGGTTTTTGCCTCATAAAAAATCAATTTTGGAAGCTGAACCTTTGGTAGAACCTCAATTTTCCACTCTTTGGTCAAAATCGACTTCATATTCGGTCTCCTCGTCCCCAAAAACATGGAAAACGATACCTCAAAAGCTCATGTTACTAACATGTTACTAAAACACAAAAGTACCTATTTTTATCCACATTTTCACTCATAACACCCCTGCGTATATATTCCGATCGGGCTGCAAAGTTTCGGGACACAACTAGGGCCCAAATGGAGCATGTGTGCGAAATAACGACTTTTTTAGACCGAAAATGAAGCCGGTACACGTGATACGGCGGACGGCGGACGGACATTGCATTTTTGTAATCTACGCACCTTGAAACGGAAAAGAAAAAATTTTGAGGGGGTGTTATAAAAAATTTTTGCTGACCGAATACATAGGTGTATTATTCACACAATAATAAACCAAAACACAAACCCCGTTAGGGGGGGGGGGGGGGGGGGTGTCGAGAAACCCTTTCGGATTATTGAAAACTGTAAAAAACTCGCTTTCACTCTGAAATGATCAAAGAAAAATAAAATAATTTCTTCCTCCAACGCGTGAGGTGTAAATGTAAAAACGGATGTTTTTTGAATTCCATGAAAATTTAACACAGATAGATATGAAATATATTATGGAAGCCCAACTCTTTTATTTATTTTTTAATGTTCCAGGGTAGCAGAAAGAAATTATTTTACACTTTTTCGATCACTTTGAAATAAAAGGGTGTTTTTGAAGTTTGTATATTCATTTTTATTTTACTTTTTTTGTGTTCGGAAAATCTTGCACTCAATTTTTATGCTACACGAGAACACTGGAATTTTGTATGACTAAAAACAAAAGTGTGAGACGTTAGGAGGTATTTTACTTTTAAAGATGGTTAGTAAATTAATATTAAGATTAATCTATGTTTTTATGGGTGATTCATGTATTGTCATCGAAGACTGCAAAATTTCAGCTCAGTTGGATATCTGGATGAGAACGAAAATCGATTTCAAGATCTGATGCATACGGACAGAAAGAGTTGAATAAATGCATTCAAATGAGTTAATTAATTATTGTATGGTCTTTTCTTATTGATTCATGTATTGTCTATGCAAAATTGACTATGCAAATGTCCACATATTTTTAATTAATTATCTTAATAGTAAGTGATAATAATAAAAACTTCTGCCGGATGATGCCCGAATCTTATCATAGAATTAACAAGCAAATCACAGCCAATCACACAATTAGCAGAATATCTTAATACTTTCCAACTTTTGGAACAAGCAGGCCACGATGGAAATGAAGTAGTTTTCGAATGTAAAATACGTGAGATCAACCCCATGGGACAATCAGTAAAATGTGTGTTCTCAGTTATATAATCATATATTTTTTAATAAAAGCAAATTAGTTCTAAATATAATATCTGATTAGCAGCTCGAATTTAGCGAGTAAGACAATTCTACCCATAACACCAGTGGCATTCCTACCTCACGTAACGAGGAGAATCGCTAGAGCGGAGATCATTTCGAACGAGCTTGTTAATGGATGCACTTGCTAACCCGTTCAAGGTTAATAAGCTACCTATAGGCCCCATTTCTTCGCGTCCCATTACAATCGAAGTAGGCTCCCCACACTCGTAATTGGCGAACCAATTTGAATGCGGGTTTTTTTCCAATTTACACGTCAAACCACTAAGTGCACTTGGAAATTGAAAAAAAAAAAAAAAATTACGAGGGTGAGTGGGGGAGCTGTTTTTTCTCGCGACTGGCTAACAATCACTGCTAGTAATTATTGATCGTGCCCGACCTTTTCAGTGGGTAGTTGATTGGTCATATACAGAAATAAACAGGCAGCGAGTACATCGCTGAGGAGTTTAGAAAGAAGGGGCGAGCCGTTCTTTCCAATTAATTCCCGGCGTCACAACTGTAAATCCGGCACAAACTCAACTCTTTCCCAGCTGGACGTCTCGTAAAACCGCCTTCTGAACTCCTGGTATCCCCCGAATGTGATCTCCGATCATCAGCAGTTTCGTACTTAACGTCCCTTTCATTAGTTGAAGCCGGAGTTATCGACGACTGAAAGTAAGTATTTTTTTCCTTCAAGGACATCGGGAGGAATCGAGATGGGCATCTGTCGGGTAATGAGGTCAAAGCTGTCTAAGAGACCAGGATTTAAGGTCTCAAGCGATTTTAACAACAATTAAACGGATCAATGATTGGGACATAACGATCGTGATTGGATTGATATCAAATTTCAATATAGCTTGTTGCTTCATGCTAGAGCTTGGGTTTTGCATATCACTTTTTTATTGCCCCGAGTGATTTTCTGCCACGAATTATGATGCCCGGATGTTAGGAGGCTACTTTAAATTCAAATATGAAATGCATATTTCGTGCATTTGTGCATATAAACTCGTAAGCGCATAATTCAATTCAATTCAATTCAATTCTTTATTCAAAAACATATTTAGTACATAATGAAGAATATAAGTACAGAAACATGAGAAAACCAAGTTCATGAATGGGCCCCTAAGGTCTTGACGACCCGTCCAGGGGCTGGTTGTCACTGAACTAGCTTATTAGTTTGGATTGAGCGTGTACTTTTAGCTGGAAACAATAGATTTACAGACAATAATATATTCAACTTGAGTGAAAAAAAAAATTAATGTATATGTAAGAGTATGTAGCACCTATGCCATCCATATTCCAAGATAGTAATTACCTAAATACATAGCACAGTTACAATTACAGATCAAACCTATTCAAGATGTCAGTGTGCAGGTTGTGCATTTGCAGCAGGTATGCGCCAATTCTTTTCTTGAAGGATTTAGTCGACCTATCTGATTGTAAGGTAGTCGGAAGTGAGGCGTATGGGGCAGCCTGTGGGAGGCAGCCATGGAAATTGTCTTGAGAAAAAATCAGTGGTAGGGCGGGGAACTCGAATTTGGCTACCCTCGCATTTTGCTCGGGTGACTCGCAGGACAATGCGGTGGGGTAGACATTTTTTAATCTGTGTAGGTACACGAAGCAGGGAGCGATAAACAAATATCAATCTTGGTGGAAGAATATCAAATTTTTTTTAAAGATCATTGATTCGCGTTCGGGAATGCGACCGAGTGATTTCTGAGTATTTCCAAAGTTGTCGAAAACGCCGATCTAGGTGGAAAAAACCTCTGGAAACTTCTACTTGCAAAAACTGGCAATGAAACATGATAATTGTGTGGATGTTTCAAGGGTGAGAATTCGAATGTCACACCAGAACTGAGAGTTTCAATCATGCAGCATAAGTTAGTGAGCGAATTTTCATAGCGACTATGAAAAGTTAATGTTTGAGGGCCGTTCTTATACGAAATTTTGCGCTGATTTCATGTATTAATAAGCTTAAAAAGCAATTTTCACTTTTAAAAAAATATTTAAAAACGCGTATGTGAGCGATTTTTGGCCCTTATTTTTCATAATTATTTGACCATTATAAAAGCTCCAAAAATCTGGCCAGACTTATCCTATCACTTGACATTATTAACATTTTGAGACCATTTTGGATATTTTAGATCGTTCATCGGGTCAGCTATCATCTGGAGTGACACATACAAATACATGTACCTACCTACCTGAAAAATAATCGTTTTCAAGGGAGTAGAGAACACCCATTTCAAGTCATTCTCATTGATACACCAGGCTACACAGTTTTCAGATCACCAATTTACGCACGCGCACGTGCGCAAAAATTTGATTTCCGAAATCTACAGAAAAAATCATGAAGAATTGGTCCGGACCCAATTTTTTCCCCTTAACAGTTTAAGGAGAATAAAGGGCTGTTTAATTAAACTTTTGACACTAAAAACAAAGAAAAATTAAGAAACGGACCTGACCGCGAGTACCTATTTCGCAGCTGGAAATTGTCTTGAAAACTTCGATTTGATCTGCATTAACCGACAATAACATATGATTTGGCGAAGTAGGTTAAAGTTAAGGAAGTTTTCTCATTCACACACGCACTAACACGAATAATATTTTTCGCAGCGAACGGTGCCACAAATTGCAATGAATTTCTAATTATAGATCTTACCACTTGACTTTCGAAAACTATACTCAATCTAACTCTTCATTAGTCGCGCGCGCGGCAAAAAGAACCGTAGGGAATTTTGCTTCCTCACTACCGAAGGAAGGGAAGCCTAATATTCGTGAGTGAGTAAAAAAAATTGAAGGCCTCCAAAATAAAAATTTACACTACCATTTTGCGTTTCAGACATCGAGGAACATCACTGGTTCCGTTTCTGTCTCCATAACTACCCGAATTAATGGTCAATTGGTGCAAATAATAAACCGATGTGTAATAATTTACCTTTGAGTAATAATTTACCGCTGTGTAATAATTTGCCCATCAATAATACTTCAACGGTTGTTCAAGTTGCAAAAGTACCTATCAACAAACTCCAGCCCCTTCTACGTAGATGGTATAATGAACCGGTGTGTAATAATTTACCGTTGTGTAATAATTTACCATTGTGTATTAATTTACCCATCAATAATACATCAACGTTTCTTCAAGTTTCACTACCTATCAACAAACTCCAAAAGAGCCATCATTTTTCAAATTAAATAATATCGCAGAACAACCAACTCGACTTCATACTCGGTGAATATGATCAGGTGCTCCCTAGCAATGATGATCTCGGGCCAATTCCCGATTGTTAGCGCGGGATGATATTTGGGCTAAATGTATACAATTTCATTCACCCAGCTGTTGAAGAAGCCTGTCGGTGCAAACTTCTGGGCCTTACTGTGAACGAACGGCTGGACGTACAATGCTCCGGGTGGTCTCAAAAAACTCCCAAGTTCGAGAACTATTTAAACATTTAAAAAAAATCGAGATAACGGCGCCCTGGAGATTTCGACCCCTATTTTTCACCCCTTAGGGATGACTGACATTAACGCCGAGCTTCGAGGACCAACTAGACCCCAAATGGGACCTATAAACCGAATTTCGTCAATTTTGGTTCATGGTAACTAAGAAAAGTGCGAAGTACGGCGTACGGCGGACGGACAGAAATTTTTTTAATTGCATTTTCGTATTCTTTATACCTTGAAACGGAAAACAACAAATTTTGTGGGGGGAGGGGTTCATTTTTATTTTTTATTTATTTTTTTTCATGCTCGATTCCAAAGATTCATTATTGAAAATAATAAACCAAAACATTACAAACTTCGAAAATCTTACGCATGATCGTAATATATTTTATATGCGGCAGGTCAACGCCGAATCAAACGGATACAACCGCATTTTGTAACTTCTAGTTTACGAGGCACAGACATAGAAAATAAAAACGTGCGGCGGCTTCTTGCCTCCTCGGAAATACATGTAACAATGTTTAGGGCTAGCTCGTCAGCCCAAACACCCGAATTTCCTTCTTCAGACCTGAATGAAACGTTTAGGGAGACAATGATCACAGACTGGACAGCCAAGCATGCCATGCCGACCTAAAGCCTTCTATCGAAAAACGTCCAGAATTAAGAGTAGCCACTGTACCACTAAAACATATGCAACATGTGGAAAGGACGGGGAGAGCGGATAGCAGCCTGTGCGACCTCTGCAGTGAGGAACAGGGCCTGAGCGCCTCATCACGAACTGCCCCGTGCACATCGCCCATCGCCTAACTCTGTTCAACAAGGTCTGCGAACATGCACTAAGACCATTTAACTCACTGCGAACTCCTGCTCGTCTCGGAAAACATCGCCGTTTATGACGCAGTGGTTGAGTGCGTGGTATAAAACTCTTGAGTTTACTGCAAGTGATATTTAGATTTTTTTTTAATACGCATTTCATAATATTAAATGCTGGTTTAATGTAACTACACTGTAATTATGATGACATGTTATGAAATATCAATTTTCGGCTGAATAGAATACGACCGAGGCCAATAAAACAAAAAACAAAAAATGCTTGGCATCAGTTTTTCTCGTAAATTTTTCGCTTCAGGGGATCACTTTCGGTTTAGTATTTTCAATAATCAAGCATGAAAAGAAAAAAAATCCGTACACCGTACTTCGCACTTTTTTTACTTGCCATGAACCAAAATTAATGAAATTTGTTTTGTGGGTTCCTTTTGGAGTCTAATTGGTCCACGAAGCTCGGCGTTACTGTCAGTCAGTAAGGAGTGAAAAATAGGGGTTGAAATTTTCAGAACGCCGTAGCTCGAAAACTTTCAATAGAAGGGTAGATGTGGTTTTTTTTGCGTTTTTAAATTGATCTCAAATGAAGAAATTGTTGAGACCACCCGGAGCATTGTACGACCAGCCGTACGTTTGCACCGAAAAGCTTCGTCAACACGATCGTGAATCAAACGGTATATAAATCCGGCCCGGATATCATCGCTCGGGAACACCTGATTATAATTACGGATGGCTGTGTGAAGTCGAGTTGGTTGTTCTATTTGGATTTTGTTGACAGGTACTTCGGTAACTTGAACAAACCTTAAGCTTCATTAATAACAACAAATAATAATTAATGATTGAATTATTGAATCCCGCGCATTTTTATGAAATTGCAATTCCCGGGCCGGCTCCAGTACTCGATTTACGGCATTCCTGGGGGGAGCTCGAGGGTATTGACCACAGAAAACAGAGATCTACGGCGAAGGGACATCTATTATACAGGTAAATAATAAACCGATGTCTAATAATTTGCAACGTTTTTTTATTTTTTAACCAAGTCATTTTACAGCGGAATCACGCCGCACAGGCCATATTGCAGGGTTGTACTTATCATTCGTCTTCGTCTACTCGAAACTTTGTTGACGGCCAACGCTAGTCACGAGGATCAGTAGTTCCCTTGACTCCAGAGGTGTTTGGAGCACTTGACGAAACGGCCAAGTCATTCGGAGCTTTTGTAAGGCAAATCCTTCACGTTAACCTCTTGATTCGGAGCATCCGGAATGAAGAATGTACAGACCTCATAAGTAATCTTCTGTAGTAAAAATTACTGGACCGGTATGCACAATAACGATTGAACTAATTTGTATTGTAGGTACTTCATCAATCGAAGAACCGTTAAAAGTTGTAGCAACACCAACCACAACCACATACGCAACATCAATAAATTATGATAATAAAGTTCGTTAAATAATACAATTTGTGGGCAATCAAATTTATCTTTTCAATTTTGGTTTATTATTTTCAATAAGTATATAGGTAATGAACCTTTAGATTCAAGCGTGGGGAAAAAAAGTGTAAGCCCCTCACATTTCGATGGCTTACGTTTCAAGATAAGCAACAACAATAAATTATGATAATAAAGTTCGTTAAATAATAAGAATTTGTGGGTAATCAAATTTATATTTTCAATTTTGGTTTATTATTTTCAACAAGTAGATAATGAACCTGTAGAATCAAGCGTGGGAAAAAAAAGTTTAAACCCCTCACATTTCGATGGCTTACGTTTCAAGATAAGCAACATCAATAAATTATGATAATAAAGTTCGTTAAGTAATAAGAATTTGTGGGTAATCAAATTCATCTTTTCAATTTTGGTTTATTATTTTCAATAAGTTGATAATGAACCTGTAGAATCAAGCGTGGGGAAAAAAGTTTAACCCCCTCAAATTTCGATGGCTTAGGTTTCAAGATAAGTAAGTACCTACTTGGAATCCGAAAATGGAATAATAATATTTCTGGCCGTCCGCCGCAAGCAGCAATTTTCTTAATTGCCTTGAACCAAAATTAATGAAATTTAGTTTGTCGGTCTGATTTGGGGTCAAGCTGGTCCTCGAAGCGTTAATGTCATCTTTAGGAGGGGAGGGGGGGGGGGGGGGGTCATGCACTCGAAAACATTCAACAGAAGGGTATGGTTTCTATGACGTTTTTAAATCGATTCCGAACTTTAGGATGTTTTTACACCTTCCGGAGCTGTACCCAACCGTTCGCTCATAGTAAGGCCCTAAATTTTGAACCGGAAAGCTTTGTTAACATGAGTGTGAGCTTTGTTAAGATCATCACGGTAGGTACATACATTCAGCCCAGATATCATATTTCTTGATCATAATTGTTAGTATATTAATTTATAATCACATATGTCACCGGAAGAAGGTTGGTTATCTTGGATTTTGTTGGTAAGATACCTACTCTCCAGCTAGGTACCAATTTTTGATAGGTACCTACTAGTTTGTTGTTTACGGCCAAAAGAATCATCCAAATACGGTGAACATTTGGTAATGCGTCGAGGGTCCTACATTGCGCGGCCATCAAAATTTCAAAATTACTGGGTGAGGAGGGGGGGGGGGGTCCGAAATGGCGCGTTACGGTACGGGGGGGCGTTGGAGATATGTATATTTATGTACGTAACTATAATACTGCCCGACCGACTCCGGTAGTCGACTTAGCGCTTAACTAAAGGACCACGAGGGTGGGTATTAGGCATAGAAAACAGTGATCTATGCAGACAGAATATCTATCTGGAAAAAACAAACCGTTGTGTAATAATTTGCAGCTTTTTTCCCGGGTGTTTTTATGACACTAGTTAAGCAGGGATGATAGGGTGGGGCAAACCTATAAAAAGTTCCTTCTTAACCCTGATTTCACATGATACCTACCATAGCAAAATGGAAATGGCAACGGTGAACACAATCATACAGCAGTAAACAAATTCAGACTGTGCGCGTTACTTCTTCTTCACGAATACTGTAACGCTGCAACCCCAGGGCAAAGCTGGATTAATTAAAATGAAAACAAAAGGTTATAATATTATTGGCATCATTATTTTAGTTAATATTATTTAGCAAAGCAAATTTTGTCAACTTTTTTATTATTATTTTTCAAGTTGAAAATAAATTAATTATTAGGACTATTATGAAGGTAATTTTATATTCTTGAAATTTACTGAAAATTACCAAAACGTTAATCAGTGAAAATTAATCCACCAGAAAATCAAAAAAATTTGTACTGAATCGAAATTTGTACTACAGGTACACACCTACTTGTAAGTTATAGAAAAATCAAGTTCAACTGTTTTTATCATAGGTACCTACGTATTTACCAAATTTAGTTTTAAAATTAAAATTCCATTAGATTACACCTGATTGGGTACAGGGAATGGATTTCATCAAGGGATAATGGAGCAACTGCAGACACTCACGACGCTGAATAATGCCATAAAAAAGACTGAATACAGAGTCAGCGGTTAATTCGCCATTTTCAAGTTTTCATACTAAGAATAATCTACTTATACGTATCTTTCCCCTGTCTAGTTATGGTCACATTTGACGCCAGTATTCCGAGGGGGCCCCCCGAGTGTCGAAATCGACTGTTGGGTCGCGCTTAGTATTGCGGGATGCGTCTCAACAATCAATAAACTGACTCCGGCGATATAAATGACCCCAAGCCCGGTCGGGGCGTAAGCCGCTTTTGCTCAACGATTGTCTTTTGAGGTCTAGGACGAACCCCGTTTGGTCTGTATGGTGAGGGAGGGGTGTGTTTGTGTGAAGATGAGTCCATAAACACATACACGACCTCTATCGACTATTTCTCGTTAGATAGCGGAGTACAGAGACCCCCAATCTGACTGAAATTAGTGCGCGGGTACAACATTTCCAGAATTAACGGTTATCCGAATATTTAGAAGAAAAAAAATTCAGATCACATCAACGGATTTTCAAAAATCCTAATCCGAATGAAAATTGAAGAATACTCATTTTTGATATTTGCCAGATCAAAGGCATTTGAAAAACCACTTTTCAAGTTGAAAGGCTGGGATTCAAATATGTCTGAAAACGATGAATCCTCAATTCATGTAAAAAGTGGATCAGGAATTAGTTTTTCCCAAGGTTAACTGTTTGCTCCACAGACCGATCTGCAAGTACATAATAATAATAATTTATTGAAAACACTTATTTTCTCTACCCATTTCAGCTGTTGAATTTTGTTTTGTTTTGCATACAAACCTATGGACTATCATAATCAGAGTTTGACTGAAGATAATATATATAGGTATTTGTGGAAGGTGAGTATCTCATGCAGAACATAAGTATGCAAATAATGAGAGTTTATTACGAGGTAGGTACCTAGTATCATTATTTGAGGTAGGTAAAAGCAATAGTTTTACAAAAACATTTTTGAAATAAATTAAATAATACTTCTTTTGGTTTATTATTTTCAATAATGAACCATTGGAATCGAGCATGAAAAAAAAAAATTCTTACCCCCCTCAAAATTTGATGGTTTACGTTTCAAGGTATGTAGAATCCAAAACTGCAATAAAAATATTTCTGTCAGTCCGCCGTACGGGCCACTTATCTTAGTTACCATGAATCAAAATTGATGAAATTCGGGTTATAGGTTCCGTTCGGGGTCTAGTTGGTCCTCGAAGCTCGACGTTACTGTCAGTCATGGGGTTCAAAATAGGGGTTGAAATTTTCAGGACGCCTATACCTTTTTTACGTGAATTTTTACGGTTTTAAATAGTTCTCGAACTTGGGAGTTTTTTAAGACCACCCGGAGCACCGTACGTCCAGCCGTTCGTTCACAGTAAGGCCCCGAAGTTTGCACCGACAGGCATTTTCGGCACCAGGGTGAATGATATTGTATACATCAGACCAAATCTCGTCACCAGGGACGCGCCGACAATAGGAAATTGGCCGGAGATAAAATCATTGCTAGGGATCACCTGATTTTAAAGGCGGAGTATGAAGTCGAGTTGGTTGTTCTGTGATATTATTACATTTGAAAAATGATGGCTGCTTTGGAGTTTGTTGGTAGGTAGCGAAACTTGAACAAACGTTGAAGTATTATTGATGGGTAAATTATTACTACACGATGGCAAATCATTACTCAACGGTAAATTATTACACAACGGTTCATTATACCATCTACGTAGAACGGGCTGGAGTTTGGTGGTAGGTACTTTCGCAACTTTTTTCACTCCTCATCAACAATTTCTTTTCAGAACTTCGTTATGTGTGTTTCTTTTTGTTAGGTACCTACTGTTTGTCATCGGCAGAATTATTTTAGCAACATTTAACTCGTGATTTAGGTAGGTACCTAGTAAAGAGTAAGGGGTTAGGTACTAACCTACGGAGGGTCTGCGATGTACATAATATGTACAGAACAGTACATATTATATTATATAGACGGGTTATCTATACAGAGAGCTGTGATCTGTAACAGAAGGGTATTCTGTACAAAATAATAAACCATTGTGCAGGGTTTTGCAGCGTTTTTGAGATGTGAGCGTTTAGAAGAATTATTTATGCCAGAGGCTTTTATGTATATCCATCGCTCCACCATGGCCTATTAAAGGTAGGCGTTGATAGGAGACTATTATACATCCAGTCGGACGATTAAAACACCCATGAAGCAATAAACTGTAATAATAATATTATTGATAAACGATAACTGCCAAGGTATTTCCCTTCCCCTCCATCGATAACCGCTGGACGACCATCACGACAGCTTGTCCTTTCGAAGCGCTGTTCACAGTAATTGACGATGAACTTTATCAACTAAAACCTAGTCGAAAGTATTACTCAATGATTAGATTTAATTGAGAAACACACCACATGCAAGTCACGGCAACAAGTTCCATCGGCTAGAAAACCCTTTCTGACTGCTGTTTGAAAAAATTATTCTGCACCAAAAGCTACTTCTTGAGTAGGTAATTTCACTTTTCTCTAAAGTGAGACCCATGACAGTTACGAAAAGCTGCAATCATTTTACAACCTGGCAGCATCTGGTTGGCTTCGTTGGGGCCCTGCGTGTTTTATACGGCGCCAAAACTGTCTTGAGGGAAACTGCTCAGCAGATTACTGCGTTTAAGCGCTGTATTTTTTATCTGAATAAACCTCCTTACTATTTATCGAGAATACGAAAAGATGAGGATTAACCCCATTCGCCTCGCCGTCACCGGTACCTTGCGCCTAATTAAGTTTTTTTTTTTTTAAGTACCTACCTAATAGACTCAGCAAATGGCGAGAGAATAATAAATTACCCTCCATTAACCCTCAAACTAATAACGAAACCTGATGGAAATTCCTTGGATCGTACTACTTGGCTTTTTATAGAATTTCTCGAGCTATAGCGGCCCCTGAGTGGGTTCGCATTTTCTGAAATTTCTCGTTGCGTAAGTATCATTAGAACATACGGTTGGAGGAGATGGCGTCAGGCTGCGCTCGGGATTTCTATGTATCCTATAATGGATATTAGAGTTGAACTTAACGTTCCGCAGCGCGAGTAATGGCTTTCCGTATTATTTGTACAATTTACGTTCGCGATAATATTCTATTAGAGTCAATGTTAGATCGTACCGACTAATAGAAGGAGCCGGAGGGACAGGGAATGTTATGTATGTGCCGCATCATAACACAGCAACTTTCGAATGTCTTTCTTGGATACGTCAGGTAGAAATCGGATATTTCATCGACCGGTTTAGCGAATTTTCAATGAAAATGACGCCACTAATGGGTCGGTCCAAAATTTTTAGAACATGAATTTTTGAAAATTATTTATAGGCAAATCCGTTTCCGAGCACCCTGAATTCATCCCGACTTTAACAAAAA
Organism: Leptopterna dolabrata; assembly: GCA_954871275.1. Classification (NCBI taxonomy): domain Eukaryota; kingdom Metazoa; phylum Arthropoda; class Insecta; order Hemiptera; family Miridae; genus Leptopterna; species Leptopterna dolabrata. The sequence goes on from OX940977.1 coordinate 26,170,841, forward strand.
TTTATATGTGTATATTTATATTTAAATATATATATATGTCACTCCAGACGATATCTGTCCTTAGGTATATGATAAAAATTCCAAATTTCGCCAAAATGTTCGTATTGCCAAACAAATGGATAACTCCGAAGATTTCCAATTTCAAAAATTCTAAGGGGGTCAAATTTGAGTTTTTAAGGGTCAAAAATCGATAAACACGGCTGAAGTAGCGAACAATCGATAAAAATCACTGAAAGTGGTATGGAAGGGCGATTAGAGACAGAAGATACAACGTCAGTTGTTTTTCATACAGAATAGGGGTCAAATTTGGATTTTTGGGTGGCAAAAATTCTTACGAAGGGCTATAATCAATATTAACTCACCAGACGTTCTGTTGGGACGGTAATCCACGACGGAGGGACTACTTCGATGATGAAAAGGTTTTTTTCATAAAAACGTGGGACAAATTTGACTTTTAAGGGTCAAAAATCGGTAAAAATTGCTAAAACCACTAAGAAAATTATATAATTTTATGAAAATAGGTATAGGCTTTTGCTGTTTTTACACAACAGCACGAATATTTCTTTGAAAATTCGCTGCATGTAGCCGTGCTGCATGACTGAACCGTTTTTTTCTTTTTTATACAGTTCCGTTGGATTCCTCCACAAACCTAATATTTTGTTTGGTGGTGAGATATCCAAACTAATCGAGATAAACAACAAAGATTCCACAAAGCCTATCAAGATTCGGGCAACACGGTTGCAATAAACGTGATTGGTACTATTAAAAACATTGGCGTTTTTAATGGTATAACAGATGACCGAATATGGTGAAACAATTCAATACTGTTCCGATCTGCTTAAACCTTGATGTAATCGACATTATACGGGTACACAGGTACTATGCTACCCTTGAAGTTTCACAGAATCGGCTGAGCATAATTTTGTAGAAATCATGAGCGTTGTTGTTCCTCGCATGCGCTAATGCTACAAATATTCCAATCTCTGAGGAATTCTCAGAGGAACGAAGAATTTTATTGTTGTTATACATTCAACTATAATAAGGTAATACAAAATACCAATATACTACCTAATATACCTCGCAATTTATACATTCAGGTATAATAGGTGCCTATAAAGCGTTCAATTCTTTGGTACAACTATTATAAATAGTATTAGGTACCTACCTAACCAGGTATTATATACACTGTAAATTGATGATTCTGTTCGAATCATGGAAAAACGGCTTGACGGATTTTTATTATGTTTTTCGTATAATGCACGGAGTTGGCCGGTCGTATCCTTTCCGGATTTCCTATTTCTTTGTAAAGCGGTCATCCCTAGCAACGGCGTCTTGGCAAAATTATTCGGTAGACAGATTTGTGTTTTTGTAAACTGCAGGTTTTCCCCTCCAATTGATTTAATTTCGCTTGTTTTCTCCGCCCGAGGGGCGGGTACTTTTGCTAGTAAACGTATAATATATAAGGAAATTACTTGATCACGTTGAAACAAAATAATTTTTGCAGTATTGAGATCAAGTAGTTTTCCACCATTTTGATCCTGCATCATCGTTACAAGGTATCGTCGTGTGGGATTCAAGCCGTCGGTCGATGGGAGAAATCCCAGCGTGTCGGTTAGTTGGTTATCGGACGAAAAGATCACGAGGTTTCTTTTGGTTAGTTTGTCCCTGGGGTACGCTTTCTTGACGAAGGCCTTGCCAGTTGCGGAGGATGGCTGCACAACCGGGACGCTCACAATGTCACGTTCAAGATACTTCCATCGCTACCCATTTCAATCGGAACAATGGCATACGATTCTCAAACAAAACATAGGTACACATTATAGAAACGAGCAGGGCAGGAACAAGGCAGGGTTTGTTGTATAATATTATGTACATATTACGTACCTATAACACCTTTTAGTCTCGAGGGGTATAAACTGACTTGGTATCTGAAAGCGCTCCAAAGTCCTTGTCACATGGGTTTATTATTCTATTGGACATACCTACAGAAATGTTGGCTGTTCATTTATTGTTTCATTCATGTGTAATTATTAAAATGGCTATTTTTGATGGTTTCCACCAATTTTGGCCCCCAAAAACCCGAATTAGGCTCTTTTTTTTAAACATAATTATCATTGATCACTGATAGTACAATTTAATTATCTTGATTCACCTGTTGATAGTTCTAGTTTATTATACAAATTTATGATTTATGGTGATTTCAGACAACTTCCCAGGTTTTTGACTCATAAAAAATGAATTTCGGGAGCTTAACCTTCGTTACAACCTCAGTTCTTCACTCTTCGGTCAAAATCAACTTAATATTCGGTCTTCTCGCCCTAAAAAACATGTAAAACGATACCTCACAAGCTCATGTTCACTAAAACCTCAAAACTCCTTCGAAAACCCCTATTTTTACACCCGTTTTTTTCCCATAACACCCCAGGGTGGATGCCGATCGGGCTGCCGAGCTTCGGAGCACAACTAGGACCCAAATGTGTTCCCAAATGGGGATCCAAACTTTGTGCGGAAGAACGACGATTTTAGAACAAAACTTAACGTAAATTCAAGGCTGAAACATCGTTAGAACCTCAATTTTCCACTCTTTGGTCAAAATCGACTTCATATTCGGTCTCCTCGTCCTAAAAAACATGGAAAACGATACCTCAAAAGCTCATGTTACTAAAACACCGAAAACCCTATTTTTACCCCCATTTTTCACCCATAACGCCCTTGGGTATATTCCGATCGGGCTGCAAAGTTTCGGGACAACTAGGGCCCAAATGGAGCATGTGTGCAAAAGAACGAATTTTTTATACCGAAAATGAAGCAGGTATGCATGATATGGCGTGCGACGGACGGACATTGCATTTTCTGAATCTATGCACCTTGAAACGTAAAAGAAAAATTTTAAGGGGGTGTTCTATTCACAGAATAATAAACCAACAGGTGGGAAGAATTCATAGTTAGGGTGAGGGTGGCTAACAGAGTACAGAGGGCCAGAAGCTCTCCGCTTAAAACTTGAAAATCGGCATATGAGAGTAGAAGAATGTGGGTGATCAAGATGTTACAAAATTGATTTCATTCACTAAATTAATAGATTTACATAAATCGATCTCCAATTCAATTAAACAACCTCCAATGAAAACTACAATCAAAACAACGAGCTTCAGCTATATGACATCCTGATAACTTTTTGAGTGAGTTATGAGTTTTATAAATTCAAACAAAATAACTCCACGACGGTATGTGACTCAAATCCGATCGGGGTATCCGAAGCAAGTGTATCGAACGCTAACCGTTCTAATCCCCGCGGCTTCACGTGACTTAAAACAACTTTAAGACTCGGAATATACTCGTACAACAGGAAAAGGCGTCGCGCGTAATGACAAACGTAGCCAGTCCCCGCCTACCAGGTTGGCAATACTTCAGTGGCCATTGAATAAATAACATCTGCTTTACTGTCCGTGCTCAACAAGACCGAGCCCTGGTTGTGATGAATAATCATTCAAAGAAAGCAGTTCCTTGTTCACCAATCAAACATTTTGTTTTAATGAATTTATGGTTTTGTTATGCTTCGAAAAACAATCTGGACAGTGAAGTGCCCGTGGGTAGCACGGATTTATTTACTTAAGTATACACGTTATGCCCCTCATTTATTAGAATGAACTAAACATACAATTTGCTTTATAAACTTCTCCGCGTCCCTGTCGAGGAATCCGTTCCGATACTCGTGTACGTGCTCGTCGCTTTACAATTGAAGTGTGAGTGTTTAGTAGAATTTGAGTGCATAAAAATATAAATGCTACCAATTCATGAATCTGGCAACCTTACACGATCACACATATCAGCAATGTCATGATTCTCACGAACTTGGTTTAATTACAATTTCGGAAGAATATAAAATACATTTATTTTTTTTTAAATGCAGCAATTATTACATAACGGTGTATCACTTACGTGTAACACAGATGCGCCTTCTGCGTGGATCACTGCTTTCTGTGGTCAATACCTAACCACGTGCCCCCCCCCCCCCCCCCCCTCCCCGGGAAAGCTCTAAATCGAGTACCTACTGGAGCCGGCCAGGCAATGAAGTTTCATAAATATGCACTAGATTCAAGAATTATATAATTAATTATTTAAACATTTTCTCATTATTATCAAAAAATTCCCAAGTCCGTTATCAATCTAAAAACGTTTTAAAAATTTCGAGATAACGGCGCCCTGGAAACGGCAACCCCTATTTTTCACCCCTGAGAGATGACTGACAGATCAATGACGCCGAGCTTCGCGGACCAACCAGACCCCAACTGTTCATGGTTAACTAAGGAAACTTCGAAGTCAGGTGGGTGGACAGAAAAATTATTCAATCCATTTTCGGGTTCTACGTACCTTGAAACAGAAACCATCCAATTTGTGGAGGGGGGGGGGGGGACTCAAAGGGGCGTTATTGCAAATAATACAAATAATAAACCAAAACGAGCATTCTTTATGGAAATTACCAGGTTCGTCATAATTCTTCGCAATAGCTTTGTTCCAGCCGACGCGAGTTTTGCAGTAAGTTCTGCGCACAACCTGTTCTGCTCGATGGAGCAGTTATTGTGGGCTACAAATAGTTTTTCATCTCTCAGAAACAATCACAAGGCCGGTTGCAAGATCGCGGGAAGTCTATGATGTATTGCGTTCATTAAATCACTACTTTTAATTTTTTGTTTATAATAACCGATTGCCTTTTCGTGTTCCTAGTCAAAATGGATTTAAATACCAGTTCTATTCCGTCACATCACCTTCGCAACGAACAGAGGAAATTACTATATTAAGGTCCGACACCCACATTTTACTGTATTTGCATTTGTTATCATAATCTTAATCCTCATTCGTAGTCACGAAACGTGTTCGGACTAAAGCTGCCTCACGACTACAGAAGATTAGGTTCCCCGAATTTTGGAGAGGATTATGAGAAACCTGTACCATTACGGGATGGTGTGAAGAGGCGGATGCGGTGAGGGGGGGGGGGGCTACCGAAGTGTGGAATAAGCTGGAAACGGTGATTTATTATAATAATTCTGGCCGGCTGGGCTCGGGCTGAGCTAGCGTTGGCGACACTGCCTGATGAAACCCGATCTAAACAATGTTATTATGTCAGGACATTGAGGTTAATTCTGTGAATAATAGTTTTTTATGAGTTCACGAAGGGCTTACCGAGTCTAGGTCGGACGAAAGAAATATTATTTTTTCTCTAAGTGCCATTTTTAAGTAATTATACTAGTAAGTTAATTCCTGCATGACATTCAATGAATAAATCTCGCAATACATGAGCGTGTCAGCTGTTTAGAATATTTTCTGGTACCTAACATCCGACAACTGCAAGGGTTGATTTTTTAACGGCCTTCCACCACTCACCCACCGATCACATGGAGTAGCAATCTGAAGAACCCACTAACTTGGGATGCCTTTATTGTTCCAGGTGTAACAACGTCATCAAAGTGATGAAATGCAGGCAATTTAAATGATTTATGTTAGTAAATCCCCGAGAAATACAGTTTCATAAAAATAAAACTCCGATGGCGAGACGGAAATCGGACCACCCTATAAGTCTGATGGAGCAGAGGATGTAGTTTGCTACTGTCAGAGCTTACGGAACGCGTTTGTTTTGACTTTCCGCTTAAGACTGTTTAGCTGACGTGTTTCCGCCAAAGCGAGCTGAGGATACGATCAGGGTGTACCGACCGTCAGCTGTTTCCAACAGGATGTGGACAGCAGCGAAAACTGATCCGCCCCAGTTTACATCGATGTACGTGTGAAGATTTTCCATCCATTTTCTGTTCTTCAATACGTCATCAGGCAAAAGAATTTCCATGATTCAGTGCTTTCACTTCCGGTGGGCAAATCTATCACATTCATCGGTGTTTAAGGTACTTTAAAAGGAATTAGGACTAGAACACTCACACTTGCCGCCCAAACGGACTAACGCAGCTACGTCTAAAATCAATTGAACAGTGATGAACAATTAATTCAAACGTAACCAATCTAAATCAGTCCTAACTTTGACATCCACAATTCACCCCTGTAGCTTCACAATTTGAATAACTTATTAAGTGGTTCTTCGTCTACAAAGCAGAATTAAGAAAACCGTCTCGATCGGGTTGTACCAATAGTTGAGTTACAAAATCACCATAGATGGCTAATTGGAGAGACCAAAGTGTTCAAACTTTGAGCACTACAAAACGGAATAACAAAGTCAAGCTAAAATATACAATAACACATTTTGGTAACTACAAAAATGGAATAACAAACTCACGCTAAAATATACAATAACACCATGAAAAAAACTCAAAACCATAGAATGATTATTATTATTGTGTTTCCATTTTATAAAATATTGTTGCAGCCACCCAACCCATTCAGTTACACGCAAATGATTGAGACAAAGTGTACTGAAACGATCAGCATACTGAAATATCGTTGGATTTTCATCCCCAGCCGGTAATGTTTCTGTTCCCACTCGCTCGCCCCAGTTATATTCTCCAAGTGGTTTTAAGAAACACGCATTCTCTTGGCTTATTAGAATTGGGATTCACCAGACTGAATTTTTCATTTAAAAATAATTAAGAGCATTATAATAGACGGTAGTAGAATCAACCAAGGAAGTAACAATGTTTCTAGTTTCAAATATTTCACAATGTTATATAATACTGTTATTAAGTAGATACTACAACTGATATGTAGGTGATCACAACATCGAGGTGAGCCCAAATTATTTTCACTCGAAGTTATTTGAAACCTTGAGATTTCAATAGCATTTTCATCTGAACAAATGGCAAATTAAGAGCAGTGTTTCAGATCCTGGAGCGACCGCTCTATCCTCGAGGAACGAGTGATAGAACCATTAGAGGAGGAAGACTAGAGCCTCTTGGGTCCCACATATTTCACTTCTTTTCATCATTCAAAACTTTAAACAGGCTAATGAGGATGGGAGCTTCTCATACCTGACGTTGAGGGATTGTAGAATAGTTTTTTTCTTCTACTTAATCGTGACCCGGTAGCGGTTAACCGCTCTCCATCCCCTCAGCTGATATTGAAGCTACCTCTCACTCTTATATTCGTGTAGTTTGCCCGCTGGCAAATTGCTACAATATCCAACTCATTTTCGATTTAATCAAGATGAGACCACTTCCGTACTGATTCGCATACATCGAGCTGTAGCTACCGGGGTTGCAGCCGGCCAAGAAAACGTGAAATGCTCCCAACTTGGATAAATTATTGTACACGATCATGCTGAATAAATCGCGAATTTTCAGTATGAATGGAGGCTTGTTAACAGGAGCTCCCTAACCGAATTCACTGTCGTCCTACCTGACTACAAGACCCTCTTTGTGTATCCTACGGGAGTTTACCAGTAGCACCCCAGACCAAAAAAGCTACATAATCCAATATAATAGTTGAGCCCCGTTTGGTCCATTTGGATTTACCAGTTGCGCCTGTGTTCAACAGACCAATTCGCTCCAGGCTTGATGTTGACATTAAGGCATCTTTTTCAAAGGGAAGATCCCCTTCATCACTAGTCATGTCACGTCTGGAGGACCTTTTCGGCTGAATAAAACAACAACAAAATAAATATCCGTGTGTTCATTACAGGAATTGGGAGAAGAAGGTTAACAAGATCCAAATCCATTCTTTCGAAGATCTTCCCATACGATTCAGGTTCATTGATAACCTTTTATAGATTCAGCAAAAATAACAACATTAGCTCTAAAGTGTTTTCAGTAAAGGTACTAACTATGCGATGAATGCCACATGGTTACAACTGAGTTTCAAAATAACAAGTTTTCAGAGTGCTCAAGCCGTAATTACATTAAAAGGTAAGTGAATCGCGACCATTCAGTCGTGTGTAGAAACGGTAGCTCATTGGAAGAGTCTGGTAAAATAATAATTACCAGGAGATTTCAAGTTCAAATCCTAGTGTGGAAACTTTCTTTTTGAGATGCGAGTGTAACATTCTACGTATCTTAAGAAAAAGGGTGATTCAAAAAATACCATATCCAAGTTGATATTTTTACTTCTCACACTGATATAGATCACCCAAATTCCCAAATGGGGAAAATACCCACGTATTTTTGTTTTCTTTTTTATTATTAGTTGAAAGTACATATTTCTCATCTGGACGGGACATAAGTAATTGCTAACTTATTAACTGTCTAAGTTTTGATGACGTCATTGACGCCTTTCTATGGATACAGCTTGTTTTATATAATCCACGAAGTCGCTGTTTGTTTTATATAACCCACGAAGTCGCTGTGTCTGTTCTACTATGGATATAGAACTATTTCGGCAAAGCGATTCGAGATTTCTCATCAACAAACAATATAAAAAGCAAATTTGGAGATAAACCAACCATTCCAGATGTATCAACCATTACGGTTGATCTGACATAGGCAATCTCTCGAATTCGGGAGAATTTGAGTAGGTTAGACGCGAAATAGGTAGAAATATCTCGACTGTCTGAATACGAGTAATCACCGAAAGCCAATGGCTCCCCTTGGCCGGTAGCCGTACTGCAGCCAGCGAAATCAACATCTCCCACATACCGCGTCCTTCGTGCCTAAAAACAACGAGGACGTATGTCCGACCCGTTGCGAAACGGTTCACGCGTGAGGAAACAAGCAAACATGAGCGCGGCCGGTGGAATGCATTGAATCTGCATGTTTGCAGTGAGAATATTTGTACAAATGACGAGCAAACTTGAACGAATACCGACTATCTCGTTGATGCCAATGCCACTTAGCCATACGTAGAGAATCGCGTGGAAGGTTCTGAGGGCACAGAGAGATGAGATTAATACATAATACAGATCGCCTGGATGTAGGTAGGGTCTTGTAATTGGATGCAAGGCCCATCAGCAACTATGACACCCCCCCCCCCCACCCCCCCAACAACCTGTTGTAAAAATTTACCCGCCAAGAAAACCACCTCAACCGCAATACTCTTGGATGTGCATACATACATTGTTTGGCGAGGGCTTTTCCCCTGGGGGACAAAAAGATGTGCGCCAAACAACGTTGAAAGAAATTTCACGGTTTGGGGGGAAGAAACAGGTTTCTGTACACATATCCAACATAGGGGGAAGGAACATGTTTGTGTATGCACATCAAAGGGCGAGAAGCACCGAGCATGCTATTTTGGCGGGTAAAATTGATAGCAATCCTTTTTGCGGCTGATGAGGTTTTCTTGGCGGGTAAATTTTTACAACACGGCTGTTTTTTGTTCGGGAGGGGGGCGGATATCACACCTTTTTGAATTGATGAAGTAAACATTTTGTCCCAGTAGGTACCTACCTACATAAAAAGTTTTTTCAGTTCATTTTGAAAACTTCCTGAGGGAGCCCCAGTGAATATGAAGTGTGCAAATTTCAGCTCCTAAAACCATCTCTAATCTACTCCTAGAAACTGCCCCCCCCCCCCTCCCCCACCATGGTGGGACAATTTCACAAAAGGTACTTTGGAGCATAACGAATAGGTGTGCAATATTTCAGCTAGACCTATGACACGGAGGCTGTAGCCCTATCAAAAAACAACAAGAACAAGAAAAACTTGAAAAAAGCTATTTTCAAACATCCATTACTCCGGCACCTCAAATTTGGTACACGTCCTCAAGGGCCCCTTGAGAAAGGGTGTCCGAAGAATCAACACCGGTGACGCTACCCCCCCCCCCCCCCCCCCAACCACGATAAAGGGGGAAAATGGGAGGGGGATGCACAAAAGGCACTTCCTTGGAGCATAATAAAAATGTGTGTGCAAAATGACAACTCGATCCGTTATGGCTGTGAGGCTGTAGCCCTGTCAAAGAAGAAGAAGAAGAACATAGAAAGAACTAGAAAATTTTTAAGAACGATTTTTAAACTGTCATAACTCCGGCACCTGATGGCTCCGAGGATTGAAATTTAGTACACGTCCTCAGGGGCCCCTCGAAAACGGGTGTACGAAAAATCAACACCGGAGACCCCCATGGGGCCGATTCCCACTAAGATTTCCACTAAGACAAGAAAAGTATACCCCTATTGCAGTTTCGGTTACCAAACCATCTCAGTAACAAACAATAATTTTAACCAGAACAATGACGTTATTGTTTGTTAATGACGACGGACTGATCACCGAAACCGCTATAACAGTAGATTTTTCATGTATTAGTGGAAATATACCGTTCAATACAATAGAAATACTCGTAGAAATATCAATTCAGAAGTAACAATCAATCATAAGTGTGTATCATTTCAGCAGTAAAAGAAGGCTGAAATAGTCATAAATGGCATCCCCTTATCATATCCACCCAATTCATTCCTGCCTCCGTGTGTGATATACCACTGAGGGAACAGAAGGAATAGATACGAACTAAATCACTCGCGAAGAAATCGTGGAAACCCATTTCAAAAAAAAAAATGGAGTTACTGAAAAAATAGTCTATTTCAACTAATACACGAAAAAACGCGAAAAACACTGTTACACTGGTTTTGGTGATCAAACCATCGTCAGTAACAAAAATAATAATACTGTTGGGATTAATACTACTCCCAGAAATGTATACCACACAACTGTTAAGGAGTGAAGGTAAGAATTTTAAGGAAAGATTTCTAGACCTGTTTCATTTTTTACGAGGTACGTATCTAATTCATGTTTCGCAGGGAACTTGGCATTTTACATATAATACTATATATTCTTCTTTTTAAATTATTTTCTCTTGCATGGTGAGAAACACGGTCCCTTTGTTTACTGTGCCAAGTGAACCCGATACCTTACAATGGTGTAGTTATGTGTATAAAACACACGTTTGACGTTTCCAAGTGAACAGTTAATACAGAGTTGATGATCCGGCGTTGGGTGAGACGGTCTGAGGGCCCTGGGGTTCCTGAGTGCCCAACAGTGGCTCCCTATGGTACCGAAATTCCGCATGGGTCTCGGGGACCCAGTATGCACGCTAAGGGGTATTCGGGATCCACAAATGACTAGTTGGCAATTTCCTAAAGTTCGGCGTAGACTCACTATCAGAGAACGCCGCCCAAGGTTACCTCAAAACAGAAATGAGGTTGATAAGCCCAAGGGCGATAGAACCTCGACTAATGGTTTTTTTTCTTCTTTCCTTCAGAAAATGATAACAAGGCCCCTAATGTAAACCACCTTTACGCCGCAGCCTGCCTCAAATGGCATATAATTTATATAAAATCTTGAATGAGAGAGAAAAAAAAGGGTCGCACGCGGAGCGAAGCGCTCCGTGAATAATCCATCAGTTCAAAGGCCTCCACTATATTTATATGCGGCCAACAACGCTAGCTCAACAATTGTGGCTCGAATGGCGACTAACTACTGGTGTAGCGAAATATACGGGGGTCCAGGTACACATCCTTAGTCTACTGGTACACGTACTTGAGTCTTTCGCACTGAAAGGTGCTTTTGTAGTTGAAGAAGGACCTGCCAAGTAGGTGGGCTGTATCGTATCATATTGTTTTGTGAATCACACAGGACGGTGTATAAAATATTTTTACTGCGAAGATAACCGCTAAATGTGAGTTCTTAAATAGGACGTCAAACATGCGAATACGTACTGCGAAATTCATAAATGACGATCCGAGACCTTATCTATCTCCCCCTGGAAAATCATTTAAATCTGTAGGATAAAAGGGGAAATACATATATTAGCCCATCCGCGGAAACTACCATGGCTCAGATCCTCTATAAAATTCAAGGTATAGGTACCTAAACAATTTTTCGATATATTATTTCATCTTAAGTTGTTATAATGGAACCTGATATTTAAGCGTTACAAGATTTTTTACTGCCTACACATGGGAAGACACAGTCATAATTCCAATTACGCCGAAATTCAAAGGGGACAATCAAGGACGCAACCTGCACGAAAATCCTCGAAATCCCTGGAAAAATCTCATCGAAATTGGTAGAATAAAACAGGAGAACTGCGACAGAGAAATTTCGTGAGTGTAGCGGTACCAATACGATGTACTGATTTAGAGAAATCACTGGATTCGATCATTTTCAATAGCTGCTCTTTTCAAGGTGAGAGCACTGAGAACAGGAGATAATGTGTACTCTCACTGGGTGAGTCGCACTGAATACACCACTCAGTGGGTGAGAGTAACTTGGATTGTTTTTGATCGAAGACGAAGATTGTGAAGCTCAAATTACCCCATCGCGTCAACAATTTATGCAACAAGCAAATTGGAAGAGCCGTATTCGTCAACCCGCACCATGGAGATTAACAATAACCGGAGCATCCAAGAAGGCAGAACAGAATTCCTGACTAATTGATATAACTAATTAGCAGTCACCAAAAAAGCTCAAAAATATAGGTAAGATATTTGGACATATATAGGATATAAGACCACTGTGCACCCCCTCCTCTGACAAGAAACAACGGGCTACAACAACTTACATCATACAACGTTGTAGATAATTATGTCCCCGATGCCGATTGATGGAATCGATAGGTTCAAACGGATCAGTAGCATCTGAGGAAGAAGAAAATATATTCATTGGTGGAGGGGGGAACGTAATTTTACGTGTCATCCGTGTCTTGTCTACAAAAATTGAATCACGTTTATAACAGACCCTGAAAAAATAGTTGTAGCGTTATTATTCGACAAAGCGATTTGGCGCTAGTTGAAATGCTCGGATGAAAATGTTATTTCCGCTGTATGTTGATGGATAATGACGGACGTGATAACTCATTTAGAGCGTAAAAATTCGGAACAGGTGGATGAGAAGGGGCGTACATAAAACATCTGTTGCTACAGGTCGATCGTTCAAATATTCAAAAGCCGTCTGAGGGTGATGTAAACAAGTCTGTGGGTTTCGTCAAGTATTTTTCCACCTCACGAAAATGTTCTCTATCGTACAACACTGGAATGGACGGGACGGGAGTCACCTATGCTTGTCGCTGAGATATTCAAATTATGTTCGACCGCGATGTCACGCCCGAACCACGTAGACCAAAACCTACTTAACGCGAAGAATCATTAGTCACATAACAATTATTTCGTTAAGTTACGGACTGGTCATTGCAGGAGTCTCTATTTTCAAGTTCTATCCATAAATGAAAGTTGGTGAGCCTAGGTGCAGTAAAATATCAGAATCTAGCTCCGCTTGACACTGCAAATCTCTGTTCTATGCTAAAATCTGAAATCAGCATATTTTACGAAATTTACAGGAGAAAATAATATACAATAATAATCAACAATGACTAGAACCTCATAATTACCAAGTATACGATCGGTACCAATAATATAAATTCGTATCAGGAGGTTTCGACTAGGGTTTTTCAGTAACGAACCTTTTTCGACTCCCATGAACAAGTCATTGCAGGATCGTTAGAGCCTCGTAGCAATGTCTTTATTTTCAAGTTCAATCCATAAATGCAAGTTGGTGAGCCTAGGTGCAGTAAAATATTAGAATCTAGCTCCGCTTGACAGTGCAAATCTCTGCTCTATGCTAAAATCTGAAATCAGCATCTTATTAACATGTTTAATGTTTTAGGGCTGGGGGTCATTCTGTGAATTCCGACACGCAAATATGCAACGTTTTTCATTGGTTACTACACAGTTACTACCTTCTGTTGTAGCAACCATAAAGAATATCGCACTCGAAAGAAACAAGAGTCAATAGCTACGTTTTTCATTGGTTACTACACAGTTACTACCTTCTGTTGTAGCAACCATATGTTGATGGCGAGTTCTATAATAAGTACAGTAAATGCAACATTATACTTGTAGAGTTCAGTGAAATTGTGGCTTTCATTTTTTCTTGACATTAAAAAACTATATCTAATTTCTCCCTTGCGAGGGAAAAACATTAAACATGATTTAATGTTTTTCCCTCTCAAGGGAGAAATTTAAACTGATTATATGTTTTACGATGTTTACAGGAGAAAATATTATACAATAATAATCAACAATGACTAGAACCTCATAATTACCAAGTATACGATCGATACCAATCATTATAAATTCGTATCAGGAGGTTTCGACTTGGGTTTTTCAGTAACGAACCTTTTTCGACTTCCATGAACATTCGGTAGGGTGGAAAGAAAACAAGGTTTCCTTCGTATTTCGATTCTCGATCACCGGAAAACCTGTTCGCCTAGTTTATACTGGTACCTGGGCGGTTAAAAATGGAACGTTTCATCACAAAGCGGCCGAAAAAGTTATGATGTAATCAACGTTTTACTTTGTACGTGTAATATAACATTCGGGTGATCCTTTTAAAAAAAAACTCCGGGGTTCGTTGTACTACGACGGCGATTTCGAGTGTTTGAAAAAAAAATACTAATGGACCGCTTTACAGCAATCACTCGGACGTTTCAGGTGCTTGGGAGGAGAAAGGTAAAAATTATTGGTCTCGTTATACACGTGTTATTGCCCCTTCAGCGTAATTTCCTCCGGTGTAACAACAAACCAATTACATTACGGCTCATTTCCAACGCTCGTTTGATGGTTCTGAATCATCGCCTGACCCAGATGGCTCATTGTTTGAAATGAGAGGTGGTCACTTTGAGCAACTGATTAGTGACGAGTTAACGTCAATACATCGGGGTCTTGCAATGTGACGCTGTCCAGGAACTGGAAATACTTGGATATGAGACAACAGCTAGGTGTGGAGAGTTACCCTGAATCTTCGGGTACACTCTTGAAATGTACGTTCAATGGAATTGGGCTGGTAATCAGAAGAATGGAGACATTTGAACAATAATAATGTGACTATTATTTTCATAATATATATTTATGTACCTAATATAGTTTTGGTTTATTATTTTCAATAATGAACCATTGGAATCGAGCATGAAAAAAAAAGAAAAAAAATTAACCCCCACCCTCAAAATTTGATGGTTTCCGCTTCAAGGTACGTAGAATCCGAAAATGCAATAAAAAAATTTCTGTCCGCCCGCCGTAATTCGCACTTTTGTTAGTTACCATGAACCAAAATTAATTAAATTTGGTTTGTAGGTCCCATTTGGGGTCTAGTTGGTCCTCGAAGCTTGGCGTTAATGTCAGTCATCTCTAAGGGGTGAAAAATAGGGGTTGGAATTTTCGGAACGCCGTTATCTCGAATTTTTCCAAGTGTTTAAATAGTTCTCAAACTTGGGAGTTTTTTGGGACCACCCGGAGCATTGTACCATTTGAGCATTGTATTGTTCCATTTGATAAATGATGGCCCTTTTGGAATTTGTTGATAGGTACTTTTGTAACTTGAATAAACGTTATGTTTCATGAATAACAACAATTATGAAATGAAATTCCCGGGCTGGCTCAATACTCGATTTAGGGCATCTATACAGGTAAATTATTACACAACGGTTATTATTTCTAAATTATTACACAACGGTTTATTATTGTATAAATTATTACACAACGGTAAATTATTACACAACGGTTTATTATTTACCTTATTCTTCATGAATATCTACGAAAAATGATGAATGAGAAATGGTTGAATTATAGAATCCCGCGCACTTCTATGAAACTTTAATTCCCGGGCCGGCTCAAGTACTCGATTTAGGGCTTTCCTGGAAGGAACTCGAGGGTATTGACCACAGTGATCTACGCAGAAGGGGCATCTATACAGATAAATAGCAAACCGTGGTGCAATGATTTGCAGCGTTTTTATTTTATTATAACATTAGAACATCTAGGCTGGGATTCGAACCCATAAACTTCAATAACAGAGAGTAGAAGCAGATTTCATTCATATCATTTAATGTTTACATATATCGGTGCTCAACAGAAAAGAAATAGGAACTGAAGGAACATCCCGAATATCCACTAGTCCAAGTTACTCTATCTCATTCTTCCTATTTCCTATCCATGATTGTTGATGGTATGTCTGCTTGGGCGATCGAACGAAAAGCATTATTTTTATCGGAAGGTCTTCCGAGCTGGACATAATCGCAGGACAACGAGCGGAAGACGGCTCGGAATCCGGATGAAATATTCAACGGGACCCATCCAATCGATATCCATGCAACATAAACCCCGTGTTTCGATCCCAAGTCTCCAAATCGGATGAAACGCAACGCGAAGCTCATTTTTTGTCGAGCACCCAAAGGTTCTTTAAGCCCTTTTCATCGGCCTTGTTTATGGGCGGTGTTTGGCGTATAGCAGTGGAATGATAAGGATCTCTAATACGTCTCCCAGTCTTGAATCGTCTCTCAGGCTCGTTTTTATTTTGTTCTTTCGTTTTGCTTTTCTCTATTTTTTCTTTTTCTTTCGTGAAATAATCGGCTTGCGCCGAAGAGAACGAGTCAAGTCCGGAAATCGAAACCCGAAACTTGAGCCTTCAAAAATCATCTTCGGCTGCGCCGGGCGAGTGGGTGCAACCATTCATTCTTCCTGAGTCAATAATGAGTTGCGTTCTCCAATCGGGTGAATGGTGTGAGCAATGTCAAAGCCTTTTCAGGTACAGTAGAAGTTGCTTAGTAGAAAGGCGGTTAAAGGAATAAGTCGGATATAAAGAACCAGTCAGGTCCCGATCGGCTGAATGTAAACACACAGTGACTTGGCCTGTTACAGTGATCAAAAGGTCGGTTATAGCGAGCAGTTTTTGAGTTTTTGGGTGTTAAAAGTCGGCAAAATAGGTAAAAAATGGCTGAAATCTCCCAAAAATGGTATATTTATGCATTCACCGAAAGTGGTACCTATTGAACGATGATCCGAAACAGAAGATAACCTACCTATCGGTTTTAATGAACACTTCCTCAAAAAAAATTAATCATAATTAGGTCAATTCTGGGGGTCACAATTCGCAAGTATCGCTAAAAAGATTTTGAAGAAAACTGTCATTTTCGCTCCGATGGTAAACTTGCGCAACTCCGCTTGATCAGTTCTCTTACAGATTTTCAGGTGTCCAGTCTTCAGAACTACGGTAACAAGCCTGTGGATCAGCACGGTGCTTATGTGTGTGAATGCTTACTGCGGTACTACAGTTCTACCTACGAGTATTATCAAGAACATCGTATGGTTGTATTAATGCGTGTGAACCCTCCCAGACAATTTGTTGTTCTTTTGCGAAATTCTAAAGCTGGGTTCACATTGACGCGTAATCGACGTAAAGCGCGTAAAATTCAAAGGCCGCAAAGGTTCGCGTAAAGCGTGTAAAAACAACAAACCATTCACATGGGCAACACTAGTTACGGACGTAAAGCGCTTCGTGCTCCAGCCTTCGCATGCGCAGAACCCACAAGCAGATCCGTAAAGCGCGTAATCTTGATTTTTCGATCTTGGACACTCTGGTTCAAAATCGTCACGCGTAAAGAGGGTAAACCTGATGGGCCAATCAAATTCAATTACGCGTTTGAGTTTTGCGCGTTTGACGTCGATTACGCGTCAATGTGAACCCAACATTAGTTCAATACAGCGTTAACTGACAAGATAATTCAAACATTACATAAATGTATATATATATATATATATATATATATATATATATGCAGTTTTGCAAATGGCCGGTCATTTATTGTGAATTTCATGAAATACCTACAGTAGGTACCTGTCACACGTCTTTCTACTCAGAAATATGGATTAATACACACTATAAAACATTGCACAGCCTTTCAAAGTTCCCTCAAATTCTATGATCATTATAATGTAGCTTGCATATCGATCAGATCAATTTTCATTTCATTTGAGAAAAGTAAGTAATACTTACTTATTACAATTACTATAACATCACTACACATTACGCAGTAAGACTGGAATTATTAGAATTCGTCTAGAACTCATCCATCTGCATTCATTTATAGATGGTAAAACTTTACATAAATAAAAATGGGTGTTTGAGGCTGCAGGTTTTATCATACACATATTATAGTACCTGGTTGGGTATTCACCGCTGTAACAGTAGGCACTGTACTGCCATCAGCACCGGAAACAGTGCGTTACCGGGGAGCACGGCAAAATACCGATAATCTATGATTAAACTTTGATAATCTAAGATAATAATATAAGATCAAACTTTGGGTCTAACTACGTGAAATTTCATCATTCAGGTACCATTCGCTTCAGGCAAGTTGAGATGCAAGAAACTATGGGAATAAAGGAACAGAGCCTATAACATAATTATGTACAAAATACCTAGAGGTAAAGGAGTACAGATATTATGTACCTAGTGTAGGTAATCATCCAACTACCAACCAAAGAAGTTTTTGGAAAATATGTTTTGTGAATGCCTCTGGACACACTGTGCGACGTTGATGGGTCAAAATGAGATACATAGCCAAAAAGATATGGTAGATATAATAGTCGAAATAGAGTTCATACCTAGCCTGAAAATTACTCCATTTGCTATATTTATGCGATTGCTATTGCTCTACATAGTATTTGATATCCTATTTGACCTGCAGTGGTGCTATCGACAAAATAAAATACGTTGATTGGAAAGACGACCCGAATGAATATAAGAAAATCTCGAGTTTTCTAATTAGGGTTGAAGCGGCAGAGGAGTCTTTAATAGGCGTCGCGTCCTACCGCCGTCACACCCAATAATAGATGAGCTCGAAATAACCGACTGATCCCGTCATTACGGCTATTGTTCTAGCCCTATGGAAAGAATAAAACACCTGGATGGACAAAGTGGGCGATCGAACTGGCGACTCGGAAATCAGAAGGAACAGAACGACGAATTGTTCTTTCATGTTCCCAGGCATCTTATAACAGTTCGTCTCCTTTGATATTCCGTAAAAGTTCTATTTCCAGAGGTTTCCTAGTGGACGCTTGTAGGTGAGGTTGCTCGTCACTAACTATAGATACAGATCTTTAAAAGAGAGCGGCATCGACGGTCTGAGGTTTTCTGCTCTGTACGGCGCTCCGATTAGGCAGAACCCGCACGACACCCCTTTCTTCGCCACAGTCACCTGCTAAGCTCCTGTCCGGAGTACACCTCCGGTACGTCGGGCGGATCTATGGAAAACCTTACTTAATCCGACCACAGCTGATCAAAACGCGTCATTGTGGATCCCAAAATTAGAACGACATTTCAATTTCTAATAAACTACAAGTTTTGTACATCCTGGTACAGCAAAAGGAGTATCAATTACCAACGGACAACGTGCAAATGATTCCCTACAAGGGAAGATTATCATTTTCAGATAGTAGAACATGATTATGGCTGCAGCTAGCGAGATAAGATGAGTAATATTATCAAAATGATCATGTTTTGAGGTTCGACGACGATTCCAACTATTTCAAACCAAAAACTCCAATCAAAGTTTCTTTTGGAGAAGAATTTATCAGTTTTATGGTTACGCAAAATCTGGCATGAACCAGAGCACGGCGGCTTTGCAGGTGGACTCGTCACGGTGAAATTGATTCAGCGCGGTACTAATAGTTATAATTTCAAACCTTCATTACCGACTTTTCTTCGAAGCATTCGAATAATTAGCATTGAATTAATTGAATAAATAAGTATGAATTATTACAGTAGTTCGAATAATTATTTGAATAAATCAAGGGAGACTGAAATCCTACTTATGTGAGTCGACCTCAGGACAATCTTCAAAAAAACTTCATGGAAAAACATTGAATCATGGATATGTTTTTGGGCGCTGTATTTTCGTTCACTAGGTACTTACTTTATGTAGCTGCACGTAGACGACCACTATTCGGATCTAACAAATTCCAACATCATCATCATCATCATTTCATTATTAGAAGGCACATTTTTAGGTGCTACCTTCCAATCGCTAACTTCCAATTCGTTCAATAAAATGGTTTGTGCTCATTCACCAAATGAAATAATATCGCAGAACAACCAACTCGATTTCATACAGCCATGCATGATTATTATCATCAACTTCAGGGCCTTACAGTGCGGTTGGTGTCGAATTCTCAGGATGGAATCTACTTTCATTTTAAAAAATAATATAACTAACTGCGCATACCCCATTGTTTAGTATAATCCGTAGATGTGGAGATAGTTTCATTGTTTCGCTGGGTATTGTCGGTAACTACACACGCACATCTCGAAATTGTTTATCGGTTGCAGCGTTACATTTTTTTCGGTCGCAAATTTTAGAATGACCCCCCAGGGCAAAAACATATCCATGTTAAAAAGTAGAAAGGCTCTAATTGTAGAGTCATAAGTACACTCTGATACTAGACGGAGTCATGTAATTGGATATTCTCAGAAGTTCGATATTGGAATACGCAATATGTAAGAATACTGGAAAATTAGGAGGTCGCCATGATGGACCGAGTCCAAGCTCAGCCACTAGCTCAGGACTAGTTTATAGAGATCGATCATGGTACTGGGAAATTGGTTCGGAAATTCACGAAGTTTGGTGTAAATTTCCAACAAACTATAGGTGTCTGAAGACAACACGTTTGTGATTCCCAACCGGGAACAAGCCGCACCTATCCTTCGTATTTCAGCACATTAGGACTGTTACTATATAAGTTTTAAAGGTACTGAGCACAAGAATGTGAGCTATACAACTGAAATGAAAAATGATACACCGATGTGAGAGCATTGGCAACGTTTTTCAAGTAGGTAGTATATAATACATACCCACCTACTAAAACATATTAAAATCCATACAATAGTAAAACCGCCTGTAGCAAATTGATTTATTCATTTCCCACCAAGAGAAGGTCCGTCACACGCAAATGAACTCAGAATTGAAACATGAAACTCAACAACCATGTAGGTACAACTGAAAAAACGGAGTTATTCAAAAATAGTCTATTTCCACTAATACATGAAAAAACGAAATATGTATACACTGTTATAACAGTTTCGGTTATTGTTTGTTACTGACGATCGTTTGATCACCGAAACCGGTATAACAGTGTATTATTCGCGTTTTTCGTGTATTAGTGGAAATAGACTGTTTTTCAATAACGCCGTTTTGGTTTATTATTTTCAATAATGAACCATTGGAATCGAGCAAGAAAAAAAAAATTCTTACCCCCCTCAAAATTTGATGGTTTACGTTTCAAGGTACCCATGTAGGTACCCAAAACTGCAATAAAAATATTTCTGTCTGTCCGCCGTACGCCATACGCCGTACGCCGTACTACGTACTGGACACTTTTCTTAGTTACCATGAAAAAAAAATTGATGAAATTCGGGTTATAGGTTCCGTTCGGGGTCTAGTTGGTCCTCGAAGCTCGACGTTACTGTCAGTCATCTCCAAGGGGTTCAAAATAGGGGTTGACATTTTCAGAACGCCGTATCTCGAAAACTTTAGATTTAAGGGTATGGTTTTTTTACGATATTAAATTTTTCGTGAGCTAAACAATTTTTTGAGACCACCCGGAGCATTGTACGTCCAGCCGTTCGTGTGCACCAAAATGCTTCGTTAACACGATCCGGAATCAAACGGTATAAATCCGGCCGGGATTTCATCACTAAGGAGCACCTGATTATAATCAAGGATGGCTGTATGAAGTCGAGTTGTTTGTTCTGCGATATTATTTCATTTGACAAGTGATGGACTATTGGATTTTGTTGGTAGGTACTTCTGAAACTTGAACAAACGTTGAAGTATTATTGATGGGTAAATTATTACACACCGGCAAATTATTACACAACGGTAAATTATTACACAACAGTAAATTATTACACCACGGTAAATTATTACACAACGGCTCATCTACCCAGAAGGGGCTGGATTTTGTTGGTACTTTTGCAACTTGAGCAACCGTTGAAGTATTATTGATGGGTAAATTATTACACAGTGGCAAATTATTACACAACGGTAAATCATTACACAACGGTAAATTATTACACCACGGTAAATTATTACACAACGGTAAATTATTACACAACGGCTCATCTACCAAGAAGGGGCTAGATTTTGATTATAGGTACTTTCGCAACTTGAACATCCGTTGAAGTATTATTGATGGGCAAATTATTACACAACGGTTCATTATTCTATCACCGTAGAAGGGGAACCTATACAGGTAAATTATTACACAACGGTTTAGGTAGGTACCTAGTAACGAGTACGGGGTTAGGTACTAACCTACGGAGGGTCCGCGATCTACATAATATGTATAGAATAGTACACATATAGACGGGTTATCTATACAGAGAGCTGTGATCTGTAACAGGAGGGTATTCTGTACACAATAATAAACCGTTGTGCAGGGATTTGCAGCGTTTTTTCTGTGAAATGGGTTTCCAAGATTTCTTCGCGAGTGACTTAATTCGTAGGTACAACTCTTTGAACAGATTACCGTTTCTTTTCGAAGAGAAATAGGATTTCAATTGAAACTCAAAATGACTTTCGAATTGTTTTCTTTCTAAAAATATTATCTACTGTCCAATAAGGTGCATGACATTATAAAGCTATTTGGCGTACAGCTCGTAAAACCTGAGTGCCTTCGGACACTTTAGAAGTCGATAGAGACGAACCTCTCGGAAATTCGTACACAATTCGAAGAGAAAGGGAAAATGAAAATCGACTTGCAAAGAAGGAGAAACTGATTGATGGGCGAGATAGCGATGGGTTAGGAGTATTAGACAAGCTATGGCTCGGCGAGTGGGGGTTAGCTCCGAGAGTTTACCGAGGCGGCGCGGGGACTAATCACGATTGTGAAAGGGCTCATCTTCCGATGGGAGGATCGTGAAGGAAGAAGTCGGTAAGAAGAAGAAGACGAAAAAGAAGAAGAAGAGGAAGAAGATGCCCCGCAGGTTGTCTCGGGTGAGAGTGGTAGAGCACGCTCTACTAAGTGACAACATGTAGGCTTTCACATGAAGCGTCTCTTTAAGATAAGGACCATCCTCATCAGCCCAGTCTTTTACAGTGGTGTAACACTCCGCCCTGTGTCGGCTGAGTGATGGTCTCTAATCGGCTAACATGAAAGTAAGTGTACGCATCTCTGCCGAATGAAACGATATCACCTAATATTGCTACAATAAATTCGTTTTCACACGATGTGATAACCGACGTGATTCATCTCAATCCTTGACGCCCCACAAGCGAACCACTAGCAATCAACTACCACGAACATTTTTTGTGGTTTTTGAAGTCAAAACGGTGGTTCCGGAACTTGGTACACCTCAACGCTTCGATATAAAATCGATTCCAACCACTTACGTGACCAAATTCGAACTAATCCGCTGAATTCACAATCCGCGACAACCTTCAAAACCCGAGTCAAAATTATTAACACACCGTAACCATAAGTGAGAAGAGAATAATTATATAAATACCTGCCACTGATGCTAAATCGGAACATTCATCGACCAGCTAATACCAGCCTCAAGTAAATCAGAGCCAAACCTTCCACCTGTATCACACAGTTCGATCTGTCCGGCCACTTCCGCGTTCACGCTTGCGTACAAGCTCTCATACCAAATGAGGATTACCCAGGAATCAACATAAGATTACTGAAATACTACTTTCAGGACTTCTGATGAGTTTATTCTTCAGCACTATTATGACCATCCCCAATGAATTGGCAATGAGTGATGACTACGACAAGATGGTGATGACATCAATTTCCCCAACACACTAATGTATCTTCATCTAATATTAAAACAATAACCTTACGTAACTGAATGAGCGGTGCTTTGTTAGAAACAGATTACTTCATACGTTAACCGAGGTGCTATAATGGCGCTGATAACCTCAAAGGCGCCTTAGTGAGATAAGAATTTCGACTACTAAACGTAGAAAGTGACATTATTGTTTCACGACAATCGGAGGAACTGAAATATCCCATGCTCAAACGTACGATTAGCAAAAAAAAAAACAGAAAATTTCGTTGCATCTAGCGACTGACAAGATTCCTAAAAACTTTCTCTAACTGTAAGGTTTCCGCCGTAATAGCAGTTTTATCAATTTCATCAGAGCTGCGATTTGAAATCACACTTGAAAGTGAGAAAACATTTCAGACAAAATCCCCCATCGCGTATTTTGGAATAAACTGAGAAGAAGAATTTTGGAAGGCTCTTCTTGGTATTTGGTCAGAAGGTACAGAATATAATACAGTGAGATGGGTGAATAGGAAATAAATTCAAAATGCATTGCAGTTTTGGAAAAATTCATTGGTGGAACCGCGCCCCTGAGTAAATTATTCGCTATATACATAGCATGAATAGTTTTACATCAGAATCACCGCTACCGTTGTATTTCTGGTCCAACTAGGTACTAATGATTGTATTCGCCCAAGCGTTTGGCGCCAGATTTTCCCGTCGGGAACCGCAGCCACGCCCAAATATATATTATCAACTACTAACATCGGGAGTTGAGAAGAAAAATCGCTGGCCGTCGAAAACAATAGTAGTTATCTCGCGTTTAGTTATCAAGAAAGCAAACAGAGTTGGTGATACTGGGGGGACTCGGGAGATAATAAAGAATGCAAACTGCCGTTGCACGACACGCCCAGATGAACGTTACGCATCATGTCAGCACTCGGTAGGTATGGTGAGGTAGGTAAGTGATAACTGCTAGATACTATTCAATGATTTCGTTCATTTTCTGCTGGTTTCCCGATGTTTCAGAAGCAGTTGAATGTTTCGGGAGTAGAAATGATCAAAGCAAATAATATTCAGACATCGACATCCGAATCCTCAGTACAAGAGCGTCGCAATAATCAATGAATAGAAGTTCCGAAGTGTTTACGCCAGATGTGTGTGAATAGTTTTTGCTGAATTTTGCTGAAACTCTGTATGCAGTGACGTGAAAAATTTACCTACTGATTCCCTTGAAGACATATTTTTCTTTTTAATTTTCTTATTTCTTTGAAATACTTCCAGATTACATACATCATAGTATACAAATGGTGCTCATTTAAAATATACGTCCTAAGAGCCCTTTCCAGGCTCCTCTTCCAGAATTGATATCCAAATTGATATTATCAACGTAGGATACGCATAAATTCAACTGCAAGTACATAAAGCCTTCACTCGTAGGTATTCGAGAAACCAAACGTTTCTTCAGTAGAGAATAGAAAATAAATACTTAATATATAAGAAAAATATATATATAATCCCGTACTCATTACTAAGTACCTACCTAAACCGTTGTGTAATAATTTACCTGTATAAGTTTCCCTTCTACGGAGATAGAATAATGAACCGTTGTGTAATAATTTGCCCATCAATAATACTTCAACGGTTGTTCAAGTTGCAAAAGCACCTATCAACAAAATCCAGCCCCTTCTTGGTAGATGAGCCGTTGTGTAATAATTTACCGGTGTGTAATAATTTACCGTTGTGTAATAATTTGCCACTGTGTAATAATTTACCCATCAATAATACTTCAACGGTTGTTCAAGTTGCAAAAGTACCTATCAACAAACTCCAGCCCCTTCTACGTAGGTGCTATAATGAACCGTTGTGTAATAATTTACCGTTGTGTAATAATTTTCCGGTGTGTAATAATTTGCCGGTGTGTAATAATTTACCCATCAATAATACTTCAACGTTTGTTCAAGTTTCAGAAGTACCTACCAACAAAATCCAATAGTCCATCAATTGTCAAATGAAATAATATCGCAGAACAAACAACTCGACTTCATACAGCCATCCTTGATTATAATCAGGTGCTCCTTAGTGATGAAATCCCGGCCGGATTTATACCGTTTGATTCCGGATCGTGTTGACGAATCATTTTGGTGCTCACGAACGGCTGGACGTACGATGCTCCGGGTGGTCTCAAAAAATTGTTTAGCTCAAGTCAAATTTAATAACGTAAAAAAAACCATACCCTTCTATCGGAAGTTTTCGAGCTTCGGCGTTCTGAAAATTTCAACCCCTATTTTGAACCCCTTAGAGATGACTGACAGTAACGTCGAGCTTCGAGGACCAACTAGACCCCGAACGGAACCTATAACCCAAATTTCATCAAGTTTGTTTCATGGTAACTAAGAAAAGTGGCCCGTACGGCGTACGGCGTACGACGGACGTACAGAAATATTTTTATTGCAGTTTTGGTTTCTACATACCTTGAAACGTAAACCATCAAATTTTGAGGGGGGTAAGAATTTTTTTTTTTTTTTTCTTGCTCGATTCCAATGGTTCATTATTGAAAATAATAAACCAAAATATATATAAAGATTACTGATGTTCTTGCCTTTGAAAGGTTTACTGTCAGCACGAACAAAAAACAAGCACCTAAATACCTTATCAGTTTTAACTCTATGTTAACGTTGGAAAACTGAAGCAGGTTGGAACAAATTTGCTCCGTCCCCTTCATTCTGAGATGTCAACATAAGATGATGGGTTATTTAACAAGAATCACAAGTAAGTGGGAGCTGAGGAGGTGTTAATTATCAGCTTAAATAGGGGCGCACCCGAAAATGGTAGGGTGAATTATTTTACATAACGAAGGGGAAGACACACACACACATTACGAGTACGGGTTTTACATTACGAGTATTGGATTTTGAACGATCCTTGTGGAGGAGAGGGTTTGTAAAGACTGGGGTTCGCTTGGTAGGCACGAAATCCGGCAAGTGTCGCTACATCTGGCATCGAAGGTAAAACAGTGTCAAGTTGAAAGTTCCTTTAGGGTATACGGGTGAAGGGGACAGGGGGATTCTCATAGACTTGCAAGCGGCTGCCTCGCATGCAAATCGACACGATTGCATAAGTCACGGCCCCGGCAAAGAACATCTACATTTCAAACGCACAGGGAACGATGAGGTGGACGAGGACTGACTACGGTCAACGGATGTTTCCTATGGACGATTTTCAAGGTCTCCCTCTGGAGATAAGCGCTAGAGCGTCAAACGTCAATCTGTACGATTCGAGCAGGTTTTACCAAGGTCATTAAGGGAATAACCCAATACCATATAAGAATTGCCCCCCCCCCCCCCCCCCCACCCACCCAAGAAAACTACCCTACAGTGTTTTAAACCATTCACACTGTTTTGGTTTATTGTGCTCTGAATAACACGCCTATGTAATCGCTCAGCAAAAAATTTTTATAACACCCCCTCAAAATTTTTTCTTTTACGTTTCAAGGTGCGTAGATTCCAAAAATGCAATGTGGTTCACGGGAATAGACCCAAAAACAAACGGACATAACTCGAGATGTATAAGACGTACAAACATTTTATCTAAATTTTCTGGTAGGTAAATTAGTGCCGTTTTAAGTTTAAAAAATTACAACAACCATACGGCGCCCGTCTGGTTCTTAGCACGAAGCAAGTCTGTTGAGAAAGTTTTGGTTAACACGCTGTAGCAAGTCCTCGCCGATTAACGCAATTTCGGTCTAAAAAAATCGTTCTTTCGCACACATGCGCTCCATTTGGGCCTTAGTTGTGTCCCGAATCTTTGCAGCCCGATTGGAATATATCCAAGGGTCTTATGGGTGAAAAATGGGGGCAAAATGGGGCTTTTTGATGTTTCAGTAACATGAGCTTTTGAGGTAGGTATCGTTTTCCATTTTTTTTTTTTTTTTTTTTTAGGGCGAGGAGACCTAATATGAAGTCGATTTTGACAGAGTAGTGGAAAATTGAGGTTCTAACGAAGTTTCAGCCTTCAATTTACGTTAAAATTTGGTCTAAAATCTTCGTTCTTCCGCAAACAGTCTGGTTCCTCATTTGGGAACACTTTTGGCACCTAGTTGTGCTCCGAAGCTCCAGCCCGATCAAAATACACCGAGGGGTGTTACGGGTGAAAAATGGGTGTTAAAATAGGGGTTTTCGAGGTTTGTTTTTTACGTTTTAGTGAACATGAGCTTGTGAGGCATCGTTTTCCACGTTTTTTAAGGCGAGAAGACCGAATATGAAGTTGATTATGACCAAAGAGTGAACATTTAAGGTTGTAACGAAGGTTCAGCTCCCAAAATTCATTTTTTATGAGTCAAAAACCTGGGAAATTGTCTGAAATCATCTTAAACTTGTGTAATAACACTAGAAGTAGTTTCAACATGGGATCAAGATAATTAGGTGGTATCAATGATCAAACATAATTCATCAAGAATAGGAGCCTAATTCGTGTTTTTGGAGGCCAAAATTGGTGGAAACCACCAACAATAGCTATTTCAATCATTGCACATGAAAGGAACAATAAACGTATTTCCTGCATTTCTGTAGGTATGTACAGTAGAATAATAAACCCATGTTACAAGAACTTTGCAGCGTTTTTTCTCACTCAACCATCCCCTTATGCACAGCTCTGTGGTATGAATACGCACTAGATCGATCTCTTTTCTCAAAAATTAATTAATTACAACAAATCCAGGGAACACAGGGGCAAAAAATTCGATTTTAGTGCATTTTCTACTTCATAAACTCAAAACTGATCCACGTTTGTCAAAAATACATCCAATTCATCCTTCTGTCGGCATTACAAACGTTTTGGCGGAATTTGGTACTTCCCATCATCTAACCAAGGTGTGACACATTAGTCTGGAAGGACACATAATACAAGCATTTATAAATGTATCAGCACAGATTCAGAATGCTGTAAAACGAATTTGAAACGAAATGATTTTCAGTAATAATTCATGAACTGAACTTTTGGACTCAATACAAAATTTTGTATCTGTTCTCAAATAAAATGTTCCCGTTTCCCGGAAAATTGTTAGCACAAAACACCAGTACGGTTCGTACTGATGGAACTATCACCTATTTGAGACAACCTAGAAGACATGTGACTTTCATTAGTTTAATTAGTAATTTTTATTAGTTACCTCATAATTCTGAAGTATCTTACTCATAATACTGTGCTGACGTATTAGAAGTACGATTAATCTCACCAACCTGAAACACAGCAAAAACACAACATAAATTAATGTTAGTTCGCTCTAAATAACTCATTAAAAGCTAGGGCCGATTATAAAACTCTTGGTCATTCCGAATGAATAGGTGGGCTATGCAAAAACTGGCCAGTGAAAATGATAAATGCCAAAGGCAGCAAGTGGACGACAGGTTAGGTGGTGTTGATGATTTGTTACATAAATATTTACAGTCAAAAGTAGGAAGCATGGAACAGGGGATGATTTTTGGATTTTTCAAAATTTCCTTTACCCGTTATCGATAGACCGCTCAACCGACCTCGCTCTACCAAACGGAAGATGTTACTCGGACACCGACAAGGAGAGATCTCCGCATCTTCCTCAGTTGATGTCCAGTGCTCTGTTGAAATTTTACTGAACCAATATTAGTGAGCCAGTTTTCAACTCTCCGGTTACTAAGATAATAAAATTATGGTCACAAAGTAAAGTTTACAAGGAAAATTTTGCAAATGAATATTACATAATATTGCAGTTCATTGTTGGATTATGATTAAATATCTATAATCAAGGGGATTTAATGAGTATTGCCTCTTGGTTAGCGATCTACACAGTAAGCGAAATGAACCGGATTTTCTTGGCCAATTACCAAAGCTCGTTACTGAAACTAGTGAACCAAAAAATGTCTCCCCCCAAGGTGTGCAGGTTAGCTTCTTCGTATCACTTAGATTCCTATAATCCGTTCAGTTTAGTAGATATATACGGTGTGAACAGTAGGTATCCTAACTAGGTAGCGCCAAACCGGACAAGGTATCCATGAGGAATAACTGTTTGAATAAGAGCTCGAGTTTTAAAAAACGCTGCAAATCATTACACAACGGTTGATTATTTACTTGTATAGATGCCCCTTCTGCGTAGATCGCTGTTTTCTGTGGTCAGTACCTACCCTCGAGCTTCACCCAGGAAAGCTCTAAATCGAGTACTGGAGCCGGCCCCGGAATTACATTTTTATAAAAATTCCCGGGATTCAAGAATTCGATCATTAATAAACTTGCTCATGAAGCATAAAGTACGTTGAAGTTACAAAAGCCTATCAACAAAATCAAAGAGAGCCATCATTCTTCAAATGAAATAATATCACCGAACAACCATCTCTACTTCATACGGCAATCCGTGATTATAATCAGGTGTTCCCTAGCGATGATATCTGGGCCGGATTTATACCGTTTTATTCACGATCATGTTGACAGACCTCTTTTTGCAAAAAAATGACTGGACGTACAATGCTCCGAGTGGTCTCAAAAAATTATTTAGTTCAAGTTCAATATTTTAAAGGGTAAAAAAAACCATACCCATCTATTGAAAGTTTTTGACGTTCTGAAAATGTCAACCCCTATTTTTCACCCCTTAGAGATGACTGAAAGTAACGCCGAGCTTCGCGGACATACTAGACCCCAAACAGGACCTACAAACCAAATTTCATTACTTTTGGTTCATGGTAACTAAGAAAAGTGCGAAGTACGGCGTACGGACAGAAATTTTGGTTTATTATTTTCAATAATGAACCATTGGAATCGAGCATGAAAAAAAAAAATTCTTACCCCCCCTCAAAATTTGATGGTTTACGTTTCAAGGTATGTAGAATCCAAAACTGCAATAAAAATATTTTTGTCTGTCCGCCGTACGCCGTACGGGCCACTTTTCTTAGTTACCATGAATTTGGCTTATAATTTCAATAATGAACCTTTGGAATTGAGCATTAAAAAAAAATTGAACGCCCCTTCAAAATGTGGTGGTTTCCGTTTCAAGGTATGTAAAATCCGAAAATGCAATAAATCAATTTCTCTCCGTCCGCCGTACGCCTTAATTCGCACTTCTCTTAGTTACCATGAACCAAAATGAATGAAATTTGGTTTGCAGGCCCCGTTCGGGCTCTAGTTGGCCCTCGAAGCTCGGCGTTACTGTCAGTCATCTCTAAGGGGTGACAAATAGGGGTAGAAATTATCAGAACGCAGCAGCTCGAAAACTTTCAATAGAAGGGTACGGTTTTGTTTAACGTTTCTAAAGTGGTCTTGAACGAAAGAATTTTTGGAGACCACCCGGAGCATTGTAAGACCAGCCGTTCGTTTGCACCGAAAAGCTTCGTCAACATGATCGTGAATGAAACGGGTATAAATCCGGGCCAGGTACCATTGTTACGGATCGCCTGATTATAATCACAGATCGCTCTGTGAGGTCGAGTTGGATGTTCTGTGATATTATTCCATTTGAAAAATGATGGATCTTCTGGATTTTGTTGATAGTTCCTTTTGCAACTTGAACAAACGATGAAGTATTATTGGGTAAATTATTACACGAAGATTATCACATGAACTATTATTATAAACAAGGTAAATTATTACACAACTGTTTATTACACTATCTACGCAGAAGGGGCATCTATACAGGTAAATTACTAGACAACGGTTTATTATTTACCTCGCGCTTCATGAATAACTACAAATAATTAATTATTGAATTATTGAATCCCTCGCATTTGTATGAAACTTTAATTCCTGGGCCGGCTCCAGTACTCCATTTAACTCTTTCCTTGGAGGAGCTGGAGGGTTGGTATTGACCACGGAAAACAGTGATCTACGCTGAAGGGGCATCTATTCAGGTAAACTATAAAACGTTGTGTAATAATTTGCAGCGGATTCTTCGTATTTTGAAATGGAAACCATCAAAAAAGCCCCCCCATGCTCGATTCCAAAGGTTCATTACCGAAAATAATAAACCAAATAATACGCGAATCTACCGTTACTCCAACAGCAAATACCAAATACGTACATTTGAGAGCGCTGCCACTGAAACTTCCGTTACACACAGGCTCATTGTGGGTACTTTGTGCATAGGCAGAATCTATAATTATTTCAAACGTATGAAGATCATATTATTAAGGCACTGTCATGGGAACATCCTGCACGTTCCCTAAAAATTTCATCGTAACCGGACGTAAAATGTAGAAGTTATAACAATGTCACGTTTTCTCATGCGCAGACATTTGTTACTGTACTATCTTGATGGAATCTATAAATAACCGTTAGTCGACTGGTCCTAACATCCTCTTGAATTTTCAGCTCGTTTGGGTTGTTCTTCAAGAAAGTGGTATGGAGGTTACAAGGAAATGGTACAGACAGACGCACACTGAATGAAATGTGTTCCTTGAAGTAAAAAATGGGAATGGAATTTTGATTTGGAAGTCGTGAGAAAGATGTTATATACAACGGTTCTTAAACATCGGTAGTGAGGATACAAAATCAATTTCAGTTGGTATTCCCCCCAACACTCCCTGACTATTCAACACAGTTTATGAAATCTTCACTCCCTGATAAAATATAGGTGCCAACGTATTTTACATCATTCAAAGAACCAAGGAAAAAGCAGCTGGAAAAAGGCGAAACTACGATTAGGTATCACATAAAAATGCTGAAGGCGAGAGGAGTCCGTGAAAATAAATTAAAACTCCTTGCGCTGCTCGACTCGCTATCTACTGATCACTTGGACTTCCATTGCACTGCGCGCAACAAGCCGTTTTTACAACAAGTTTGATTTACTCGTTTTGATTACTTTTATTGACCACAGAGTCATTAGAGAATAACGCATTAAAAATAAGTGCCGTAAATAATACTTTGCATGGAACAGGTGAAGTATTTCGCGAGATTTGCTGATCGGGATTTGTCAGTTCGGACTATAAATCCGTCGTTTTATAATCGAAGTTGGAGGGAGGTGGTTGTCCTAGAACGTTTTTATTGAACAATAATTCTTGATTTGTTGGGGCGATAAAGTACGAGATGATAGATTCGGTGCATGGGGAAACCATAAAAATAAATTAATGTCAACATTTTCAATAGTACACTCATTTTCCCTTGAACAGTGTACGGTAATGATGATAGTAATAATGAACAAAGTATGGCAATAATGATCCCAAGTTATGTGTTAGGTTGACAGTGTGGCGCTGGATGTAGCCTCCACCGTTCCGTTCGATCATGGGCCAGGCCCAGTTCTTTAGAGAAGCACTGGATGGATGTAATGTGGGCATGCGGGTGAAAAGGGTTCCTATATCCAGGGTATGCGGACGATACCGTGCTGCTTGCCAGCTCCGCCCAGCTTCAGCCCAGTGAGCTTCAGTCGCTGCTGGATAGTACCTATGGACCAGGCGTGTCAGCAATTCGGCCTCAGGATAGATTTGGGCAAGACCAAGTCAATGGCCGTATCTAAGGCAGGTCCTAGGAGGTGCTCCTGACTGTAACGGGCAGCTGGAGCAGGTAGCTCGCTTTAAGTATCTGTTTCAGTGGGTATCGGAGGAATGTTGAGATGAGGACTCGTACTGAGATAGCCAGGAGTGCCTTCAATAGCACGAAAAGTCATTGCGCTGGAGGGTGATCAAGTGCTACGTACTCCCGATTGTTCTGCACGGGGTCGAGTCTTGGACTCTTAAGGCAGCAGACATGAAACGGCTCGAAGCTTTCGAGATGTGGTTAATTCATAGAATGTTGAGAATCCCGTGGACTGCTCGCTTGAGCAATGACTACATTCTGTACCAAAACAACTTGTCTCGAGAGCTGCTTGCTACTGTCAAGAGGCGTAAGGTGGCTTACGTTGGCCACATTATGCGCAACCCTAAGTGCGAGCTCTTGCAGACCATCATGTTGGACAAGATATCCGGAAGAAGGGGAGTTAGAAGGAAGTTGAATCGCCGTCGTGGCTGCTCAACATTCGGCACTGGAATGGAATCGCCAGCGCAGCGGATCTGTTTCACCTAGCAAGAGACAGGGACCAGCATAACCAAGTAAGCAAATTTGGAGAAAAAAATAGCTCCCTCAAGACAAAGTAGGTACTTTACTTAAACTATTGACGGTTTTCTACCTTTATCAGCCGTGGAAATCCAAATTTCAAGTGTATACCTACCTAGTCGTTTCAACATACACAAAGAACAATTTGGGGTGTAAAATTACCACCATTGTTGATGGTTCCACAAAAGATTTTCGAATTTTGAACAAACTTTACGCAATAAAAATTCAAATGACTGTTCAAAAGTCTACATGATTTTTTCTTTTTTCCAGTGATTTCAGTAATTTTTGGGACCCATCTTGTATATCCCAAAATAATTTTTAAACTCATCTTTGTGTTATGTACAAACGTTTAGGCATACATTGGAATATCATCTAGGTAAACTCGTATTCATATCATCTGCAGCAAAGACCTACATTTCAATTAAAATTTGAACATGGACTTGGAATGAGTAGACTTTGAATGTAATTTAAGAATTTTCACCAAACACAAGCCTTAAACTTGCTAGGTAACCACTTGCTAAAACTTATCTATTATTATTCCATAATCTTCATTAAAATGGCGATATGTAAATTATTATTACACAACATTTTACCAATTTCCTGCAGGTATATAATCATGGTCCTTCTCCGTAGATCACTGTTATCTGTGGTCAATGCCTACCCTCATCCCCCCCCCCCCCCCCGGAACGCCCTAAATCGAATGCTGGAGTCGGCCGAGCAATTAAAATGTCATAAATATGCGCTGGATTCAAGAATTATCCATCACGATTCACCGGTTTTTCATTATGACTGAGCCAAACTTGTTCAAGTAATGAATATGTGCCTCTCACAAAATCAAAAGCAACCATCATTCTTCAAATGAAATTGATACTATGGAACAACCAACTCCATTTCATACAGCCATGCGTATTTATATCAGCTGCTCCCTAGCAATGATATTTGGACTGGACATATAAGTACAGCTTCATTCACAATCATGTTAACGAAGTCAAATTCCAGTGCCTCACTGTGAACGAAAGGCTGGACGTATAATGCTCCGGGTGGCCTCAAAAAATCAGATCAATTTAAAAACCCAGAAAAAGCATATCTTTCAATTGAATGTTTTCGAGATATAACGGCGTTGAAGAAATGTCAACCCATATTTTGCATCCCTTAGAGATGACTGGCAGTAACACCGAGCTTCGCGGACCAAATAGTTCCCAAATTAATAGGATTCAGGATTCATTTCATTATTTTGGTGCATGGTAACGAAGAAAAATGCGAATGATACGGCGTACGGACAGAAATTTTTTTTAGTGCCTTTTCGGATTCAACAGGTAACTTGGAACGGAAACCATTAAATTTTTAGTGGGGTTAAAAATTTTTTTTTTCATGTCCGATTCCAAAGGTTCGTTATTGAAAATAATATACTAAAATCATTAGACGTCCTCATACCAGTGGTTTTAGTCCATTTCTACGGAGAACTATGTAGTGAAGTAGGTACCTATTATGTTTTTGTTGACCTTTGATGAAATAAACCTTCGAGCTCTCCGTAAATGACAATAAACTATTATCAACTAGGCAACAATGATAAATGTTATCATTTCGTACAACTACCTACTCTCGATCGACTTGAAGAATTTCCTATTTTGCTACCACCCACAGCGAATGATTTATTTGGTCATTAAAAGCATAATAATCATATAGCCTGTCGATGGAAACGTGTCTTTATTTTTCAAACGGTAAATCACCTAAGCACATTGGGTTTTAATTGCATTTCAGAAGCCGCTCATATAATCGCCACCCTGCAGCGCGGGGGCAAAAAGTCCTGGGAAATCCTACAAGCTGGTAACGGCAATTTATACTGTCCACGAACCAAACATTTTATCATAGGAGCGGGTAAAATAAATAACAAACCCAATAGGTTATGGAGTTCACGAAAGGCAACTGTTTCCCAGTTTTGCCAGCTGAACGCTCGATAATTTGTAGACATTTCTTTTTGATTTGTCTTTTTCGCCCATTCTGTAATAATATTAAATTTTTCACGACTGAAATGTTGACTTTTTTTTTACAATAAGGTTATAACTTAATTGTTATTTTCAATATCTCGACATATATTTCTCGTTCAAAACGGAGAGAATTATGATATTTTATATTCTATCGCGCTTAACTAGCCACCGAAACCGGTAGCTACCACTGATAATTTCATCTCTGATATTGATATGAAAGACTTGCAAGTTGGAAGTAGTCCGTCAGAAGCTGAAGGTTTTGGGTTGAGGAAGGTTCATGTGACAAGAGATATTGGTATTGCTGGAACAGGGAGGTTTCTCTTATGGCGAGTGTATCGAACTTCGATGTACTACATTTCAATGACAATACGGTGGCGAGGTGATTACGGTGGAGAAGGAGGAGCTACATCCTTAC
This sequence comes from Leptopterna dolabrata, assembly GCA_954871275.1. NCBI lineage: Eukaryota > Metazoa > Arthropoda > Insecta > Hemiptera > Miridae > Leptopterna > Leptopterna dolabrata. The sequence goes on from OX940977.1 coordinate 26,206,750, forward strand.
AAGGATCACCCTGATTGAGGGTAAGGTGAAGAAGCGGGAAACAGGACTGGGAACAGAACCCGGCGCGGAGGATCTACAAGCTGATAAAGATCGGGTCTGGACCGTGAGAATAGATGCACACACTGATAGGCCTATCTGCTACCGCCCTACTGCCATCCTAGGTCTTCCCCTTAATGAGCCTTCCGCAGCAATTTCAAACTGTTTGCGTCTCCCTCAAGAACCCAATATAGTAAACTGTATTTGGGATCAACCGAATAATCAGCTGCGATCAATGACGTCAGGTTGAACGACTATGGCTTTACTTCCCGTCAGAGGCGGCTCTAGTGGCCAAGTGTGGTAAGTAAACATATTGCGCGGCCTGCATCAAGCCTGATGCATAGTAAGTACAGGCAAGCCCGACGTGCAGTGGGATGTAAGGCCACCTTACCTGCAAACCATCAAGCCGAATGATTGAATAGTAAATAAATTTCATATTGTTCACTCGGTAAAAGGGGCTTGTGGATCTGGTACAAAAATGACCAAAAGTTGGGAGTAGGGAAGTATGTACATTTCCCCAGCGTGAGGCCACTCACAGTACGATGTTCTGTGTATAAACAACCCAATGAATTGGATGTGATTCGTCAGCCCGACAAAAATGGGATAGTCACGGCAATTATAGTGGTGCGGATGACGACATTTGATAAAGTCTAATAATGGATTTGTAACAAAAAAGGGTTTAAATTCAACAGCAAATTTCAAACGACCAATTTAGTTAATTTCCAACCAATTAGTGAAGGCAGTCGGAGGAAAAGCCCCTAGAATGGCTGTTTACTTTAATTTTTGCTTCAACGACAAATTAATTAGGTTACCAAAAAGTACGCCAAAACCCTTTTTTTGGTTTAATGTGCCTGAATAAAGAAGAAAGAATATAATAGATTGCATAAAAACAGATATATACTACTGATCGAACTTGAAGGAAACATCACAGCATTCTAGGGAGGTGAAAATTCTAGTGAGGTGAAACGGACAAGAAAAATTCAAAGCATATAACGTGGATGCAAAAATCATGCAATCGTCAAGATGTTGTATTATCTATCTACGAGGGGCAAAGTAACCAATTCCCTTCCCAAAGTTCTGCGACTCTAGGACCCGCGACTCTCAATGGGTCCAGCATAATAATAAGTTACACTGGGGGGGGGGGGGGGGGACCTAGCTGGAGATTGATCACAAGAAGTACCAACGTAGGTACACTACGTGCCTACCATACAACAGGGGTCATGGTGCCTGAGTAGTTGTTACTATAATGGGTTGTATCCCAACTGTTATTAATTTACTACAGCGTGTTTTCTAATAAGTATTGTTATTAGTAGGTAAGCGAGTGGTTTTTGAATGCATATAATAAATAAAAATCCCAACCGTGCAGAATTACCGTATGAGCGAATCAGGATAGGCCTGTAGGAGGAGGGGTATCATTGTCTTCAGTCTATCTCCAGCTCAACTATCGCAGTTGAGGCCAACTCATTCTGCAGGACCTAAGCTACACAAACTATTGAATTTTCGTTATATGTAAACCATAGAAACCGAAATTTGGCCCCCTTTTGGGTGACAATAATTGTTTAATTATTGAAATAGTCTTTTTAGCTTCATGCCACTTTTGGTGAATTTATACCACCTTTAAAGCAATTTTTAGCCGTTTTGATCGATTTTTGATCCTTAAAAACTAGTAAGACTTTTTATACTTGAAAACTCCTCATCTTACTACCTACTAGGATTTTAGAGAAACATGAAATTATCTTGTAACCTAGGTCTGATACATATGCATGATCGTTTATGTGTGTTTATGTGTGTGGGGCAGCAACTGTAACTAGAAAAATAAAGCGCAGCCCCGTGGCTAAAATAAATTTGTCGTGCAAATTCCTATTTCTTGTCCGGCGATTTGAATTTGTTGATTTAAATCATTTTCGCTGGGTAACTGAACCAGCCGGTCTCACTCCTTATACGGTCGGAATTAATTCACCACTGAGCTGCTAATTCATAAAATTTTGTCACTTGGCTTATTTTATATCCCAACATAGGTACTTATGCTGACACCCAGGAGTCAGCCAACTAGAAATTATTGTTTTGGACAACGCCAGGAGTCAATTGGACAAACACATCACATGGGAGTCAGGCATTCCATTTGTAGCTCCTCTTCCGGGACCCAAATGGGTTCAAGGAAGTTTTCTCGAAACAAGTGTCCTGAACCTTCTTCTGCAATAATTTTTAACCCACAAAACTGAAATTTAACCCACTGGTTTTGTGAAAAAACACTTTTGACTATCGAAACTGAATCAGCAGTGGAGTCCATTTATTTTAAAACTCCCTGAAAATGTCGAAACTGAATCCGGTCTTCACAACAATCCATATCGGGATTAAGCCATAAAAGAAAAATGTAGCGTCACTCGGACAGTTTTTCTCGTCTTTTTTTGCATCCCTACTTAATACACCGACCGCACCCATTTCACTATTTTCCGCACTTTCAAAAAGTCATAGCTCGAGAACGGCTGTCACCGTGCGACGGGGCCGCGGCAGTAAATACCGATTAGCCCTCAGGCTGCGGCAGAAGATTCCGAGCTGTAAATTTAATTTGGTATTTCCGTGACATTTAATTCCAACGGCGAACCCCTTTCGCTACAATATGCCTGCGCCTGACATTTAGATTATTTTGTTTGACAATAACGGATGACGCAAATTCGAGCCTCCTCCTTTTTTTTGAGTTATGAGGACGGCGCTGTGTCCTCAAGTGCGCCGTATCTTATATTGCAATCAATTAAATATGTTCTCATGGAAGTGATTCATGTCCTTGAATCAGAGGATACTGCAACTCTCAGGGCCGGTTTATCAAATTCCCAAGTCAACCAGGAAGCTGGCTAAATGGCAGATAGTGATGTATCCAGAAAGACCGAATAATTCAACCAAATGATTAGCAAAACGGCAAAGAACCTTTCAGTTTCTGCTGGTTATGTTGAACGTTGCAAGTAATATGTTTGAAGGCTTGCCGAGAAAGATGCAGAGCTACCTAATAAATATTTATTTATTGATCAAATATAATGAAGTACCCATAAAACATTATTCAATACCTGTCTATTCTTATGGAAAACAAATTGGAGTAAGTAGAACCCTACTTGAATACAAAAAAATTGAAAAACGACTCTGACAAAGTTTTAATTCGGAGATTCTTCTCAGTTGGAGGATATAATATCGGATCATAAATAAAATGAAGAGTGCATGAAGGACCAACTCATTGACCAGCCAGAACTAGACAGTATCGCTCTTCAGTAGGTAGTCACATTTCTTCAGAAACGAGCTTATCGTCATATTGTCTGTTATCCTACTCAACAACAGCTTCGCATTCGCGGTTTCTGACCAATACGAGCCCCACAAAAAATAATTTTGAAAAAAACGAGGAAGATCACAAAATAATGACTAACAGGACTCGAGAATAACCCAGAAATGTGCTTCCAACATTCCGTTAAGGTCAGAAAGCATCGTTTAGACCGCCAACTGCTCGCTAGAAAAATTACCCGTCTCCAAGGACCCGTAGTATCTAAGGCCTGTTGGCCCTAAACAAGATTTGACAAGAGCCCATGTGTAGGTACGTTAACTAGGGTCGGCTGGATAAGTCTTCCCAAGCGACTGTTCAAATTACATTGATAAACTGGCCCATAATCAGTGATGGGCAAAAACCAGTTGCAACTAACAACTAACAACTACAACTAAATTATTCGAAGTCATCCTCAACTACAACTAAAACGTTACTTGTTAGTTGTAGGGTGCAACTAAATTTGTCAACTAACTTAGTTGTAGTTGCACTTACAACTACAACTAAATTAGTTGTAGTTGTAAGTGCAACTACAACTAATTTAGTTGACAAATTTAGTTGCACCCTACAACTAAAACTTTAATTGTTATTCGTAGTTGCACAAATAACAACTAAATGTTTCTCAACGTACCACAAACAATTATGCCTATCTACTATGCCTTTCTGTATAAATATATAAAAGTGAATTTCTATGTGAAACTACTTGACTGATCGGGATGAAACTTTGGGAATATGTTGTGGGAATATTGGGAAAGGTTTCTGACCATTTGAGGGTAACTTTCGTCTGCGCATGCGCAAAAATGTGAAATATTTAAAATGCTCATGACTTACGTAAAAGTGGTCAAAATGTTCTAAAATTTCGATGGGAGATCAATAATAACATCACAGAGCACATGATGAGTTTCGAGGAAATCGGTACTCAACATTTCACTGGGCATGCGCAAAACCAAATTCATGCCAAGTTTATTATACCTAGCGCTTATAACTTCCATTAAGTTAGTGGTAGAAAACAGGAATTTTGCGACAACATGTGGATTACATCTTAAAAATGGCGCCCTCTATCGGTGAACAAACTCACAAACGGAAAAATGCAGCTTGACTCACTTACGTTCGGCAATCAGTTGTTATTTTTGTGCAACTACAAATAACAACTAAAGTTTTAGTTGTGGGGTGCAACTAAATTCTTCAACTAAATTAGTTGTAGTTGCACTTACAACTAGCAACTAATTTAGCTGTAGTTGTAAGTGCAGTTACAACCAAGTTAGTTGAATAATTTAGTTGCACCATACAACTAACAACTAAAGTTTTAGTTGTTAGTTGAGTTTCAACTAACAACTATTAGTTGTTAGTTGGAAATTTAGTTGAACTAAATTTTTAGTTAACTACGCCCATCTCTGCCCATAATGCGTCTTGAAAGAGAAACGCATTATAATGATACTGACTCAAAGCTGAAGAACTATGCAGGGCACTATTATTTAATAAAATGAATGAATTTTATTTGTTTTTCTTCTCTTAAAATAATTTATTTAGACTAAAATCGCATTCTCTTCACTACTTACAGGACATTTTAAAATTTGAATTCTACTCGAATTGTGCTCTATGCCTGTGAGACTCGGATCCGATTCGATGAGTTCCCAATCTATTTTCGGGCTATTCATCCACAGCATAATAATGCAGACTCGAAGATTTGATCAATAATAGCGTAATAAATATTAAAACTGCAGGATGTCTCCTACTTCCGTAGGAGGGGAGGATCACAGTTCAATTATTCCTTCTAGCTTGGAGACCACCAACAATGAAGAACGATGTCTTCCCTTTGTTTCTTCTCTATTTTCCTTCTTCCGAGGTACTACATATGGTTCAGACAAGCAATTAATCATCGTCGCGACTTGCACTTAATGTCAGAGACACAAAGTCGATACCAAAGCTCCGTAATTCGAAGAGGTTTTTCGAGTCAGAGCGGAAATTGGTTGGGAAGAAAAACTGTCCACATCGAAATTGCGATGCTATTGAGAGATAAATATCTTCCAGAAACAGGTCCGCCTGATTCGAGCTTTACGTTTCACTCGCGGTACCGAACAGAGCGTTCAACTCCGTTCCTCTGTACTTCACCTTTCTTCTTTTTCATCTTCCTCATTCGTATGTGCGACTCGGATCTCGAAAGACCTAATAGCTCCGTTCGACCCGTGTGGTCTAGTTTTCTTACCCTGAAACTGAGGGTTTGTCGGGATGCGAAAGGCGATTATCTGTTTTTTTCATCCAAAGGTACTTCCCGGGGTGCGAACCTTGAATGTTAAATGTGCCGGTGGCGTTCTTTGATTGTTTTTCTTGCTCTTTCTTTGAAAAATCCAGAGCTTACGTTGGCCACTGGGAAGGACATTAGGTGAATGTCTTCATAATCAATACTCACAAAATCAGAATAGCACCCTTCAATCCTGTATCCAGCAATGAGTCACTCATGTAAGTATCCATCGGGCCACTCCTATGCCCAGCAATGGGCTACTGAAACCCGCAGTGGGTCAATCCAGTATCCAGAAAAAAGTTTATTTGTTTAATTGATTTTGCGATTAAGTGTGCGTAAAAGACATTCAATGCACTTCAAATACCTCACTTACACATCGCGGAATGTATCAAATCTATCTTTGTAAAACAATGCTCAAAATACAATTAGCCACTAAGTACAAGAAACTGTCACCAAATTATAAGTACACTCTTAAATTACTATAGAAAATGAATCCCAAATCACAAATCACAAATGAAAAAAAATGACGAATGGGTGATTGGGGATGACGATGGGTGATGTGAATCACAAATTCGAAGAAAAAAAATGTCAAGTCTCATTTTCTTATTCTCAACGTTGTTTTTCCATCTTCGAAGCCATACACGGCAGTTAAAAAACGCGATTCGTGAGGACCACCCGCTGGGCAACAACTTAATGACTTTTAAGAGTGGAACTTCTCTTCGTATCGGACGGTGACTTTTATTGGGAATTTTCCTGACTTCAGCCAGAATGAAACCAATGTCAGGTCGTTTGGCCGCTATTCAGGATTTATCGATTAAACCCATCCCTTATGTTCACTAATTGGGAAAGTTATATGAAATATAATTAGGAACTGCATTGTTCACTCACTGGACACGACTGGTCAGAGATATGTTGGCTACTTAAGAAACGTAGAGTATAAGGCACATGCGACCCCTACCTACCTAACTACTGTTCCCAGTACAAGGAATATATTTATGCGACTATTTTACCCGAATTACAGACTACCTAATAAGCGCTTTAATCGAAGCATCTAAATCGAAACATCTTAATACGTGGCGGCGATTTTATTGACGTAGACTCCCAGATCTCAGCTTTTCAACGGTCCAACATTTCATAAGAACTGAGGTGAGGAACCCCACAGAAGAACCCTCCCTAGTCCAGTCATCAAATTCTGATGTACCTCAATTCACAAGAAAGATTCCGAGGCCGCATTTAGCAGAAGAACATGGATTTTCTTGTTTCTAAGCTGATTTCTTACTTCACATCTATGGAAATTCATTACAATGTTAGCCTGCAGGAAAGCTGGAAAAACACCATACGAAGAGATAAAGAGGTGAACAGAGTACTGTACAGTACTGTATTGAGGTGAGATATAAAGGAGCCACGCCAAACGGTATTTTCAATTCAAAAAAATGGGAAGACATTGTTGTGGGGTAAACATTCAAATTATTCACCATATCGAAGATATTCAAGGGCATTCGTCTTCAAAGGTGCAAGGGCCACTTTCAGTGGCCACTAATGAAAAAAAGGTACATGTTCATGGGCTTATGACTTTCCCTGGCAGCTGTTTCTAGTAAGTTTAATACCTACTTCATCAACCGTTACATTCGGAAATTGAGTCATTACCGTCATTATTCCTAGGTACAATAGAGAGCTGAATGGGTTGTAAAACAGAAATGTCGGGGAGGGTGTTAGCTGTACAACATTCTTACAACAACAGGGAATTAAGTGCTTCAAGAAGATAAAGCCGAGTAAAGAAAACACGAAATCTGGTCAAATACAAGGAAGAAAATATTGACAACGTTTTTTCTAAACCAATAGGTACAACGATTTTTTCACGGGTGTCATATCTCTTTTATTCCCATGAAGAGCGAGTACACCTAAAGTTGATGTGAATACCGGAAGAGTCAACAAGTTGGAGGGCCGATCCTATCGAGCAAGGCTAAAATAAATATGTAGTAACTCCGTTTGGCTACCCGCAGATAAGGCTTTATCACTACGAAAGAAGAGGGTATTGTCGTCAGGACGAACAAAAAATCATAAATAGAGGTTTTATTAGTCAGTTTGATTGTGATCCGAGAATAGGGGACATTGTTCTGACAATATTGGCAATGTTGCATTTTAAACCTTTTCGATTTATGGGCGACGGGTGTCAAAACTTATTTCCCCATCGGCAAGAAATATCAGGATCAAAATAGGATAACTACATAAATACACTTGCATATCTCAAAATATCATCTTAAGATCAAATAAGAACGACTAAATAATCACAGGATCAAAACAGAATAAATACATAACTATACTCGTATATCTCAAAATACATACCTACTTATAGTCCCATACTTACAGTTTATCTCAAAATTTTATCATTTACTATTTGTACTGATTGCACAAAATTATACGGAATATTTATATATCTTAAATTCGATAATATATCATCCGTACTGATTCCAGTTGAAGGTATTGTGGATCATGCGGATGATGATTACGATAATGAACCCTAGATGTGTAAGTAATTTGGTGCTCAATAATACACTACATTACATACAAGAAGATTAGTCATGATTGACTATAACTGCTCAGTTTGGGGTTTACTTCAAATGATAGTAACGGTTGGAAAAGACGCTTTATCGTTATATATGATAGTACCTACTACGCACTATAAAAACGAAAACCCTGCCAGAAAGATCATTCCAGCGAACACAACTTTTTGGAACACAAGTTTTGGAAAAACACCTGCTATTATTTACCACCACTGGGTCCATTTTGGTTTATTATTTTCAATAATGAAGCTTTGGAACCGAGCATGGAAAAATAAATGTTAACCCCCCACCCACGAGTTTTATGGTTTCCGTTTCAAGGTACGTAGAATCAGAAAAATGGAATAAAAAGGTGCAAATTATTACACAACGGTTTATTATTTACCTCCTCCCCCCCCCCCCCCCCCCCCCCAGAAACCCCTAAATCGAGTATGGATCCGGCTAGGGGAATGACAGTTACAGAAATATTCGGTGGATTCAACAATTCCATCAATGATTATTTTTGTTGTTATTCATGAAGAACGTCTGTTACAAAATACAAAATAACCATCATTCCTCAAATTAAATAATACCACAGAACAATCAGCCACGCCTGATTATAATTAGGTGTTCCCTAAAAATGATAACATGGGCTTGATGTATACAACTTCATTCATGATCATATTGACGAAGCGTTTCAGTGCAAACGAATGGCTGGTCGTACAATGCTCCGAATGGTATCAAAAAACGCTGCAAATCCCTGCACAACGGTTTATTATTTTGTATAGAATACCCTTCTGTTACAGATCACAGCTCTATGTATAGATAACCCGTCTATATAATATGATATGTACTATTCTATTCTATACATATTATGTAGATCGCAGACCCTCCGTAGGTTAGTACCTAACCCCGTACTCGTTACTAGGTACCTACCTAAATCACGAGTTAAATGTTGCTAAAATAATTCTGCCGATGACAAACAGTACCTAACAAAAAGAAACACACATAATGAAGTTCTGAAAAGAAATTGTTGATGAGGAGTGAAAAAAGTTGCAAAAGTACCTACCAACAAACTCCAGCCCCTTCTACGTAGATGGTATAATGAACCGTTGTGTGATAATTTACCGTTGAGTAATAATTTACCGTAGTAATAATTTACCCATCAATAATACTTCAACGTTTGTCCAAGTTTCACTACCTACCAACAAACTCCAAAAGAGCCATCATTTTTCAAATTAAATAATATCACAGAACAACCAACTCGACTTCATACTCCGCCAATATAATCAGGTGATCCCTACCAATGATTGGCCGTATTCACAAATTCCTATTGTGGGCGCGTCTCTGGTTACGAGATTTGGTTTGAATTGTATACAATTTCATTCACACTGGAGTCGAAAATGCCTGTCGGTGCAAACTTCGGGACCTTACTGTGAACGAACGGCTGGACGTACGATGCTCCGGATGGTCTTAAAAAACTCGCAAGTTCAAGAACTATTTAAAACCGTAAAAATATTTACGTAAAAAAATGGTATAGGCGTTTTGAAAATTTCAACCCCTATTTTGAACCCCTTAGAGATGACTCACAGTAACGTCGAGCTTCGAGGACCAACTAGACGCCGAACGGAACCTATAACCCGAATTTCATCAATTTTTTTTCATGGTAACTAAGAAAAGTGGCCCGTACGGCGTACGGCGTACGGCGGACAGACAGAAATAATATTGGTTTATTATTTTCAATAATGAACCATTGGAATCGAGCATGAAAAAAAAAATTCTTACCCCCCCTCAAAATTTGATGGTTTACGTTTCAAGGTATGTAGAATCCAAAACTGCAATAAAAATATTTCTGTCTGTCCGCCGTACGCCGTACGCCGTACGGGCCACTTTTCTTAGTTACCATGAAAAAAAATTGATGAAATTCGGGTTATAGGTTCCGTTCGGCGTCTAGTTGGTCCTCGAAGCTCGACGTTACTGTGAGTCATCTCTAAGGGGTTCAAAATAGGGGTTGAAATTTTCAAAACGCCTATACAATTTTTTTACGTAAATATTTTTACGGTTTTAAATAGTTCTTGAACTTGCGAGTTTTTTAAGACCATCCGGAGCATCGTACGTCCAGCCGTTCGTTCACAGTAAGGCCCCGAAGTTCGCACCGACAGGCATTTTCGACTCCAGTGTGAATGAAATTGTATACAATTCAAACCAAATCTCGTAACCAGAGACGCGCCCACAATAGGAATTTGTGAATACGGCCAATGGTAGGGATCACCTGATTATATTGGCGGAGTATGAAGTCGAGTTGGTTGTTCTGTGATATTATTTAATTTGAAAAATGATGGCTCTTTTGGAGTTTGTTGGTAGGTAGTGAAACTTGAACAAACGTTGAAGTATTATTGATGGGTAAATTATTACTACGGTAAATTATTACACAACGGTTCATTATACCATCTACGTAGAAGGGGCTGGAGTTTGTTGGTAGGTACTTTTGCAACTTTTTTCACTCCTAATCAACAATTTCTTTTCAGAACTTCATTATGTGTGTTTCTTTTTGTTAGGTACTGTTTGTCATCGGCAGAGTTATTTTAGCAACATTTAACTCGTGATTTAGGTAGGTACTAGTAACGAGTACGGGGTTAGGTACTAACCTACGGAGGGTCTGCGATCTACATAAATATGCATAGAATAGTACATATTATATTATATAGACGGGTTATCTATACATAGAGCTGTGATCTGTAACAGAAGGGTATTCTATACAAAATAATAAACCGTTGTGCAGGGATTTGCAGCGTTTTTTTATTGCAGTTTTGGATTCTACATACCTTGAAACGTAAACCATCAAATTTTGAGGGGGGGTAAGAATTTTTTTTTTCATGCTCGATTCCAATGGTTCATTATTGAAAATAATAAACCAAAACTATCAAGTTCGAGATCAATAAATTTAAAAACGCTAAAAAAAAACCATACCCTTCTATTGCAAGTTCGCGAGCTACGGCGTTCTGAAAATTTCAACCCCTGTTTCACGCCTTAGTGGTGACTGACAGCACCTAATTATAACGCCGAGCTTCGTGTACTAACTAAACACCAAACGGGACCTGACCTTCAAACCAAATTTCATTAATTTTAGTTCATAGTACGGCGGCCGGCGTACGGACGGATAGAAATGTGTTTATTCCATCTTCGGATTCTGTGTACCATGACACGGAAACCATCAAATCTTGATGTCGGGGGGGGGGGGGTGGGGGGGGGGGGGGGGGGGGGGGGGGGTACTTTCATTATTGATTCCAAAGGTTCGTTACTGAAAATAATAAACCAAAAAATTTGCACTTTACTTATTTACCATGAACCAAAAATAATGAAATTTAGTTTGTAGTTCTCATTTGGGCTCTAGTTGAGTCCGCGAAGGTCGGCGTTACTGCCAGCCATCTCTAAGGGGTGAAAAATGGGGGTTTGAAATTTTCAGAACGCCGTAGCTCGAAAACTCTCAACAGAAGAGTACGGTTCTTTAGCGTTTTTAAATTTATTGATCTCGACCTAAAGAATTTTTTGAGACCACCTGGAGCATTGCACGTCCAGCCGTTCGTTTGCACCGAAAAGCTTCTTCAACATGATCGTGAATGAAACAGCATACTTAATTCAGCACAGATATCATCGCTAGGGAACGCCTGATTATATAATCACGCATGGGGCTATCTGAAATCGAGTTGGTTGTTCTGCGATATTTTTTCATTTGAAGAATAGGTAATGGTTCATTCGGATTTTGTTCGTAAGTAATTTGAACAAACGTTATGCTTCATGAACAGCAACAAAAATTAATGACTGAATTATTGAATCCGGCGCATTTAATGAAACTATAGTTCTCGGGCCGACTCCATACTCGATTTAGGGCTTTCCTGGGGAGGCACGAGGGTAGGTACTAACCACAGAAAACCGTTGACTACGCAGATGGGACATCTATACGGGTATATAATAAACAATTGTTTAATAATATGCAGCGTTTTCTAAGTAGGCAAGAATCTTCAAGGTTTCTTTGAAAGAAAAAAAAACCAGTCATGCAGCATGACTTAATGAGCGAATTTTCAAAGAAATATTCGAATTAATGGCTATGGTTTTGTTTTGCTTCGAACTCTCGTCTTCAAATTAATACTTCTCACATTTTTCAATCTGACCACTCTAAGGGGGTGGGGGGGGGGGGGTAAGAGTTTAAAGATTATTCTAGTTTTGGGTAATTTTTGCGCACTTTAAATGCTCTAATTTAAGAACGGATTTAGATATCTAAAATCCGATTTTACCATCGTGTTCAGCGTGCAAAAACCTTTAAAATGAGGGGTCACTTGTTAGAAAATAACATTTTGGGGATTTTTGGGTAATTTTTGCGCACTTTAAATGCTCTAATTTGAGAACGGATCAAGATATCTAAAATCCGATTCCACCATCGTGTTCAGCGTGCAAAAACCTTTAAAATGAGGGGTCACTTGTTGGAAAATAACATTTTGGGGATTTTTGGGTAATTTTTGCGCACTTTAAATGCGCCAAAACCCTCCTTAGAGTAGGCCAATTTCGCCCATCTTCGAACTTAGCCTTTCGATTGTCAAGATAGATTTTTTGTGCAAATTTGAGCTGTTTATCTCAATTCTATCGAGAGTTATCGTCTGGAGTGACACACATATATATATATACATATAAAAAAGTGTTAAATTTCAGGAATCGTTTTAGAATGGTCTGAAACGGATTTCTATGAAGAAAATTTCCAAAAATTTATATTATTTAAATTTCGAAGCCATTGCAATAGCTTCATTTTCTTTGAAAATTCGCTAAAAGAAGAAGAAAAAAAACCACAGTCATGCAGCATGGCTATAAGAGCGAATTTTCGAAGTTTTCGGCATCTTCCTCCTCCGCCTAAAATTTTCTGAAAATTAATTTTCGGCCAATGTTTTCCCAACTTGATACCATAGAAAATTAAAACAGGAGTAGTTTTATGCAAAGTAAAATTTGGGGTGGAAGGAGGGGGAGGGGGAAATCAAAAATGTTTTGAATACCAGAAGAGTAGGTATTGGATACGTAACAAATTTTTTGTTCCATTTTTTGCCGAGTAACACCTCGGTTTGTAGATTTTCCAACGCTGAACACGATGGTGAAGTCAGAATTGCGATATCCCATTCCGTTATCAGATTAGAGCAGACGAACCAGGAAGAACATCTCACGAAATAACCACGTTCCTTCATCTTCAAAGTGCTCCAGTTTGAGAATGGAATGAGATAGCGCAATTCTGATTTTCACCATCGTGTTCAGCGTACAAAAACCTTTAAAATGAGGTGTCACTTGTCAGACTTTTTCATTTTGGGAATTTATGGGTAATTTTCCCCCCCTAAAACTCCCCAAAACTCCCCCTTAGAGTGACCCGATTCTGCCCATCTTCGAACTTAGCCTGTCGATTGCCAAGACAGATTTTTCGTGCAAATTTGAACTTTTTATCTCAATTCTTTCGAGAGTTATCGTCTGGAATGACACATACATATATAAATATATAAATATATAAATATATAAATATATAAATATATATATAAATATATATATAAATATATATATATATACATATAATTTTTGGTGTCTTTCGGCAGTGAATTCAGGATGGTCTGAAACGGATTTTGGTATAAAAATCTTTCGGAAATTCGAGTTTTAAAAATTTTGGACCGAGAACAATAGCTTCCTTTTCTTCGAAAATTCGCTAAAAGACCTAGGATGTAGTAATAATCATTGTTGTTCTAAAATTTCTTATAATATAAATAATCTCTTCTAAGATAACGTGGACTTTCAACCTACTATTTGAATTACCTTTGCCTATAGTTTCAATCTACCCCCCCCTTTTTGCGAAATCGGAATACCTGTCGTTAAGCTTTACTATATTTCAGAATCATCACCTATCAATCTACTTCAATCTATTATGTGAATGAGTTATTATTAGGTATTATTGATAAGTTATCAACAGAAAAATAAATAATTTCAACACCTACATAAACAACAAACGGTGCAAATTATTACACAACGGTTTATTATTTACCTGTATAGATGCCCCTTCTGTGTAGATCACTGTTTTCTGTGGCCAATACGTACCAACGTGCCCCCCCCCCCCCCCCCCCCCACCGCCACCACCGCCAGGAAAGCCCTAAATCGAGCACTGGAGCGGACCGGGGAATTACAGTTTCATAACTAATGTGCGGTAGAGTCAAGAATTCTATAATTAATTATTATTTATCGTTATTCATGAAGCATAACGTTCCCTGTTCAAGTTATAAAAGTAGATAGGTACCTACCTACGAACAAAATCCAAAATAACCATCATTCTTCAAACTAAATAATATACGGAACAACTTGAACAACCTTTTTTCCCCTCCATGCCAACAGGGAGAAGTCAGTTTATTGGTAGGTACCAACGACCCAGGTAAGGAAACAGATTTCACTGCTGGAAGCAATAAATTGGCTCCTTCTCTTTCAATTCGCATAACAATTATTTCCGAGAGAAATAAAACGGGGGTCTTGGGATAATGGTTTTTGAAACGTCGACAGATGTTGAATAGCGTTAACACTGGACTTATCAATCGCGAAGCAATTAAAATGATCGACAATTGTACGCGACAGCTCTAGCGGAACGCCGAGTCCCAACGGCTTTACAGTCAATAAAAATGCACGCTTCCAAAAGGAGGAAAAATATAAAGAAAGAAACCTCCAATAAACGTTTTTAGAGAGGGCCGGCCAATAAAAATATTCTTTACCAATGACTTCGGATGATTGTTACGTAAGTTTCTATTCGATCATCTTCAGATCATTGTAAATAGTCTTTTTCCAGGCACTAACAAGGGTTCGTTTAAAGAAACTTGTCATCTGGATAGGGTCCCTTATAGGGTCTAATTGAGATCGCGAACTACGACATTAGAAAATAACTGATATTGAAAATTCTACTTTCGCATTCAATAAAATAAATTTAACCTCTATTAATATTCACCAACATCAAAATGTTTGTATGTTAATACGAAGGAAAGGTAATAATATCGTAATTACCGATAGGATTTTAGAAAAAATTAGGGGGTGGACCTCTGATACGGATTCGCATCAAAACATTTTTGTAGAAAATTCAAGTAGGTACAAAAAATGATGTTGAAGCGGTGTCGTTACTTCAAAAATTCTATTCGATTTATTCAATTTTCGAGAATTCGACTTATTCGATAATATTCAATTAAAAAAAGTGCATATACCTACAACTTGTTACAAAACGTTTTTATTAATACAGGCATATTCATAAACATTTGTATAGAAAAATACTGTTTTGTCCTTAAGGTCCTGGAGGGGGAGAATTGTTCATGAATCCGAAATTTTAAAACGGTGTAAATACTGCGGAATCAGAAACATGAGGCTCCGGCCGCATTTGAGTGGCCGAGCTTACAGATGTCCCCGAGTCGTGGACGTCAATTAAATGAAACATGGAGTCGAATCAGCCGCGAAGTATGTATTAGTATATAGTATACACACACACACACATAAATACATACATATTATACGTACAAACACATACATACACATACATATACTTACATACATACATACATACATACATACATATACATATTTAGTGTGGAAAAAAACTGCGAGTGAACAAAAACTGTGTGTGAACAAACAGAAAAAGTGTGAGAACAAAGCATACATATTTAGTGTTTGAACAAACTGTTCTGTGACAGCAGTCTTTACCTACCCGCTACATTTATTCTATGGATCACTATCGATGGGCGAATAACCTGCGGTAAATTGTTATCGGACCATTCAACTCGGGAATGTCATGGGTTAGAAGAAAAATACGCCAGTAAAAAATATCTACTTTCAAACCAATACTTTATTATAGGAGGCATACCAACAACAACCCATCACTCAAGGTCATTTTGTATAACATTTATTTTATTAATGTTGTAATGATTTGTTTGTTCATTAATTTTTTTTTCAGTCACTAGAGAAGCCGGAGTGGTTCCATACTTGAACCGTCGTGTGCGGATTCTACAATTTTTTGGAATCTCGCTGAGGTCTTTCTTTTTTTTACAACAAAAATTAATTTCTAAGTAAGTCGCCATAAACGTCGCTCTGGCGCCATAAACATTATCAGTGGCGCCCGTTGAGCATTGTGCTAGTCAAAAAGGGCTTTTACATCGTATACGGGGTAAACGGAGTATACCAACCCTTCCAAATCAGCTGTTAAAGAGTCGCTACATATAATTAGGAAATCAAATGTATGCGCCTAACTGCAAAACTCCAACATGCATTTGTGCCTGTTCACTAATCCAGCGAACTGAGGAAATAAAGTACCTAGGTTTTGCAATAGGCCAATTTTTAAAATGGGAGAAACACAACTTCCTACTCTGCGCCCATCCGGAATTCGACTTTTTCTCAGACTCACTGGCTTCCTTAAAACGATTAATATTCTCCTCGCCGGATGTTTTTTGTAATTAATATTGAACATGGACATTTATTCATTTTATTAATAAGTTTATTAACCTGCAGTATTGTTTTCATCAAGTATCATTTTCAAAATGTTTCTTATTTTCTTTCTTGATTTTTGTAATTTCACCATGTAATTGGGCTTGCCCGTAAATAAATAAATAAATAAATAAATAAACATTTATTACAAATGAACAATAAGCTCAGAAAACTGATACATCTCTTTCTTCCTCTAAGAATCGTATTGAATCAATTAAGGCACATAACATAATACACGCACGGCATTGTTGCATAGGAAGGTCCGCATATTCGGTGTCAAATAGCACTGACTGCATTACGTGTTGTAACTCGGGAATCATTCATAGAAACTCTTTTCTTTTTTTCTTTTTGGTTTATTATTTTCAATAATGAACCATTGGAATCGAGCATGAAAAAAAAAATTCTTACCCCCCCTCAAAATTTGATGGTTTACGTTTCAAGATATGTAGAATCCAAAACTGCAATAAAAATATTTCTGTCTGTCCGCCGTACGCCGTACGCCGTACGCCGTACGGGCCACTTTTCTTAGTTACCATGAAAAAAAATTGATGAAATTCGGGTTATAGGTTCCGTTCGGCGTCTAGTTGGTCCTCGAAGCTCGACGTTACTGTGAGTCATCTCTAAGGGGTTCAAAATAGGGGTTGAAATTTTCAAAACGCCTATACCATTTTTTTACGTAAATATTTTTACGGTTTTAAATAGTTCTTGAACTTGCGAGTTTTTTAAGACCATCCGGAGCATCGTACGTCCAGCCGTTCGTTCACAGTAAGGCCCCGAAGTTTGCACCGACAGGCATTTTCGACTCCAGTGTGAATGAAATTGTATACAATTCAAACCAAATCTCGTAACCAGAGACGCGCCCACAATAGGAATTTGTGAATACGGCCAATCATTGGTAGGGATCACCTGATTATATTGGCGGAGTATGAAGTCGAGTTGGTTGTTCTGTGATATTTCGCTTGAAAAATGATGGCTCTTTTGGAGTTTGTTGGTAGGTAGTGAAACTTGAACAAACGTTGAAGTATTATTGATGGGTAAATTATTACTACGGTAAATCATTACTCAACGGTAAATTATTACACAACGGTTCAGTATACCATCTACGTAGAAGGGGCTGGAGTTTGTTGGTAGGTACTTTTGCAACTTTTTTCACTCCTCATCAACAATTTCTTTTCAGAACTTCATTATGTGTGTTACTTTTTGTTAGGTACTGTTTGTCATCGGCAGAATTATTTTAGCAATATTTAACTCGTGATTTAGGTAGGTACCTAGTAACGAGTACGGGGTTAGGTACTAACCTAGGGAGTGTCTGCGATCTACATAATATGCATATAATAGAATAGTACATATCATATTATATAGACGGGTTATCTATACATAGAGCTGTGATCTGTAACAGAAGGGTATTCTATACAAAATAATAAACCGTTGTGCAGGGATTTGCAGCGTTTTTTTACGTAAATATTTTTACGGTTTTAAATAGTTCTTGAACTTGCGAGTTTTTTAAGACCATCCGGAGCATCGTACGTCCAGCCGTTCGTTCACAGTAAGGCCCCGAAGTTTGCACCGACAGGCATTTTCGACTCCAGTGTGAATGAAATTGTATACAATTCAAACCAAATCTCGTAACCAGAGACGCGCCCACAATAGGAATTTGTGAATACGGCCAATCATTGCTAGGGATCACCTGATTATATTGGCGGAGTATGAAGTCGAGTTGGTTGTTCTGTGATATTATTTAATTTGAAAAATGATGGCTCTTTTGGAGTTTGTTGGTAGGTAGTGAAACTTGAACAAACGTTGAAGTATTATTGATGGGTAAATTATTACTACGGTTTCACTCCACATCAACAATTTCCCTTCAGAACTTCATTATATGTGCGTTTCTTTTGCCATTTTAGGTACTGTTTGTCATCGACCGAATTATTTTGGCCACATTTAACTGGTGATTTTATATTATATAGACGGGTTATCTATACAGAGAGCTGTGATCTGTAACAGAAGGGTATTCTATACAAAATAATAAACCGTTGTGCAGGGATTTGCAGCGTTTTTCTCTCTCTCTCTGCTGAAAAACATGGTGTTCTCGACCTGGGCTCATCATCCTACGATCCGTCATTTTGGTTTATTATTTTCAATAATGAACCATTGGAATCGAGCAAGAAAAAAAATTCTTAGGTACCCCCCTCAAAATTTGATGGTTTACGTTTCAAGGTATGTAGAATCCAAAACTGCAATAAAAATATTTCTGTCTGTCCGCCGTACGCCGTACGGGCCACTTTTCTTAGTTACCATGAAAAAAAATTGATGAAATTCGGGTTATAGGTTCCGTTCGGCGTCTAGTTGGTCCTCGAAGCTCGACGTTACTGTGAGTCATCTCTAAGGGGTTCAAAATAGGGGTTGAAATTTTCAAAACGCCTATACCATTTTTTTACGTAAATATTTTTACGGTTTTAAATAGTTCTTGAACTTGCGAGTTTTTTAAGACCATCCGGAGCATCGTACGTCCAGCCGTTCGTTCACAGTAAGGCCCCGAAGTTTGCACCGACAGGCATTTTCGACTCCAGTGTGAATGAAATTGTATACAATTCAAACCAAATCTCGTAACCAGAGACGCGCCCACAATAGGAATTTGTGAATACGGCCAATCATTGGTAGGGATCACCTGATTATATTGGCGGAGTATGAAGTCGAGTTGGTTGTTCTGTGATATTATTTAATTTGAAAAATGATGCTCTTTTGGAGTTTGTTGGTAGGTAGTGAAACTTGAACAAACGTTGAAGTATTATTGATGGGTAAATTATTTCTACGGTAAATCATTACTCAACGGTAAATTATTACACAACGGTTCATTATACCATCTACGTAGAAGGGGCTGGAGTTTGTTGGTAGGTACTTTTGCAACTTTTTTCACTCCTCATCAACAATTTCTTTTCAGAACTTCATTATGTGTGTTTCTTTTTGTTAGGTACTGTTTGTCATCGGCAGAATTATTTTAGCAACATTTAACTCGTGATTTAGGTAGGTACCTAGTAACGTGTACGGGGTTAGGTACTAACCTACGGAGGGTCTGCGATCTACATGATATGTATAGAATAGTACATATCATATTATATAGAGGGATTATCTATACATAGAGCTGTGATCTGTAACGGAAGGGTATTCTATACAAAATAATAAACCGTTGTGCAGGGATTTGCAGCGTTTTTTATCTCCTAGTTACTTGAATAAAGTTGACATGGGAAGATTCCCAACCCTGCAGAAAATGGTGTTATTTTTCACCGAGAAGCGACAATATTGTCAATATTTTGCGACAATATTTTTGTGGTCTTCTTTTATCACAAACTAGCTGTGTACCCGCGCTTCGCAACGGTAGAACAGACACCCCCTGTATCCCCCCCTCCTCAACTGATCAGAAACCTTCCCCAATGCCAACCCTAACTGCCTTTAACCCCCCCCCCCCCGTATCCTATGAACCCTCCCTACCTGGTTAGAAACATTCCTCAATGTTCACACAACAAATTCCCAAAGTTGCACTCCAATTGGTCAAGTAGTTTTGAAATTTCTGTAGACCCCCCCCCCCCCCCTCTCATAACCTGTACCCCCCTCCCACTAACATCCTGATTGAAGTACCACTTGAATGTACTCGTCGAGCTGAATCCAGAATCTAATTACAATCGGATTTACGTCCAACCGTTCAAAGTTATTATAAGCATAAACGTCCTCATAGAAGTGATTATAACACGTTTTTTAGTAGTATTTCATTCATAGCGTTTCAACGGATGGACAGATTCAAATGCGGATTTTTCATAAACCTTCCCAGATAAATTCTGCGTCAAATGGTACCAGCCGCAACTTTTTACGTTCAGCCGTTCTCAATTGATGCCGAGACAAACAAACAGACAAACAAACAAACAGACACTGTTTTATTATATGTATAGATAAATATTCAAAAACGCTGCGCGCCTCGGCGGGGGCTTCGCCCCCTGCACCCCCGGATGACTTCCGCTTAAAGCCTCACGGCTAAAATGTGGTGTACCTGACCCTTCAGGTTTTTGTCCCCCTCGCTGAATTATATAAATGTAGGTACCCAACTACTATTGCTATCGTTATATTGATCGAGTAAACCGCTTTGTATCTATAACCAAGTGACTACCAAACAAGCGTCATTGTTTACTATCCATTTATAACATTCATTTATATAGTTATATTATGAAACTAGGAAATAAATACCAAGAACAAATACGAAATACATTCGTGATAAATCAAGAGCTTTCCAACGAATGGAAAACGATTTTTGTCCGATGAAAATGAAAGAAGTTTCATTTCCCTAGCAACTACTCGGTTGTACGTGAAAATCATCGTTAAAATACGCGCTACTTTTGTCTCACTATTTGGTCTCACTTTTTCCTGTCGCTTTTCAGCGGGGGGTCCCATCGCAAAAACCTGAAGGGTCAGGTTAACATTGTGAATGATGGGTTAAAGAGTTGAATTTTGCTAAAGACCTTTGCATCCAAGTAAGTCGGTGTAACTCCACGGGTAAATAATCGAAACCATATTATGCATTAATGTCAAATAGAGATACGGTACACATACCTACTCTGTAACTCTGTCTCCCGGATATGTTACCAATGTTTTTCCTGTTCTCGTTTTAGCTTGCATTACTAGTAGTAGTAGTGGTGTATTAAGATGGATGGGTACAACGTAGATATAGGTACTGGACATTTCGCGCGAGTAAGACTCGGTCCTAGGTTTTAATTTACCCACTTTATTTTGTATGCGTACTAACTGATGAAGATGAAACTTCAGTATTCCTAGGCATAACAAACTATCAATGAACCACCGACTATCTTTGTTGTCGGATAGCAATTTGCACTGTGTCTGTATTTATGTAACAGAAAATGGAGAAATTTGGTCGTTCAAATAGTTGGATTTGTGTGTGTGATTATTTGGTCAAATTAAATTTAAATGTTATTGAAACGGTTTAGCAACGACATAATTTATTTAACGTACTGCACTGATATATGAATAATGTAAACGGATTAGGTAGGTACCTATAGACGGTGTTGACGGAGGATGGCAGGAGGACGAGCGATGTGCAATGAAAATCGGTGGATGGCGGAGGTTACCTTGAGATAAGAGATTCCGATAGCACGTTGTCACTGTTCGTACTGAGAATGGGGCGGACGGAACGCGAGTTACGGGAGACGCTCACTGACCAACCTGCGGAGCTCAACTGAGGGAACGAGGGTCTCCCCCCCCCCCCCCCCCCGCAACACCACCAAACGAACGGCCCCCGTCGCGTCCGTTCACAGTCCTTGTCCGCCCCGTCCGCGCCCCAGGCCGTGTCCTACGTGGACGTCCGAAGCGAGTGACCCAGCGAACTCCCGACCAAATTGCGTCAAAATGGTGTTTTTTGGTTTATTATTTTCAATAATGAAGAACCATTCGAATCGAGCATGAAAAAAAAATTCTAACCCCCCTCAAAATTTGATGGTTTACGTTTCAAGGTATGTAGAATCCAAAACTGCAATAAAAATATTTCTGTCTGTCCGCCGTGCGCCGTACGCCGTACTGACCACTTTTCTTAGTTACCATGAAACAAAATTGATGAAATTCGGGTTATAGGTTCCGTTCCGGGTCTAGTTGGTCCTCGAGTCATCTCTAAGGGGTTCAAAATATGGGTTGAAATTTTCAGAACGCCGTAGCTCGAAAACTTCCGATAGAAGGGTATGGTTTTTTTTTACGTTATTAAATTTGTCTTGAGCTAAACAATTTTTTGAGACCACCCGGAGCATCGTACGTCAAGCCGTTCGTGAGCACCAAAAAGCTTCGTCAACATGATCGTGAATCAAACGGTATAAATCCGGCCCGGATAACCTGATTATAATCAAGGATGGCTGTATGAAGAATTTGCACTAGTGTAAAAAAATTTCGATTTCTCTTGAGAGTTGTTGTTCCACGTTTTTATTTTTTCTCCAAGCTGTAGTTTGGTGTACTTCCGAGTTTTACGTTTTAGAAAGTTTCTCAATTTCGTGAGGAGCGAAGCCTTTAATGAAAAAAACTGTACAGGTATTTCCTTTGGATATAGACCGCTCTTTAATACCTAGGTGTCCGTGAGCATCATCACAGCAGGAGGTGTTATTGTTCGCAACCTGTGCTATTCTGTGCTGCTGCTTTGAACAGCTGTATTCGGCGAAATGTACTGTGACTGCTGATAGTACAGGTATATTTCATTGTAACTTCGATATCGACTGCCCTCCAACTCCAGTTCCTGACGCTCGAATTTCCTGTTGAGTAGGGGCAAATACCGTAGGAAATATGTGCGAAAACAATAAATTACAAATATTCCGTTTAATTAGCAAGCCCAATGCAAATAACGCAGGGCCCCATACATTCATACACAGAACCGAGGAACGCGAATCAATTCGACAAAAAACCACTTCGTCCCTCATTAATGAACCGGTCCTAGTTATCTTCCAGCGCATCCAATTATACTCCATAAGGATTAAGTTCAGAAGTTTTGGCGAAATATTAATCACTGTAATTAATCAGAAACCGTGTCATTGCATACTTCAGCAAACGTGCAACAGATTTCAAGTCCCGATATCATTATTATGTACAGGAAACTTTAGCCGCGGTTTATTCAATTAAGCATTTCAATAATACTATTATTTGTCACGTTATCAGTTTACTTTCATTACCCACTGTGCTTCCTTACTAGCAAGGCAAACCAGACCTCATTCCTGGAGTTCAATGATGATGGGCATTCCAGAGTTGAGACTTAAAAATCCAATATCTAAAACCTTCACAGATGGATCGCCTCGATTTCCTGAGCTGTAGTAACCGTCCTCTAAATGAAAATGCAGGTTAGCGAAGGGTTTACAAGAGTCACAAGAAATCGCACATGAACGATTACGCACCTGTTGGTCAACCTTTGGACACATTTACGACCAGGAGTCTGGAACTTTCGATTCCCCCTGCTGACGACTGTTGTAGCTGGTACTAAGAAATTCCGGCCTCACCGAAAACTAAACGCACTACTACTTGTTCTTCTTCTAAGGTCCCCAGGTAGTGAAAAACGTGTTGACTTGACAAAATGTCTCAACTGGCTGGCTTCAAGCCTGCTCAACTTCATGTTGCATTCATTTCAGACACCTGCTTAGGTGAAAAGTCAGTCGATTACTGAAAAAATCGAACTTCAAAATGCCTACGAAGTTCGAACAGGTATTTTGCGTCGCAAGGCGCGAAGTAATAATCGTACTCGATGTTTACCTATTGTACTACCACATTCCTTGAAACTGTCAATTGTGAAATATCCTTCATGTTCATCACGAATCGCTTATTCTGGCAGGTACTCGTCAAATCAAACTGCATCCCATACTCAAATCCTCAATCTCGTGGCATGAAAGAAGAAAGAAAGAAGACGAAGAAAGAAGAAGAAAGAATGATGCAATTTTTTGAAAGCACTGACGCGTTCGCAAAACATTGTATTTTACGTCATACGCGGAATACTGATGCAACTAACGCTATCAAGGATGGAAAGCGAAACAAGGAAGAAATATGCTGACGGTTGACGGGCGAAAATTGATACCGCAATAAGAAAATCTTATAAATTTATTTTTACTAAATCGCGATCCGAGAGATCTACGGTGTACTTATTTTAAAAAAACTTCGTATAGAAGATAAGTCTCTGATATTACGTTTTGAGAGAGCAATTAGGGAAATATCACTAATTAAATAGGTACTGAGTTAATCTACAATCAATGCCAAAAAAAACAGACTTATAACTAGGGAATAAAACAATTTTCGAGTCCAAATTTGAATTACCTCTAATACATTACCAGCCTACCTATTCCTAATTCAATCAACATTGGTTACAGGTCCGTCTTTCGCGGGTTTTGCACCATAAAATCCAAAATTTGAACACACTTTTCCTTCCAACCATCGTGTTATTAAAATAAGTAGATACACTGCCACACTGTAATGTATTCCTCCCTCTATTTATTATTGTTATGCAATTTTACGAAACTGAGCATTACATTTATTATTTCTATATGCAAAAATAGTGTTTTTGTTTTGTTTTTTGCATAAACAATATAGTACACAGCGATTACTGAACTCAAATATCTCATCCTTTCTTTCGTAATAAGTGATTTCTAACATTTGGTTGAAGATGGCATTTCTTCATCATGCGGGTAGTGTGAGCTATAGCGCCTGAAAGAACTCAAATATCTCATCCTTTCTTTCGTAATAAGTGATTTCTAACATTTGGTTGACTATGGTATTTCTTCATCATGCGATTAGTGTGAGCTATAGCGCCTGAAAGAACTCATAGGTTCATAGTATGTACATACATAGCTACATTATCATTGAGGAATGTATGTATGTACAATTGGTACTGGTCAGCACCGCTCCTAGGCAGGTAGGCGCCTTAATAGTGTCGTCTATGACGGTATCATAAACTGAGAGTTGGCAGCCGGCGAGATTCAGACAAGCCTCACTTCACGGCGAGGAAAAAGAAAAACTGACGATCTTTTCAACTAATTGAAATCACTAAGAAGGGAATACACCGAACGATGGTGGTCGGAAAAAATGGGGTACGGCACATGGACGGTTAGACCAGTGGAAGATTGTCACAAGGGGAAAATAGCCGGGTGATGTACGATGCCTTAAAACTGCAGTTTCTATGAAGTAATGAACAGGGCAGCTGAATTAATGCGGATTCCATCCAGGAGGGAGTCATTAATTCCCGTGAAGAGACTTGGCGCGGCTGTCCAACCACTTCGTACCCCCATGGTGTGTAGCTACACACGATGAAAATGAATGCAAAAGGCACACCTTTCATTAGCGCGGTCGTAGTCCAAAACGCGTGGTATCGTTATGGAATATTAATATTGCGATACGGATGTTTCCTCACTTTGAATTATTTAAGCAGGATTCATAATAGAAGGACAACAAGCACTTACATTTTGTTCGCGTGAAAACGTTATAATTCCACAAACATCAACTATATTGCTATGTTTCGGCCGACATTATTACGTGATGTGTGCTTTCTGTGCTTAGCAGGTTCTTATTTTCAGGAACTAACTAAAACATTTAGAACAGTCTAGGAGAAGTATCCCGGTGGAAGTCTTTCAAACTCACCAGCTCCCTCTAGCCGCTAATTCTACTTAGGATGCTAATAAAAACCCGATTTGGAAATAAGGATTTAAAAATAATAGGTAAGGCTGAGACAGACAGAAGGAGTGCACACGACATCATCAAGGTAATGTCAGAGAGACATAGATCGGGTGAGGGATGACATAAACAGTAAAGCACTTGTTTAAACAACCATCCAGAAAACCAACCTTCCTTCGCAATTCATACCTGTCGGTCAATCGTTACCGAAGAAGAGTGGCCGCTATTCAAATGAGTGTATACAAGTATGTGCACAGTATACAACTGCACCAAAATACTTCATGAAACCAAACAACCCAACTTCAGCCAAGCAACCGCAGCACACCTCTGATGACTGAGGAATACTTGAAAATTCGGAGTTTAAATCATGGATGAGAAGTGGAAATGAGAGTGGCAAATCGCACGAAGATTTTGAGGCTGTCGGTGACCGTGTCGCAAAAAAAATTCGAGAGAAGATATTTTTCGGGCGGGCAGTTCCCTAAATCACATCGGCGGGACTCCTTATCACGATCCCTCCATTAAAACCGCGGCTTTAGGAGACCACCACTCCCTAATCAATAGTTGCCTATTATATAAAACGATTATATCAGCTATACAGGTGGGAAATCGTTATTAAATTAAGGGAATGGGCTTTATTGAGGTGACTTATGGATGAGCGTCTGGGCGCATCAGGAAATAACAGCCCGTATCATTTTCGCCTTCGTGACTGCGCTCACCGAAGAAGAGCGGTGTGCGCAAATGAGGTATTTATGGAAGGCACGTCTTGGGGAGGTGTGCGTAGTTGCAGCTTTACATTATGTAATATACTGAGGCAGCTGTAATAAATTGTCGGGGAGTTTCGCATCTTGTCCGAAAAATATACCCGGGCTGAAAACAACAACGCGACTCGTCCGGATTGTGATGTTGTTTACTTCCAACAATGACGCGAGTCGTCCGGGATGTCTTGGTGTTGGCTTTATCAATGACGCATCTCGTTTTCGCCCAAGTTCACTTATCAGACCGAACACACAGATAAAATAGATCGCATTGCCAACTCCAAAGCCCTCCTCAGTGTTCATAGTGATGTCCTAAAGCCATCATTGCCGAAGGATAACGACGAAGTGCATGAGATAATTATTATGCCGACTAACCCAAACACCAAGCACGGAGAACACTTTGTGCTACAACTCGGAAACATATTCGGTAGGTACTTGGAACAGCAAAAAAATAAAAATAAGAAATACGACCGACTAGCCTTCGTCATGTCATCCGTCATCCCAGTATAATCCAGTATAACCAGTATAATTAAATAATCAAAATAAAATTATATCATTAAACGACGCGATTCACGGTGACTCATACTATTTTTTTCTATGACAACAATAAACTTGAAATACTGAAAAACGGTTGAACATTATTACAGCCCCCTACTCCCCTCGGATGAGTAGCGTTTGCGTTATCTTATTTTGTGGTAGCACACCGGACGAGAAGTGCCGCACTCTCACAGGTAATAATAGCGTGTCATGTAATCCCTCAAGATTCGGACAAGAAGCGATATGCCCAACTGTCGAAGTATCACACACAGCTGCACAAGAGAATGATGACCCCGACCAGATACCTTCCAATACAATTTTAGGAGGTGAAACCACATCGGCTGAGATTGAGACATAAGGTTTTACATAAAACTGCTGTTAGCTGATAATTTTGTGGGGATAACTGATGATGATTCAGATAGGCCTTTTACCGAAGCGATCCGAGATACCAATCCCCAGACATTACCCACCAATTTTGTAAATAAGTACCTGTATATTCTTCGCTGAACTTTAAACTTACGAACCAAAGCAGGTTTCATGGAGACTCAACAAACAGACGACTGTCAGTAGGAATTCAGTATGGGTAGTTCTAGTCAGGTGGGCAATTTGTCTTCAATTGGCAAAATTGAGTTCAGATGGCAAACCTTTATCTACTGGATAATTTGAGTTCAGAATAGCAAACTGGGAGGTACACAACTATAGGGCCAAACTGGAACCACAAGAGTTGATGTGAACAGTGCAAAGATCAAAACATGGATATACTTGAACTGGCGCGACTCACGGAGTTCCATGAACCAGAACCACCACACAGATGTGAGAAAAATACGATGATTGAAAATCGAAATTATTAGATGAGGTTTCGTATAACAAATTTCGGGATTAGCCCAACCCATTGTTTGGGTACCCCAAATTAAAAGATGTTTCCTTCCTAAAAACTTTAGAAATAGCGTTTTCAAACAAATTTGGTTCATTTGCTGTTAAGGGTGTTTGGTAAATTTGTGGCCTTGTCCATAGAATCGGTAGAATTTTTCATTCCCTTTTCTCTCCCTTTTCGCATCTAGGTATATTTGCATCGCGATACGGATGGGGGGAGGGGATAAAGATCAAAATCGGTCGGATAGAACCGGTTTTATGGAGAGCCAGGGATTTTGATGAAATTTGTACGGGACTATTTGTGGACCAGAACTCCATAACCTCAAAATTTCAGATCGTCAGGAGAGTTCTTTCCGCAAGATATGGTGGTTAGATGAATATTGGGAACAGACAGACGAACAGACGAACAGACGGACAACAGAAAGACTCGGAAATAAATTTGTTTCTCGGTGTCTGAAAAAGCAAAATGTGAGTGATGATTTTGAGAACATTTAAATTTTTTTAGGCTTTACTAACAAAGCAAATTCGCTTGTACGCTATTCGCTTCTTTACATCTGGGGCACGAGCTAGTACTCGGCTACCAGAAAGGATTTTCCAAGAATTCTGAATTTTGAGGTACATAATGGTCAGCTGCTTACACTCGAAAAATGACATTTAAAGTGATATGACCGACGTAAGATACCTACTACATCCCCACTTGATATTGAACAATCGAATCCCTTGTAGGACCTTCTTCCCTTGTAGAATTAGAGAATAATATTGGAATAAACGGAGTTCGTAACATCACCCTCAATTTAGAAAACTTCTACCACTAATACCTCCGCTAAGAACACCGTTTCTTTTCTATCGGGAACGACGAAACGGGCACAGCTGATTGGTAGGTCTTGAAAGGTTCTCCTCGATTTTTATTGGCGACCCGAGTGAGGTATTCTCCCAGCTCGGGCAGTAAAACCCAGGAAACGCAGCCCATCGATCGGGGTCACTCATCAAGCTGAAGCCGCGAAGATTACCCAGGACGAGGAGTAGGGGCGTTCCCGTTGTACAATCACTTAGGAGCTGGGATCCTCAACCTGTTGGGCTAGGATATACCAACCTGTTGCCCCTACACCACCCCCTCTGCAGCAGTTGAAAGGTCGACTCGCGGGGTCAGACTTTCTTGACATCGCTTCTTCCTCGGTTCAACTACCATTTTCATTTTTCGCGTTTTATCGCCCTCAGCCGTTGATGTGAAAAACTTAACAAAATACTACACACCGGTTAATTATTTACCTGTACACCCCTTCTGCGTAGGTCACTGTTTCTGTGGTCAGTACCTACCCTCGCGCTTCCCTCAAGATTCTTTACTTAATTATTTGTTGTTATTCCTTAAGCATAATTTGTTGAAGTCACAATATTACCTATCAACGAATTCCAAAATAACCACCATTCTCCAAATGAAACAATATCACGGAACAACCAACTCGATTCCATACAACCATGCGAGATTATAATCAGCTGCTCCCAAGCAACGATTATCTTGGCTGGATGTGTACCGTTTTATTCACTATCATGTTGACGAAGCTTTTCGGTGCAAACTTCGGGGCCTTACTGTGAGTGAACGGCTCGACATAAAGTGCTAAGGGTGGTCTCAAAAAATTCATAGGACCGCAATCAATTTAAAAACGTTATAAAAAATCCCTTTTTTACGTTTACGCCCTGGAAATTTCAACCGCTACTTCTAGCCCCTTTGAGATTACTGACAGCAACACCGATCTTCTTGGACCAACTAGAACCCAAACGGGACCCACAAACCAAATTTCATTAATTTTCGTTCACGGTAATTAGGAAAAAAAGAAGTACGGCGGACGGTGCAGCGTAAGGACAGAAAGTTTTTCATTTCATTTTCGGATTCTATGTACTTTGAAATAGAAACCATCAAATTTTGAGGGGGGATTAAAATTTGTTTCATGCTCGGTTCCAAAGGTTCATTACTGAAAATAACAAAAATCAACCGACTATTGTCGCATCACCGATAAACAGCAGAGATGGGGTTGCTTATGCTGCAGTTCCAAGTGGAAAATGTTGGGAGAGCGACAAGGGCAGCATGATGTAACTAAGCGACCAACCTCATCAATTTTGATAGTCAAATGACAAATAAAACCTAAATTGGTTTCCAATAATTTCGATAGAATTTTGCAGATACTGGAAGCCGTCTCTCAGATTCCTTGTACCTACTCGTGGAAACAGGACAAGGAATCTGTCCTTCAAGGAAACAGAAGGAGAGTATGGGTTGTATATTGTGCCATATTAGAAGCTTTTCTCTATTTTTTATTAATATAGAAAAAACGTGCTATAGGCTATTGAGAAGTAAGAAAGTATCCTCGGAGACACTCGTATTTCCATTTTTCACGTTTTACTGCTCTTAGCCTCCAGAGGACTAACCTAATAATGACGCATCATCAGTAAACAGCAGGGATGGGGTGCTGGAGCTATAAGTGCAGAATGCTGGGACGGCCTCGAGTGCAGCATATAGCAAGTAATGGTCAGGTAGTGGGTTATCATTAACGACCAATAAAGCCGATGTTTACTTCCCACAATACCAATACAATCTCCCATATTCCTTGTCTATCAGGAAATAGAAAAAGGTGAACTGGAACCGGACTCAGATAACCGGGGTCGAACTCGTACCCTTAAACTACGAATATCCCGCTAACGTCTTTGACTGTTCAACTACTGGGGAATCACAGACGATCAAGATTTCAAGCGTCCGATGATCCGATTTAATAAAAGCGCGCAGTAGATCGGAAGGTAGTTCAACAAAATTATAAATCTAGAGTTTTTCCTAGGCAACCACGTTCCCCTTCCTTGTAAGAGAATTCCCAACTGATTGGTTTCCTATTAATTAACATGATGAATACGTAGTTCAACTAGAACTCCACGACATTTGCCAGAAACAAAAACCGATTCCTAACAGAACATGGATAATATTTAGGAACTATTACTTATAAATTACAAAGTGGTAAAAAACCAACGATGTGACAGTGCTTCGAGGTTAATGATTCGAATAACGTTGGCACAACCAGTTTATCCGCATTTTCTGTTTTTCGTGTTAGGTAGGTATTTACATTTATATTTCCAACCAACAGTTAGAAAATATTTAGCAACATTAATGCGTGGAACTAGATTGATAAAGTATAACCAAATTATTCAACTCATGTTTTACGACTTTAACATAGTAAGGAACCATTTGTGTGCGTGAGTTCCAAATCAGAGATGCCCCAGTGGGGACGGCCCTGATAATGGTTGGTCGCCCATTTTGAAAGAGATAGGAGATCCGAACCATGAATCGCAAGCCTCTTATTCTCATTATATTGACGAGGGTCGCCCAGTCACTGTGCCTGGTCATCAACGCTGCTTTACTAAATAACCGAGTAAGTAGATAAAGCCTTCCACTATCTCACTCACAGTTCTAATGGTTTGCGCGGCAGTGGCCTCTTTTCTTCTCAAAGATCCAAAGTCGTCCAAGGCGCTATCTAGTGTTTCCCACCCTTTCCGCTACGGAAATTGAATTTTACACAATGGCGAGAACGATACACGCTAACCAATAATAGGATGGCTCCGTAGCTTTATGACCCCAAAGTGTCAACGGATTCATTGAGGTAGGCACTTAATGAGTTGAAACAATCAGCTCCCCGACAACCCAGGAAACAACTCCATGAACTGATCAGAACATTCAAGTACCTACGTCAACTATCGCCTTCACTCCTCTTGAAAAACAATGAATTTCACGTTTTCACCACTAAGTTATATATTATGCACGCCACGACTAAACGACACCGAGCAAAATCAGAAAACAACTTTTAGATCTGAATAAACTTCTGAGAAAATAAATATTTATCAGATAAATGTCGATTCTGTTCGATGAACGAAGAAACCATTGAACACGTATTGCTGATGTGCCCTACACTAATATTGATAACCATTATGGAGACCATCACCCGTGAACTACCCCATCTATGGGAACCACAGTGTTTTCACAGAAACAAAAAATGTACAGTGCAGTGTACGACTATCTTTGTAGAAACAACTACAATCCACGAAAATGTTAATGAAAATTCTTAATAAATAAAGATAATACTAATTTAATCATAATAATCGATTATACAATACGTACGTACTTGGTGAATGGTTAAATAAAGGCCGACGCCACTAAAAAAAAAAGGTTTTTGAATCAGACCTAATAACTCATCACATATCGGAATGTTATCAGATATTTAAAAAAGTTATGAATTACAGTAGCATATCCCCAGAAACTCAGCATTTGTGCTGCGTAAACGATCTGCACCTAGCTCACTACTGAGCTGACAGAGTACCCGATTCCTAGTTTAGATTTTGTTTTCTGCAAAATAACTTTTCATTTACTTAATTAGGTACCTACTTACTAAAGTATCAATAATTATTACTATTCAAACCATTCTTGATCGACAGCAGATAAGACTATTAAGTATAAAATCCTCAATAGCCGGAACTACAACAAACCGGAACTAAAACACATAGTCGCACATAATTGAAGGTTACGAAGTGATCCGGATTTTCACATTGAAACCAAAACACAATTTTTTAAATACAACAATGAAATCATGACAAACATCAAAAAAGTAACTATAAAAATTCGAAGTTCAAAACATATTTAGGATATAATTGAACGGTTGTCATTAAGCCAGTTGATGAAATAGCAATTGTCGGAAGTGAAGCGAAATGTATAAATTTATATTTTTTAAAAACGAGTGAAAACCACACCACCCACCATTGGCCGCCGCACTTACCATTGGAAGTGTATAACTGTTAGGTCGTGAGTTGTTTGGCCGATTGGGAGCTGAGTCAATATGAATACCGACTGGAGTGAGAATAAAATATGCATTTTCCACCTCCTTCATGTAAGGAAAGTCAGTACTTAGTGGTGATTTGGGGTTTTTTAGGAACATTTTTCTCAGCACCCAATGCACGGATCTTCATGATTTTTGTTATTATTTTTTTCAGCCACTTATCAGCTGGAACCAAAAATATCAATAAACACTAACCGACTACCTGTACGTTGCTCAGGTGCCCGACACCCCTTTTCGAAACTTTCAGATTGTGACTTTCCCGAACTAATAAATTCACAATTTACCCAAATTTTTAGTTCCACAGATAGACCAAGGTCTATCTGACAAGACGACTCAAACAATGAGAAAAAATCTGAATTCTGACAACTCTTATATTCTCGTAGAAAAATGTACCAACGTGTCGAAAAAAGTTTATGTAAGGATACGATTTACCGCGCTGCCGTACGTCCAACTCCACTATTTTTCGCTAAGTATTACTCTGTGTTATCACAACGACGTCAGCTGTTATCAGAGAAGGCAAAGTTCAGGTTATGCGCGTTTTGTTGGTTATTTCAAGCGTTTCCTAGATCGACGTCAAAACATTCGGCATTCGGCTTTCTGAGGTTCTGTTCCGTAACTACGAGTACCATCTGTGTCGTTGTTCTAAGTTCCATTTTTTCAACAGCGATTTGTACTAATTTGAATGATGCCGAAAAATTCGGTACTTATCGGTTAACGGGAGGCCACTCATTTAACGATTTAAAATTATTTAAATTATTATTTTCTGAATTATTAGTTATCGCTTTCGTTCGTTGTCTGGATGTGTTTTCAGTCAGTGTCGAATGATGGCAAACGTGGAACTTGTGGCAGGCGGTACCAAGTTGGGTAAAGACGCGATTTTTTACAATTCTTTCAAATTTGTTTTACAAAAAAAGCTGAAGGTTGTTTGGGACTTCTGAATAGATTAGTGGAATGCATTGTCAAGCGATCTGGATGCTCGCTAGCGCTCGCATCTCAAAAAAGATAAACAATCCCAGAAACTATCCCGTGAATGAGCAGGTTGTTTGGGACTTCTGAATAGATGAGTGGCCTCCCGTTAACCGATAAGTACCAAAAATTCTGTGATTCTAGGACTAATGTTACCTTTAATGGGAAGGAACGTAATTATTTGTGTTACGTTCATTTCAACACATTCGACATGAAGCAAGGTAAGTAGCTCATTTGAACAAAACGTTACTGGAATAAAATGAAATGAGAGCAGAATCAAACGATCAGGGCATCCATTTTCAATGTTTCCT
Source organism: Leptopterna dolabrata (assembly GCA_954871275.1). Classification (NCBI taxonomy): domain Eukaryota; kingdom Metazoa; phylum Arthropoda; class Insecta; order Hemiptera; family Miridae; genus Leptopterna; species Leptopterna dolabrata. The sequence goes on from OX940977.1 coordinate 26,240,882, forward strand.
GTCAACTTGAACCAACTTACAGAAAACGAAAGAGTGATAAGGCGGCTGGAGAACAAAGCGACGCCTCCATCCACTTACTATATCCTAATAAGGAGTCATCAAGATCCACGACAGCTGATAGCGGTGGATCCCACTTTGATTAAAAACTCCTCCTCTCTATTGAGACAAGAGTGTGTGGGGGTACTTGGTAGGTACCTTCTAATTTTGGTCAGTACTAGTAACGATTTGGTGTAGGATCATCGTTAGGAACTCGGGAATCGTGGGAAATCGAGAAAGCTATCGTGTTTCGTCTGCAATTAATTTTACGGCTTTTTCGAAACTACTACCATCTACCACCTCACCATGAGCGCTAAGTAAATGAGGGTTACTAGGCGCAGGTTAATGCTAAAAAGCTGATTTTGGGTCTACCGGTTTGAAACATCGAGGACTGCTCGATGGACCATCAGTTTGCTGTAAGTAGATATTTTAATGCCACAGTGACAACGCAAAAAGTTGAATGATGCTCCACCACTTGAAACTTCATTATCAGGTCGCCAACAAGTACACACATCATTGGTGGTCAGCGCGCCCACTGTAATTCTGCAGACTCCTACTGTGCTATTATCATCTCAAACTTGAGCTCGTAAATGTTATTTTTCTTCATTTCGAGTAACTTTCACAAATTGCGTCATTCGTAAGAGCAACTTCTGAAATTCGATGTGTTGGTTGGCATTTTTGGAGTATAAGGTATACACAGATGCATATAATATAATCACGGAACTACTGGCGTTTCATTGAGACGAAATGCCCAATAATTTATTAGACTTGACGACGGTGGTTCCATCAAATTGAACTTCAATCTTGTTGATTTGTTTTGGTAAGTAGGTTGAGGTTGGGATAGGTTGGGTTGTTGTGGGTTTGTTTGTGTTATGGTACATTTCAACCTTGACATAATTTGGACGAGTTCTCATTAGGTTCGACATTTTTGGTTTATTATTCTGTGACTAATACACCTATGTATTCGGTCAGCAAAAAACTTTTATAACACCCCCACAAAATTTTTTCTTTCCCGTTTCAAGGTGCGTAGATTCCAAAAATACAATTCACGTGTACCGGCTTAATTTTCGGTCTAAAAAAGTCGTTATTTCGCACACATGCTCCATTTGGGCCCTAGTTGTGTCCCGAGACTTGCAGCCCGATCGGAATATTCCAAGGGGTGTTACGAGTGAAAATGTGGATAAAAATAGGTACTTTTTGAGTTTTAGTAACATGTTAGTAACATGAGCTTCTGAGATATCTTTTTCAATGTTTTTGGGGACGAGAAGACCGAATATGAAGTCGATTTTGACCAGTGTGGAAAATTGAGGTTCTACCAAAGGTTCAGCTGCCAAAATTGATTTTTTATGAGGCAAAAACCTGGAAAATCGTCTGAAATCACCATCAATTTGTACAATAACACTAGAAAAAATGTCAACACGTGGATCAAGACGATTAAATGGCACTACCAATAATCAGAGATAATTTGGAAAAAAAAGGAGCGTGCCTAATTTGTGTTTTGGGGGCCAAAATTGGAGGAAACCACCAGAAGTAGCTATTTCAATTATTTCGCATGAAAGAAACAATAAATGAACAGCCAACATTTCTGTAGGTATGTCCAATAGAATAATAAACCCATGTGACAAGGACTTTGCAGCGTTTTGAAATTAGGTGGCGCGAGAATATGCGTATCAGGTATCCGGCAATTGTCGCATTACGTAGAATTATCTTCCAGGATGCAAATGAGTATGATATTTTCGAAGAAAATAAAACAGAAGTTCCAACTGGTATAGTGATGTGCTAATTTCTCACGTTTGTTGTGACATACTAAAATTATTTTTATATAGCATACCAATTAGGAAATAGCTGAGGGACGTAATTATAGAAGGTATGAAATTCGCATGGGTAAACCACATTAAAAGTTGTCTGATGGCAAGCGTGAAAGGGCATAAATCCAGCATCACAAGGCGGATCGTATATCTACCCTATGACTTTCACTGTTTCGATTCGGAAATCGTGTTTGACTCCACGGATAAATGCTGTGTCCCTCGTTTATGTAAATAAACGGTTCTCGAGAGCAGCAATTTCGGGATGATGGGGCAGGACAAGAGGCCAATTACGGGCACTGGCGGTTATCTAAGGATGACCCGGAATTTCGGGGACAAATCCGCAGTAGAGGGTCACAATGGCCTCGAACAATAGAGCGGGCAGGGTGAATGAAGTTGTTGGGAGGAGCCATCAAAAGACAAGACCACGAAATAATGGTAACCTACCAACCTTCAATCATCTGTTTCTGGCAGTTCATCGTCCCAAAACAGAGAGTTATAGTTTTCTATAGAAGACTGTAAAATATTGTATAGGTAGTAGCCAAACGTACCATCAGCTAACGGACCAATCAGAATTCGCTAGATAGGTGCCGCGAGCTTCAACGACACTAGGAAGCGGAGCCACGATGCTTACAGAGGCCACCAAAATCGGCACAGCGGCACTCAAAATGAAAAAACCAGCGAATTTAATCAGAAAACAAACCCCTTTTTGGTACACTAACATTTAAGAAATTTTCGGAATGACATACTCCAAGCATAATAATATTTACTTATACAACATGTACACTTGTCATTCACGGGGGCTTTTGAATCATTGAATCCGCTTTATTGATTCAAACAAGCCAGTCAAATCCGTTTTTTTCGGATTCACAATGAACCCCTCCTCATCTGCAGATACGACGAAAATTGTCTTCGCCTTGTTCCGCACAATGGGCACTCACGGGTCAGTAATTGGCCGATATGTACCTACAATTTTATTTTGCGTTGATAATTGATGACAGAAACTGAATGGGTTCGTCGTAGAAATACGCATTATTAACCGGTTTCCAAAATTACCTATCTTCAAATCTGTGTGGTCACAGTATGATCATGGGCTCGAGCACCCAAGGTTCTCATTCGTTTTCAGTTTATTATTCTCTGAATAATACACCTGTGTTCGGTTCGGACAATTTTTTTTGAACACCCCCTCAACATTTTTTGTAAACGTTTCAAAGGTGTGTAGATTCCAAAAATGCAATGTCCGTCCGCCGTATAATCGATATCTACCTTAATTTTCGGTCTACAAAAAAGAAAATCGTTCTTTCGCGTGGAATCCTCCATTTGGGCCCTAGTTGTGTCCCCTATCTCGGCAGCCCGATCGGAAAACACCCAGGGGTGTTATGGATGAAAATTGGGTGCAACATTAGGTATTTTTGAGGTTTTAATAAGCATGGAATTGAGAGGTGGTTTTTTTTTTTTGAAGGATGAGAAGACCAAATATAAAGTTTAATTTGACCACTGATCAAGGATTGAGGCTCTAACGAAGTTGTAACTCTCAAAATTCAATATTTATGGTTCAAAAACCTGTGAAAATGGCTGTAACCACCAGAAATTTGCATAATAACACAGGGGGTGGTATTAGCAGGTGAATCAGGACAATTCAATGACAATTTCACTGACCGAAAACAATTTGCCATAAGTAGCAAACTAATATTCGAGTTTAAACCGTCAAATTAGCTTTGAGGGTCTCTTCACTGAGGTCCCAATCGTGCCGTATTCAACCGAGAATAATAAACCCATGTGACCCCCCATGTGACTTAGCAGCGTTTTTCAATAGGATAACTTGAGACCCTTTGCTGACGTCATCTCTTCTTTCTAATACACATAATATATTTATATATAATATTCATGTCTCGTGCCAAAGCAAAATGGGTAAAATCAAGATCTTCTTTCAAATTCAAAAATTAAATACGTAGTCCCAGAGCCGATTGGCCAGTATTTGTGAGTTGCTGGGAATACAGTCATTTGGCAATCCATACTGGCTTATTATGTCCAACAGTGAATCTTTGGAACGGAGCCTGGAAAAAATGTTACCCCCTCAAAATTTGATGATTTGCGTAGAATGGAATAAAATAATTTCTGTCCGTCCGCCGCACATGACACCGTCCTAAGTTACTATGAAGCAAAATCAATGAAATTTGGTTTGCAGGTCCCACCTGGGGTCCAGATGGGTAGTTTGGCCGAAACGAAGTGTTACAGGAGATGAAGGCGATGGAAAAATGCATATAATTTATGGAAAGCTTTGGCACTCGATTTATGACTTCCCAGGGGGAAGCACGTGTGTAGACGTATTGACCGCAGAAAACAGTGATCTATCTGTAAGAAAACAGAGCTATCTGTACGGGAAAACTATAAAACACAATGTTTTTATCAAATTATTACACAACATAATTTGCAGCGTTTTTCAATTTGTCTTCAGATTTACGAAGGTTGCGGAAATCCTCCTTGAATATTGGTACTGGAAATTCTCCCTCATATCCCACATTTGACCAATTAGAGTCCCCCTTCCAGCCCATTAGCCCACTACTCCGGGAAGGCTCGGGAACCGAGTGAAAGGACCTTCGACCAACCTCATTCGAGGGATTACGTTGATTTTAACTCCAAGGTGATATTAGCAATCAAACACAGACCCCCGTTCGCCCCTCGCCCTGCCCAACTTAACTCATGTCTTTTTCCCTCCATATTAATTGGGAGCTATTAGGAATCTGTCAGAGGAACAACGTCAGGAGAGTAATCGTAGAGCCCGTCCCGCCCTTCGTTTCGGATACTGCTGTGAAAGGAGTCAAAACATACTTAGTCACTCCCCTTGATTAATAAACCACAGGCTTCTTATAACAGCGAATATATTATTTTCCTGTACAAGGATGCCATGTTCAATATAAATAAATATTCCGGGTTTCAATAGTCACCACCCAGCCCTTCAATTATACAGACTAAGGTACCAGACAGGAAGCTTATATCGATGGGCGACGAAAGCGTGGAATTTGACGCTGATTACAGACACGAATGGGTGACGTATTTATTGGTAGAAATACCTTTTCTACTTGTTATGCAGAGGAAATGCTTTTCATAATGTTTCCGGCTAAATACTTAGTAAATGTTGCAAGAAATTGAATTGAGTCAAATGAAATTACATTAAGCCCCCCACGAACGTTGTTTCTAGAGTTATATACGTGTCATGAAACAATGAGGAACTAAAAACTGATTAACATGTTTTTGAGGTGAATTATTTACTTATCCTATCGATCTTAATGTTAGTTTTCCAAAACGGTCCAATTTCACCGTAGCTAGGCATCCTATACATTGTGTAAATAATTATTTGACCGTATTATTATTTGCTCAGTGTCGTGGTATCCTCCCAGAACCACTCCTTGTAACATCATTAAGATCTCGCAATAAACCATGGAAAGAGGTGGCAGACGCAGGAGGTCCCAGGAACCTGGTGGGGATCCCCACCATCCTCCACCAGTATGGAGGATGGAGGGAGATAGCCCCAGGGGCTATAAAATCTCGACTCCTTCGCCTTCCAGCTCATTCTAAGTTCTCCTCTAGTCGCTGACTACTCTCTCACCTCCTCCTCTCGCTCTCCTCCTCCTAAAAGATCCCGGGCATGGTGGTAGCCTCCCGGCTATAACCGAACCGGGCAACGCCTCCTAAAAGATCCTGGGCATGGTGGTAGACTCTGTGCTATAACCAAACCAGGCAACGCCTCCTAAAAGATCCTGGGCATGGTGGTAGAACTTGTGCTATAACCAAACCAGGCACATACCCGGAAAGACCCCGGGAAAGACCAGGCATAACCTATCCTAAAGCCTCCAGTAGTGAGCGTACGTCAAATAAACCAACAGTGGAACATTAGATGGAGCATCATTATAATCAGGTATATTCATGGTTAGCATGAAGTTCCAAGTAAGAACATCGGTTTTTTTATATTTAACTGTTGCCACCCTGTATGTATACCATTTCAAGAACACACTCAAAAAACTTCTAAAAAGTTGTGGAGCAAGAAATCCATGGACCGAGAAATCTTATTCCGATTTTAGGGAGAATGTGCCAGAATAACAATAAACAGATGTAAAAGCTTGCTCCCATATTTTTTAGAGCTTTTTGAGGCAACTGCAGAAACCTCATGACAGTTGATTTTTCATCGCATTCAATGTAAACTGTACCTTTGTAACTATGTACCTACTTCAGTCCTGTGGAGATCAGAAAAGAACACATCAATTCTGTTAGTAAAGTCAGTCTTCCTTCAGCGACGTATTATTGCTCATAACTCATAACTACTTATCTTAAAAAGTTATAATCTTACTACAGTATTTTGCCCGTCGACCCTTACAATGAACAGCCATAGCGTTCTCATCTGCTTTGCATGACAGTTGATCCATTTCTTATAATAATGTATCCTACGAGTTGTTCGCCCTTGTCGTACATGACGCATAAAGATGCGCGGATACCGGGGAAACCGCTACCACACAGAAGCAGCTTGTCAGTTGTCCCCACGATACGGAGCAGTATCACCTGTAACACGGGCTCTATCGTCCTGGACCAATGGTGTTTTTCACCGGACGCCTACTTAGGTAGCTCTCAGATGTCATTATCCCGACATCTAATGTCCGTTCCTGTTAGGCACAGTATATTTATGGGTGAGAAGGATAAGAGTAGCGGCCCTAAAGAAAGGAATCCCAGAAAAAGTCTCATTAGAGGTTAATAGCATCGTCTATGTTAGTATGGGTGGTACAGCGGTTAGCAGGTAACATGTACAGTGAAAAAATTACATCTCTGATCATAGGTACTTGAAGAGATTATTAGCTCTAGAAAACATGGATCAATAGTAGTATGTGCAGTCGCAGCCAGTTATCACGAGCTCGGGACTCCTGATGCACGGCACATTACCTGGCGTTTTGATGCATGAACAGTACATACCAGCCAAAGAGCTCAATGAGTCCTGCACCAACAGTACTTCTATGATGTTCTATGATTCAGCATGATGTCCAGTTTGAATTCATTCATATATTTAGAATATTGAGTAAAAATCAATTTCAACCCTAAGGGCCCACCTTTTAAAACAATCCATGGACAACCTCTCCGGTCGGCGAAGGCAAACCAGAGTCAATCTTTTCTCACCTACTATTGATCATACTGTGAAGGACGGGAGGGGAGGGACTTTTCAATTTTCCAGCAGCCAGTTCGGAATTATTCACCACTCCGAGTATTCCCATCACATAAAACTACACACATTTCGTTTACCTCCTTGATTTTTTTCAAAAGTTTAAATCCAGTTTTAGTAGGTACCACAAAATAAGTAAAAACTAGGTAAACCATTTAGCAAACCATCGGTATACCGATATTATTTACTATCCATGAAACATAACGTCAACAAATAATGTACTACCTATATGACAAGAGAAATAGGAACTTTCATTTAAATTAGCTCTATTTGTAATGGCAGAATCTCAAACTCAGCTACTAAGGAAGAAATAAGTTCCCAGAACTATAAATGAACGTGTATATTAACTATTCAGTCCTAATGGAAAGTCGTAAAATGTAAAAAAAATTAACTGGACTGAACGAAAAAGTTGAAATTGTTCAACTAATATTCATTAAAACCCTCTACGGTTACATCATCAATTAAGTCTTACTGAAATGTCGTAAAATGCATTTGAAATTATCTACATGAAAGTTAAAATTGCAATGAAAAGTTAATTAACACGTTCAGTGCGGGACGAGACTTTTTGACCTCGCACTGCTGCTTTCATTCAGGACGGAACTTTTTTCAGTAGTTCTGCTTGAAATACGGGGGGCTTCAAAACTAAAGCATAAGTGATAGAAACTAAACTCCAGTAGTCATGAGTTCAGGGCGTTGTGCCCTACTCGTCTCCAACATAATATGCACGAGACTAAATGACCCCGAACCGTCCTGAGGGATCCTTCGCACTCACCAGGACCGCATGGGACAATTTGACCTCGTGTCAATAACTGGTGTCTTCACTTTTATGAATGCGAAATTGGATGTTTAACGTGCACCTGAGTCACCTCTGATAGATATTTGAACAGATGGAAATAGTTTTTAGACCAGATGCTACAAGTTACTGAGGGATTCAGGCTTAACAAGTGAGCTGACTGACAAGAAAGTGAAAAAAGTAAAAACATATTGCTGCGAATGTGCGGGGCAACCTACTATGTGCCTGAGGTGCTTCAACGACAAACATAGTTCGACCCAACGCCTTTTCGCCCACTGATTTTGAGAAATCCGGCAATATTTTTATTAGGCTTTTATTTTTCTACCCCTAACCCTGTATAGACATCAAGTTTTATGAGTTTTGTGAAGAAATGAATTTTTTCAATAATAAAAATATATATATAATACATTTTATTAGAAATGTATCTAGCTGAAACTAAAAGTCATACTCGTAGAGTTATGATGTGTTGTGCTGAGGGCTCACATAAAAATGAAATCATGTGTTCCATGAGCACAACTATATTTTTATTATCATAAATAATATATTTTCACTATTTTCACTGATGATTTCTTGTGCTATAGGTGGAGAAAATTGGACAAGAGTTAGAAATAACCCTCGAATTCTTGCTTCGATCTTGCTTGAAGTGGCCAAACTGTTATGAAGAGAAAAACAAACAAATAGCAACACAAGTTCACAAAATCGGTGAAAGGAAAATTTAGACATGAGGTGGTGAAAATCATGAAATGGCGGAAACCAAAGCTAACCACATTATGGCGGGAAACACGATGGATGTACTTATTTGACTACAGCCTTTCCCAATAATGGTGGATCAATAGTACTTCATACCTGTGGGTTGCCAGTTTTTCCAGTATAAGTAACCCCCCCCAAAGCCATCCGATACACCACACCAATGAGGTGTTATTGTTTTTTGGATATGAATAACCACAAAAACCACAAGACGTGTACCATCTGGTGGTACGTTGATTTTCATTAACATTTTAAATTTAAAACAGCAGGTACCTAACTATAATTTTAGGATCATTACTGTTACGAAGTTAACGGAACAATTTATATAGATAACTATCACACTATTATAGGAATAAATTATAGGATCTCAGAGAAGGAACATAGAAGTCACAAAACTACATACCTACTTACTTAAAAACCTCTGCCAATTCGAGCAGACAGTATAGCTTCCTCACTTGAATCACATGAACGTATAAAATAGTTGGGTAGGTTCATTCAGTAGACAGGTGGAGTATCAATGCATGGGTTAATGACAAAAAGACTCAGGTCACATGGAATAACAGAATTCGTTGGGTAGGTCCTGTCGGTGGATAGGTTGGACAACGGAAAAACCCAACAAGGATTTTTCGTCTGCGCATGCGCAAACGAAAACGTTATAGTCTGATCTTGATGGAATGCATTTGAGACCGTCCAACACCTCACCTCCATCTATCTTCCAAATTTCGCCGCTTTACGATGATTTACAGGGTAGTTATGGGCGCTACGAGGATCTGACGCTTGCGCATGCGCAGACGAAAGCTACTTACGATTTCAATGATTCTGATAGTGGGCCATCTGCGATCCAACCCGCGTGTACGCTCAAAATTTCAGCCCTCTGCGACTATATTTCATGTTCGCGCAAGCGCAGACGAAAGTTACAGTACGATTCCAATGAAATTCACATGGAACTATCAACGCATTATTCCTTATCGAGCCTCCAAGTTTGAACGCCTGAAATGCTTGGCTTTGTTTTCAAAAGAGAACAAGGTAGTGAGCAATGTAGCAGTAGATCGGTAGCAGACTAGACTAGCGAGTACCTTGTATATAGCATTTTTCCAGATGATATTTGAGCATTCGCCCCAAACTAGTTACGTCTACAGGAAACGATTATGAACTATTTTGATTCGTAAACCTTAAATTTGTCGCAGGAAATTGAGCTATTGGAATTATGAGCAGATCATTTTTAACAGAGGGTTTCCTAGAGCGCAGACTCCGAATCTGAGGTCAGTAATGCAAAATTCCCACGAAAATACGGGGCTAATTCAGGAGAGAAAACTGGCTGGTTGAATGAACTCAAAACATAAAACAAAAAAACGTGAAAAAATGAATCCAAGAAAAAATCATTAAAACAACGGTGAAACGTGGAGCTAGAAGGAAAAATCGCATAGCTCCATGCTATGAAAGCTGTAATTTTCTGCCTACCTGCCTAATTCGAAACGATTTTTTCGACGTTTTTGCCGTGTTCTAGTAAAGAAAAGTATTTTACCCGTACTTCTGGAATTTTTAAAGTATATATTACAGTAACCAAAAATAAAATACAATACTTTGAAAAAAAGTCTACCAATTCCAGTAGGCAGATGTTTCCTCACTTGAATCACATGAACGTATAGAACAGTTGGGTAGATTCATTTTGAAAAGGGACCATCTGCGATCCAACCCGCGTGCACCCTCAAAATTTCAGCTCTACGACTATTTTTTGAGTAGTTAGAAGCGTTACAAGGAAATGGTCATTTCATGTTAGCGCATGTGCAGACGAAAGTTACAGTACGATTCCAATGAAATTCATATGGAACTATCAAACTATTATTCCTGATCGACCCTCCAAGCTTGCACTCTTTTCAACGATATTTAAGGTAGTAGTGGGAGTTTCAAGTATTTCACGTTTGCGCACAGACGAAAGTTACGGCACTTTTTCAATGATTTTAGTATGGTACGATCTGTGAACCAACACGCACCTACCCTCCAAATTTCAGCCCATTTCGACCATTATTTCGGGTAGTTATGGGCATTAAAAGGAATTGACCACAGACAGACAGACACGGAATCAAAAATGTTCCTTGATGTCTGAAACGTAAAATGTGAGTGGAAATTTTCATTTTTTAGGACATGAATTTTAGTCGACTCTTGTATGGATACAAAACTTTCCTACCTTCGGCAGTGAGGAAGCAAAAGTACGTCGGGCAACCCTGCACCCGACCCTCCCGGTTTTTCTTCTATATTATACGTCATATTTAAGTTATACCTACTTCATTCATGTTCATCATAAACAAAATAGGTATAGAACGTTTACAATGGAGTTGTATAAAACATTTTGCGTATACATACTCATACTTTACATTCAATGGGTCCCAGTGAAAATGACACATTAGTCTAGTGGAAACCGTGACAGCTAAAACTGATGGATACAGCGATAGCCTTAGTGGACAAGGTGGAGGCGGTAATAGGTACCTCATTCCAACAATCTTCACACTCGAATCGGATGCGTTCGATCTATTTAAGAAGGATTGAAAAAAAATATATAAGAATGTTCGAGAACTGTAAATTTACCCACGTACAGTACCGACGGGTTTAAACGCAGTACAAACTTGGGATGGTTGTGTTTGTTTCCCTCAACTTTTATGTCGAGTTTTACTTGATAGTCCAAAGGTAGCTCAAGGCATCACCATGTAAGGTTGGTCCGAGTTGACAGTCTGGATTTCAAGCTAAGGAGATGTAGGACATATTGAGATAGGCTGAGATAACCTCAAGTCGGGGAGGGTATATACTCGACGGGAATATAGAAGTCTTCTCAAGTCAAGGGGTGGTGCAACTTGAGTCTACCTTTCCACTTTCTTTTGGCTCATCCGCAAATAGATGGCCTTCTCTGCTCTGCCCCCTTGAAAGATCCCTGCAGACATCTTATCTCTGAAGGAAACCTTTCAAGTCTTCCGTCTTCTTTCCATGAACTTTTTCTCGGGTGGAGAAACACCCCGATTTCTATCAAATCCAATCCTGTTCGTTGAGGACTGATCGCAAAACGTTGTGTTAAATTCCATATAAGGCTGGATGTATCTACTGCAAAACGACGAATACAACTTGTGGGGGCTTTCGAGGCATTTTGAATTCCATATACTGTCTAAATTTTCTTGTACCCATTTGACTGAACTGGTTTTGAAGGTCGAGAATACCGAAAATGCAGCAATTCTCCAACGGTTAATGATTTTGTTACCATCACGCATTTTCAAAGTTTCGAGAAAAACGCTGCAAAGTCCTTGTCACATGGGTTTATTATTCTATTGGACATACCTACAGAAACGTTGGCTGTTCATTTATTGTTTGTTTTATGCGTAATAATCGAAATAGCTATTTCTGATGGTTTCCGTTAATTTTGGCCCCTAAACTAAAACACAAATTAGGTACCTACGCTCTTTTTTTTCTTTTTTTTTAATAACTATCTTTGATCATTGGTAGTGCCATTTAATCGTCTTGATCCACGTGTTGACACTTCTCCCAGTGTATTATACAAAATGATGGTGATTTCAGACGATTTCCCAGGTTTTTCACTCATAAAAAATCAATTTTGGGAGCTGAACATTTGGTAGAACTCAATTTTCCACTCTTTGGTCAAAATCGACTTCATATTCGGTCTTCTCGTCCCCAAAAACATGTAAAAAGATATCTCAGAAGCTCATGTCACCAACATGTTGCTAAAACGCAAAAAGTACCTATTTTTACAAACATTTTCACTCATAACACCCCTGGGTACATTCCGATCGGGCTGAAAAGTTTCGGGACACAACTAGGACCCAAATGGAGCATGTGTGCGTAAGAACGACTTTTTTAGACCTAAAATGTAGCCGTGATACGACATTGCATTTTTGGAATCTACGCACCTTGAAACGGAAAAGAAAAAATTTTGAGGGGTGTTATAAAAATTTTTTGCTGAACGAATACATAGGTGTATTATTCACAGAATAATAAACCAAAAAGAGCCTACCTAATTCGTGTTTTGGGGGCCAAAATTGGTGGAAACCATCTGAAATAGCCATTCGAATTATTTCACGTGAAAGAAACAATAAATGAACAGCCAAAATTTCTGTCGGTATGTCCAGTATAATAATAAACCCATGTGACAAGGACTTCGCAGCGTTTTTTCAAGATGGCTGCACCCGCGAAGCAAACGTTTTTGTGGAAACTTTGAATTTTTCAATAAACAGCTACCCTAGACAACACAGCAGTATTTTTAATTCCATTTTTTTATTCTACTTACCTTGAAACAAAAACCATCAAATTTTGAAGGGGGGGTTAAACTTTTTTCATGCTCGATTCCAAAGGTTCATTATAGAAAATAATAAACCAAAATGAGATAGTATGATCTGACTGCTGAGTTGAGTTGTTGTCCGCGTTATTGACTGGAAAGCCGCGTTGTCGAGGGTGAGGCGGCTCCCTGACTTGAGAGAACCGATTGATTGATGAGTCTCATACACATTAGTTCGCCCGGAAGATGAAATATAAGTATTATGAATTAAAAATTAGTTTGGCCCAAGGACTTTTTTCGAGGTTGATGAAACGATAGATGAAATGCTGTCGGTAATGGGGAAAAAACGGGGTATTTAACGGGCCTTTTAAAAATTCTAGTGGCAGCTCATCAATATAAGGGAGGGAAAGAGTTGTTGATTCTGTTAGGACCGTCCTTGGCAATTACGGTGGATCCGGAATAATAATTTATGGGGCTTTGATAGGTATATCAAAGCGGATGATTGCCGGGTTTCACTACCACCTCCAGCATCTGCTTATACTAGCGGGGCAACCGAGCATTGCTGGTGGGCTGAGTAAATTAGTTTCTGTGCAGATAATTACACTTGGTGAATACGTCGTATTTATTTATTTCATCATCAGCTACGGTCATAACTGAATTACAGACTGGACGAGGCCCAAACACGTAATTTTTGCGGCTCAATACTAATGACAGAAAGATGTCTTTAGTACATTCGACTCGTGAAGGATAACTTCGATTAGCACCGGAATGATTGACCAAGTTTTGGCATCTTGTGATGCGATCTGCTTATTTTAAATTCTTTTCAGGTCCATCTTCATCTTGCTATTTTTGCTAAATAAGTTACCTACCTCAATGGGCAAATCAATGCCAAAGCACTATCCATTTTATCGAACATATGTCTAATACCTCTGTGGAACCAAACAGGACATAATTAGTGCAGGTACTTACATAACAGTGATCAATACACAAGGCACACTTATTCATAAGTCTCAGTCATGCAGCATGACCATATGAGCGAATTTCCGTACCATTTCAATCTACCATGGATTGACATAAAACCTTCGTTCTTGTTGATTTTACAGAATTTATCACAATTTGTTGCAATTATTTTTGGTAACTGAATTTGTTGTGCCTCGACTCACCAGTGAGGAGTGTTGCTCGAGTCTTGACTTGTGTTTATATTTTTGAACGGAAGTTGGTTCCATTCGTAGATTTTTGATACCAACCACACTCTCCTACGTTGAATAGTTCTTTTTCTATGAGCTTTCAAAATTTCGGCAACAAGTTACGTCTCAATTGGAAGGGGGGTAAGGGGGGTTTATTATTCGGTTATTTGATTATTGTGGGTTGTTATTTTACTGTGTTTGTTCATTGGCATCGGTTTAAAACCCAACGTTTAACGGTAAGCCTTCTTTTCTTTTCCATGTTTTTCAACTTTATTCAACGTAATAATCCCAATATAGGTACTTAACATAGGTAAGTATTAGGTATACATTAGTGACTTAAGAATTTATAGCAGTGATGTCATAAAACATCGTAATAAATAACTTTAACATTGAAAGTACGAGTATATTGATAGGTAGTTACAAAGTGAGTGATATAGAAAGAAGACTTCTGTTTATGTCTTCCTCCTGTATAATACTCTTCAAGCCTCACACACGCACCCACACACACGCACACGCACACCCCGCTTTTATCACAGCTAATCTCCATGGAAACGATGACAACGTAAAGAGTTCCAGTCGATTACTCGCCCTACTCAGAAATACCAGTTTCGCTATCCGTGTCATTACACGAGAGGGATAGCGGCACCGACTCGATGAATCCATACCGACAGTAAATAACGAGTTGCAGAATCGCAGTACAGGCGGGAGGAGTGCAATGGCGTCACTTGTTGCCGAAAATTTGAAAATTTGTCTCAAAATTCTTACAGAGGAACCTATTTCTACATAAAAATAGGAAATTATTATAAATAGACGTCATGGATACTCCTCATTAGTAACTCTTTGGGTGATCTTATAATCTATTATTATTGTTGTTAATTTTTAGCCAGCTTTTCCTCTCATTCTTCAGGTGGTAATTAATTGCCAAAATGTTAGCGAGATTTGCAATTTAATTTTATCATGTGTTTTGTGTCAGATGTTGTATGGAGTGAGAGAATAATAAATAACTACAAAATATACATATAAATTTTAGTTCATAGTATACTCCACAGATGGATACAGAATGCTCTGAAGCAGATTTGCATTTTTCATTTTCAAAAACTCATCTAAGTACCTACTAAACATTTTGGATCCATTGCAATAGCCCAAATTTTCCTCGAAAATTTTCACTAAACCCTCGTGGAAGAATTGCAGCGTTTATTGGATGTTGCTCCCACAGAGGAATCTCCAGCCGTGAAACGATATTAGGATCGGTAGCGAGAAAATTGAACTGTTGGTGGGCATGCAGTAGCCTTTACGCCCGGGGGTGTCCCTACCGAGATCCGATTCCTTGCCACTTCAGAAGGGCAAACAGCTCAGGTGGGGAAAATGGTGTTTTAAAAAATATAAGACACACAAACGTACCGCACTGAAGCTACATACTCATGGGGCCACTACATTTCTGATGTGTCAGTTCGACCTGAGGTAGGTCCAAGTAATTGAAATCTCGGTCAGAGGTTTAAAGCTCTGCTACCGCTAAATCCCTGTTAGCTCAACTCTTCCGTACCTGTCATATTCGTTACTCCCAACAGAGCCGCAGGCTCTCTTACAGCTTCTTGGCGAACATTTCTATTTCTTAAGCTCTTTTTTGATAAGGATAGTTTGGTATATTTTTCCCCCAATTTTTAAATGTATACATTATAAATATTTGGGTTGTATGCTGTGACCAACAGCCCTCAGGGGTTTCTTGACGTCGTGGGCCCCTGGAGGGGACTCCGTCTTATCTTTCTTCTCGACACTAAGGTCGCGCACCAGTCTCTCAACTCGCGCAAGTTTTTATTTATTACCCAAGTCTTTTGAAACACATTCAGGTATATAAGTTTCATCGTTGGAGACCTTCAAGTGATATTTCCGCAACTTCCATGACGGATGATAATTAAAAAGAATTATACTCTCTTGTAAATATATGTTCACCAATTATGTCCATGAAAGACTGATAGGCAACCAGATCGAGACCTTGTAACTAAAGGTAGAATTAACCTGCAAGGGAGTACCATCAATTTGACGTAATTATTGAAGTTCCCGCCTCTTTATTCTTAATTGAACAATTCGTTATTACTAAAACAGTAATGTATATATTTATGTAGGTAATACAAACCTATCAATATCGTAGATGAAATTATGGTTCTTTTCAGTGTTGACTGTTTTCTTAATACATCATCAGCGCTCTCGGAGAGCCCTGAACCTCCCATATTTCGAAGAAGTTTTATTTACAAAAACCTATATACCTAGGTAATGGGACGGTATCACGGAATGTTGTGTGACCTATTCCAAGCACAATCAACGTCTGGGTTTTGGTTCATGGCCCCACATTGAACTATATAAACTCTTACCTATCCAGTGTATATAAAGCTCATTCTTAAATCAGAGTACCAACATGGAATTATGTACTATTCCTTGGCCCTCTATTCAAATCGAACCATCAAGATCAGACACTTTGGCATGGTCTCATTTCTCTTGAACGTGAGCACATGAATTATATTTTTATAGTCATCACTACCAATTTAAACGGATCATGCAGCCATTAAAAATTTAAGCTAAATGGATCCAATCAATGCGTATCATCTGGGCCATTTGAAACCCAACCATGCCGTTTTCCCCACCCAGACTGCCAAAGATCGGCGTTACTGTCAACCATCTTTACGGCTTTTCTACGTAGTGGAGTGGTGGAGAAAAGGAATTTTCTACTACTGTCCTTGACAAATTTTTTAATTTGTCCAGTTTTTTGTTTCTTATTTTCAATAATGAACCTTTGGAATCGACCATAAAAAAAAAAGAATCAAAATTTGATGGTTTCCGACTCAAGGTACGTAGAATCAGAAAATGGAATCAAAAATGTCTGTCCGTATGCCGTCAGCCGTACTTCCTTCGCACTTTCCTTAGTTACTGTCGTGGCATCCTCCCAGAACCACAACTTTACTAGTATGTGAAATTAAGATCTCGCCAAATAAACTTAGAAGTGGGGACTGAAGACGCAGGAGAGCCGAGGGCCAGCCTGGGGATCCCCACCATCCTCCACTAGCTGGAGGATGGAGGGAGACGGCTCCCAAGCCTATAAAATCTCACCTCCTTCGCCTTTCTAGCCATTCTACGCTCTCCTCTAGTCGCTGACTACTCTCTCTCCTCCTTACCTCGTCTCTCTCCTTACGTAAAATATCTTGGGCATGGTGGTGATTCGCTCATAACCAAACCAAGCAAATTCATCCTAAAAGATCTAGAGCATGGTGGTGATCCGCTCATAACCAAACCGAGCAAATCTTCCAAAAAGATCCTGGGCATGGTGGTGGTCTGCCCATAACCAAACCAGGCAACGAACCCGAAAAGATTCCGGACATGGTGATTCGCTCATAACCAAACCGGACAAACGTTCCCAAAAGATCCCGGGCATGGTGGTGGTCCGCCCATAACCAAACCGGGCACATCCTCCCTCAACGCCTCTCGTGGTGGATGTGCGCTCTATCTCATCCATCACAGTTACCATCAACGAAAATTCATGAAATTTGTTTTGTGGGTCCCATTTGGGGTCCAGTTGGTCCGCAAAGCTCGGCGTTACTGTCAGTCATCTCTAAGGCGTGACAAATAGCGGTTGAAATGTCCAGGACGCCCTTATCTCGATTTTTAACCTGACCCTTCAG
The DNA here is from genome assembly GCA_954871275.1 of Leptopterna dolabrata. Classification (NCBI taxonomy): domain Eukaryota; kingdom Metazoa; phylum Arthropoda; class Insecta; order Hemiptera; family Miridae; genus Leptopterna; species Leptopterna dolabrata. The sequence goes on from OX940977.1 coordinate 26,258,603, forward strand.
GTTTTTGCGATGGGACCCCCCGCCGAAAAACGACAGTAAAAAGTGAGACCAAATAGTGAGATAAAAGTAGCGCGAAATTTTCTTATGATTTTCACGTACAACCGAGTAGTTGCTAGGGAAATGAAACTTCTTTCATTTTCATCGGACAAAAATCGATTTCCATTCGTTGGAAAGCTCTTGATTTATCACGCATTTATTTCGTATTTGTTCTTGGTATTTATTTCCTAGTTTCATAATATAACTAAGTATATAAATGGATGTTATAAATCGATAGTAAACAATGACGCTTGTTTGGTTGTCACTTGGTTGTTTCGATGTGTATAAGCGTGGCTAAAGCTTACTATAATACAGCGAGGGGGACAAAACCTGAAGGGTCAGGTACACCACATTTTAGCCGTCAGGCTTTAAGCGGAAGTCATCCGGGGGTGCAGGGGGCGAAGCCCCCGCCGAGGCGCGCAGCGCCGAGTTTTTTTAAGTTTTTAGGTAGGTAGTTCTCGAACTTGGGAATTTTTAGACCAGCCGTTCGTTCACAGTGAGGCCCTGAATTTGCACCGTAAAGCTTTGTCAACATGATCGTGAATGAAACATTGCTAGGGAACAGCTGATTATAATCACGCATGACTGTATGACATCGAATTGGTTGTACCTTGATATTATTTCATTTGAAGGATGATGGTTATTTTGAATATTGTTGATACTTTTGTAACATGAACAAACGTTACACTTCATGAATAACAACAAGTAGTTTTTTACGGAAGAATTTTTGAACACACCGCATATTTATGAAACTGTAAATGCCCGGCCGGCTCCAGTACTCGATTTAGGGCTTTACTTGTTGGGGGGGTACGAGGGTAGGGTACCACAGAAAACAGTGATCCACGCAGAAGGGGCGTCTGTACAGGTGAATGATAAACCGCTATGTAATAATTTGCAGCGTTTTATTTGAGTTATTTGATCACTGTGTAGGAGCAGTATGGGAACTGCCTACTTCTACCATCATCTGCCCTGAACACGACTGCTAAACTCATTGTCACATGGTAGCCATGGATTCAAATCGACGCTATTCCTCGAACCAGAGCATATTAAAGCTTCTTTTCTCTTCTGCTGAACAGTTTGAGGTCTACCATTCGAATATGACAGCTCCTCAAAATGGACCTCGCACCAACGGGTCCTCAAGTTCCCGTTTTCCCAGACCATTTGTACCTTTCCAGGAGAGGAAAAAGAAGGCAGCAAACGGAAGGGACTGCCTCAGCCTGTCATGGTGAGATTTTCTGATTGGAAAATTGCCCGCATTACCGGCGAAGCGGATCTTAAAGGGGGGTTTCAAGTGAAGAAACCACTCCGCTCTTGAAGGGAAGAGTTCCCGCATATATAGATCCCGAGCTGACTCCGATCCCGATTGTCTGGGGCCGGTAAGGCAGTTCAGGAGTTCAGTTCCCATGAGGCCCCGTCACGAACTTCCGCCCCCGTCTTTCTCTATTATCACCCTCTCGTATCAAGTCTCAATCAGTGCCTCTGGAAGTCAGTCTGACTCGTTTTCCATTATCCTGAATCGAAATGCTTTCATTGAGCCGCTGATTGGTCCCACATCCTGCGCTAGTTATGCCCAACACTTTTCTACAAATATCCCAAGTATGGATCACGAGAGCACTGAGTATCAAATATAGGCACTCGTAAGTAGGCATGTTAATACGACAGATGTGCAAAAATGTTATGTATGCACCTACTTCTATTTTCACTGACTGAAACTAATGTACGATTAAATCAAATAGTACCAATACCACCAAAGTTCGCACTCGGCGACCCCAAATACTTCTACATTAATCGCTTTCAAATTAACTACCTACCTATCTTTCCTCAGACTCGAAATCTACAAAGTAGGAATAGAATCCTGAAATAAAAACGCTGCAAATTATTACACAAAGGTTTATTTTTTCCAGTATAGATACCTCTTCCGCATAGATCAAAAATTTATTCTGTGGTCAATATCTACAGCCTACCCTCGAGCTTATCCCAGGAAAGCCCTAAATCGAGAATACCACGAATTATTCGAGAGTTTTGAAGTCCATAGGGACCGTCTAGAAGCTACACCCCAACTATCCAACTATCTATTTGAGCAAAAGCGGGTCATTCGGTCGTAATAATATTATTACCATGGATTTTGCGTTTGAGCATGCGCAGTGACCGTACCAGTGATCTGTTTGTTCTGTAATTCATGGGGTACCTTCTGGGGCCCACGGATCAATTCTGTGTTGTCATTATACACAGGACTTGATAGTCTTGAATTAGTCTTCGGGTTATAGTTTGGTTGGTGCCTGAGTGAAAATGTGATTTTTCCAAGTTTTTAACGACTTTTCGAAAGGATAAGCAGCATCAGGTACACACTATGTAGGTACCGCTCGGCGTAAGTGGAACAGCATAGGGCAAACTTGTGTTCTGTTATAATTAGTTACCTACTACCTTGAATTTTAAAGCATATGAGTATTGAACGTTCAATATTGAAAACAAACCAGAACTGAAGGAGATCGATTGGACTGAGCTGTTTGTTTTACGAACAAAAACACACACTAACTGAAAGGGTGTGGTGCTTAATGTTATCACTCCTTGTTATTCATCCCTGTCTCTGGGGAGCTGTTTTTTTTTTAAATTTGACTTGATAGTTATCACTAAGTATACTTTGAATCAATTAAGTCTTCTCCAGGATTAAGGTTCATTAATATTTATATAATCACCAAGACAGGAACTCCTGTTGAAATGAGGATATGTGGGGGAACATGGTCCTTGGTTGGGATCCGTCGGTACTGAAGGTTGGGTGCGAATGACTTTGGGTGCGAAAGAGGTTTTCTGTATTCGTATGATGGGTGATGAAGCAGTCAGCTGAGCTCCGGCCCTACTTGACGACCTGTTGTCAAAATATTACAAATTGGGCTTCCTTTCCAGGCTGCGCGTGCTGGCCGTAACCTTTCATTAGCATGATAACTGACATTTTTACATTATAATTTCCATATTTGGGCGTTTATCAAAACCTTGTTGTAGCCCCAGAATTATACACAGAGTGGGGAAATTACAGGAAGGTGAACTTTTTTGATTAAGACATTGTTGACTCAATCTCCTTGATCCCTAAAAGAACGCATGCGCAGCAAAAAGTTCAGCTCGTTTGGATTTTTTTTTTATAACATATTTATAGCTGTGACGTGGGTGTTCCTCATGATAGTTTCTTAAGGAAACGTTCAAAGATGCTCGTACAAATATGTACAGAGTTGTCAATTTTTTTGGAATATTTATTATTATTATATGGAGATGAACCCTCTCCTACCCCAATAGGCTCGGCCCCTCAGAAGTGGCGGAGGCCTCATGTTTTCGTTTTTACACTTTTTAGAAAACGTTAATTAATAGGGGGAGGGGGGGAGCGAATTTCCCTGTTTTCAATCACGTTGAACACAACCCCATTTGGAGGGGGGGGGGGGGGGGGATTAGCTCCTTCAGATAGTTGAGTACGGGTGTATGTGTGTGCATGTGAGCGCATTTCTGCGAACCGCCGTCACTCACGACCCAACGGTCAAAATTGGCTCAAATTTTGATGAGAGTTCGGGGTTAGGTCATTGTTGGTTCCACATAAATTTCGTCACATTCGGAAAAGTAGTAGTGACTGCTCATGCCCAAATGTGAAAACCTCTGAACCGCCCTAACCCACAACCCAATGGTCCGAATTGGCTAAAATGTTGGTGGTAGTTCAGGGTTGAGCCCTAGTCAGTCCCACATGAATTTCGTCTTATTCGTAACAGTAGTAGAGTGTACGCATGCCCAAACGTGAAACCTTCGAACAGGCATAACCTACGACCCAACGGTCCAGCGTTCTATTTATATGATTTAGAATTTAGATCGTTGTTTCAATCTTGTTAATACAGGGATTGTCGCTCTCCAATGGCCCGGATTATTAATTGAAAAAATCCTCTCTTTCGAACTATCCTAGAAAATATCCACGGACAACTAATTGTACTATAGTACGAAGGTCGAGCCTAATCCGTGGGTTACTCAATACCATAATTATGTTTCAGTTCATTGCGATCGTTTTGTCGTATCGCTCCAGTCATTTTAAGGGGCTTGTGCATAGAATAGTGATCTAAGCTAAGCGGATAGGTATCTACATACAGGTGATTATAGAGAGGAGTAAAAGACTTTATTGGCAGCTATTCATTTTGTTTCTTTTATTTGGCTTCCACTCATTTCAAAATTTTTGCTGCCTCTTATAGACAATGCTTCACGAGGTAATACATAAATTATTATCATGAGACCTGCTCTAGACGATCACGCTAGGGGGTATAATGAACGTACTGTATTAAGTATAATTCAAGTGGTTAATTACTATTGCCTATTTCCGTTAATTGTTGGTTGCCTAATAGGGTTATGTACGTTATCTCGCAAGAAGCATTGTCCGCGTAGGTCTTAGACACAATCACTTCCCAAATAAGCCAGAAGGCCGCTCTTTGAAGAAGGCTATTATACTGGATCATATTCATCGGATGCCGCAAATGGTGGTGATCCTCAGAGGGCGCGTATAATTGTGGGATGGCCGGGGAACAGAGAAGCGCTAGGTAAAGGCAGCTAGAAGGAGGCAAGTGATGGTATAATCTAACTTTTGTGTAGGTACATGAAAAGTGACTTTTTTATAACCCTGTTGTAGAGACTACAACTTGTAGTGATTTCCAGGTTTGATTTTTCATTATAACTGTTGTGACTCCTAATGGTTGGGTAGGATTAGGTGAGGTGAAGGGTGAGTGGAGTGAGAGTTTGGATGAGGTTTCGAGGAAGGATGTGCTCCGTATGAGTCTTCTGCTAACGCCGCGCGGTTTTCACCACAGCAGGCGCTAAAGATAGTGGCTCCCCGCGGTTTTCACCACAGCAGGTGCCTGGGATGTGGAGGCTAGTACCCCGTGGTTTTCACCACAGCAGGTACTAGAGGAGAAGGAGGTGTCCCACGGTTTTCATCACAGCAGACACAGGGAAGATGGAGGCTAACACCTCCACGGTTTTCACCACAGCATGTGCTACAGGAGAAGGAAGTGTCCCGTGGTTTTCACCACAGCAGACGCTGAGAGGAAGAGACTGAATGGGGTTTTCACCACAGCGAGTATTCAAGAGGGAGCACCCCGCGGTTTTCACCATAGCAGGTGTAAGGAAGGAAAGAGAGAAGTCATGGGTAAGAGCGAGATCGGTCGAATGACGAGCTGGTCTAGCAGGTCTGCTTATAAAGGCCCCTTACCCCCCTCCAGCCGTCCACAATTGAACGTTATGACCACTGAGAAGCGATGGGGGTTGATGGAAGGGACCCTTCTCCCTTGGTGTCGCCCGACTCGTCGTTCCCTTCGTTTATTTGGTTAAATCTTTCCGTATAACATAGGAGTGGTACATGTAGAGATTTGAGGGGAACCACGACAATAACGTTTCCTTCGTTTTGATCCATTGACAAGAAATGATTCTGTGCTATTGCTAGGGTGATATCTGTTTTAAGGATAAGAATTCGAGGATAAGTATATAAGGTGTTTTTGGGGATAAGAGGTGGATAACACGGGAGGGAAAGGCATAAGGAGAAGGCTCATAAGAGGCTCATGAGAATGATAGTTCTTGCTCCCAGTACCTACAACATGGAGTATAGTATACAGAGAAGCCTTGGTATAAGAATAGTTCGCCTCCTCCTCTCAACTGAAATTGCAAAAAACCGCTGGAAATTATTACACATCTGTTTATTTTCCTGCATAGATCACCGTTTTATCTGGTGCTCGTGCTTTCCCCGGTAAAGCCCTAAATCAATAAAATGCCACAAGAGTCGACGTATAAGCTCTCTAACGCTCGTTAATTACAGTTATATAAATATGCATTTTTAAACCACCCCCATCTCCTGTAACGAGCCATTTCGGCCCCACGGACCCCTCACACGGTCATTTTTGAATTATGACGGTCGCTGAACCTAAGTAGAACCCTCGAAATATATGTTTCCCAAATTTACACCTAATTTGGATGTTCGTTTGGTTGTGAACAACAAACCTACAGTGGTCCGGATGGTATCAAAAAGTCCTAAATTTATTGGAAGTTGCCAAGCTAAGGCATTTTGAAAATTACAACCCCTATTTTTCACCCATTTGAGACGACTGACAGCAATGCCGAGCTCCGGGGACCAACTAGTTCCCAAAAGAGACCCACAAACCAAATTTATAAATATTGGTTCGTGATAACTAAGGAAATTGCCAAATGCGATGCACGGACATAAAACGTGCTATTCGATTTTCGTACCTTACATGTGCTGCAAGGGATTCTAGTGAATCTCTCGCTTACGAGAATCATCGTTCGACACGCCAGAAGGCGGCCGGGTAAAATACTTGGAACACTGAAAGTGGAAAGGATTTCGTCCCATGAATCATTCAGTTCGCTCTTCCCATTCCTCTTTACAATTGAAATTCAAGAAAAAGGCGCATCAGAACCGCTCTAGCCGGTACAGCCCTTTTCGAGATGCTGTGCATGGACCAACTTTGATCTCCGCGTCATCTGGGTAGTTGGCCGTGCCGCGATCATCATGACGCGGTGGATTTTGATGAGGAGATTACATTAGTTCGTCCTACATCACGTACCTACTTCTGATTTCAAAATGACTTGAGCTGAGCGAGAAAGTAATTCGCAGCACGGAGGAAAGCGAGGCAGCTGGATCAATTTTATTCGATTTTTGGTTTATTATTTTCAATAATGGACCTTTTTAATCGAGCAGGGGAAAAAAAATTTTATTTACCCCTTCAAAATTTGACGGTTTCCGTTTCAAGGTAATGTAGAATCCGAAAATCGAAAAAAATTCGTCCGTACGCCGTACTTCGCACTTTTCTTAGTTACCACGAACCAAAATTAATGAAATTTGGTTTGTAGGTCCTGTTTGGGGTCTAGTTGGTCCTCGGAGCTCAGCGTTACTGTCAGTCATCTCTAAGGGGTGACAAATAGGGGTTGAAATTTCCAGGACGCCGTAGCTCGAAAACTTTCAATAGAAGGGTATGTTTTTTTTACGTTTTTAAATTGATCTTGAACTAAAGAATTTTTTGAGACAACCCGGAGCATTGTGCGACCAGCCATTCGTTTGCACAGAAAAACTTCATCAACATGATCGTGAATCAAACAGCATAAATCCAGCCCAGATATCATTGCTAGGGATGTTGACGGTCTCAAATGCATTCCATCAGTGTTAGACTATAACTTTCGTCTGCGCATGCACAAACGAGAAATCCAGTTATTGTGTGTTACTGACGATGGTTTGATCACCGAAACCGGTATAACAGTGTTTTTTTGCGTTTTTCGTGTATTAGTGGAAATAGACTATTTTTTCGATAACTCCGTTTTTTCTTAGAAATCCATGTTGCGTTCGTCCGTTGTCCAACCTATTTACCAACTGATTCTATACGTCCATGTGGAACTAGAATACAGCCCACCCAACTTGGCAGACTTTTTTTCCGTTTCGAATCGTAGTCCTGTGTTAATTTAGTAGTATAGTTGATGAGGTAACTATTTTTGGAGATGTTAACGATTTTTGACCCACGAAAACTCGATTTGGGTCACTTATAATTTTACTATTAAAATAGCAATTTCTGTAGGTAGGTATTGATTCCCCGAATACCACGCGACACCCCTTGGTTAAAAGACGATATTGCTGTTTCCCTTTCTAAGTTGGAACAGCTGCAATAATATTAGGGCTCTAAGAAAAGGGATCACGACGAAATTGGTGGGGGGAAACTGGATTCGAGTTTACCTTGCGTGGCTCAGGTTCATCAAGTTACAGGAAGGTACACAGTACGTCTCCGTGACTTTGGCAACCATGTACACTTGCAGCTCACGTTACTTTAATGTTAATATGAGTTTCAGCATCCATTGCTGCCAAGTCACAGTTTTTGCTCAGCAGCTGTAATTCCTGGTGATACTGGTCAATTGATTCTTCTGGAGACTGCTTCCGAGAGGGTAGCTTATGTTTAGCGAATATTTCGTTTGGGGGTTTTACATATTATAAGTTGTTTTTAATAACTCTATGGCATCAGCGAATGCAGTTTTGTCAGCAATCAGTTGATAGACTGTTGGGGAGATGCGATTAATGAGGAGGTTTAGCTTAACCGTATCAGCGAAGGTAGCGGCAAAGCATTCAAAAGTCCTCAACCAATACTTCCATTCCTGTGTGCCTGTCGGCGAATGTGGGTCGACATCGAACTTCTCCGGTTTCAAGAATCTATTCATCGTTAATTTGAATTAAGATGAATGAATTGTAATAAAACCTTTCAAAGCAATACTAAGGCTTTATTCATCTTAATTGACGATACAATGAAATTATAGAATACGAATACTGAAATCGTATAAAGACACGTCATAGAAACGAAGAAGTGAAAACATAATATGATTCAATGTGGAGCTGAATCACACCACACCTGACTAAACCAAACTACCTGGCGGTCATATTGAAAAACAACCGTGTTAATCTATTATCCATCATCTCAACTTGATCAGCCCGAAGATGGCTAGCAGGGGAGGCAATATAATACTGGACGTTGGACGCGAGATTCAGTAGCCTCTGAGGGAAAAAACCAATCCCCATTTCTGATATCAATCTCCGTAAAGCAAAAAGCGGTTGTACCGGAGCTGGGCTGTATGGAACAGAACAATATGAAACTCGAACTTGTTTCTTTCCTTATTGAGAAGGTGGCAAAATGATGAATGGGTGCCCCACGCGAGGGCTACCAGCTTCATTATTGACATTGCAGTAAGGGAAATAATGCAATGTTGGTAATGTAAAATAGGGTAATTGCTGTTACAAGTCTTGGATTGTCAAACTAACTGATTAGAAGCAAATTTTATCTCGGTACATATTTTATTTCGATCATCCTATAGGTATCTCCGTTTCTTCAATTATATAGTTATTGTCACGAAAGTACGTAGCAGTGTATTATGCAATCACGCTCAAACAGCTGAACCCCTAATGAGTTTCGTCCAACGATCATTCTAAAAGTGTCGGAATGCAATAGCAATACTTAATGCAGAAATGTAGATTTTTCTGAATTCTACCTTTTTTTGTTAAAGCAATGATACTTCGGGAGTCAAAGACGGGTAAATGCGTCTAACAATTCATGCAAATGATTTCAAATGTGTATCTCAAATTAGAAGGCGTATTAAAGAAGGTGTATTAAATTTGTCTTGAGCTAAACAATTTTTTTAGACCACCCGGAGCACTGTACGTCCAGCCGTTCGTGTGCACCAAAAAGCTTCGTCAACACGATCGTGAATCAAACGGTATAAATCCGGCCCGGATATCATCACTAGGGAGCACCTGATTATAATCACGGATGGCTGTATGAAGTCGATTTGGTTGTTCTGCGATATTATTTCATTTGATAAGTGATGGACTATTGGATTTTGTTGGTAGGTACTTCTAAAACTTGAACAAACGTTGAAGTATTATTGATGGGCAAGTTATTACACAATGTTAAATTATTACACAACGGCAAATTATTACAAAACGGTAAATTATTACACAACTGTAAATTATTACACAACGGTAAATTATTACATCATCTACCAAGAAGGGGCTGGATTTTGTTGATCGGTACTTTTGCAACTTGAACAACCGTTGAAGTATTATTGATGGGCAAGTTATTACACAACGGTTCATCATACTTGACCACGAGGGTAGGTATTGACCACACTAAACAGTGATCTACGCAGAAGGGGCCTCTATTTCACTCCACATCAACAATTTTCCTTCAGAACTTCATTATTTGCGTTTCTTTTTGCCGTTTTAGTTACTGTTTGTCATCGACAGAATTATTTTAGCAAAATTTAACTCGAGATTTACGTAGGTACCTAGTAACGAGTACGGGGTTAGGTACTAACCTACGGAGAGTCTGCTATCTACATAATATGTATAGAATAGTACATATTATATTATATAGACGGGTTATCTATACAGAGAGCTGTGATCTGTATCAGAAGGGTATACTGTACAAAATAATAAACCGTTGTGCAGGGATTTGCAGCGTTTTTACTAATACCGCGCGATTCAATAACGGAATACTCGTACCTATTCTTGATGGGGACAAAGAGGACAATGCCACAAGGACAGAGCAGCCGCTTTCGAAATTCAACTCTGCGGTATTGATGTACACGGAATTGTTGATGGGCTCGATCCTATCGCTTTACGAGTGTGGAGTCTTCATCCATATCGATGATATTTTACTTTCAAGCAGGTCGAATCCCGTTCGAAAACAACAACGAAAACCATCGTATATTTTCGAGTCGGTTTATGCACTCGAATCCACTTCCAGACGGCAGTGAACTCAGGAAATGAACATAATTTTATCCACTGGTACCCCTCCCATCATATACCCACCACCGTAACATCCCAAGGTCATTATAATAATGTCTTTAACCGTTTTCAATAGCCGATTTATTCAACTGCGAAGATCGCCGACTATCCTGTCCGATGACTACGATCCGATTATATCTCTCAATGATCTTTATTTATACTTAAACGCATTTAAACACATTTCATGGATTCCATTATCTGTGATGAAAGAGATAATTATTACCATAAAATGAACCGTTCTTTATACCGATTTCATTATCAATATTTACTTCGCTGCAGTGTACGCAATACCCACAAATAATGTAAACAACTGTAAAAAATAATCATACTTCGACTGTAACTTTCTTCTGCGCATGTGCAAAAGTTTCCTAGAAAACCCTTACTTCTGAGGACAAAATATGGAGGATAGTTGGGACTCTTGAGTCCGAACACAGTGTCGCACAGTCCATCTGCATCGTGCGAAAGGCATCCAAAGAACTTAAAGCAAACAAAAAGTCCACTTCATAAAACCATGAATGATTTGGAACAGCTTAGTTTTACGTTTGATCCACTCTTGTGCTGATAATTTTTCTCGGTTCGAGCTTCAAGCCCATTGCGAACCCATAGTGATTTGAGTTGTATACTGTGAACAAACTGGTGGTATGTACTACAGCAGCTTCATGGGAAAAATATTTGATGCGGTAGTTGAACAGGTAGATAAAAGTTTTTTTCAATTTTTGGATTCTATATAATTTAGTGAAACGTGAAACAAATTTTGAGGGGGATTATCGTTATTGTTTTTCTTAGTCGATTTCGACAAAAACTAATTGGGAACCGGAGATATCCTGACGGTAGCCAACTACCTACATGACGTCTAAAAACATTTATGGCTTCGTTAACCGACGACTGGATAATTGTTGAGAGTTAATTCCTTTTAGCGACTGCCACTCTCTCGAAGAAGTCCATCTACATAAATATTATATCGTCAAGGTATAATTGGTCTGCGGGATCTACATGAGCGCGTCTAGTATCCTCCCCCGCTTATTTTGAAAAGGTTTTCTTCGAGAGTGTTAACTAACATTAATGCCTTTCAACACCATCCTGGACCAGTTGGAAGTATGAAAAAAACCACTTGACGACGGGGGTGCCCCGGAGGCGGGGGTGGACCTTTGGCACATCTTCATTTCCTGTTGTTGACCCCTCGGCGATTGAGCAATCAACCGACCTGACCTACAGCGGCCTTCCATCGGTTTTGATTTACATCTCATTGAGGAGATTGTTGCTCTAGAGTGAGATTCTAGTTTTGATTCAATCGCAAACTCGGAGATACCCCTTCATCCAGAAGGTAGGTTAGGTTTCGTGTGAGACGAACAGAACAAGGAAACCATACATAATTATGGTATCATTATGGATTCAGTCAATGTGACTCCGATATAAGTATTACTGTGTCGAATCCCAACGAATGGTGCTCCAATGCCGTAGAAACAGGGAACTAATGCTCTGTAAGCTATAAGCTGAACGTTCGAGCACTGTAGCAGATCTTCAACTGTAGTACTATGAACAAAAATAATGGTGGGGGTCATTGCAGCGGCTAACAAGTGAAATCCACTAAGTCAAAAAATTTAGTTTCGAGAAAAACGAATTGGAAGTTTTTCAGTTTTTGGATGAGATACTTCTTGGGAAGAAACTTGGGATTTCGATTGTAGCGATTAGGGTGCCTACTTGCCACCCTATGAATCTCAAGGGGCTACCTGAATTCAAAAGTACTTGTAAAGCTATTTTTCCTTCAAAGGAACCCGACTTAGTGGATTTCACCAGACTATAACGACTTAGTGGTATTCACTTGTTTAAATATCATGAGAAGTAATGACTTGTCCTTTTTCTGCATGAGTGTTGCCTGTTATCTTGATCAAAATTGAGGAGGGGTCTTACGAATAATTACATAAACCCAAAAAATTCTCGGATTGAAATCCCTTTTTATTTTTTTCAATTACATCACAGTAAGATAAAGTACCTGTTCTAAAATTTGGCTAAAATTCGGCGACTATCAGGAAAAAAATTAGTTAGCTTAACACTGAAATGGAATAGTGGTTTTTCATTGAATGGGACGATTTTTATAGAAGTTCAGTCTTCTTCTGACTCATCTGAACCTGCTGGTTCCGCAGCCCTATCTTGAACTGTCCCGTTGGTGGTAAATCCAAGTACCACTGGTGCAGGATTCTCGGTATAACGTCCTTCCTGCAGAGAGTGATCAGGTCATTCTTTTTAGCTACTGAAATCGGGAGCTGTTTACTGTAGAGAGGAGAGAGAGTTGAGTCAGAGCTTGAGGCCCGTCTTTTCCTGGCTGCAGCGGTTCCAAAAAAATAGTTCTATTTTATTGTAGTCATCTTGATAATATTGTATTTATATTCCATCGGTGCTGGCTCATCTTTTCTGTATTGAAAACATCTTACTTTCAAACAATTAATTTTTCGTCCCTCGTTGTCCACATTCCTGTTGCACACAGTTGTTTGCACCAGTTTTTTCAAATCCTTGAAGTCTTGATACTGCATCTCTTTGGTGTGGTATTGTGCCTTACTCATACGCCCCATTCGAAAAATGTTTTCCCATTTATGACCTGAGAAGACATCCACATTCTTCTTCACGGTTTCAATTGTGCTGTGCATCGAATCGACTTCCATAAACGAATGCCCGCTCTCCATAAACTTCTGCTCAGTTATTTCCAAGCTAGGGTGACGCACAGCATACAACAATAGTGGCGACAAGTGAATGTTGCGATTCTGACTACTCGTTCTTCAGGGGAGAGTCGGAGAATGATGACTGAAACTTCACCTACTAGGCATCCATAATAAAGATGACTTAGTGGATTTCACTTCTAGTCTTAATAATTACATCAGTCTTGAACAAATTCTAGTCTGGTGAAATCAACTAAGTATGACTTAGTGGATTTCACCAGACTAGAATTTGTTCGAGACTGACTTAGTGAGTAAAAGTTCCTTCATTTCCAAGAAAACCATTCCACGGATCTAAAAGCTGACCTAGCCAATCGATCGGGCGTCAAGAAGTACATAGGAGTAGCATTTTAACTCAAATTGTGAAAAAAGTGACTTAGTGGATTTCACTTGTAAGCCGACGATACACGCTGGAAGATGGCGCGACAGGCAGCGTCAGCGTTGATTGCTTCTTCGTGTAACCTTTGGTAGTTTGTAGTCACGCGAAAAATGCAAGCCAAGCTTCCCTATATTTGCATCGTCAGTAAACCTTTGCTTGGAATCTCTCAGCTGCATTTTAAACAGTTGCTTGGCCATCAGATTTTACCATGTGTGGAAAAAGCAACATAGGTATCTGCCTACTTACACCTGATGGTTACATAATAATTTTCAACATCCCTGCTTGTTGAAGGTTGGGCGTACGTGATCCGTCACCTGCTATCGTTTCCGGCAATTGATGGCATAGCGCGATTGATCACCTAAGTAAACAACCTCCTAAGTCACTAGAAGCAACTCTGAATGTGAGTATAAGAATAACAACATTATTTATTTATATTTATTATGATTACCTATGTGATGTATTTATATTATACGCTACGTTTTAATCCTGTTGACCCTACGCAACGAACTAACAAACGCCGGTTGAAGTCACTAGGATTATTACGTTTCGGTATAAGTCATCATTTTAACAATTTCAGTAACGAATCATTAGAACATAATAAATAATGGCAGCATTACAGGATAACGTATGGATTCGCATATTGAATATCAAGTGATTTTAAATTTGGATATAAACACGACTGTTCTTCGATCTATTTTCAGTCGCCACCTACGAAAAAACACATATTATGTAACTACCTACCTATACCCAAACACACTCAAAAACGGTCGGCTTAGAGTTACAATGCTTTCTCACTCATAACCGCTTCCAGTCAAACTATCCGACGGTCTGGTTATAACTTTTCTTGACGTTTCAGTCTGATACATTCTCAACTTACAGCTATAGCAACGCTCGAAGTCGATTTATCCCTTCATATGAAATCGTAAATCTCGAAGAGCGGGTACCTGAATAATTTTCAGTATGAAAATTGAATCAAGCTTGAAAATGAGTTACGGTCGAGTGCAACGTTTACTTCCAAAGCCTCATTATGCTGTTTAATTAAACATTCATATTTTACGTGGGATCATGATTATTCTTTCGGCCTACTGGCATTCCTTTCATAAGGAAGCAGGTGATTCGCGTGGCAGCGATAGAGCTTATAGTGAACAAATGTGTGGACTTATTTTACTGATGCGTTATCTATACATATAATAAAACAGTGTCTGTTTGTCTGTCTGTTTGTTTGTCTCGGCATCAATTGAGAACGGCTGAACGTAAAAAGTTGCGGCTGGTACCATTTGACGCAGAATTTATCTGGGAAGGTTTATGAAAAAACCGCATTTGAATCTGTCCATCCGTTGCAACGCTATGAATGAAATACTACTAAAAAACGTGTTATAATCACTTCTATGAGGACGTTTATGCTTATAATAACTTTGAACGGTTGGACGTAAATCCGATTGTAGAAAGTTGCGGCTGGTACCATTTGACGCAGAATTTATCTGGGAAGGTTTATGAAAAATCCGCATTTGAATCTGTCCATCCGTTGAAACGCTATGAATGAAATACTACTAAAAAACGTGTTATAATCACTTCTATGAGGACGTTTAAATGCTTATAATAACTTTGAACGGTTGGACGTAAATCCGATTGTAATTAGATTCTGGATTCAGCTCGACGAGTACATTCAAGTGGTACTTCAATCAGGATGTTAGTGGGAGGGGGTACAGGTTACAGGGGGGGGGGGGGGTCTACAGAAATTTCAAAACTACTTGACCAATTGGAGTGCAACTTTGGGAATTTGTTGTGTGAACATTGAGGAATGTTTCTAACCAGGTAGGGAGGGTTCATAGGATACGGGAGGGGGGGGGGGGGGTTAAAGGCAGTTAGGGTTGGCATTGGGGAAAGTTTCTGATCAGTTGAGGAGGGGGGGATACAGGGGGTGTCTGTTCTACCGTTGCGAAGCGCGGGTACACAGCTAGTCTTCTATATAAAAACACTGCAAATTATTACACAACGGTTTATTATTTACCTCTATAGATGCCTCTTCTCCGTAGATCACTGTTTTCTGTGGTCAGATATAATTTACAGTTGTGTAATTGTTCACTGTTGTATAATAATTTACTGTTGTGTAATAGTTTACAGTTGTGTAATAATTTACCGTTGTGTAATAATTTACCAAATAATACGTCAACGTTTGTTCAAGTTGTCGAAGTACAACAAAATCCAAACGAGCCATCATTTTGGTTTATTATTTTCAATAATGAACCATTGGAATCGAGCATGAAAAAAAAATTCTAACCCCCCCCCCTCAAAATTTGATGGTTTACGTTTCAAGGTATGTAGAATCCGAAAATGCAATAAAAATGTTTCTGTCTGTCCGCCTTACGCCGTACTGACCAATTTTAGTTACCATGAAACAAAATTGATGAAATTCGGGTTATAGGTTCCGTTCGGGGTCTAGCTGGTCCTCGAAGCTCGACGTTACTGTCAGTCATCTCTAAGGGGTTCAAAATAGGGGTTGCAATTTTCAGAACGCTTATACATTTTTTTTCACGTGAATATTTTTACGGTTTTAAATAGTTCTTGAACTTACGAGTTTTTTAAGACCACCCGGAGCATCGTACGTCCAGCCGTTCGTTCACAGTAAGGCCGCGAAGTTTGCACCGACAGGCATTTTCGACAGCAGGGTGAATGAAATTGTATACATTTAGCCCAAATCTCGTCACCAGGGACGCGCTAACAATCGGGAATTGGCCCGAGATAAAATCATTGCTAGGGGTCTCCTGATTATAATCAGGGAGTATGAACTCGAGTTGGTTGTTCTTATTTCATTTGAAAAACGCTGCAAAGTCCTTGTCACATGGGTTTATTATTCTACTGGACATACCTACACAAATGTTGGCTGTTTATTTATTGTTTCTTTCATGTCAAATCATTGAAATAGCTATTTCTGGTGGTTTCCACCAATTTTGGCCTCCAAAATTTGAATTAGGTACGCTCCTTTTTTTTTAAGTATCTTTGATCATTGATAGTACCATTTAATCGTCTTGATCCACGTGTTGACACTTTTTCTTGTGTTATTCTACAAATTGATGGTGATTTCAGACGGTTTCCCAGGTTTTTGACTCATAAAAAATCAATTTTGGGAGCTGAACATCTGATACAACCTCAATTTTCCACTCTTCGGTCAAAATCGACTTCATATTCGGTCTTCTCGTCCACAAAAACATGGAAAACGATACTCAAAAGCTAAAACGATACTAACATGTTACTAAAACACAAAAATTACCTATTTTTACACACATTTTCACTCATAACTCCCCTGGGTATATTCCGATCGGGCTGAAAAGTTTCGGGACACAACTAGGGCCCAAATGGAGCATGTTTGCGAAAGAACGAATTTTTTAGACCGAAAATGAAGGCTGTACACGTGATACGGCGGACGGCGGACGGCGGACGGCGTACGGCGGACGGACATTGCATTTTTGGAACCTACGTACCTTGAAACGGAAAAGAAAAAATTTTGAGGGGGTGTTATAAAAATTTTTTGCTGAGCGAATACATAGGTGTATTATTCACAGAATAATAAACCAAAATCGTTTCGTATGTTATGCAGGTACCTAAAAACGTCTAAACCGCTTGATCGACTTTGATGAGGGTGGTCTCAACGGGATCAGCAAGTTCCTAAGACGGACGTAGGCTATGGTAATATCGCCGAAACTTCCTCTTTCGACGTTAACGGGGTTTTCCTTCTCGACCCGATTGTTTGGTTTCTACGAATCACGGAGTAACGTGAGTTTGAATGGAAAACTTTTGACGCCAGACGCATTGACGGATACTATCGCCGGGCAAAGCCGTCTATAAATGCTGGTCATTTAATAATTCAACATAACGTGTCTATGACTCAATGCTTTCGCGCAGTATCGAAAATTTTCTTCTGGAAGATTACAAGAGCTTATCCACTATTGAAATAAAAAGACATATGATGGAAGACATGAAACACCTCCTGCGAGAATAATACATTTAAATTCGGTTGGTGTGAGTTCGCGAAATTTAATCTTAGGCAACTGAAGCCCCATTGACCACTCTATCAGTTTTTGCAAGTTATCCTTTCCAAGCTTGTGCCACGTCACCGCTTCATTCCAGTTAGTGATAATTTGTTCATCGAGATTGCTCCAAGGTCTGCTTCAATCATCCGATCCAGGCCGCTCCCAACTCATCTTCCACTCACAATAATCGCAGTCAACACGTCTTCATTCCCTCGCATGATCATCTACTTACAAATAAAATAAATCGTTGGTTAGTATTGTTTCATTTCTACGAGTGTGAAACTTAGATTGTATTGTGAAATGATCAAATTAGTGATCTACATTATGAACTTCATTTTGAATTGCATTTTCAGAAATGTAGGAGTTGAGGGCAAATTGTTTAAACTTAGAATAGGTAACTCGGCTCCTTGCTGGGGGTCTTGTTGATTTTTCGTGCACCCATTCTCGAGGGAACCCTGAGGACATGTACCTACCAATCGATATTTTTCAAGTTTTTCTACTTCTTGTTGTTCTTAGACAGGGCTAAAGCCTCACAGACAAGGATCGAGCTAAAATTTTGCACACACATTCGTTATGCCTCAAGGAAGTGTCTTTAGTGCATTTTTAGGTAAGTAGGTACTGAGCAACTTTTTATGTACTTACTTGGAAAAAATGTTTACTTAATCAATGCAAAAAGATGTCATATCCCCCCCCCCCCCCCCCCCCAAAAAAAAAACCCTGTTGTAAACAATTTTCCGCCAAAAGTAGCAAGTTGGTAGGTACTTAGTAAGTAGGTACTAATCAGGTACCAACTGAGTATGACTACTGAGTAGCTACTAAGTAGGGCTGATTATGACTTCTGATTTCGTACTATGTAGGTGCTGATTATGACTACTGATTGTGAGTAGGTAGTACTGAGTAGGTACTAAGTAGGTAGTCTGAATAGTTACTAAGTAGGTAGTACTGAGTAGGTACCTACTAAGTACGTAGTACTGAGTAGGTACTAGTACGAAGCCATTTTTCTTCTTGCCTCGCACAAATCATTTTTTAATCGAAATTTGCTTACCTATGAAAAAAGGAAAAAGGACACGTAATTTCTTAAGGTCTCTATTAACATGCATTCCAGTACGATTAAAGTTTAAGAAGGCCATATAAATATGGCGCCGTACTATTATATTACGCAAATCTAACAGTTCCAAGGGCTTCATTTGAATTGGATATCGACTTTCGTCGGTAAGTAGAGCTCCGCAGAAAATGTGGGCCTATACATACGTACTAATTACAGTGGCACCCCACTCCTCAGACGTCGAAGCTACCATTATAATTAATGAGTATTATCATAATAATATGATTAGGTTAGCGAATTATTGAGAGAAGATAAACACATTTCATCCGCTCAATTTTGGTTTTCAGAAAGACGGAAATACTTCGCGGCAACCCTATGATGTTTGCTTTTAAACCTCTGGAAGATGGGCTGCTCACATACCTGTGGCTTTCGGATCATTTAAATCCGTTCGTCGTAGTTACCCACGGTTGGCTTCTGATTACGGTTCACCACAAGGGTTTTGCTAATAAAGCAGAAAGGATTTTGCTCCTGAGTGTTTCCCTGCTCTCATCTTCCCTGACTACCTGTTTGAAGGAGTAGGAACCGGTGTTTTCGAATGGTGGTCGGGAATCGACGTCCGAGTGCATATTACCATCTTATCAGGAATAAAGCCGAGTTCGATTCTCGGTCCCTGCCTTTTCTTGCTATAAACAAACGGAGCTTTACATCCGAGGACGAATGTTTTTGACGACTGGGAGTTATGTGGAAAGTCGTGCATAATTTTTTACAGCAACGCTAACATCAAATACCTGGCTCAATAAACACACATTCCTACCTATCATTATTCTTACAATCAAGTATGCGCACGTATTTATTTTATTTTATTTTTTAAATGAAAGTAGATTCATTCTGAGAATTTTGACACAAACCGCACTGTCCTGCGATAGGTAGTTATTTTTCTATAATTTTTCCAATGTTCCAGAAGTTCTGATGTAATTGCACCCCTCCCGCCCGGGCATTGCACCCCCGCCCACTGTAACGCCAGAACTTCTGGAAATTTTGAAAAATCATAGAAAAAGAACTATCTATCGTAGGATAATGCGGTTGGTGACAAAATTCTCTGAATGGAATCTAGTTTCATTAAAAAAATAATATAAACCGCTTTTGTGAACCGCACTTGATGCTCAGTAGACATTGTGCTCAGTAGACATTGGATGACTTCTCCAGCGATGGGATTCCAGCAATGTTGTAAAAGTAAACAGCCCCAGGTTAGGACGAGGAGCTTTAAGATTCGAACCGACGGACCGCAGTCCCCCAATCCCAGCCACCTAGTGATAGAGCGTTAACTGAATAGTAAAACTTAAAAAAATTACCAAAAATTGTTGTACTGACATAGACGGAGTCCGGAGAGAATATTGTGTGATAGCTGCGTTGTTTATTCTCATTCTCACTCGAAGCAGATTTGGTGTTGCACAATTCCTCTTACAGTACTCTCAACTCTTGCATATTATCGTTGGTGTACCTAGGCGAGTGTGGAACCTCAACACACCCTTGTCCAGCGGTATCTTTCGAAGTTATCAAAATTCGAAATTTAGTCATGAACTTGCCCGAAAAAGGATTTTAATAAAATCAAAGAATTGTTTTTCGAATTATAAATTAACCTTCAATCTACTGAATTCATTGAGTTCGATTGTTAGGGAGATCAGCGTTGGACAGACCAATCTTCAGGATTTGCCCATCGCTGGTAGTATCAACGTGACCAGACTAGCAATCATTATAATGAAGTTATTCCTGTGTCACCGACTCCTGGCTCATAACTCTCATACTTATCATAATCGGCGCTCCATAAAGTTTACATAATCGAGGTTACTTCAGTTATACGAGATGGATAGTGAAGGGATCTTCCTCGAGCCGGAGAAAGGGCTCCGGTTGAGAAACACCCACGCCCCGCATCTGCAGCGCCCCATCTCCTCGCGTATAGTCGTAATTCATAAGGCCTGAGCTACAGTTCATTAGGAGCATAATTCAGCACTACTTGCTTACGGCTTCGTAATACCGGCAAATAAGTCTTTAGCCGGTTGGGAGAGTTTCCGTACCATCTGTAATTTTCAATGAATCAGACGCAATCACTACGTGGCGTGACATGGAATTTTGTTGTTTTTCTTGGCGCCATCGCAGATTGGAGGTCTATAATAGCCGAAACGCTGATACTTTATTTTGGTACATGTAGCGTTCGTACGCACCACACGAGAACGATCAAAGAATCCATAGCTCCAAACCGTTTTAGTGAAAGGTTAGGTAGGTAGGTATTTTTCTTTATTAGGTAGTCTATTTTTTCTTACAACTCGGCATAGTTTTAGATATTTCGAGGCAATTGACTGTACTGAAGGGCGTACAACACCCAAACTGAAGCAGGCCCATCGATTCTCATTCGTTTGTCATCGATTCAGCTCCCAGTATTTCCACATTCCGGCATTTTCTCCTTCTCCTTCTAAAACATAAATGCAATCATACGCGGCGTTCCCCAAATCCGAATTACTGCTAATGATATTTTGGATGTTATCACCGACGTATTAAAATCGTTGTAACAACACACTCCATATCACTTCCCAATAATTTCGCGGAGGGTAGGCGCGGTTTGGACAGATGGTCCCTCATCAAATTCATATATAAGGTACTGTAACTTTCGTCTGCGCATGCGCCAACTTGAAATCCTTGTATAGCCCATAACTACTCTAGAAATCTTCTTGAAGCGATGAGGTTTGGATTATATATTTTTCCGGAGTGAAAAATGATTTTGTATGCAAAATCATCATAACTTCTAACTCCTATAATCTCCACATATTTGCGTTGGGTATGCACCTGACCCTGGGCCCGATCAAGCACCACACTTGAGCAGTAGGAAGCACGATGTAATATCATCTATATTATATATTAATAGACATATTAGCTATTTATATTAAGGTATCTATTAATATAGATTATATTAAGGTATTACGAGAGATTTTACCAAATAAACGTGGAGAACGTTGAGCTGGTCAACAACAAGGGTTTTCCCCAACCGCCAACCGCCTCAAACGGTTGTAACGGCCGATTGTGGACTGGGGACGGGTGGAAAAGTCCCTATAAAAACTCGCCCTTCTGGCCCAGCTCAGCATTCGACGATCCGTCCCTCGACTGGCGACTTCTCTCTCTAACCTCTCTCCCTCGAACCTCTCTTTCTGTCGAATCCCTCTCTCTCGTCCCCTTTCTCACGCTCTCTCTCTCTCTCTCTTACCCTTCCTGACGCCTGCTATGGGTGAAAACCGCGGGGCGCCTCCCTTCCTGGTATCTGCTGTTGGTGAGTACCGCGGGATACGTCCCTCTCCCCTAACACCTGCTGTTGGCGAAAACCGCCGGGTGTTAGCCACCATCTTTCCAGTGTCTGTTGTTGGTGAAAACCGCGGGACACATCCTTCTCACCTAGTACCTGCTGTTGGTGAAAACCGCGAGGTACTAGCCGCCCTTCCAACTAATCTTGCTGTTGGTGAAAACCACGGGGAGTTAGTTAAAAGACTCCATGGGAGCATATCCTACCACATCCACTCTCTCACGCTTGTCACTCCCATCTCTCTTCTGCTCCTATCCAAAATTCCGTGACTAACTCACGACTTTCTGGTGAAAACCCGCCGTTCACGACAAATGGTGAACACGTACCCGTCCACCACAGTGGTGACCCCGACACGCAACCTCACGTACCCGTTCACCACAGTATCTATTAATATAGGTTAATATAGACACATTAGGTACCTATATCTATATTAAGGTTTCTATTTAAAGACGCTGTGTTGATTGAAACATGAAACAGTTGTATACTGAAAGATAGACTGACCTGCAGGAAAACTGTGGGTACTTACCTACGATGTCGTTTGCAGTTTGTCGACTCCGCTCTACTTCTTAGATAGTGTACACGAGTGTAACGAAGGCGATATGTCAGGACGATCCAGAGACAGGATCAGAGGTTCTAAGAGAAGGGCCTCCAAGGACTCCCAAGAAAGTAATTTAAAAAGCCATTTACTAGGAAACTACTTCAAAATCCAGGCTATCGATCCATCTCGGCCCGCCCTAGCCAACAATAAACTTCATAAACTAATGAGGCCATTTGTTTTGGGCCAATGCCCTGCTAGTTTGTTGGCAAGGCATGCCGAGAGGTATGTGCAAGTTGGCCAGAAAACTCCGTGTGGGGTCTGATCGTATGACCACTCATTAGGGAATGGTATTTACTTATGTAAACCTTCCGAATGTCCCGCGACCCCCAATGAGCGGAGGCGGTTTTCCATCTATGGCCAGTGAAGGTGCTGCCTCCTTTCTTTTTCTCAATTATAATCGGTCCCTCACGGGGAAATAATGAACCACGAAGCGGCGGCTCTTGAGGTTCATTTACCACGAGGGTTCGGCATTAATCTTCGCTAAACGCGTCGATATCGTCTTATCGCATGACCCGTTACCGCACTTGCATCCCATTATTTTATTAACTTGCTGGCTGAGGGGTCCTGTGCATTGCATCATAGCCGGGAGCGTCCTGGCCGAAGAATGTTTTTCATGTTGTTCCTGTAGTACGATTCACAGACGAATCCAATGTCAGAGAGGTCCCTGCATTGCTGGTTTGAGGTAACAGCGCGTGGAGCGGCGGCAGCCGCATAGGACCTAGAGTTTTTAGGGTGTTTAGGGAGGAAAATCAATTGAGAACAGTACATTCGCAGCACCCTCTCAGAATTTCAGTTTGTTTGGATTTGTTCTGTCGATAAGATGAATGGGTTTCAACAGAAATTGCGTACAGACCGACCGACAGACAGAAACAGAATCAAATTAGTTTCTAGACGTTGGAAAGACAAATTCTAGACGTCTGAAAGACCGGCGGAAATTTCGATTTTTGGAAGTCAGGAAGAAGTATCAAATATAATGAGGCTACACCTATATTACTGTGAAGGAAAGTGTCAATATTCTTTGCTTTCTGGTTATGCATTATTCTGGCGCCATCAGGTCGGAGGGCTGCCTAACGTTTTCGACGGAATTTTGATAAGCTAGAATGGTAAGGCGTGGTGATATAATCGAGACTCGGTGGGCCAGAGGTTTGGCCTGAGGTTGATAAGGACATATTTTTACGAGTTCAACAATAACGTTATTTGCTTTTCGTTGATTTCAATAAAGATTCCGACATTGCCTATCACGTTCACCACCATAACCTAACAACCACAAAACTGGGTTAAACCTCGTTTAGCTTTTGTCAGTTCTATGAATTCTTATTTGTACGTGAAGGGCTATATTTGTGATGAGCCATGTAATTTCTAGTTGCATTCCTTAACTGTAAGATGAAGAACATAATAATGTGAAATACTGGCTGAGTTTAGAAGGAATACCAGGAAACTCGATCCTGAAGAATTTCTTTGATTCACTTTGGTCTAACCGAATTACAAAGATGAAATTCCTAGCCCTACATTTCACAGTAGGAAAATCAAAACATCTGATATAATATGAAGGGCAGAAAATAATTAATGACGAATGGACGTCCATTTTAAATCCGTCCCGGAGCACCTGGTTATAATCACGGATGGCTGTATGAAGTCGAGTTGGTTGTTCTGTGATATCTTTCAAACTGTAATTCTAACGGAGAGCTTTCCAAAAAGGTGCTGTATGATGGGCCGGAAATGAACGGAAAAAGCGTTCGACTCATCTGGTATGTATTGTCCTCTCTCTCCCGCACATGGGAACAGTGTGAAAGGAACATACATACGAGATGACGTCACGCGTTTTTTTCTTTTTCTTATTACCGCCGAACTACTCGGATTTTGGAGCTGAAAATTGGGTTGCTGGGGTTTTCGAGGTGATGAAACCGATTCTGGAGTCAAAAGCAGCAAATTCCAACCCTCGTCCATTCCTCACTGACTTCGGAGAGATGCCAAAACAGGTTCGCTCCTTCTATACTTGATTAGGCAAACAACAATACACAAAAGTTATCTCTAATAGTATCGCAAATTTGATGAAGGGGCAAATCCTAGTGTATAATAATTATAATATTAACTGGTAAGTAGGTAAACATGTTTTCGACTCTGTAGCTTTCACGCAAAATTGGTCCCATCAATTTCCTCCGTTGTTCAGGACCCGAATATTTGACTTCTGATATTAGTTCTACCCTTTAAGACTGTCTCTTCCGAATCAAATTTAAAATTTTCTAAATGATTTTAAAATTTTCTAACTTCCCAATTTCTCCCCCAAGCCAATATTTTTTAAAAATCCATTCAAACCTTCCCTGTATGAATTTGAATAGTTTCCAGTCATATTGGAACTAGTCACACATGATTTAATTTCAGGGGTTTTCGCAATTCCCTTACTACTTACTGCTTCATTCATTAAACAACATTATAATAATAGCATAGTAAAAAATAATAGCTTATTAAGTTGTATGGATTTGATAGAGGATGAATAATAATATACGTTTGACATTATTTATGTCGTGACAGAGTTTCTGTTCATTTGGTACGAGATATATCATAACGTTGACTGATATTTCTTTTGGTTTATTATTTTCAATAATGAACCTGTAGTGAATAAGGACGAACAGACGAGGCCGAAAGTTAGCTTGAGAATGGTTATGTATTTGTTGGCCCCTCGGCTCTTTATAGGCCCCTGACATGATCAGAGGGGGGTCGGGGGGTCCCCACTCTGAGGTACAACATGTATGTACATTACATTGGTTGTGGAGGAGCAGCCGATCACAACAGAACCATTGGAATCGAGCATGAAAAAAAAATTCTAACCCCCCCCCCCCCCCCCCCCTCAAAATTTGATGGTTTACGTTTCAAGGTATGTAGAATCCAAAACTGAAATAAAAATTTTTCTGTCTGTCCGCCGTACGCCGTACGCTGTACGGGCCACTTTTCTTAGTTACCATGAATAAAAATTGATGAAATTCCGGTTATAGGTTCCGTTCGGGGTCTAGTTGGTCCTCGAAGCTCGACGTTACTGTCAGTCATCTCTAAGGGGTTCAAAATAGGGGTTGAAATTTTCAGAACGCCGTAGCTCGAAAACTTTCGATAGAAGGGTATGGTTTTTTTTACGTTATTAAATTTGTCTTGAGCTAAACAGTTGTTTGAGACCACCTGGAGCATTGTACGTCCAGCCGTTCGTGTGCACCAAAAAGCTTCGTCAACACGATCGTGAATCAAACGGTATAAATCCGGCCGGGATATCATCGCTAGGGAGCACCTGGTTATAATCATGGATGGCTGTATGAAGTCGAGTTGGTTGTTGTGCGATATTATTTCATTTGATAAGTGATGGACTATTGGATTTTGTTGGTAGGTACTTGTGAAACTTGAACAAACTTTGAAGTATTATTGATGGGTAAATTATTACACAATGGTAAATTATTACTCAACGGAAAATTATTACACAACTGCAAATTATTACACAACGGTAAATTATTACAGAACAATAAATTATTACACAACGGTTCATCTACCAAGAAGGGGCCGGATTTTGTTGATCGGTACTTTTGCAACTTGACCAACCGTTGAAGTATTATTGATGGGCAAGTTATTACACAACGGTTCATTATACTTGACCCCGAGGGTAGGTATTGACCACAGAAAACAGTGATCTACGCAGAAGGGGCATCTATTTCACGCCACATCAACAATTTTCCTTCAGAACTTCATTATGTGCGTTTCTTTTCGCCATTTTAGTTACTGTTTGTCGTCGACAGAATTATTTTAGCAACATTTAACTCGTGATTTAGGTAGTTACCTAGTAACGAGTAGGGGGTTAGGTACTAACCTACTGAGGGTCTGCGATCTACATAATATGTATAGAATAGTACATAGTATAATAGACCCGTTATCTATACAGAGAGCTGTGATCTGTAAAAGAAGGGTATTCTGTACAAAATGCTGGGATTTGCAGCGTTTTTGCTTCTGCATGTAGCGTCGAAGCATGAGTCAACATAATAAGATCTAGCTATCTGAAGGAGTAATTATTTGAATGCCAATTATGTAGTTCCACTGAACGAACCATCAAGTTTAATCTTGAAATTAGACAAAGATCACATGTGAACACATGTTTCAGAGTAGACTCTCACAGTGTTTCCGTTGGAAGGGGTAAAATCATTCTCCATTTACGTATTGCAATTCTTCATTCTCTGTATTCATGTTTCATTCATTAATCATAATAACACTGATTGAAACACTGTGCATAACCTACCACTGGGCTAGCTACCACTTCATGTATTACTTCTGATAACTGTATTTTGTACAAACTGTATATTAAACTGTATTTATTTTTGCGTTGGCGAGTACTGAAAAAGGCGTAACTTCACGGAGAGCGGTTGTTCAACGGTCCCTTCACATTTTCTCTTAGGTGCAGGAATCGTCTTCGTGGGCAGCGTTAAAGTGTAATCTTGGAGGTAAGCTGTATGTGGAAGGCCGTTGAAAATTCCTGTTGCTTTCCGCTACGGAGACCGGGCAAATCGATCTCGTTGATCCTCCTCGACGGGCGCGGTGAACCTTGTTTTTCCAACCGGACAAAAGCGATTCAAATTTATTCACGGAGGACGAGGGAAAGGAGGAACACTTGGTGACACAACCCCCCACCATCCAGTCGACACGTACCTACACGACTCGCCCGACATTTAAAAAAAAAAGGAGGAAAAACCTTTGAGGTTGAATCGATAGAAATAGGCCTAATTAAGTATCCTCAACAGGCGTCTTCCTTCTTGGAGAGGTTGTAATGCCACCGAAGGAGTAAGTGATGCGGCGTACTCCGCCTGACAGATACAACGAGCTGGAGGCCTTGAACAAACCAACAATCCTTGTGAATAGAATCGTAGAAGGGACTCTATTTGTACCAGGGGGTAGCACCTTTTGGTTTATTATTCCGTGAATAATACACCTATGCAATCGCTCAGCAAACAATTTTTGTAACAACCCTTCAAAATTTGTTCTTTTACGTTTCGGAGGTGAGTAGATTCCAAAAACGCTGCAAAGTCCTTGTCACATGGGTTTATTATTCTATTGGACATACCTACAGAAATGTTGGCTGTTCAGTTATGTTTTTTTTTTTTTTTTTCTTTGTTGGTAAATCAACCAATTTATTAACGGTGCCAAATCGAGTGATGTCACGAGTAGATAGTCATCAGGATCATCGAGTTTCAGCTTCCTGGGATGATCACACTTCTATTCGTATCACCATGATGGTAGCGCGGCGCCATCTTCCATCCCATAATGTCGGACCGTTTTTCTGGCCCCTCGTAGCCGAAGGGACACTGCCTTGATTATGGCGATGTGTGTCGCAACTCTTAACCACCCTAAAATCTTCGAGTACGGTCGGCTCCATTTCGATGATAATTTGTTGGCCACTCTTTTTAAAAACGTGTGGAACTCCCTGTGAAGGGCACCATCGCAAGAGCACACCAAAGGCGTGAATGACCCTCTGAGGTCTTCGGCGGCACGGTCATATTTTGCGTGCTTTGATTGGGCCGCAATTTGAGCAGTCTGAGACCAGTCTTGGGAGAGATAGGAGACGGCCTCTGCATTTACAATGCGATTATCGAAAAACGCCGGTCTCCCAGACTCCCAGACTCCATCCACCTTGATATCTGCTACTAAGGCGGGATTCCCATCGAGTGCCTCTTGCATCAATGGTTCGACCATCACACCCCCCCATGCGAGGCCTGCTAACTCTGCTACTAGGTCTCGAACCTCATCGTGTCCTCTCTTTACCTGCCCCCCTTTTTTACAATTCAAAGCATGTGTGACGTCAAAGGAAGCCCCACATCCGTCACAATTTCTAGGTAGACTTATCGGGGTATGAGCATATCTTAACGCTATTGCGTCCCGAAATTGAGTCGGCGAAAGGTCGAGGTTATCTGAAGCCATTGGTAGTACTGAGAGCCATTGTGATTCGCCTTTTACCCGCTCCAATACTCTTCGTTGGTTGGGCTGCAGTCTCTGCATTATTGATGCACTTCTTTGGCTCAAGGTCCTTTCTCGTTGATCCCTTTCCTCCTTCAATACCGTCATAACATGATCGTGGTGTTCCTCATTGGGTAGAGGGCTGCCCTCGCAAATGGAGTCTATCAGAATCTCCGCTGATCTGAGAGACGTTTGATGAGCATGGGATGAATCAAGTGGATTCAGAATCGCCATTCCCCCAAATCGCACTGGTAAACTCAGGAGATCTTCCTCGATGCCTTCCACTTCACGTCCCAATATGGCTGGCATCAGGTTTTTGCGGATGGCGTCCCATAGTGGCAAATACTCCTCTTCACAGTGTTTAATTACTCTTTGGGTGAAAACCCATTCGTGTTGAAGTGATTTCGTAAAAGCTGCATGTGCAGCTTGGGGACTCTTTTTAGCTGCATCAGCAAACTTGTTGGTACTATCCACCCATTTTTCCACTTTTTTTTCTATGTACACTTTTTTCTGAGATTGGGGCCCAATAACCCCTCCAAGAAACCTATGAGAATAGACAATTTTGACATTGTCTATTGTTTATTTCATGCGAAATAATTGAAATAGCTATTTCTGATTGTTTCCACCATTTTTGGCCCCTAAAACACGAATACCCCTTTTAACCTGACCCTTCAGGTTTTTGCGATGGGACCCCCCGCCGAAAAGCGACAGGAAAAAGTGAGACCAAATAGTGAGACAAAAGTAGCGCGTATTTTATAAACCGAACGTTGCTAAGGAAATTCACTCTACAAAGCTGTAATTTGGTATGTAGGCTCTTTAGGACTTTAACTTGACGCTGCCCAGGCCCCGGATCAGCTGAGTTGCTCCTACAGCTAATTTCTATGCTATTCACTGTATGAAGCTGTAATTTGGTAGGTAGCGTCCTTAGGAATTACACTTTAAGCAGCGCAGGGCCGTGATCAGCTGAGTGGCTCCTAAAGCTAATTTCTATGCTATTCACTCTATGAAGCTGTAATTTGGTATGTGGGCACCTTAGGACTTTAACTTGACGCTGCCCAGGCCCCGGATCAGCTGAGTGGCTTCTAAAGCTAATTTCTATGTTATTCACTCTACGAAGCTGTAATTTGGTATGTGGGTTCCTTAGGACTTTAACTTGACGCTGCCCAGGCCTCGGATCAGCTGAGTGGCTCCTGAAGCTAATTTATATGCTATTCACTCTACGAAGCTGTAATTTGGTATGTGGGCTCCTTAGGACTTTAATTTGACACTGCCCAGGCCCCGGATCAGCTGAGTGGCTCCTAAAGCTAATTTCTATGCTATTCACTCTACGAAGCTGTAATTTGGTATGTGGGCTCCTTAGGACTTTAATTTGACATTGCCCAAGCCCCGGATCAGCTGGGTGGCTTCTAAAGCTAATTTCTATGCTATTCACTCTACGAAGCTGTAATTTGGTATGTGGGCACCTTAGGACTTTAACTTGATACTGCCCAGGCCCCGGATCAGCTGAGTGGCTCCTAAAGCTAATTTATATGCTATGCACTCTTTGGTGCATCCTCGATAGCCTTAGCCTTACTAGAGTTCTCCGCAACTTCTGGACTACTTATTTTAGTAGTCCACTATAATAAGTTATGTAGTTTTTCGAATCGATATTGTCAATATGACGAGTGAAGATCATCTCAATAAAACAGGTTAATTTATTTTTTATCCATTAAAAAATTATTTGCACATGGATTTGCACCGGTAAGAAACAGCCGATCTTATATAATACAGCGAGGGGGACAAAAACCTGAAGGGTCAGGTACACCACATTTTAGCCGTCAGGCTTTAAGCGGAAGTCATCCGGGGGTGCAGGGAGCGAAGCCCCCGCCGAGGCGCGCAGCGCCGAGTTTTTTCTTTTTAAAATTATCTTTGATCATTGGTAGTGCCATTTAATCGTCTTGATCCACGTGTTGATACTACTTACAGTGTTATGCTACAAATTGATGGTGATTTCAGACTATTTCCAAGGTTTTTGACTCATAATAAATCAATTTTGGGAGCTGAACATTTGGTAGAACCTCGATTTTCCACTCTTTGGTCAAAATTGACTTCATATTCGGTCTTCTCGTCCCCAGAAACATAGAAAACGATACCTCAAAAGCTCATGTTACTAACATGTTACTAAAACACAAAAAGTACCTATCTTTGTGCACATTTTCACTCATAACATCCCTGGGTATATTCTGATCGGGCTGAAAAGTTTCGGGACACAACTAGGGCCCAAATGGAGCATGTGTGCGAAAGAACGACTTTTTTAGACCAAAAATGAAGCCGGTACATGTGATAGATATATGTGAAAATGGATATAAAAGTAAATACTTTTTGTGTTTTAGTAACATGAGCGTTTGAGGTATCGTTTTCCATGTTTTTTGGGACAACAAGGCACACTACCAGTGATCAAAGATAATTTGAGAAAAAAAAGGCGTACCTAATTCGTGTTTTGGGTCCAAAATTGGTGGAAACAATCAGAAATATTCATTTAAATTATTTCCCATGAAGGAAACAAAAAATGAACAGCCAACATTTCTGTAGGTATGTCCAATAGAATCATAAACCCAAGTGACAAGGATTTGCAGCGTTTTTGATAACCGGGTGCTCGGTGCGATTCCCCCTAACTCACCTATAAAGAGCAACCAGATTTTTCAGGTATCAATGGTACAAAATGGAGTTCAATGAAAATTTGACAATTCTTGGTGTATCCAGCTATTGATACTAATTTACCGTGATGGGAAAATTTTGTCAACTAATTTTTTGTAAAAAAAAAATATTCAGAACTCTTGGAAAACTGGTACATACTTTGAAGTATGCTTTCGAAAATAACGTTAGTTGTTAAAATGAGGGTGATTAAAAGTAAAAACGCTGCAAATTATTACACGACGGTTTATTATTTACCTTTATAGATGCACCTTCTGCGTCGATCACTGCAAGTAATGCGTACTGACAGAAACTAACGCCGAGCTTCGCTG
This sequence comes from Leptopterna dolabrata, assembly GCA_954871275.1. Classification (NCBI taxonomy): domain Eukaryota; kingdom Metazoa; phylum Arthropoda; class Insecta; order Hemiptera; family Miridae; genus Leptopterna; species Leptopterna dolabrata. The sequence continues at coordinate 26,290,078 of OX940977.1, forward strand.
ACCAACTAGACCCTAAATGGGACTTACTAACCAAATTTCAACAATTTTGTTTCATGGTAACTAATAAGAAAAACGCTGCAAAGTCCTTGTCACATGGGTTTATTATTCTATTGGACATGCCTACAGAAATGTTGGATGTTCATTTATTGCTTCTTTCACGCGTAATAATCGAAATAGCTATTTCCGATGGTTTCCATTAATTTTGATCATTGGTAGTGCCATTTAATCGTCTTGATCCACGTGTTGACACTTTTTCCAGTGCTATTATACAAACTGATGGTGATTTCAGACGATTTCCCAGGTTTTTGACTCATAAAAACGCTGCAAATCCCTGCACAACGGTTTATTATTTTGTACAGAATACCCTTCTGTTACCGATCACAGCTCTCTGTATAGATAACCCGTCTATATAATATAATATGTACTATTCTATACATATTATGTAGATCGCAGACCCTCCGTAGGTTAGTACCTAACCCCGTACTCGTTACTAGGTACCTACCTAAATCACGAGTTGAATGTTGCTAAAATAATTCTGCCGATGACAAACAGTACCTAACAAAAAGAAACACACATAATGAAGTTCTGAAAAGAAATTGTTGATGAGGAGTGAAAAAAGTTGCAAAAGTACCTACCAACAAACTCCAGCCCCTTCTACGTAGATGGTATAATGAACCGTTGCGTAATAATTTACCGTTGAGTAGTGATTTACCATCGTGTAGTAATAACTTACCCAACGTTTGTTCAAGTTTCACTACCTATCAACAAACTCCAAAACAGCCATCATTTTTCAAATGAAATAATATCACAGAACAACCAACTCAACTTCATACAGCCATCCTTGATTATAATCAGGTACTCCCTAGCGATGATTTTATCTCCGGCTAATTTCCTATTGTCGGGGCGTCCCTGGTAACGAGATTTGATTTGAATGTATACAATTTCATTCACACTGGAGTCGAAAATGCCTATCGGTGCAAACTTCGGGGCCTTACTGTGAACGAACGGAGGGACGTAAAATGCTCCGGGTGGTCTTAAAAAACTCGTAAGTTCAAGAACTATTTAAAACCGTAAAAAGATTCACCTAAAAAAAAGGTATAGGCGTTCTGAAAATTTCAACCCCTATTTTGAACCCCTTAGAGATGACTCACAGTAACGTCGAGCTTCGAGGACCAACTTGACTCCGAACGGAACCTATAACCCGAATTTCATCAATTTTTTTTCATGGTAACTAAGAAAAGTGGCCCGTACGGCGTACGGCGGACAGACAGAAATATTTTTATTGCAGTTTTGGATTCTACATACCTTGAAACGTAAACCATCAAATTTTGAGGGGGGTAAGAATTTTTTTTTTTCATGCTCGATTCCAATGGTTCATTATTGAAAATAATAAACCAAAATGGGGTTTTTTGGTGTTTTAGTAACACGAGCTAGTGACTTGTCGTTTACCATGTTTTTTAGGTTGAGAAGACCGAATAAGACGTCGATTTTGACCAAAGAGTGGAAAACTGAGGTTCTAACGAAGTTTCAGCCTCAAATTTACATTAAATCTTGGTCTAAAATCGTCGTTCTTCCTCAAACAGTTTGGGTCCCCATTTTGGAACACATTTCTGTCCTAGCTGTGCTCCGAAGCTCGGCAGGCCGACGGAATACGCCCAAGGGTGTTATGGGGGGAAAATGGGTGTAAAGATAGGGGTTTTCTAAGTTTTGTTTAAAGGTTTTAGTGAACGTAAGCTTGTGAGGTATCATTTTCCATGTTTTTTCGGGCGAGAAGACAGAATATCATTTCTTCTTTTGGCCTTCACCCATAATCACTTATTTTTGTTATATTGTATTAATTGTATTATAGGTACTTGCCAACCTGTGATTGAAGAAATAAAATATCTTCAATTCAATTCGGTAACAGTAAAACGAATGAACCAGTAGAAAGAAAAAACGCTGCAAATCCCTGCACAACGGTTTATTATTTTTGTATAGAATACCCTTCTGTTACCGATCACAGCTCTCTGTATAGATAACCCGTCTATATAATATGATATGTACTATTCTATACATATTATGTAGATCGCAGACCCTCCGTAGGTTAGTACCTAACCCCGTACTCGTTACTAGGTACCTACCTAAATCACGAGTTAAATGTTGCTAAAATAATTCTGCCGATGACAAACAGTACCTAACAAAAAGAAACACACATAATGAAGTTCTGAAAAGAAATTGTTGATGAGGAGTGAAAAAAGTTGCAAAAGTACCTACCAACAAACTCCAGCCCCTTCTACGTAGATGGTATAATGAACCGTTGTGTAATAATTTACCGTTGAGTAATGATTTACCGTAGTAATAATTTACCCATCAATAATACTTCAACGTTTGTTCAAGTTTCACTACCTACCAACAAACTCCAAAAGAGCCATCATTTTTCAAATTAAATAATATCACAGAACAACCAACTCGACTTCATACTCCGCCAATATAATCAGGTGATCCCTACCAATGATTTCATCTCCGCCAATTTTCCTATTGTGGGCGCGTCTCTGGTTACGAGATTTGGTTTGAATTGTATACAATTTCATTCACACTGGAGTCGAAAATGCCTGTCGGTGCAAACTTCGGGGCCTTACTGTGAACGAACGGCTGGACGTACGATGCTCCGGATGGTCTTAAAAAACTCGCAAGTTCAAGAACTATTTAAAACCGTAAAAATATTCACGTAAAAAAATGGTATAGGCGTTTTGAAAATTTCAACCCCTATTTTGAACCCCTTAGAGATGACTGACAGTAACGTCGAGCTTCGAGGACCAACTAGACCCCGAACGGAACCTATAACCCGAATTTCATCAATTTTCTTTCATGGTAACTAAGAAAAGTGGCCCGTACGGCGTACGGCGGACAGAAAGAAATATTTTTATTGCAGTTTTGGATTCTACATACCTTGAAACGTAAACCATCAAATTTTGAGGGGGGGTAAGAATTTTTTTTTTTTCATGCTCGATTCCAATGGTTCATTATTGAAAATAATAAACCAAAATGAGAGTAAGGCTACATTCGCCATTCAATGCTCAGAAAGGGCATACGTATCACATTTGAGCGCGTTTCAAAACCGTTGGTAACATATGAATTCAGTCCCAGAAATTTACTAGTAGACCCTCGAAAACTAAAATGAATTAATAAACCAGGTTGCAGAAATGTGTGCGAATTTCACGGAACGAAAAAGGACAACGGAGGAGATTGAATAGCAGCGGTTCAAGTCAAACGGGAGCAAAGCCTACTAGGGAAGAGCCAGAAAACTTAGCGACAAATAACAGGAAATAAGACAACACTGTCAAGCGCTGGATCTTTAAAATAAACATTTGAAGAACAATAATTCTAATCGCCAGTCCGTATAAATCGCATATTATTGGACCATGATGGACACTTTGCTAAATGAAACACTAGGTAGGTATTGGATGCAGAAAAATTTCTGTTTATATCGAGGATGAAAAATTCGCCTCACGTAAGGGCAGTTAGGTCTCCGTCTCTCATGATTTGCGACAGGGCCACCCTCATTCGACTAATAGTTCGTTTTAGCGAACGAAACGGAAAGAAAACGGTATGTCCACGTGTCCGATACAGTTGCACGTATATGGTACCTACCTAAAAACGAAGTTTTACACAGGTACACGTAGAACTATGTACCTACAACTACGGTAGGTTGATGTTCATGTGATGAGCAATTTAATATTTACTCGGTCTCCAAGATTATTAGTTAAGTACTATCTGAATTACCGTTGCACAGGGTAGTCGGTTTTAATTTGGATACTCAATAACATCCACAAACCTCCTAATGGGACAGAATGGACTAAAGTTAACAACCTATTTTTTCATGAGAATAAGTCGAACATTATCCAAGCGATGTCGGCGGGTTTTGGTCCACGTTCTTTTTTACACTAAATCGCAGTTACTTACCTAACTAACGAACATCAAAATCTCTGCGACCGTACATACCTCACCAGTCTCCAAATTGCATTAGACGCTGTTCAAAAAACAATTTGGCATACTGCTCACTACAATGCACTTTATATTTACTTCTACTTTTCCATGATCCGCTCTAATCGATTTCCAGAAGTATGCTGACGCAAGCATGAACCGTCCGGAACATTCTCGAACATTCCGGAACAGGAAGTCCCTTCGATGGTTGCACTCTTTTGACGCCCTATATCTCCGAACCCACTTATTACCTCCATTTATTATATATAAGAGGTACTGATAGTTCATTTCCATCCAAGGAGGTAGCTACCGAAATCAGGAGAATCGAGGCTCTGGTGGCCCGTAGGCAGTGACGGGAAAAAATTAGCTATAGCTAATGGGTAAAAGCTACAGCTAAATTAGCTGAAATTTAGCTTAACTAACAGCTAAATTTTTAGCTATTACCTTCTGAGGGACAGTTTTATAGCTTTAGCTATAAAAAATGTCCCAACACCGCTTGTAGGTACACGTAGATTGGTAATTTGTGCTTCCAATTGTTCGTTTGAAACAGGGAAGAAGAAGAAAAAACACTGAGTAGTTATGTAAAAGAGCGGAAAAATATAAAGTTTGTTCTAGAAGCTGTCTAGAAGTCTGTAACTCATCCTCAATGGTCTGTAGTGCACAGTAACGCAAAGGTCTGAGCTACTGAGTTCAAAAGTTAATTATTGTCTGTCTAGATTACCTAATGTGTTCTGTAGACAACCCTTGTGCCCTTATGTAGACCTAGGAATGGTTGGTCGTAAAGTTCGATCGGACGAACTGGAATATTTAAGTTTACATCGGCACTCACTACCATACAAATTGGTACCTATCTACGTAAATCGGGCATACATTCCCCTCGACTTTATAAAGAAAATACGGTTATAAACCAAAATAATAAAGTAGTACACGTACCTTTAGTATAGGAAGATCCGATTTCCGATGATGAAGCTGGTAGAAATCAAACAGCCGCACGAAGCACAAACACAATCATCAATTCGACACGGGCCGACCTGATGCACCACCGTTGTAGGTTTCGATTGCCCATAAATCACTTTGCGCGGTTAATCGGCGGATCATACCGAGGCGATTCGAGGAGAAAACACAGGAGCACACACGAAATTAAGTCCAGAAATGATTGCTTCTTGATGAATTTCGAAAGAAAACCGCCACACACCTACCATCCGTCGCGGGTGATCGGAGACTGGGGTGCGGGGTGGCTACGTGGCTGGAGGGTGAAGAGCCCCCCACTCTTCGCCCTCGGTAGGTAGGTAGGTAGGTAGGTAGGTACAACCCTGATATTTTTCCATTATACCTGATGATTCAGGAAAAGACAGAGGTCTTTTCCTGTTCTCACCCTCTCAAAACAATCAAGGAAAATGTAAAAGTTACTGATAAAGGTGGAATTGTGTGGGTCACCAGAGAAATTCTCTTAATTAATTAAAAGGGCCCTCACACTGGCAAAAATTTCGCTCAAAATTTGTGCAAAAATATTGAGCTCATTTTTGTACAATATTATTGAATGGTCCCGGACGCCTCACACTACGCGAAAATACTGCTATATTTTGTCAGCCCCCTCACACTGCACTCTCATGCTACGAAATACTGACGGGTCTAAACTTTCAGAAAACTTGAAAGCTCCCACAAAATATTGAAGACCCCGTTTTTGCGCAATATTTATCCTCACGCTCTCAATATTTTTGCATAAAAACGACGTCTTCAAAACTTCGTTCAAAATTTTTGCCAGTGTAAGGGCCCCCTTTAGGTAGGTACTGGGAGCGATAAAAATTCCAACAACCTAAACAAATTATTATAATGTCAACGGCGGTTTTCGAAAATTCAATATCATATTATTAATGACCGGTTTTAACCAATTGTTAAAACGCTGCAAAGTCCTTGTCACATGGGTTTATTATTCTACTGGACATGCCTACAGAAATATTGGCTGTTCATTTATTGTTTATTTCTGGTGAAATAATTTAAATAGCTATTTCTGATAGTTTCCACCATTTTTGGCCTCTAAAACACGAATTAGGTACGCTCCTTTTTTTTCAATTTATCTTTGATAATTGCTTGTGCCATTTAATCGTCTTGATCCACGTGTTGATACTACTTCCAGTGTTATTCTGCAAATTGATGGTGATTTCAGACGATTTCCCTGGTTTTTGACTCATAAAAAATCAATTTTGGGAGCTGAACATCTGGTAGAACCTCGATTTTCCACTCTTTGGTCAAAATCGACTTCATATTCGGTCTTCTCGTCCCCAAAAACATGAAAAACGATACCTCAAAAGCTCATTTTACTAACATGTTGCTAAAACACAAAAAGTACCTATTTTTACACACATTTTCACTCATAACACCCCTGGGTATATTCCGATCGGGCTGAAAAGTTTCGGGACACAACTAGGGCCCAAATGGAGCATGTGTGCGAAAGAACGAATTGTTTAGGCCAAAAATGAAGCCTGTACACGTGATACGGCGGACGGCGTACGGCGGACGGCGGACGGCGGACGGCGGACGGCGTACGGCGGACGGCGTACGGCGGACGGACATTGCATTTTTTGAATCTACGCACCTTGAAACGGAAAAGAAAAAATTTTGAGGGGGTGTTATAAAAATTTTTTGCTGAGCGATTACATAGGTGTATTATTCACAGAATAATAAACCAAAACTTAAGTACCTACCTATCAAGGTTATCCCCATCCAGCCACGCCCTTCTAAGCTCAGTCAGCTCCGATCACTCGGGACGGATGGTAGGTTCCTGTGCGTGTCTTCGAAAAGTTCATCTTAGAAGAATAATCCCTGGATTAAATTACGTGTTCTTGTTGTGTTTTCTCCTCGAATCGCCTCGGTATGACCGGCCGATTAACCGTGTAGTGATTATATGGGCAATCGAAACCTTCCGGAGTGCATCAGATCGGCCGTGTCGACTGATGACAGTGTGTGTTTAGTGCTGCAATCTGATTTCTACCACCTTCAACGTTGGATCTTCCTCAACTAAAGGTACGTCCTCTTTTGCTATTTAGATTTTAGTGTTTACTGTCATATTATCTTTACGAATCGAGGGGAAACAATTATGAAATATTTGATCCAAATTAGGTGGATACAGAAACTACTTACAGCAACAGCGGGGGTACATGTTTTGGAAAACTAGATATTCATATCGGGATGCAAACTAATGCGTTACAGTATCCAGCAACACGAACATAAATACTCAAGACTCAAAGGAGCCCTATCACAGTTAGGTACATCAAGTATTGAACATAAAATAATCATATAACAGACGTACATTGGGAAATCTCAGGGAAAAGTATCAAGTACTTTTTTTCACAGTACAAGTTATCAACCTACGTGGGATTGTTTGCGACACCAGAGAATTGGTTATATTGATTCAGGTACGTACTGGGAACAATGAAAACCCCAACTAGTTCAACTATCTTCGGTTTTCAAAAACTGAAGACCACATTAATGCCCAAATCCAATCATATAGTTGGAATTTTCGAAGTAACTACCTACCAAGGTTACCCCCACTTTCACTCGCGAAAGATGGTAGGTCTGTGGCGGTTTTCCTTTTAATAATAATTCATCTAGGAAGACTAAGTCCTGGACGTCATTATGCGTGCTCGCGCGTTTTCGCGTATTATTCACAAATCGGACTGATAATATCAATGCGATTTCCGACGAATTCGCGGAGGATCGTATTATGATGCGCTGATTTATTCTCTTGAAGGACAGTCGAAACCTACGGGAGTGTAGTGATTGGCCCGCGTTAATCAACGGTAGTTATTATGTGTTCAGTGCTGTGATCTACCACCTCCATCCTCGGATCTTTCACCAATTATAGGTAAGTTCTGAAGCTGTTATTTGGGTTTATTATAAGCAATATTTTCTTTACAGACCGACAGCAATTGACGATGAGTTTATGAACTTGCTCCTAGAAAGAACTTGATATTTATCAGGCTTTTGGTTTATTATTCTGTGAATAATACACCTATGTATTCGCACAGCAAAAAAGGTACTTATCGGTTAACGGGAGGCCACTCATTTAACGATTTAAAATTATTTAAATTATTATTTTCTGAATTATTAGTTATCGCTTTCGTTCGTTGTCTGGATGTGTTTTCAGTCAGTGTCGAATGATGGCAAACGTGGAACTTGTGGCAGGCGGTACCAAGTTGGGTAAAGACGCGATTTTTTACAATTCTTTCAAATTTGTTTTACAAAAAAAGCTGAAGGTTGTTTGGGACTTCTGAATAGATTAGTGGAATGCATTGTCAAGCGATCTGGATGCTCGCTGGCGCTCGCATCTCAAAATAGATAAACAATCCCAGAAACTATCCCGTGAATGAGCAGGTTGTTTGGGACTTCTGAATAGATGAGTGGCCTCTCGTTAACCGATAAGTACCACAAAAAAATTTTATAACACCCCCTCAAAATTTTTTCTTTTCCGTTTCAAGGTGCATTGATTCAAAATCCTTGTCACATGGGTTTATTATTCTATTGGACATACCTGCAGAAATGTTGGATGTTTATTTATTGTTTCTTTGATGTGAAATAATTGAAATGGCTATTTCTGATGGTTTCCACCAATTTTGGCCCCCAAAACACAAATTAGGTAGGTACGCTCCTTTTAATTTTTTTTTTCCAAGTAATTGTCTTTGATCATTGGTAGTGCCATTTATTTAATTGTCTTGATCCACGTGTCGACACTTTTTCTAGTGTTATTATACAAATTGATGGTGATTTCAGACGATTTTCCAGGTTTTTGCCTCATAAAAAATCAATTTTGGCAGCTGAACATTTGGTAGAACCTCAATTTCCCACTCTTTGGTCAAAATCGACTTCATATTCGGCCTTCTCGTCCCCAAAAACCTGGAAAAAGATACCTCAACAGCGCATGTTACTAACATGTTACTAAACCACAAAAAAACGCAAAAAGTACCTATTTGTATACACATTTTCATTCATAACACCCCTGGGTATATTCCGATCGGGCTGAAAAGTTTCGGGACACAACTAGGGCCCAAATGGAGCATGTGTGCGAAAGAACGACTTTTTTAGACCAAAAATGAAGCCTGTACACGTGATACGGCGGACGGACATTGCATTTTTGGAATCTACGCACCTTGAAACGGAAAAGAAAAAATTTTGAGGGGGTGTTATAAACATTTTTTGCTGAGCGAATACATAGGTGTATTATTCACAGAACAATAAACCAAAAATCAATTTTGGGAGCTGAACATTTGGTAGAACTCAATATTCCACTCTTTGGTCAAAATCGACTTCATATTCGGTCTTCTCGTCCCCAAAAACATTGAAAAAGATATCTCAGAAGCTCATGTTACAACACATTGCTAAAACGCAAGAAGTACCTATTTTTGTGCACATTTTCATTCATAACACCCCTGGATATATCCCGATCGGGCTGGAAAGTTTCGGGACACAACCAGGGCCCAAATGGAGCATGTGTGCGAAAGAACGACTTTTTTAGACCTAAAATGAAGCCGGTACACGTGATACGGCGGACGGCGGACGGACATTGCATTTTTCGAATCTACGCACCTTGAAACGGAAAAGAAAAAAGTTTGAGGGGGTGTTATAAAAATTTTTTGCTGAGCGAATACATAGGTGTATTATTCACAGAATAATAAACCAAAACGAAATACGGTGTACGGCAGTCGGACAGAAATTTGTTTATTCCATTTTCGGATTTTACTCACCTTGAAACGGAAACCATCAAATTTTGAGGGGAGGTTAGAAATGGTTTCAGGCTCGATTCGAAAGGTTCATTACTGAAAACAATAAACCAAGTGTGGCAAAAAAAATACGTATCAGGTCTGTTGACATCTGATTGGCTATCGGCCCAAGGAGGCGGAGCGAATCTTCGGAGGCGAAGGCTGTCAATGCTGCCAGCAATCCAACATTAGAAAGGGCAAACCTTCCTGGCAACCTTCATGAACCGTTGCTATGACCTTTCGTGAACCTCCCCTCGGTTTGCTTTTGAGGAAATTTTTTGGTTTATTATTTTCAATAATGAACCATTGGAATCGAGCATGAAAAAAAAAATTCTTACCCCCCCTCAAAATTTGATGGTTTACGTTTCAAGGTATGTAGAATCCAAAACTGCAATAAAAATATTTCTGTCTGTCCGCCGTACGCCGTACGCCGTACGCCGTACGGGCCACTTTTCTTAGTTACCATGAAAAAAAATTGATGAAATTCGGGTTATAGGTTCCGTTCGGCGTCTAGTTGGTCCTCGAAGCTCGACGTTACTGTGAGTCATCTCTAAGGGGTTCAAAATAGGGGTTGAAATTTTCAAAACGCCTATACTATTTTTTTACGTAAATATTTTTACGGTTTTAAATAGTTCTTGAACTTGCGAGTTTTTTAAGACCATCCGGAGCATCGTACGTCCAGCCGTTCGTTCACAGTAAGGCCCCGAAGTTTGCACCGACAGGCATTTTCGACTCCAGTGTGAATGAAATTGTATACAATTCAAACCAAATCTCGTAACCAGAGACGCGCCCACAATAGGAATTTGTGAATACGGCCAATCATTGGTAGGGATCACCTGATTATATTGGCGGAGTATGAAGTCGAGTTGGTTGTTCTGTGATATTATTTCGCTTGAAAAATGATGGCTCTTTTGGAGTTTGTTGGTAGGTAGTGAAACTTGAACAAACGTTGAAGTATTATTGATGGGTAAATTATTACTACGGTAAATCATTACTCAACGGTAAATTATTACACAACGGTTCAGTATACCATCTACGTAGAAGGGGCTGGAGTTTGTTGGTAGGTACTTTTGCAACTTTTTTCACTCCTCATCAACAATTTCTTTTCAGAACTTCATTATGTGCGTTTCTTTTTGTTAGGTACTGTTTGTCATCGGCAGAATTATTTTAGCAACATTTAACTCGTGATTTAGGTAGGTACCTAGTAACGAGTACGGGGTTAGGTACTAACCTACGGAGGGTCTGCGATCTACATAATATGTATATAATAGAATAGTACATATCATATTATATAGAAGGGTTATCTATACATAGAGCTGTGATCTGTAACAGAAGGGTATTCTATACAAAATAATAAACCGTTGTGCAGGGATTTGCAGCGTTTTAAATTTATTATAAATGTGTGGTTCCATCCATCCACCCATTGTGGGTCTGTAATGGCGAGCTTCGCGGGCCAACTAAATCCCAAAGGGACCTGTCTACAAACCAAATTTCATTAATTTTGGTTCATGGTAACTAAGGAATGTGCCAAGTACGGCGGACGGAGAGAAACTATTTGTATTCCGTTTTTTGATTCCATCTACCTAGAAAGTTGAACCATGAATTTTTGAGGGGAAAATTTTTTTTTTAAATGCTCGATTTCGAAGGTCCATTATTGAAAATAACAAACCAAAAATTTCTGTCCGTCCGCTTCATCTCTGGCGGCATTTTTGCCGTGTCTGTGTGTGTGCCTGTGCGTACATGCGTGGGTAGATAGGTATCCACTGCAAAAAACGACCCTACTAACTCAGGGTCTTACGGTAAATGGAATTCAGTGATCTACGCAGAAGGGGCGGGGGGGGGGGGGGTTATAAAGGATAATAATAAACCGTTGTGTAATATTTTGCGGCACTTTTCACATTCCTATCATCAAAAATTGCAAGTTAACAAGTTAATCCACTCTCATGATCCTTCCCCGTTTCATCCAAATAGGTAAATTACATATAGGTATTACAATTAGGTAAAATACCCCCCCCCCGCACTAAAATCTACCCACCCCACCCGAATAATGAAATTCCAATGATTGCAGATTTAAATTCGATTACCTTGGAGATATTAACCGTCGAGTGCGAACAAAAACACCTACCTACTCACAGGCAGAAGAAACAAATTTCACAGTTGTCTTCAAAAATAGCAGAACAGGAATAAGAGGTATGAATTTGCGCAATTCTAATTACTAATCAGTGCTAATTTATTTACAATACATTCACATTAACCGCGGTAAAATTAGGGGGTAAAAACTGTTTTACTTCAAATTGTTTTCTCTAAGTTTTGCGTAGGAGGAAACAATAATCTTTAATGAAACAATCGTTACCATCACGTCAATCTCGATTCAATACCACGTTTCGACAGTTTCAATATCACGAACATAAATTATTTCTTGGCTATAGCTTTTCATTAATTTGGCTATTTATATCAAGCTCTCAGAATTTTAAAGTGCTTATAGGCAAACTGTACTTTTGATCCACCTTGAAGGTGTCTCTCATATCAGGATCCGACTGTCAGGCGGTAAAAACCCAACAATTTAGATGTTTCAGTTATGCAGTTGACCTGTAGTATCCAGCCCTACGCAGTTTTGAGATCACCCACATCTAAAATTCTGAAGATAGGTGTAATTTACAGGTGGTCCCATAAAAATGAAATTCACCAACCTTCAACCGAAACGCCCAGCACGTTCGCAAGGGCAACAATTTTTCTCTCGAGCCCTATGATTTACATTCATGAAAACAGTAAATAAACATACCGACATAACTAAACCTGGCTTTGGTCTACATGCCTAAAATGGAAAAAAATGGAAGGATTTTAACAATAGTTGGTTTTACGGAATGAAAAGGTTTTTTGTCTACTGAAAACATTTTAGTTGTATATTATTTAATGCAGTTGACAGGATTGTTTTTAAATAACTGTGACGAAGTGAAATTTTTTATTGGTTTGTTGTTAATTATCCTTTTTGTGTTTTCCACTCAACAGGAGGACAAAACAGATTTTTAAAATTTTTTCATTTTATTTTTTTAAATTTATTTAATTTATTTATTTGGAATGGCTTATTGTTAGGTATTTACGTTAGATTGAGGTTTTTTTCTTGGCAAATCTGAGGGGTTTGAGATGGATTTCCCCACCCACGGTAACGAGCATTGTGGGGGGTATTATTTCGGACTTTTTTAGCGTAAGATCACAATATAAGCTTATAATGCAATTAAGCGCAACATTAATTTTGTTGTACATTTTTGAAAAACAGTCATTTAAAATAAAAATGACGTTACCGACCATATAACATCAACATTAATTAATTCATTCAATAGTGTATTACATAAGGTACAGGTAGGTAGTTGTGCAATTTTAAACCACTATTTCCTTTCAGTTAATTTATTACATGTCTTTCCTAACATTTTACACTCCCGCCAAAAACCTGATCTTAGTGATGAAAGTGTTCCTAAACTTGCAATCACAATAATTTATTGTTGTGGTATATTGGTTTGGTGCGCGACCTAGTTTCGGAGGTCCTGGGTTCAAGTCCCGCTACCAAGCTGATGAATTGCATGGAGGGGCATAAAGCAAGTTGGTATGGTTGTACCTAATAAATTATGTCAATATAGAATTGATTGCTTATCCAACTCGGATGACTGATGGTAACAATATTAACGTTTCATTGAAAGCGACAAATTTCAATAGTGTCGTGGTATCCTCCCAGAACCACTCCTCACAAACTTAAGATCTCGCAAATAAACATAGGAGTGGGGACAGAAGACGAGAAGCGAGGGCCAGCCTGGGGATCCCCACCATCCTCTACTAGCTAGAGGATGGAGGGAGACAGCTCCCAAGCACATAAATACTCGCCTCCTGCCTCTTTTTCCTCATTCTACGCTCTCCTCTAGTCGCTGACTACTCTCTCTCCTATCCCAAAAGATGCTGTGAATGGTGGTGGTACGCCCATAACCAACAGCCAACACTTCCTAAAAGATCTCGGGTATGGTGGTGGTCCGCCCATAACCTACCGAGCACACATCCAAAAAGATCCGGGTGTTGGTGGTGGTCCACCCATAACCTTACCCGGCAACACTCCCGAAAAGACTCCGTGAATGGTGGTGGTACGCCCATAACCAACGGACACCTCCGAGAAGATCCCGGGAAATGGTGGTGGTCCGCCTATAACCAGCCCAGGCACATCCTCCCTCATGCCACTCCTGGTGGATGTTCGCTAAAACAAATTCATCACAAATAGGTTAAGACAAAAACTATGCCATAGATAACCACATTTTTATTAACTTGGTGCAGAAAATACTTGACAGCTGAATATAATTTCTCTGTACATAGCACACTTAACTCTCCATTTTTTTTAACAACTTTCCACAAACTTCCAGCTTCAGCAATCCTTAAGGTTAGGTACGCAGATTACTGAAGCGATTCGGTTGCCTGCATAATTGAATATTGAACAAAATTATTCACTAATACGTAGATATTCGATCGATTTAAAAAAAACTAAAATAAAGCTTTGAGCAAAAAAAGCTGACTTCAAAATACTCATATTGTAGGTACACAGGCGGTCCAGAACAAAAGGCTATCCATCATTTTCTCTCTCAATATCCAATAGCTTACAACTACCTTGAAGGGTTTCATACAAATTTTAGTTTAAATGCGTTTAAGGTAATGTATTTTCTCCACTTGGATTAAATTTGGAAACATTACAAGCGAAATTCAGTTTCAATATACTCCTTTCGAAAAGATGTAATATTTTTGATACGATAATCCTCTCAGAAATAACTATTTTATAAATACATTAATCTATTACATACTAGTAATAACAATAATAAACAATCTTAGAAGGTGAAAAACAAAATGATGAGCAACATATAGGTACTTTAAACAAACGTATGCTAATTTCTAGGTACATTTAAGGTAGGTATCTATCAGGTAGATAGATATACAACATTTTCCCAGCTAATGGACATCTACACACGATCTACAAAGGGGCTTTTTAAAGCATGACGATGGGGCACTTTGGTTTGTACACTCTGATTTGGAAAGTAGATGAATTATTAGACTGAATTAAAATTAATTTAATCTAGAAGGGCAACTTAAGGTTTGAGGGTCATACTGACGTAGAGCGAAGGTTGATGTGGTTCAAAGGTAGATGTGGTAAATTAAATTGTAATAGCTAATCCATATTAAACATCTATCCAAGCTATACTACGAATGTCCAACTAATATTTAAAAAGAAGTATACTAAAATTATCATTAAAATTACCGAGCGGTAAATGTAGAGGTTATGACATGTTTATTATGTTCTTCATTAAACAATAAAATCAAACAAGGGTCTAACATCAAAACGTAGAAAGAGGCATAACAAGGCGTTTATTTAGCTCACACAGTAATAAAGCTGATCCTCAACAAGTTGATTTTTATTTTTATTTTAATTTTTTATGGATATCTAAATAAGTAACTAGAATAACTCACTCTTTACAATAAATTATCACCGTCTAGAACGCCACAAATTCCCCGTTATTCTTACAACAATTAACTCGCTCTTGAAAGTACTAAACCTTGCTTATCATCCAATCTTGGAGAAAATGGCCGTATCTTTGAGCAGGATTTGTTGACCACCAATAGTTGAGCCACCTGGACGATAATTCAAAGACTCGTGACGCCACATTCGAGTAAGCGGTGTATACCCGAGTAAGCGAGGTCAACTGTGAGGTGTATAACATATACAGTTTACCAGGTTCCTTGCAGAAAGTAGTGAACCTTGTCTTCGATAAAGGAAACTATGCAGGCCTACGACGCAAAATTTTTCTTTTTGATCTCGGCGGTCCCTGCCTACTTGCACGTTATAAAATTGACTTGCACAGATGGAACAGTCCCGATTTCATGAGTAGGAGGATCTGCCGAGACGTGGCAGGTGGAGAGATCACGTGAAGCTAGCAATGAGCAGACATTTTCATTGCCTCTTTGGTTGTAGTATATTTCTGATCGCCTGAAACAAAGTAAGTTACGAAATGAACTGAGAGACCGATTTGGAAAAGGATTTTAACCCCATAAAATCAAAAATCGATAGCCATTTTCTCTTCTGAAGTGCTCAGGAATGAAGATGTTTTTCTCGGCATTGAGCTGACCTACTCGATTCCGCACAAGCTTGAAGATACGATTGAAAAAAAAAAATTTCGAAGAGTGGAGAGAAGCCATTGAACTGGTAAATACATACGTCACTTAATGTTTTTGTAGTCATATACTTCCGCCAAGATCAGGGCATTTTATCTCTAATTTTGTCCAAAATTAACATCTGGGGGTTCTGTGTATATATGACCTCAATAGATACACATAGATAAAATATCTAGGTGAGAAGAAAATCTTCTTCTCGTTATTCAGCTCCTATTGGTTGTCCTTCGACCGCCGTTTTGAAGAGGTATTTGGTTGAAATTGGTTAGTTTTGAGGAAATTTGAACCGACTATTTCACTGCGCATGAGGAGCTTCCATCTGGGATCTATTTCGAGGCCGGGGGCGAAAGATACTGGCGGAAATATATTACTATATACAAATCGTATCAGAGGACGCATACATTTAATACGTACCTCTAGTTAGCCCTCGAGGAACTATAAATGATGGTACACAAACATCAAAACAGAATAATACTATCAAAGTACTGATCGACTAAGAATATAATAAGCCCATCTTCGTACACAACCGCCCCCCTTTTACATTCAGTTTCATGTGGTATTACCTCTTTGCAGTGTTGGTGAACATTGTCCAGAGGGCACTGTCCAGGCTTGTTTTTCAAGTCCGTCCGGGCTTTGCTCGTGCGCAAATGGTCTATTACCTGAAACGATAAACAGATGGCTCAGTCACCGCTGTTGTTGGAGGGAACAAAATAAAAGTACCTAGGTATACCTGTTCTCAACATCAATAGGCTCGTCAGGCCCCTATTGTTATAGTGATTTTCCCAGATGCCGTTCGATCTAATGATCCGATCTTCAATCTGAAAACGAATTTCGATTCTTCGATTTTTTCCTATAAAAGTTCTACTTAGTTGCTTTTTTTTAGAGTTGAAATTAAGTAAAATAATGTCGAAAACTCCATGAAAAAAATTTTAAAATTCAAAACTGAATGTCGCCACTCGAGGTTGCTCATAACGATTACAGAACACTTTACAGATTGAAAATCGGTTGACCCATTCAAGAGATAAATCGAATATTGGATTGTCTCATTTTGAAGCACAACGTGGTGGCGGTTCTTGGAACTAAACCGGTGGCATTTACCCTTAAATCTTGACTTGGAAATAGTAGATGTGGCAGATCGGTAGAGTAGGTAATAAATAGAGCCCCCGGACCCGGAGCCCCTAAAACCTAGAAGACAAGTCGAAGAAGCTAGGCTTCTTTGGGTGTGATTTATCGGCCCGGCAAAATAGAGGTTACTCCCTACATAAAAGGCGGGCATAACAGCTTTTAATTCAAACACACGTCCAAAATTAACTTCGCACATCAAAAAAGGGAATCGCACGGCTAATTTGGGAGTCGCACGGCTAATTTGGGAGACGCCCGTCTAATAAGGTGATTCAACGTTCAAATTTGTTATTGCCCTTCCAGAAATTGATTATAACGGCAGAAGAAGGAATCTCACATGAAATAGCTGTGCAAACCCCTTTTTTGCTGTGCCACCCCTTTTCTGATGTGTGATTGAATAATACGCTGGTATTGATCACCTATTTAGCCGTGATTGGAGTCAATATTGACGTTTACTTTATGCTGGGAGTTTTACTTTTTCTGAAGTGAAGATAATCTTTTTAGATGGAGATTCGCAGAAGGGAAAATACCTTTTTTTGCCGTGCAGTTAAATATATCCCAAATGGTTTTTCGATACTTTACCTACAGATGGTTATAGACTTTGATACTGATATTGTTATGTCTTATTTAACATATCTTGTCATTTGGTGTGCAATAAAAAGGTTCTTAATGTTAATGTTGGTAATAAAAGTTGAATGCATTTGCAACCCATCATCCAAGATAGTAGTTGGAGACCGATTAACCTTTAATTTTAAAAAATGGACCAATTTCAGCTAATTCTGATACCTTCTTCAAATTTTCAACGTTGTGTACGTTGACTGCAAGGGCGACGAGGTGAAGAGGTGTGTTGCCGTTGTCATCCTGCAGGTTTTCCGCTCCCCGCTGCTCTAGCAGCTTTCTGAAATACTCAGGCTGGCAAGATTTCGATCTGGCAGCCACGTGGAGAGGTGTTTCGCCAACAGAGTTCTGCTTGGGAAATAACCCATTGGTTAGATACACTCGTATTTTGCTTTCTATGAATCATGGCCTTTATTACCTAGAGCGGGGCTTCGACTTTACACTCCCGCGGACCCAAAAAATACAAGTTTCACTCCTGAAAAACGTTTCTTCCCACTCCCGTGCCTACCTAACAGATAAATACTCTGTGTGTAATTCGTTCCAATCATTGGTTGCATATTGTCATAGTCCAATCATTATTAGGTAAGGTTACTTACACGATCATACAAGTACTCTAGTCATTATTAACTCTTCGTTGGTATGAGGTCTTAGAGTGCTGGTCAACAAGGTGCGTCAGTGAGCTCTGATCCGCTCGCAAGAATTAATTTTAAGGTAGACCTCAATTTGATATTCCAAGAGGGCGTCAGTAGGTATTGCTGGGAAGAGCTCTATTGAACGAGCATGTTAAATGAGCGTGAAACGACTCACAAGAATTCGTCGTACTTGTTGTTTCACCTGGGAGAAGTTATATTATCGGGGTGACGGCTCTTCTGTCTCCCAACCGGAGTCAAAACGGTACGGACCGAAACGCCACATCTCCCTTAGCCGGGGTACGGAACGAAATGTAATTTATTCCTTTGGGAGAGTAACGTACAAGTGACCGTATCTAGGATTTGCTCACGATTCCATAGAATGATCACATCTTATTCGACGCTCAACCGTATCAGGATGTTACTTGTGATCATTATTATATCATAATCATAACTTGTGTGTTCTATCATCAGGTCATTAAAGAAGCGTCATCTACAAAACCTTGCAATTAATTGTTAGAGTAGTCAGTTAGAGTAGAATTTAAATGCCTAGTTGATGCGAGGAGTCGTTGAATGGTAGTTTAGGAATTGAAAATCGTTCGTAACTTTACTTGTCCTGTTACCACTTAAGTCAGATAGGAAGAGTCACATTTCAATGGCTTGAGTTGGTACCAGCTGACTAATGACGAACAAAAATATTTCAAATAATACTTTAAAATATTTTTTGAACCGTGAAATGCCTCACCTGTATGCAAACACTCCCACGGTGCTTGATGAGGGTGGAGGCTATACCAAAGGTAGAACCAGCACTGCCGGTCGCGTGGTGCTCAGCGGCTATGTGTAGAGGAGTGTTGCCCATATCGTTGCGCTGGTCTATCCGGAAAATTCGCTCACCGTTCACCGACAGTTTCAGCAGCTCATCCAGAACTCCTTCAAATTTGTCACCGAGCTGAGCCAAATAGTGGAGAATGGTGTTGCCATTCTTGTAAGGCTGTGTGGAAGAAACGGTAAGTTTGTTTATGGCAAACACTGAATTTTCATGAGTCTAGCGACCAAGCAATCTGTACGCGGTTACCAATAGAAATCTCTGAGGTACTCCCATGTTTTTGTGAATGTTCCCAATCGCTTGTCGTAAGGTTATTTATGACCGATGAAGAGGGCTATTTGTTTCAAATAACAACGTTGCGGGGGTGGTTGACGAAAATGGTTCTACTAAAATTACAACAGTTGTCGTTAAATTCTTAGGCTCACAAAAATTAGAGAATTAATGTTCATGATATATTGATTGAAATATACCTTTTTTCGGATTTAGATGCTCTTAAAGTGGTTTTGCCATTGACATTTATTTTTGAACTAATAATTTTGGTTGAAATAAAGAAATTTTCTACTCTTTTCTAACGAGTTTTTCAAATTTCTCCCCTATTCCTAAATAATTAAAACGGGAAGGGCTCTTAGGACAGAATTATGCGCTTGTAGATGGGTTCTTATAAGTTAGCGATTATCAGTAGGTATAAGTAAGTGTATTAGTACGTAAGTTATGTTGAATTTTTCTCTAGTCCCCTCCCCCCCCCCCCTCTCCGCCATCAAAATGACGAATTTTCTGGGCTCGCCACTTGTCGGCACCACACATTCTTTCTCACGATGCCATAGAACAGCGTGGAGTGACGATTTCAAGAACATGCACACTAATCTGTTCCTTTCCGAATTAGTTATTGCGGTAGGTAGGCAGTGTAACTCACTCTGTTGACGTCACATCCAAAGGAGGCGTACGTTTCAGCGATGTAAGCCGCGATTTCAGGAATGTCAGCATGGAGAGTGGCGGCTTGGTACAGGGCGCAATGACCGAAGTCGTCCCTGTGACACAAGTGATCCGCCAACTTTTCCGATTTGATCCGTCCGATTCTCGTGTAGACCGCTTCAACGAGATTGGGAAGCCGGGGTTCAAACAGCAACAGCTTCATCAGAGATCTGAAAATCAAAATATGATTAATGGCACTTGAATAAATGACAATTTATTTAAAAGTACCTACATATTTACTACAAATCTTATTCACCAATACCCCATTACACGAACAACCGAGAGAAGAATAGGTTGGTATATCTACTATACTTGTTCAACAGATTGAAAAGGAGACCTAGAAGATAATGACCCTGTCTCCAATAATGCCCGGCAGGCTGTTGTTACCAGGGCCTCCCTTTGTCTTTTCATTACAAACTAGCATCCTACTGTGTCAAGGTATTTACGTATACTAAAATGGAGTTTAGAATGAAGCTTGCTTAAAGTATACAGCTATTAGCGTTTGTAACCAACAACTTATCAATGTCACTATGCAGGCACAGTACCTACCCAACTTTCACATTTTCTCCTTTGAAACTCGTTATCATTAATTTAGCGTTTAAGAAGATCAGCTTATTGAATATATAGTGAACATTCTCAGAGTTCGCCACTATATGGATTCATCTCTTCACAAAACTGGGGTTGGAACGGAGGATTCAACATATGTACACTTTATTTGAAATTTGGCTTTGTTAATACCATACCATTTCTTGTCACCTCGTCACTCGTATTTCAATTTTGATGAACAACAGGGAGTTGCCTGCGAAGAAGGGTTTACTGCTGTACTAACTGTAGTTATTCAGATGCCCCCCCCCCCCCCCCGGAAATGTACCTGATCCAACCCACTACTGATAAGATTCTCAGGGGGTTTAAAACTGTTACTGCAAATGTATATGAATAATTTTAATTACACATAACCAATTCATCTGATAAAGATTGGCCACACGAAAAAAATAAAATAATACATTTTTGGCAAGGGGTGCCCCCCCCCCCCCTACATTACAGCTAAAACAATCCGCTGTAGTATTCCTGCATTTAATAAAAATCGGTTTTACGTTTGAATCTCCCAGAAGAGAGTGGAAGAGAACTGATACCTACTGTGGGACCATCAGTCTGGAGACCAACCCGCACGACCTCTATAAAATTTAGCGAATTCGGGTGGGCAAAGCTTGAGCGTGCTGGAGCCGAAGGCGTGATTGGGGTTTTGATGGACCACTCAGGACCCAACCCAAATCACGGAATTTAGTCATGTCGAATATTATTTCGTGTAATAAATTACCCACCTCACAAAAATCTATGGAAACACAGAAAGTTGTGGAAATTTGCTCAAGAAGGTTTGAAACGCGAAATGAGACATTGACAGCAACAAATTGTTTACTTCCCACAAATTATCGCAAAAAAATACAATGAGATGACAAAACATGCAGTGGAAACAAGTGCTACAGACTGCTTATCGCTTGATTGCATGATTTCCAGCTTGCGTTCACGTCGTTGAAAATCTAGAGAGGGAAACGATGAAGGACTAGGAAGTTAGCCAGTCATTCCCTAAGACTGTCCACGGTTGAGGTACCTCAATTAATATAAAAGCACTGTAACGCAAATCTTCAATACAGATAACCTTTAGCGACTCCCATAGAAATCCTCCCAAGTTCACTTACGTTTGACCATGCTCATTCTTCTGGCAGAACTCTTCAGGGGTTTCGATTATTGTCTTTTTCCAAACAGCTTCTTTTCTCTGTGGTTTCATCATGGATTCTAACCGTTTTTGAAGAGACTGATCCGTTATTTTTCTGTAAGACGGCTTGATGTTGCAAGGTCCCGATGACTGAAGGGCAGGAGGATTCTTCTTTGGTTGGCTTCTGAAATCATATCAACTATTACGCATATTAACTAAGTCAACATATACTGAGTAGACATAAGTAGGTATAATACATCCATCGAATTTCACTGTTACTCAAAGGAGATCTGAAATTCCCTTAAAATGACCGTTATCATCAGTTTATGAAAGGAATCAATAAATTACGTGCTGTAGAGGACGATCTAGTTAGACCTCACGAATGATACCAATGCTGCTGTTATAGTGTGGGAACACCTGTTTCCCAGTACCTACCTATTTATAGATTATTTAAACAACGACTGGGTACGAACTCACATTCGCTGGTTGGTTTTCTTCTTCTCTTGGCTTGGTCCTTGAATGTTAATGTTCATGGGAGGACTGCAAGATGTCGGAGGTAGTTGGGATGCGACGTCCTGGCCACTGTTTGGCACATTCAGAATGCATCCCTCCCCGGATATGTTGTACACGTTTGATGAGCAGCTGATGTCGAGCAACTCGTACTGGGGCGGCTGAACTTCGCCGATTGGGATGTTCATTGGTGCATCGGATGCTCCACAGTCCAATGGTTGCTCCCATCGCCACGATGGCAACTTATCGTCGTAGTTTGGTAAAAACTGCTGCCGGATGTTCCCTATCTTCATGACGTCGAAGTCAACGTGGTCCTGATATCTCGGAGAAACGCTATGCGGCGTGTAGAAATCGCTCTTAGGCGAGTTCCTGGGAGATTCCACCAAGCCGACAGAGCCATAAGCCGAATCAGGAGAGTCGGGGTCTTCGTTGGACATCCCTTCTACGAAGTTGGACTCCGCTCCGCTGCTCTCCAGTGAGTTGGCCTGGGCGCCGGTGAAATTGTCGGATATATTAGGCTGCACCTCACTAAAGAAGGAGGATAAGTTGAGGCGCGCTTCGGCTAAAATTAGGCTGTCGGATAAATTAGGCCTACTGTTGAAGCTATCAGGCTGGTCGAATCCTTCATCCACAGTTGTTTTTGTATCCAAGTCGTTGAGATCATAGCGAAAGCCTACGATTCTGCTGATTTCGTCCTCAGTGAATTGATACAGCTCCTCGCATTCAACATTGTCTGATCTGATGTTATTCCACGGTTGGGAATAGTTCCCTGAAATTGGTGTAGACGTTCGGAGCTCAGACAGCTCAGCAACCGAAGCCGGTATCTGCAAAACAACCATACAAAAATGAGCTATAATGTTATGAATTAAACGATTATTGAATAAAACAGCCAGTTCACCAAGTAACTCCAAGTTCTACATGCTTTACGTAGCCCTTTACCCAAACTCAATTACTGAAAAACGCTGCAAATTACTACACAAAGGTTTATTATTTATTATTTATTTTATCTTTTATTTACTGCATAGATAACTGTTTCTGCGTAGATCACTGGTTTTGTGGTCAATACCTTCGCATCCTCGTGCTTCCCCCAGGAAAGCCCTAAATCGAGTACTGGAGCTCTAGAGCCAGCTGGGGAATTACAGTTTCATAACTAATACGCGGTAGATTCAAGAATTCTATTAATTAATTATTTATAGTTATTCATGAAGCATAACTACGAATTTCGTTATAACCCTTTTGTGGTAAGCCATCTTGTAATGTGGGATAAACACAGATAAACACAGATCTGTGTTTATGTGAGTTTACCTCAGAAGTTGAGTGAAAAGCTTTGTGTATTTAATAAATTAGTGGTAAGCTAAAGGTGCATTTATTTTGTGATTATCCCACAATACTAACGTTCCTTGTTCAAGTTACGCTATCAGAAAAATCCAAAATATCCGTCATTTTTCAAATGAAATAATATCGCGGAACCACCAACTCGATTTCATGCAGCCATGCGTGGTTATAATCAGGTGTTCCTTAGCAATGATAACTGTGCTGGATTTATACCGCTTCATTCAAGATCATGTTGACGAAGATTTCAGTGCAAACTTCCTTACTGTGCCTTAACCGCTGGACGGACAAGAATTCGGGCGGTCTCAAAAAACGCCTCAGTTTGAGTCAATTTAAAAATGTAAAAAAATTCGACATAACGGCGCCCTGGAAATTTCCACCCATATCTTTCACCACTTAGAGATGACTGGCAGTAAGTCTAAGCTTCGCGGGCCAACTAGACCCCAAACGGTATGTAAAGCGAAGAATGTTCCCACGTGACGGTAGTTACCTCATTTTCATGGCTTTCAACCCAAATCGCCTCTGAAACTTGAGATCCAGCCATTTGCCGTCCATTGATGAACGTTGTTTGAGCCCGTGAAGGCTGTCGTGGGAACTGTGGAAAAACACGATGTTGTAGCGAACATAATTCACGTTTTAAACAAGTTTAGCTGGGGCATAGATATGAACCAATATCCGGTTCTGTAAGGTTTATCAAACAGGGAGATGAAACCATCCCAAACTCACTTCGTAAGGGTCACTGCTGCCTGGATTGGTTCTACACCTGATCGGTCCTTTGCGGATCAGCTTTCTGACATCGATTTCTTCATCATCTGGAAACCAACACGAAAATGTAGAACAGTGTAAGCAGATACCTGAACAACCCAGTTTCATTGTAAAACGTCATCTTCAGCAATGAAGGAATTGTTATGACTTAAAATCTTACCGTTACTCTTGTTTTCATCTTCCACTATATTTTCGCCCTTGCCCGTTACGGTTTTGTCATCTTGAAGATCGGTTTTCCTCTCGTTGAGCGACAAATCACTGAACAGTTCTAAAACTGGCAATGTTCCACTACATTCATATTCCGAAGGCTTTTTTGAATCAGCTTCCTCAGATTCAAGAGTAATCTTCATTGTGTTCTGATTTCTGAAACATTGGAAACACAATGTACAGGTAACAAGGAATACGAAATACCAACTCATGGTTTCAAATTGGTCCTTATGGTTTAATTTAAGAGGTTTAATAGTGGAGTTATCCTTAGCTTTAATAACTATTGAGATTCTGACAAAATGGATACAAGTCCTTCACTGATTTCTGAGTGAATAGCTTAAATAGTACAAATCTAATTCTTCTTGACTAGTAACGTTAGGTAACGTAGTAACTAGTAAAGGTAACGTTAGGATGTAAACTATTTCTTCAGGTCGAATTTACAACTGACTTTGATCAGAGATTCTAATTTTCTAACATGTTTCTAGTGGAGAACTTTCCTTGATAATATCTTTCAATTGTCTTAAGTTCGTAATACAGTTGCTTAGTCGTTAATATGCGAGGACATTAATATAAGATTAAACACCAATTGCATATTATTCTCTAATTCTTTCGCTGTTCCTGTTTCCGTTTTCAGTTTCAGTTTTCATGGAATTAATCCTAAGGAAATCATTAATTTCCATCACATTGTCTTGTACTTCTTTATATTAAACTATATTATGCTCTTGATAGTTTGATTGAGCTTTTCTACTAAAAACTACTATTGAAAACGCAGTACCACCTTGGCCCTGGAGATTTAGCTCACTGCTTTTTATTTGCTGTATAAATTTGTCATACTTTTCTGGAATCGAGCATAACGCCCCTCAAAATTTGGTGGTTTGCGTTTCAAGGTATATATAGAATATGAAAATGAAATAAAATATGCTGCAAATTATTACACAACGGGATATTATTTACCTGTAAAATGCGTAGATCACTGTTTTCTGTGGTCAATAACTAACCCCCCCCCCCCCCCCCCCAGGAAAGCCCTAAATTGAGTACTGGAGCCTGCGAGGCAATTCCAGTTTCATAAATATGCAGTGGATTCAAGAATTCTATTACTAATTATTATTTTATATAATTTTTACTATCATAAATATATTATTGTGCCTACGGCGGATGGACAGAAATTATTTTATTCCATTTTCGGATACACATACCATCAAAACCTTGAAATAAAACGAGGTAGGTTAAATTTTTTTTTGCCATGTTCGATTCCAAAGGTTCATTATCGTAAATAGTAAACCCACATTAGTGTAACAAGAAGAAAAGCACCTCACAGATGGGTTGATGGTGCGGACTGGGTGCGTACCACACAAACCCTGTCAAACATTTTTGTAATAAGTAGTGTAATAATTTGCTGCTTCTTGAAACTGGTCAAAAACATATTCGTCAACATAGTGTGAAACATACGGCATACATAACTCCAGCCCAGATAAATCATTGATAGGGAACAGCTGATTATAATCACGCGTGGCTTTAGCTGTGATGGAATTCACGTTGGTAGGTAGTCCCCTACCGTGCAGCTTTGTACGTGCAAAACAATGATTTGATTTTATGGATGGCTTTGAATATTCAGTAGCTCTGCAGTTGATGGGAGGAATCGTAGATATATTACGTAAGCAAATGAGATCGGTCATGAGTGGTCATTACTTACTGGAGTTGAAGAATATCGTGTACTGTGTCAGCTGAAGCTAACCCGACGACAGTTTGTGGAATAATCATCGCTCATTCACAGTTCTGAAACAACATAAGAAATCGTCAGTGTGCCATGTTGCCATGTAATTGTCAGTGGCACCCATACTAATAAGTAGGTAAATACAAATAAATAAAAGGTCAAGCAGCCTCTTTTTTGGAGTAAAAATCCGATTCAGCGGAGTTTCAGGGAAATACCAACAAAGTACGGGGTTTTCAGGGAAGCTTTTTCGCATTTGCTGACGAATACTTCGGTAAGATTCCGAAATTTTATGCGGGACCTTCTGGCGGCCATCCCGTGCGCCTGGCCCCAATATTTTAGCTTCAAAGTTTAAATCGTTCTCATTCCTTCTCATTCGTGAATAATTGATGTGCATTTCAAAGGTGTAGCGTTCAGATCAGCGATACACACGGAAAATCTATATATTATACAGAAAATAATGAACACCTTTAAAAACGCTGCAAATCCCTGCACAACGGTTTATTATTTTGTACAGAATACCCATCTGTTACAGATCACAGCTCTCTGTATAGATAACCCGTCTATATAATAATGTACTATTCTATACATATTATGTAGATCGCAGACCTACATAGGTTAGTACCTAACCCCGCACTCGTTGCTAGGTACCTATCTAAATCACGAATCAAATGTTGCTAAAATAATTCTGTCGATAACAAACAGTAACTAAAATAGCAAAAAGAACGCAAATAATGAAGTTCTGAAGGAAAATTGTTGATGTGGAGTGAAATAGGTGCCCCTTCTGCGTAGATCACTGTTTTCTGTGGTCAATACCTACCATCATGGTGAAGTATAATGAACCGTTGTGTAATAATTTACCATTGTGTAATAATTTACCCATCAATCACACTTCAACGTTTGTTCAAGTTTCAGAAGTACCTACCAACAAAATCCAATAGTCCATCGCTTATCAAATGAAATAATATCGCAGAACAACCAACTCGACTTCATACAGCCATCCTTGATTATAATAAGGTACTCCCTAGCGATGATATCCGGGCCGGATTTATACCGTTTGATTCACGATCGAGTTGACGAAGCTCTTTGTGCACACGAACGGCTGGACGTAAAATGCTCTGGGTGGTCTCAAAAAATTGTTTAGCTCAAGACAAATTTAATAACGTAAAAAAACCATAAAAACCATATCGAAAGTTTTCGAGCTACGGCGTTCTGAAAATGTCAACCCCTATTTGGAACCCCAGAGATGACTGACAGTAACGTCGACTTTGAGGACCAACTAGACCCCGAACGGAACCTATAACCCGAATTTCATCAATTTTTTTCATGGTAGCTAAGAAAAGTGCTCAGTACGGCGTACGGTGCACAGCGGACAGACAGAAATTTTTTATTGCATTTTCGGATTCTACATACCTACCTTGAAACGTAAACCATCAAATCTTGAGGGAGGTTAGATTTTTTTTTTTTTTTTTCATGCTCGATTCCAAAGGTTCATTATTGAAAATGATAAACCAAATGTGCACAGTTTTTCGCCTACTTCCAAATTATGATACCTACTCATCATAGGATACATATTTTGGATACATATTGAATTCACATAGGATGATCTAGGTGCCAAACCAAACTAACTCTCCAACTTGCAGCCCATTACGACTTTGGCAAGTATTTCACGTGCACGCATGAGCTGCGGAAGTTACATCCCGACTTTTTATAAAATTCTTATTCTTATCTGTCCCCCACATTCCATCTTATTACGGCCATTTTTCGCGTAGTTAGGGAGGCCTAACAGGTAGACACTCATACAGATAGGGCACCAAATTAGTTCAGAAACGTCTGACACGCAAAAAAGTGGAAATCTTGATTTCAGGGCATAAGAAATTTGACTGTTGTTTTGTTATTTTAGCAGGATAACTACAAATTTGCATAGCTGAATGCAGTTTAGGAAATGATCTAAATGGATACGAAGTTCGCAAGAGGAACTTGTGAACACGAGCGTTCTTGGAAAGTTCCTGTGTAACAGGCGGGTTTGTTTACACGGCAAACGTTTGTTGGGCTTGACGTGGTATCGATGGGCTGTTTATCAACGCGAATATAAACAGTCTAATCTTAGTTCGACCCTGGCTTGCCGAGGATATCCGGGCAACTGGTGCCGATCCAGAAATTCTATTAGACCTACCGGTATACCAGCGTAAATAAATACTAAATCGCGAAATAAATAATTTCCCTACCTTGGCGATGCTGGAATCTAAAATAAATGTTATAAAATCAAAGTCACATATTTTGAGTCATCTAGGGACGCGGTAGCGTTCCGCCCGCCAAGAAAACCGAAAACATTCGTACCTACCTACAGCAACCAAGAAAGACACTGATTACACGAAAAGTACCCAGGGTTTTGACCCCCCGCAACTCGGCCCGCTGGGGGGTCTCCGGTGTTGATTTTTCGTACACCCATCCTCGAGTGGCTCCTGAGGACGTGTACCAAATTTCAACCCTAGGGATCATGAGGTGGAGAAGTTATGGAAGTTCGAAAATCGCTATTATTCACGTTTTTCTACTTCTCCTTCTTCTTCTTGTTCTTTGACAGGGCTACAGCTGTAACGGATCGAGCAGAAATTTTGCACACACATTTGTTATGCTCCTGAGAAAATGTTTTATACGCGCATATACAGCCTCGCCGACATAATGGATCGAAATTTTTCACATACATTCGTTATGCTCCAAGGAAGTGCCTTTTGTACAAATTACAGGCAGGCAGGCAGGTACTAAGTAGGCAGTAGGACTGAGTAGGTACTACGTAGGTAATAAGACTGAGTAGGTAGGTACTAAGCAGCTTGGCGGGCAGCTTTTTGCCTCATATCCAACAGAAGGGGAAGGAACAGGTTTTTATATGCACATCCAAGAGCAAGGTGCGAAGCACCGAGCGTGCTACTTCGGCGGGTAAAATTTTTACAACACATCTTTTCACATTGATGAAGTGTCACATCTTTTTGCATTGATGAAGTAAACATTTCTTCCCAGTAGGTACTCATGTTACTCTTGAAAAATAAAAAATAAATTGAAAAAACTCAACAACGGCTTTATATTAAGTTCGGTATTCGTACGAAATGGCCTTGAGATACCCTATGATTAGCTATATGAAAGAAACGGCCTCAATGTGCTGAAATATTGAGGGTAATGTGGGTTGGTTCTCAATTAGTCCCATTGAAAACTCATCGATATCCGACTCTAAATTTTATGTTAAAAAGGCTCGTTATTGAAAAAAAAAACCTGTTAACGAAAATCATAAGAACCTTTCGATGGTATTAGATACTCACATGTGCACCATAAAACGGTCAGTCCAAACGTTCCATGTGACAGTTATGGAACGGTTCCGAAATTCCAGTTTTAATCAGGCGGAACGATACACCAGGAATGTCAATTATATTATAGGAGAATTATATTATAGGTAATAGGTTGATAGGGTAATAATAATTCGTCATCTCCACCATTCAACCATAACCACTCCGTTACCTCAAGTGTACTTACTTTCGTTTAAAAGTTGAACAAACTAGCAAACTAATACGCTCGCGAATCAATATAGGATCCTCAAAATATCCACAACCAATCTCGTGAACAATTCTAGAGAAATACAAGTTGGCAAAATGAAGGTTTTTGAGGTCACAGCAAAATATAACGCACAGGGTGAAAGCTCCCAGATAACTAACAGGAAAATTATACTGAAATTGCAACCGGCAGATAAGAAAGATAATACAAATCCAGCTGGCACGACCTTCGTCGAATTTATTTCAAAGAATAAATCAAAAGAGATAAACACTCGGTGATACTATGATGAATTTCTTCAAAGATGAGCAAATCCTTCAATCGCGAATAAGACGGGTGGGAGAGAAAACAAAAATATTATCACGGTTTTTTCATCTGATTATAGGTACCTAAGTATTGAAAGAAATGATTGGAATAAACATTTTCAGGGAAAGTAGAAGACGAAAACTGATATTAATACGCATCGTTATGATTGTGCCAAACTGATGTAAATTAAGGTTGAACTTTTTTTTCTCAATCGTCATAGAATATGGATATTTTCCGTGCTCCGTGAAACAGGTGTATGCTAACTATCCAAATTCACGAACTAAGCGCAAAACTTGATTTGCGAGGGTACTAACAGCAGGTAAAGGGTTAATCAGAATAGATCAGTGGTCATTAAACTTTTGATGACCCCCTTCAAAGGGAATGATACACCCCCCCCCCCCTCCACCGCTGAACACACCAGTAAATAATTATCTACACAAAAATAAATAAACCTTCCACAGAGTTGACGAAAGCAGAGAAGAACGAATTATGTTATCACTTGCGATGAAATGAAGATTGCTTAGCTCTTTGAGGACTTTATTTTCCCGCAATACTTCTTGGAGCCTAAGGCGATCGACACTCCAATAGTTTGCTTGAAATCCATGGAATGCATAATGGAGGTACTCTACGTACGTGTAGTTTGTGATAGGTCGATACTGGGTAGAATGTGAGCAGCAAATTTGCATGTACTGAACTCAAGCGAAAGCATCCCACTAAATTTCTCAGCTAAATTTCCACCTAAGTAATCAGATAACCCTACCAAAATGTATAGAGGATTTGATAAATAAATAAATAAATCAAATAACTCTAATAATAAGTTATCTAGATGATAGCTGCATCAAAAATTTCGCGAACGTATGCAGCACCCATTATAACTACTGTTAATGCTGTTGAGCGTGAATCCAACCACGCCAACGAAAGAGCCATATGGCTGTTTGCCATATTGACGTTGTCCAGATCTATTATTCTGACATCTGTTCAAACTAGATACTGAGAAAGAATTTCCAAAGAAATATTCGTTAGTATCCCTTGTTTCGGAGTCAGAGCACATAATAATCTTGAAGAGGTACGAGAAAGAAAGTAAATAAAATATCGCATAAAGACAATTATAATTCATAAAGGCGAGAATCGTAAGGAGTGAAGGGACAAACATGATGATTTGCCGGTTCATTGTTATTGTGTAGGTTTCAAATGAACATTGATATTTTCAGTCGCCATCCAGTAATTATTGGCATACATAAAGGAAGGCCGTTCACCGAGGTTCTTTTAGTATCAGTCGAAGGCCTGATAGGCAGGCTCGGCACTCGAAATGCGCATTCTATGTTCTTCGTCATGGTTGACGAACCGTTAGCTAATTAAAGCCTGGGTGTTGTTGGTTCTGCAATTTTCATATGTTGTTTTCTGCTATTTTTCACTTGGATACCTTGAAAAGATCCTGGAAATACAAGGCTCGTCGTTTCAGTAGAAGTTCCTATACAGTTTAGATTTCAGCTCATTGTATATTTTCGGGGCCAATACGAATGAAAGGACTTCACTGAGAATTTAGTTGCATCCTCACTTGCACACATACCGACTTGAAACCGTTAATATCGAAAATCGGCATCACTGGGTACCTTATGTTTTATGTACTATTAGGAAAAAATAACTTGAACCGAACACGGCACTCCCGCAGTGGTTGCCTGAAAAAACTGGTAGCTAACCATTCATCGAGAATAGGTAATGTGAACATTTACCGAGATACTGAACAAGATACAAACATTCTCGGGATAATTTTTCTTGAAACTGACACGTTCCCCCTTCACTAAGACCGAAAATAAAATTGGTTCTCGTCATATATGGGGAAGGACTTTAGTCCTTTCGTAGCAAGGCAGTCAGCCTTAATTCAGTCGTGTGCCTGGGATTCAGAGAAGAATTCGTACATTGTTCTGAGACTACTTTCTTGAGAGCGTCGAATATACCCCAGCCAGTTACCGAGATACTTGTAAGACTTCTCTAAGTTCGATATCGCCGAATGCTATAACAAAGACAGGTAAATATTTTAGTAGATACTGTGGATCTTGATTTGGAGGAATCGGGTGCATAGGTGTTCCTTCCACCTATTTTCCAACATTTTCGATGGATGGATATCAGTAAAAGCTTCCAAAAAAGTTATGATATGATGGCTATTCGAAGATTAGAAGAGGGCATAAATAGGGCTCTTGTGGCCATTTTCGTGAAGCAAGATTGTGAAGATTTGTGCGGATATTGGAACATCCACAGAAAACAAGTCAGCAGTAAGTATTATGTACCTATCCAGCCTATAGAAAATTACTGTGTACCTCGCTTATTAGGCGCGTACACTTGAGAGCGTCGAATATACCCCAGCCAGTTACCGAGATACTTGTAAGACTTCTCTAAGTTCGATATCGCCGAATACTATAACAAAGACAGGTAAATATTTTAGTAGATACTGTGGATCTTGATTTGGAGGAATCGGGTGCATAGGTGTTCCTTCCACCTATTTTCCAACATTTTCGATGGATGGAATCAGTAAAAGCTTCCAAAAAAGTTATGATATGATGGCTATTCGAAGATTAGAAGAGGGCATAAATAGGGCTCTTGTGGCCATTTTCGTGAAGCAAGATTGTGAAGATTTGTGCGGATATTGGAACATCCACAGAAAACAAGTCAGCAGTAAGTATTATGTACCTATCCAGCCTATAGAAAATTACTGTGTACCTCGCTTATTAGGCGCGTACATTTTTCAGGCTTTAGTAGCTACGTTAGTTACGTTGTATTTCAAGCATATACATGTTTATATTAACGTAATAAGCATTCAGAGTCGAGGTCAGAAAGAATCGGGTTGCATCCTCATTGTCCCCAGGAAATGAACGAGGTAAAACTACGAACATGACAATTACTAAGAGACGTCCTGCGATGAAGCATCGTTCACATTTCAGTTTCTAGATAACTATCTCACAAATTTTAACCGGCTTGTTCATTACATTACAGTTGGCGCCACGGCAACCGTAATGCGTAGCTATAATACATCACTGGTAGTAGTAATCACAATATAGCGACCCAAACATTTTAGCCCAATAATTTCTTTCGTGTTTGTTACCAGCACTCCGGAAAACCTGTTTGAGCATAAGTAGACGGAAGCCAGCATCCGATTTCAATGGTGAGAGATCATAGGAGGGACCCACAACACATTTTCCAAAAATTCAACCATTTTCTCCGACTGTTTTGAGGAAAAAACCTTTATTGGTACAGACAAAAGTTAAACTTGGAATTTTACCAAATTACCAAGCTCTTTACGATCTTACGTACTTAGCCCACTAGCTTACAATGTAAAGAAAGTCTCGGGTTTTAAGGCTTTGACGCGCGAGGAAAGTTAATGTGTGTTTTTAATTGAACCACAACGACTATTCGAAATATATAATTTTATGCTCTTCCCGAGTTGAACGGCCGTAATCCTCCGGTGAGTGCGTGGCGGTCTTGGTATTCATTTTGGAGTATTCAACTCGGTAAATAAGAAAAGCCAAAAAAAGCCTAAGGGCCTGCCGAAGAACGGGAAGTAGAGAAACAGTGAAGGATGTCTTGCTTGACCACAAGTTTCCTACCCACTTCCTGGCTGGTCGTGGTTGAAAACTTGCAGGTGACTGTTATGCTTTTTCCTTCCTCATCCTAACCCAAGATGAAAACGCTGCAAAGTCCTTGTCACATGGGTTTATTATTCTATTGGATATACCTACGGAAATGTTGGCTGTTCATTTCTGTTTCTTTCATGTGAAATAATTGAAACAGCCGAAATATCTATTTCTGATCCACAATTTTGTCCCACAAAACACGAATTAGGTACGCTCCTTTAAGGTAAGCGCACTCTAGTGCCGGGGCGGGACGGGTCGCACCGCGGAGGAAAAATGCGCCTGGTTCGGTTCAGTGTTTTTGTTATGGAGACGCGCACATCACAGCCGGGGCGCAGCGTGTCGGGGCGGAGTGCACGGAAACATCGCCTCCTAGGCGGATTTCTCCGTCAGCCCGCTGCGACCCGTCCCGCCCCGACAGCAGTCTGCGATAACCAATCGGATTGTTAGGGGTTCCGCGGCACATCTGTCCATCGGAAAGTTTGTTTCTCGAGTGTTTTGAAGGGAACTGAGCCATTTGGGGATACGAAGTACCTATCTTTTGAAGTTTTCACGAACCAGAAAAGATTCCTGGGCCGCATTATAACCGACATTAGGTAAATCTTGCAGTACTTCTGCAGTTGTAGATATGACCTTCGATATTCGTTTTCATCAAGGAAATTGGAATTCCGTCATTTGACAAGAAATTATGCAGACAGCATGTAGCTAAGATGACCGCATTAACATGATGAGGTAACATTGACATACGTCTCTCGTAAATTCTAAACCTTCGCACCAATAAACCAAATGCATTTTCGCTTACTCTTCTTGCTCTACTAAGTATTGGAAAAACTTCTTTTCGTCATCCAAAAGATCGGAAAATAATGTATGAAACTCCCCAAACACACTTCTTTTTGCACATATATCATGGACCCAAATACGGCGTTTCCTTTTCCGTTTCTGTTCTTCTTCAAGTAACAAATTGAAAAATAAAATATCTTCATCGGAAGAATCCATGGCAGGCGAAACAACGAACAAGAGGCGAGCGGGCACGGTATTTTTCCGATGAGCTCCGAGCGGGCGCATTTTTGCGATGAGCTGCGGCCCGGCCCGCCGCCTAATGTGCTTAGCGACATTTATCCGCTGCGATGCGACCCGACCCGCTGCGGCACTAGTGTGCGCTTACCTTTAATCATTCATCATCATCTTTTGTCATTCATTTAGTCATTTAATGGTCTTGATCCACATGTTGACACTTTTTCTAGTGTAATTATACAAATTGATGGTGATTTCAGACGATTTTCCAGGTTTTTGAGTCATAAAAAAATCAATTATGGGAGCTGAACATTTGGTAGAACCTCGATTTTCCACTCTTTGGTCAAAATCGACTTCATATTCGGTCTTCTCGTCCCCAAAAACATGGAAAACGATAACTCAAAAGCTCATGTTACTAACATGTTACTAAAACACAAAAAGTACCTATTTTTATACACATTTTCTCTCATAACACCCCTGGGTATATTCCGATCGGGCTGAAAAGTTTCGGGACACAACTAGGGCCCA
The DNA here is from genome assembly GCA_954871275.1 of Leptopterna dolabrata. Lineage (NCBI taxonomy): Eukaryota > Metazoa > Arthropoda > Insecta > Hemiptera > Miridae > Leptopterna > Leptopterna dolabrata. Next base: position 26,325,409 of record OX940977.1, read on the forward strand.
AATGGAGCATGTGTGCGAAAGAACGACTTTTTTAGACCGAAAATGAAGCCTGTACACGTGATACGGCGGACGGCGTACGGCGGACGGCGGACGGACATTTCATTTTTGGAATCTACGCACCTTGAAACGGAAAAGAAAAAATTTTGAGGGGGTGTTATGAAATTTTTTGCTGAGCGATTACATAGGTGTATTATTCACAGAATAATAAACCAAAACCAAAGCATAGCAAATGACCTAGAAAACCATCAATGTTACAAGACGGTACGAGTGGTAACACGAACATCACGAGTTCGCCAGCTTTCAATCTCATAAGCCATAAATAGGTGGGGGGGGGGGTCGATTTGTTCAAGACTCAATTTGGGTTTTTGAGTGGAATATCTCTCACTCCGCAACTTTTTAGGGATTTCTCACCACGATTTCTCTACGATAAGCTATAAGGGGCAAAATTTCCCCGTGAGTAGATGAAGAAAGTACCTATGTGATTCTATACAATACTTCTTCCAACTTGAAACCGATGCTTGACTGAGGCTCGACCTGGTTCGGTTGGTGGTAACCTGTGAGCTGTAACCTCAAGTGTGTCTCAACCATTTTCAACCGACCACCACGTATCTACGTACAAAAATACGGTCCTTCCAAGAGATAATTTACTGTAGGCTACGGTGTACGGAGTTTTACATAAAACCCACCACTTCTAGAGGCATGCAACCCATACTACTTCACTGACGCAGGTATTGTTGATGGATGAGTCACGAAAAACGTGACGTCTTCGTCCACTGCATCCGTTCAGAGGTGACCTGAGTTCAAGAGACAAAATATTTTATTTTTAGCAGCGATATCTCCCCCCCCCCCCCCCCCACGCATGTTCTCAGTTGGTCCCATTGGCAGTTCCAGAAGAGAAATCGTGCTCCAGATTGCATACTGTTATGAGGGAATGGGTGAAACCAGCCGTCCATACAGCATAATTTCCCCTTCTCCCAGGGCTCAAGAAAGGTAGGGTGAGGAGTGTGACGTCCCCATTGTAACACACTGGAGGAAGAGTGGACACTGGTTACATTATATTATATTATCGCATAAATTATTTGCCCCTTCAGCCACGTGCAGAAAAACTGGAGAAGAAACCACTATGGGCGGTATTCTCATCTACCTTCACAATGTTCACTACCACAACCAATTGTAATTTAAATCAGGGGACAACTGAGTATCGTCGCTGAGTTGATAACGCGACACTTGCCAACTTCACAGAAAGACTTATCCTTCGGATACGTACAAATAAATACTTTATTTTAGATTTGAGTTTTTTCCTTTAGGTACCTACTTAATTATGAGGTCCCTAGAAACCAGATAACAGTTAAAAGTACTCGTTTGATGTCCCTTCCTCCATTTCAAAATGACTAATGTCTTGATCCGAGACGATTTCAAATGTGCCATGATTACAAAGCGATGACTCATCCTTCAAGGATTTTCGTCAAACCGACCATTTCCATCGATCTGGCTGAAAGAATGAAAGAAAAGAAGAAATCGGACATAAATATATAAAACATCTGTCATATAATGGTCCTGATACGAGAAAGAGCAGGCAGATAAATTGATCTCCTACGAAGACGGCTGTAATTCATATTAATTAGCATCGACTATCTAGTTAACTGAATTACCAAATGTAAGCGGTTAACCTACTACTTACATACAAATGAGTATTTTTGTATAAAGTCGAGGAAGCTATTTTGGCCTCTGAATCTTACCATCCAACTGAAATGTATTTCTTTCTAAATTTAGAGGGGAATAATAAATTTTGTCTTCAGATACGTTGTTCCTGAAAACCCCTTATCGACGGAACTCTGATACCAATTATGCGTCGCAGTAAAAAAAAAACAGGATGCTGGTATCTTTGACAAAGTTGCTTATTTGGGTTCATTGTTGCTTGTATGTGTTAGAAGAGGTACTATTTTTTACATAAGCCCTCCGCGTATGTTTTAAAATTATTGGGTAATAAATGTTTCCAAGTTCCACGGACAAACGAGAATTTTGAAATTACCTACATCATACTGTATCCACAAAGTACACTTTTAGTACTTATTTTATAAACATCTTCCTCTACGCATATAAAAAAGGTGAAAAGTTGAGGGAAAAGTAGCTTTATGGATGAAGAAATGCACGTTAAAGAAAAAGTCGATTCGAAGAAGCCGCTTGCCTACGTGATACGGGTATGACGCGTTGACAGGCTCCCATCTGCCGCCACTAGCCAGCCAATCAGAACCCACATCCGCGTACAGCGTCACAGGCAACAGCAGGGCCCCATTTCCCCGCCTCTTTTTTGAAATTTCATAGTTTGAATGTATCTAATATGAAGGAGGCATATTTTCCCGATTCAGTCCCATCATTGTGTATGTCACATCATAAACTATTGAGAGAAAATGCAAACAGGATTCACGATAATTGCCCATTTGCGTTCAATCAAGTCTTCAAGGCAATGCTAGGGAAACCAAATTGATTAAGAGATATTTAAAATTGATCTTTAACGATCCATTTCTGTCTATAAAACCCGATCACAAACATTTTACCAGTCGCGATTATTCGGGGCAAACATTTTGTGTTTAACTCTTTATATTTTAAATAAATAGGTATGTACCTACATACACATATATAAAAAATGATGAATCAGGGATGGACTCAGAATGCTATGAAACGGAGAATAATCAAAAACTGAAGAGTATTTTCAAAAAAATTTTATTTATATTTATATTTTATATTTATATTTAAAAATTTATATTTTCAAAAAAAATACTTCTGGATTTATGTAATTTTGGTCATTGAAATACCTATGTTCTTTGAAAATCCACTAAAAATATTGAGATATTTAAACAATTATCTGTTTATTTAAATAATAAACTGCCCATTATCACATATTCTATGATTGTTGAATAACGTGGTGTTGGTACCTGCTGTTCTTTTTGACTTATGCGTCATCCATTTCTAAAACACCCATTTGTGGAGTGAGGACGGGACTGGTGAATATTAGCGGATTGACGAGACACTTTATATGGACTATCAAACAGAATTCTAGGTATTTTGCAATGATGACTGCTGGAGAAAGTTGAATGGGTTCGCAGAAATATCCATTATTTACCTGGTTTCCAGAATTACAAAGTTTCAAACCTGTGACTTCGCAATATTAACAGGGGCCTCAAACATTCACAGTGTACCTACTCCGTAGTTCTCTTTCTAATATATGGATGCCAATAAGCATCCATGTGCTTCAAGGTTTTCCGAGGGAGGGCAACTCATAAGGTCGTGACCCTCTTTGCACAGTGAGGTCATCGCATCTTTCCAAATAATAAAAAATAATTAGCTATCATGTCTTACGAATTAGGTTCCATCTCAACACGTACATTTAAACTTAACAGCAAGGGTGTTCAAACCACAAATAATTTAATAGATTTCCAACTAAATCTCTCTTTCGGGATCGAGCAGAGCTCAGATATGGGCGTTTGACTTATCGAGATTCGACTGTGTATGCGAACGTTTTATCGAGGAGTGCCATTTGATAGATGGCGTTTAATCGCCATGAAACCTGAATGGAGTGAAATTAGTGTGGCGTCTCGGATGGTGTTGGTGGCATTGTGGGGAGGGATAACGAGGCCAGTTATATTTCGGAAAGCCAGTTCCTCCTTCTGCTCCTGCTACCGAAAAAAAGAAAGGGGAAAAAATAGAAAACTTGTCTTGGAGCTTAGCTCGCTATCAAAACCACCGAAGGATGAATATCCCAGGCCTTATTATTTATGTTGCGGAATATGAGATTTTACCTACCGATGAATAAGTGAAATGGGTTCCACAAAGTCCCACGCTGTAAATAGGAATACCAACCGGTTTCATTATGTTTACGTATCACATGCACACAGTTATGGGAGCAAGAGGGAAATTACGGCACCAGGCGTGGGTGTCGATAGTTGAAGTGCTTCTTCTGTCAATTATTTAAATATTATGATTGATTATCTTCGGAAAAAGCAAATCGATGTTGTGGTGATCGGTTAGGCTGGGATCACCGGTGCTGTTGTCTCCGCTCCTACGGTAAGGTAGGGAGGAGCCTACTGCTTATACCCCGCGAGAACGAACCACAGCGAGTATTGGTTGCTCCTTAGGAGTCTTTTGCTAGCACCCCGCGGGAATGAACCAAAGCGAGTGCTGAAAAGGGTACACAGGAGAGAGAGAGAGAAGTCGCAAGTCGAGGGTCTGTCGGTCGAATGAAGAGCCGGGCCAGAAGGGCTGCTTATAAAGGGACCTTTTCACCCGTCCCCCATCCAGAATCGGCCGTTATGACCGTTGAGGGGCGATGGTGGTTAGTTGGAAGGTTTATTTGGTTAAAACGCTCAATATTACATAGAAATGGTTGATGTAGATATTTGAGAGGAACAACGACAGATGTTATTCTCGAAAGTACATAATTTTTAATTACCTAGCTGGAATTTTGAGCTATCTAGCTGGAATTAAGATTATAATTTATTGCCATTATCAAAATTCTGATACGCCTGAGAATCCGCAACGCCTATAAAGCAATGGGGTTTATTTATTTTACTACTATGGCTGATTTTCATATCTTCATTATTTGATGAGGGCAAGACGCGAATTACCAAATCGTTCACCGCGCTAAGAGGAATCAAATTAGCACCTGAGAGTGGTGCTGTGGAATATGCGACCAGTCTCACTTCTAATTAAGTAAAGTAAAGTAAAGTAAACAGCCATTCCAGGCTGGGGCTTTTCGTAGGGGAGAGAGGGGCAAGACGGGGTTGAGGGCATGACGGGGTTTTTGAAATACCCCGCTTGACAGGAGTTGCAGCTTAGCAGAAAATAGTTATATTTACTATTCTCAATTTTTTCATTAACAGTAGAAATGTGGACGGTAAGGTTGCAATAGCAGATCATTTTCTAAAACATTTTATACACTTGAAAAAAATTGTAAATGGCTTAAGGGCCCCGTCTTGCCCCTCTCTCCCCTACTACTGCCCTGCCAGCGTCGCGAACGTGATCAGCTATCCTCCAGTGAGAGGAACAGAATTCGAACTGATCATTTCGCTCTTGTCTCACGTCTATATTTTCATTATATAACGTGCCATCTTGGTATTAATTCTGAGATCGTAGATTGTTGCCTTCCCGAATCACTTATTTTTTAATTCTGTGGGACAGAGAAAAAAAACCCTACAAATCCCTACACAACTGTGTATTATTTTTTATAGAACATCCTTCTGTTGCCGCTCACAGCTCTCTGTATAGATAACCCTTCTACATGGATCACAGACGCTCCGTAGGTTAGTACCTAACCCCGTGTTCGTTACTAGGTACCTACCCAAATCACGGGTTAAATGTTGCGAAAATAATTCTGTCAGTGACGAACAGTAGCTAAAATGGCAAAAAGAAACACAGTTGAAGTTCTGAAGGGGAACTGTTGATGTGGAGTGGAAAAATAGTCAGTCCCGGCAGGGTTTCGATACCGGGAACCTTAGTGTTACAATCCGTCACGTATAACACTGCGCTATAGCGCCAAGCTGGCCGAAAGACCAGTGATCTGCGCTCTCAACTCAGCTTGATGTCTCCATTCACCCAGCTCTTTACGGCAAATTGTATAGCAAATTTTATGGCAACATCGTAGAATGCTCCGGATGGTCTCAAAATTCAGAAAAAACGCTGCAAATTATTACACGACGGTTTAATATTTACCTGCATAGATGCGCCTTCTGCGTAGGTCACTGTTTTCTTTGTCAGTACATACTCTTGAGCTCCCTCCAGGAAATCCCAAAATCGAGTACTTGAGCCGGCCCGGGAGTTACAGTTTCATAAAAATGCGCGGGATTCAATAATTAAAAAATTAATTATTTGTTATTATTCATGAAGCATAAGGTAAATAATAAACCGTTGTGCAAGAAATAATAAACCTTTGTGTAATATTTTACCTTTATAGATGCCCCTTCTGCGTAGATCACCGTTTTCTGTAGTCAGTACCTACCCTCGATATCTTCCCAGGAAAGCCGTCAATCGAGTACTGGAGCTGGTCCAGGAATTACAGGTTCATAAAAAGGCGCGGGATTCAATAATTAAATCAATAATTATTTGTTGCTATTCATGAAGCGTAAGGTAAATAATAAACCGTTGTGCAATAATTTACCTGTATAGATGCCCTTCCTGCGCAGACCACCGTTTTCTGTGGTCAATACCTACCCTCGTGCTCCCCCCCCCCCCCCAAAGAAAGCCCAAAATCGAGTACTGAAGCCGACCCGGGAATTACAGTTACATAAAAATGTGCGGGATTCAATAATTTAATCATTAATAAATTATTTGTTGTTATTCATGAAGCACAACGTTGGTTCAAGTTGCAAAAGTACCTACCAACAAAATCCAAAACAGCCATCATTCTTCAAATGAAATAATATCACAGAACAACAAACGCGACTTCATACAGCCATCCGTGATTATAATCAGGTGTTCCCTATCAATGATATCTGGGCCGGATTTATACCGTTCATTCACGATCATGTTGACTAAGATTTTTCGGTGCAAACGAACGGCTGGACGTACAATGCTCCGGGTGGTCTCAAAAAAATTCTTTATTTCAAGATCAATTTAAAAACGTAAAAAAACCATACCCTTCTATTGAATCTTTTCGAGCTACGGCGTTCTGAAAATTTCCACCCCTATTTTTCACCCCTTAGAGATGACTGACAGTAACGCCGAGCTTCGACGACCAACTAGAACCCAAACGGGACCTACAACCAAATTTCATTAATTTTGGTTCTTGGTAACTAACAAAAGTGCGAAGTACCTACGCTACACGGCTTACGGTACACTGGCAGAAAGTTTTTTATTCCATTTTTTTATTCTACTTACCTTGAAACGGAAACCACCAAATTTTGAGTGGTGGGGGGGGGGGGGGGGTTAAAATTGTTTTTCATGCTCGATTCCAAAGGTCCATTATTGAAAATAATAAACCAAAATCAAACTATTTGAAAATGCGAAAAACTCACACCTCAAAATAAAATTTTCCGAGATCTGGATACTCTGGATATTTGAACCCCTATTTTTCACTCTTTAGAGTTGAGGGACAGTAACGCCGAGCTTCGAGAACCAACTAGAGCCCTTCGGGACCCATATACCAAATTTCGTGAATTTTGGTTCATGGGAACTAAGGAAAAAGCCGCGGACGGTGTACAGCGGACGGCGGCGGCGTAATTTGGACGGACGGAAATATTTGTATTCGATATTCGTATTCTACGTCCCTTGAAACGTAAAACATAAAATATTGAGGGGGGGTTAATAATTGTTTTTTCATGTTCGATTCCAAAGGTTCATTTTTGAAAATAACAAACCGAAATGGATTGCTTATTATCTCTGCCCATACCTAGGTAGGTACTGCTTCTTCGAATCTGCCTGTTTATCACGTAATCTTCTCAGTCTTGCCATCAATGTCGCTTAGGTATTCAGTACACAGTCTTCCTTCCATTTACAGATGTGAGAAGAATTCTTATTCATAATGACCTGTATTTGTGCGTTTTAGTTTTGGCTATAATGAAATTTTGTATCCGACCGCACGTCAAAATTGGTACCAAATTATTCAAGTCTAAGTATATTAATTTTTTCAACCCCAACACAGACTTCAAGAATTGGATAAACGAGTAGCGTTGAAAGTGACGTCGAAAATGCTGAACTAATTATGTGTTCTTTGACATGAAAAATTATGAGGGTTGACCCTCAGACGGTCCCCCATACTTTTTAATTAGCAAAAAACTGTTTATCGAATAGCTTCATAGTTCGGTGGCCTACACCAGTGGTATCTACCTACCTAAATAACGAAAGTTCCAGTCATTAGGCACGAATTTACGAAGAAACGTACAGGTAGCGTCTTGAACATTATGTGCCTAGGTAGTACTATTTCCAATATTTTGAGCAATACCTGTAGAAAGCTAGATTCAAACGTTTATGAAAATAATTATTTACAATCTAGAATTTCCCTCTTCCGCTACTTTTGGTGATTTTGTAGAGGAAACAATTTCCATTTCGAGCAATTTTTCAGAATAAATTCAATTTTGATATTATCTTTGCCTAAAAATATTTTTCACTAGGTACTGAAATTCTGTTCTGACAAGAATCACCGACTGATTTTGATTTTTAAACACCTACCAGTGATTTTTTTTTAAATGCTATTTTTGAACACACTTCAGTTTTACTTACTTTTCGAAAAATTATTCCAACATTTTCTATCTTTGAACTCTTTCTCCCTTCAGTGATACAAAAAATGCTTACGAAATTTCGTATTTTTCCATCATGTAGCCAAGGTCGAATTGGTATCTTCCGTAGTGACACACATTTAAATTATTACCTACATGTTATAATTTTGAAAATTACCGAAACGAAGGGGTGGATCCAGAATGCTCCAGAAATGCATTTTGTAAAACATTTTCAAAGGATCATGATTGTGTATTGAGACTTTGGACCCATTTCAGAAATGGGTCCAAAATCCCCATCCTCGTTTCCACTGAAAATAAAACTAAAAACCAAGGGTTGGATTCGGAATGCCTCAAAACAGATTTGAACTGCCATCTGCATAGGGGTAATGGGATTGTATCAGCTTGCAAAACGTTCTCCGGTAAAACTTCGCGAACTCTTGCGCATTGGTATTATATGGTGGAGTACAAGTAAAAGTAAATTGGTGGTAAAAATAAAACAATATTCGCTTTCCACCGTAACATACTCGTAGTAATTACAACTCACTGTTTCTTCATGTAAATTTTAATCAAAATGTTTGAGATAAAACCTTGAACTTCTCAGCAACCCGTCCATTTCAATCAGTTTAAATTATATCGATCTTATATCATGGAGCGTATTGTTGCCGATGGTTGGTAACAAAATATTGGTAATACCCAAAGAATTATTAGCATAGCACAGTCAATGTTATTTGCCAAATTTACGGTAGGTAAGCTCCGGCGCCGGGCCACCCCAGAACATCGTGAAGTGCGTCGAAAAAATGGCTTGTTTATTATTGTTCCAAGTGAATACATACGTAGGGATACGTATGAAGAAAAGTTGCGCCGCGCTCCGACTCAGCGTTGAATTCAGATTGCACACAGACGGGGCCAAACGTACAACTACCGCACTGAAGGACGGCCGGCGTGCGACTGAACTCTGTGGCGGAGGGGAGCTGCCCGGCGATGGGCCTTCCCGTCGATGACATCACACATCAACCATCTTCTCTTCTCCTCAGTACAGAGAGAAGAGGTACTGATTGATACCAACTGCGTACTACGTTCGAAGTCGGCGGAAGTGGAAATTCGAAATGAAATTCAATCAAACCTGTCAACCTTTTCTATCCTTACGCGGACATGGACATCCAATTTGTCTAAATCGTAAAGTGGTAGCATACATCAGTCTGTACATACAACTCTACAGAATAGGGTCAGTAACCTACAACACAAACACAACTACAAAATCCCTGAAGTACACGAACACCAGGTACCTGTATAATGCATACATAAGCCAGTCAGCAACGGAGTTTTTCGGCGGCAACCTGGACACTTTTTCAACCAAATATGCTGTAGAGCGGACCCCCCCCAAACCCCGCCACAACGCCCTCTACCCCCCCCTGATTATTCAAGAGAAAAAGTTTACCTACCCACCACATTTATACAAGTAGTAACACAAGCCAGATGACCTATGCGTTGCACAGGATAGCGTTTTAATTATGTAATTGGCGTTAACCTCTACGGTACAATAGTTTTGTAGGTAGGTAAGAATACAATTATATTCTGCCTGTCCTTAGAGTTTAGTTCCAAAATTACATAATCAAAACGCTCTGACTGCCCTCATCTAGATTCACTAGGGCTACTGCAGATTTTGTGGTTGAGCAAGTGAAGGAGATTGCAGTCATGTTATGGGCGATCTCCAGGTTCTTGCCGCAGCCTAATCATGTTTGTTCAAATAACCTGGAAGGCATTTGTAGATCAATGTGTGTCTGCTGAAAATTATTCGCAAATAAAGCTGTAATTTATCATTTACAAGATAATATTAATTTGGGTTGTTATATTAATAACATTCAAAAACCTCGTAATAGGGCAGGGCTGTTCACTTCAGGACAAAATTAGCATTTTCAGTTGAGTCAGGTCTTTCTGTGAATTAAGCTTAAAACACAGCTCGTATGAATTTAGCAGCATCCAACGAAGTGGAATGACTTGTTGTTTACGTGCTATGAAATACGGCAAATCTCTACAAGGAGATTACACTGGATCTGTACACTGACTAGATTGTCATTATGTGCCACTCTTTGTAATTTCGTGGTCAATTAGCATACCTAATACTAAGTACCCGTAATAAGCAATCAACAAGCACCAATTTGAATTACATTTCTTGTACTTACTCTTTTGATTTTCCTTGTAACGTGTAATACATCATATACCGGGAGCAGGGTCAGAATTGAAATACACCTCTACCGCCTAATAATAACTCGACCAGTCGATGATTACAATTTTAAGATGATGAGTGTTAACTCAATTTATCAACACTGTTAACTCAACGTGGGGAACTTGCATGATTATTTATAATTATTATTAATTTATTCTATTCAACTTAAAAAAAATTCAAAATTCGGTCCCTCAGCAGTTACCGTTTATAAATAGATAATTACTATTAATCAAATTAACTCATTCAAATTTCATCATTCAAGTCTATATAAAAAAATTATACATGGCTATAGGTTTAACAAAATAGGCAATCATAATCATTTTTGAACGATGGCTGAATAAGGTAGCAGTAGGTGTAATAATCAAGTAGGTATTAGTTAAATTTCGACATTAATCGAATTAATTATCAAACCAGCTCAGTTATGACCTCCCGGCCCTTTGGAAGAATCTGAATAGTTTCATAACCTTATTGAATGGCTTCTAGAATAAATACGTAGTAGATAAATAGTAGGTAGTTCAAGTTTTAGTATTAGAATAATTTTGTTACTGTTCGTTTAAAATTGGAACTCTTGCTAGAGACTGACATCACTTGGCTAGAATAAACCCTCGTCAGTCTGAAGCCAACGTTCATCAGGACTCAGCACATAACTTATTAACGACTAATTATTTATTAACGAGTGATATTGACGCATTCGCTTTCATCCGCGATCTAAAATCACTCAAGCAACCGTAGTGGTGTCAATCGGACGTGAGGTTCTTTGCCAGAATTTTCATCCAGCACGGAAAACTGGAGTAGGCAAATTAAAAAAAATAACAAAAACTATGAACCTCAAATTTTCAAGAGTCAACGGACTTAATAGCCAATGGAACGTAAAACTCAGAAGGTAAATACATTATTTTACTTCACTACGAGTGCAAAGATTACATCGATGAACTACTGAGCTCCTTGACAGTCGTTTATGCGTGGTTAGATTTATCGTTTGTTGAAACTACGGTGTGGTGTTCCCTAACGTTAGGGGAGGACTGGATGGGTAGGAAGCTAATACCCCGAGGATGTACCACAGCGAGTGCAGAAGAAGGGTAGGAGAGAGGCAGAAGTCGCAAGTCGGAGAGTGATCGGTCGAATGACGAGTTGGGCTAGAAGGGCTGCATATGAAAGTAGAGGGGAAAGGTATGTTCTGGCACAGGGGCCACCCTGCAAGACATGTGATACTAAACCCGCCCGACACCAATCATACATCGCTATTGTTTCACGGGCAAAAATTAGCTTTCGCGGCTTATCCGGCTAATACGTGGTCTCGGCTCTGTTGTATCTAGTAACAGATTCGAAATCGAATATGAATGAACTAAATGGTAATAATTATGTAGTATGATTTTTGAAATAGAGTACTCCCTTGTCGGGGAAAACGGTTCTTTAAGCTCCGTGTGGCTCACAATATGGAATATGGTTCAACAGCGTTTCTTCCATTGCGAATCAAGGGTGGCCCCTGTGGTATATACCCATCCAAGCTTTATTGTGTACGTCTCATTGCAATAGCTTTTATTTAGGACCCCCTAGAGCACGATGCAAAAACTGCCATCAAAATGGGTTCAACCGTTTAAAAGTTGCGCGAGTTTCGCTCAGTTGCGCATTGCGCACGATGCTTTAAAATAGCCTATTCCCTTCCGATGGACATACTGCAAAAACTCATCAAATTTGGTAAAGATCGAATTGCATGAACGTACCAAATTTGGTAGATCGGATGAGCCGTTTGGCAGTAATCGATTCCGAACAAACAGACATGGATTTATATATTAGAATAGATCATCATTGTTAGTTATATCTACATCTTGGTAGGAATGGACGTAAACTATAGCAGTGGTCGGTGCATTGATGCACTTGTTTATGAGGAGCCATAAAGTCAACTCAGTTTTCTAAATACAATAGGTACGTTTTGTTTTAAAAAAAACCCCAAGTAGGTAAGTACACGAAACATTTCAGAAGTTCATCGCCGTGGCGTTTACCTGTTAAAACCCATATAAATCAGAATTTTTCCTACTCCAGCTGTACTTAATTGGCGACTGTGCACCACACCCTGGTACCGTCAAGCATATAATTATGATCTAGTAGTCCATTTTTCAATTTTCTAGCTTATTTGTGCGCAATCTCATTTGTTTTGACGTTACGGCCATGCAGGCGAGAAGCGCAAGGCAAGGTCATAGGACTTCCTATTGATGATGAGTCAAAACTGAATCACCATCTGGACGTAATTCTGATATATTTCATACGATCTATTTCAATGCAGCTGAGTAGCTATCCAACTGACGACTGACACATAAACGCAGTCCACCAACTACAATAATGAGTAAATGCAACTACATTAATACGCAACTGCAATAACCTTCTGGACGAGGCTGAAAAATTGATCGGATGTTATCAGCTTGATGTTTCCCATTTCTCCCCTTCCAAATGGCACACGGTCGAATTTTCCCCCGATTCGATTCAACAGTGCCACCAGCGTTGCAATACGAGTTTCTTTACAGTCTTTCTAGCAGCGTTGTAGAACACGTGCCAGACGTTCATTACTGTAGATGGTAGACAATAGCTGACTTGTTATTTCGGTAGGTACAAATATGTTGGTCCGATCTACATAACAATCTGACTCATAATGTATCAGCCTCCAAAACATCCACTTGACAACTATTTCCTTTTGAGCGATAAACATGATCACTTCATGATGTTTTGATCGTGCGCAATAGGTTGATTCATGAAATTAATTGCAAAGGAACATCAGTTATGAAATTATTGATTGATATGCCGCGTAGTCCAACCGGTAGGTACATGTGTGAATTATAATGGTGAGTAAAAAGGTGAATGAATGGTTACGGTCGGTAACTTAATAAAAAAATAGAGCTCTACTGAAAACGCTGCAAAGCCCAACGGTTTATTATTTACCTGTATCCTTTTTGCGTAGATCACTTCTGTGGTCAATTCGCCTACCCTCGTGCTTCCCCCAGGTGGATTCAAGAATTCTATCCTTAACTATTTTTGTTGTTCGCTGTTTGAAACACAACGTCTGTTCAAGTACAGAAGTACCTATCAACAAAATCCAAAATAACCATCATTCTTCAGATGAAATAATAGCACGGAACGGCTGGACGTACAGTGGTCCGGGTGGTATCAAAAACGTTGCAAAAGGTATATTATTTACCTGTACAGATGCCCCTTCTTCGTACCTCACTGTTTTCTGTAGTCAATACTTTCCCTCGTGTCCCCCCCCCCCCCCCTGGAAAGCCCTAAATGAACAGTGCCCGGGAATTAGTTTCATAAGGGAATTCTGACAGTAGGAGAGCATGAACGTATCAGGCAGTAATTAGTATATTTTCTTAATACGCAAGCTAATTGAATGCATTATACCTAATGATGTAAGTAAGCTATAGTCAGTTATATATACTTCTATTCTCAATGGCTATAATTCCCACCTAACTGGCAGATCAAGAAGTACAAATCCGTTAGCTTGCTCGTCCAAGGTGCGATTTCGATTTCGCCTCCTTACAACATTCCGTGGGTAACTTGTACCCGTCAAGTGTCCTGTCATGGTCCTGTTCCTACCGGTGTCTGCTATAACCCCCTCTCCACACACTTATATCACACGCAGCAAATCAAACAGCGGACGGCGAAAGAAAGTTTTGCGGATCCAACCTCCGCAACTACTCTCAGTTGCTAAACCATCTGCACCACAATCTGCTGAGTTCTTGGAACGGGTAAACCAGAACTTGTCGAGGAGTCCTGACTAATTCCACGATCCCACTCCATGTTTTATCGAACCCCCCCTTCAAGGACGTGGCTCCTTCGGAGGATCAATGGTCTACCAGACCATTGATAGACTTCCTCCTGTGAATCGTTCCGAGAAACAACATTCCCACACTACAACCCAACAAGAGCTTTTACAAAGAAGGAAGCCCGCAATTCTGAGAACTCAGCTCAAATCCTGATTTCATTCTTGCTGTTCAGTACTTCAAACGAAGAGGAAGGAAAAAGCGGTCGGAGGTTTGATTTGTCTTCTGACTGAGCTCAGCGATTAAATTGTATGTTTCGTGAAGACTAGCTACACGTGTTATAAGTCTCTCTCGATTTCTTTGAATATGCGGTGTGAGTCATTCAATTGATGTGATACAGTGGATACTAATTATTTTCCAAGTTGATTCCTTAGTTTATTCGTCAAGACCGAACAGGGCCGCAGCCGTTGCTCACCTATGACAAAACTGGTTCCAAACGAGTCTTTATGTGTTGCCAGGTGATGCGAAGTGGACTCATGTCTTGCATGCGAAGTATTGAGGTAGCTGACTTTAATATTAGGCTCGGAGAACGACGCAGATCTCGAATTATCAGCACGTAATGGAAAATCGGCTACCGATCGAAATTTTTAAGCTCGTAATTGCAATTCTATGAAATGTATGCCCAACGTTGCAGTCTGCTGGAACACCTTTGCCGTCACCGGAGATGTAAGGAAGCGGTCGGTCAACTGGTGCTGTGGTGGTTTACATTAATCCCCCCTGTTCCCCTTTGTTCATCTGTGAACCCTTTGTTCAAATGTAATAGTCCCACAATGAGGAATGAACTGGGTCGAAATTTGCTGCTTTTGACCTCAGAATCGGATTCAGCACCCTCGAAAACCCCTGTAACCCAATTTTCAGCACCAAAAGCCGAGTTGTTTCGCGGTAACACGCTAAAGGAAAAACGCGTAACGTCATCTGGTACCTATTATCTCCCTCTCACTGGGTTCCCAAGAGAGGACATACATATCAGATGACGTATACGCTTTTTCCTTCCCCTTTTTCACCCATTTCCGCCCATTCCCGACCCATCATACAGCACCTTTTTTTTGGAAAGCTCTATGTTAAACCTACAGTTTGAAAAACTGCACGTCCATTCCTCATTGAACCAATTCAAAAGTTTCAGGCGAGCAGCATGACCATATGAGTGAAATTTCAAAGTTGGTGTACATATGCCCGAAAAACGGCGCTACTATGTCATTATAAAACTTCGATTTCTAATGTCTGTGATTTACCCAGGTACATACTTATGTCCCATTAAACCTTTATCCTTCCGGCACTTTCGGCAGCAAAAGTAAATTTATACGAGTAAATTTACACCGCAATAGTAGTGTTCCATGCAGACACGACAATAACACTCGTAAGTTCACAACATGAGGAAAACGTAGGAGGGCGACGCATCTCGAATTTTAAATCACCCACGTGATCGGCTTCTCTGATCACGTGCCGCCGCATCGCAGAGATGGCCTTGTACTTGAGCACGATAATTTCTGGCAAGGCGGGTTCATAGCATCGTAATAATTATTACCTAGAATAACTGAGTAGCAGAAAATGGCATTAGCCAATAGAGTGGTAGAACGTACGCAGCTAAATAAAATACGAGGACCGCTGAGAATATTTGAGATAAATCTCCGATACCCACACGGTGAAAATTGAACCGCGGATAAGTTTTCGATTTTGGCTACTTTGAACAGGTCTATCACCCTGTAACCTTTGCATATGCATAAGCAACAATTTCGTAGTTGCCGAATTTTGTACATCTGTAGCCTCACGTGGAGCAAAATTTTGACTGGCCCCTATCCGTAAGATAACCTATCATTGTCTTTGACGATTTCCTCTTGTTTGAAGAACATTAACAAAATGCTCCTAGTTACGATTACTCTCAAATCTCAATTCGAACTGCCTCCAACAACCTTGAAAGATTTCATTCAGAACAGACTATGGAGATTGGTATTTTACTCGTTCGGACGTTTTCTTCCCTCACCTTTCCCCAAGCATTTCAAATGTCATGATCTAGTGGTAGGAAGGACCTCACTCGTTGTTTTCATAATGTTTTATTGTTTGCAGCATTCACGAGCTTTCGGCCATGAAAGGCCAGTCTTGTAAAAAATCTCCCGCTTCAAGTTTTCCTTTTTTCCTCAAAGTATTTACTCGGATACTCAACCTGTGATGATACTATTTGTTTCAAATTTAGTTTGGAACATGAATATTCATTTGACTCACACGATTTGGGCCATTTCGTGGCCAAAAACTCGCGAACGCTGTAACAACCCTTCCTACGTCTGCATGCTTAATGATACACTCGCTCAGTTAACAACCCTCCGGAATGTTCTACTTTTATAAAAGATAGCACAATATTAACGGGAGAAGAAGTAGAAAGGTGTACGTAGGTGTATATAGGTAAAGGAATTCGGTTTACCAACCTGGAATGAAGCAAGGCTGTCCAGTCTGAAACCAAAAAATTAATTTATTACTTACACAATAGGTATATATTTTTTAAAAACCATGATTCGTTCAAGTCCATATCAAATTAACGGAGATGCAGCTGGTGAAGTCAGTGGCTTTTTTCACAATAATTCTTGAACGTAACAACGTTACAAACAGTCAAAATCTAGGGATGGTTCCAGAATGTCCCTAAAAGAATTTGTATTGGAAGATTTTACTATAATTAGTCGACAAGGCATAAGAGTTAGATGTGTTATCTAGTAAAGCTAGAAATTGAGATTTATACTTTTCTTCACTTCAGCCCTCTTGGTTACATAGCAGCGAATGAGGAAACAGTAAAAACACCGAACAACAGCAGAAAATTGTTATTCCGAAGACTTTACAGATCAAATTTTCCAAACTGACGGAACAAGAAAAATGGGTGAAATCCTAACATAGATTTACCCGAATTTCAGATTAATACAAAACGCTGAAAATTATTGCACAACGGTTCATTATTCGTTCAAAAAAATAGTATATACAACTCGTTTTGTTACATAGCTCAGCTCAACAGTCATAAACGGATATAAAAGTGGCGTTTCTTAGAGTTTTACCAATGGGTAAGTACCTATATCTCAAAGGGACGGACGGATTCTGTCTTTCTTTTTGCTGTGCGCTCTGCTTGTTAAGCTCCTAAATGCCCCAGAGGTTGAAGTCATCAGCGCCTACCGGGAATCGAACCCTGTGATCCAATTACATCACTTGGGCTTAAGAGACTCCATAAAGTACACGCCAGAGCCGTTGTGAGATGAAAATGTGAAGTTCACATCAAATTTAATATAAATTCCACTTCCTTCCTCATATGCTCGGCATTTTTATCTGAAAAAAAAATAATTATTAACGGTTGAGTTAAACGAGGATGATTGAAAGGCCTGGGGAAGTTGTAACATAGGTACGGTTGACATTTTGGCCGAGTTGGAGGCACTCGAAAAGATAAAAATGTCGCCCTTATCTTAGCGCGTTGTTTAGATTGCAAAAAAAGGCGAGAAAAGAAGTGCACGTTTTAATTAAATAACGTAAACCGGCAGTTTTTGTTACAAATTAATATCCACACGAAACTATGTTCAACCTTCCATTAGTACCTAATGATATATGTGACGAAGTTGAGTGAACAATGCTGGGTGTTTTTAGTGCTAGCAATAAAAGTTTCTAAACACAAATGCAATTACATGTGATAGGGCGCAATGGGCCAAAACCGGCGTAATTATCAGTGGACTTTGCTGGACCGAAGATTTGAATGTCCCCACTTCATAGAAATTTTCTTTTAAATCGAATCATACAGATTTATGTAGACAGGTATCCCGCTTGGTATCAGCCCCCGTCATTACATAACTTTCTCTTTCTATTTCTCAACTCCGGATATAAAAATATCTAATCACTCAACTCCACGTTTCATAAAAATCGGAACAACTAGGAATGCATTGTACGATCAGGAAGTTTTCTCCGTGGTTCGAGTTATTTCTGAACAAATTTTGCCAACTTTTTAAAATTTTTTATTTTTATTTTTAAATTTAATCCAATGCCCGACCTTAATGATTCGCTCATCGGTCGTCTTGCTGCCCAATATCGATCTTTCGTCGTTTCTCGTGGTGAGCCACGCTGTAATGAACTAGGCCGGGTTAGGGCCGGACAAAATATCAGGTGTTGTGCGTCCATCTCTCCATTGCTGCACAGAGCAACATTCACCCGAGCAGGAATACTCAACATGCGTAATTCGCATCGGTAAGTTCTATAAGAATTATATTGATAGTAGTACCTTTCTGACGTTGAAATCACATGTCTTTGGATGAACAAATATTGATTCCATGAGCCGCAAGATAAGTAGACAGATTTGAGTTGTTTTAAAGCCCAAATTCTGATATATAGACTGGACGACGTTGTCTGCCAAATGTTGGCTAGAACTGAGTGACACTGTTTTCAGCCGACAGATCGACATGAAATATCCAGGTTCACTAATGAGTTGTAGTTTTCATTTTTTATTTTTTTTTTTTTTTTTGAAAGGGTAAACTGGTAAAAACCCACTGAACGGCTTTGTTGAACGAGAATATATTTTTGGTGATTTATAATGTATTTTTTCGCATAAACGGGAATTTGTGGCGATTGGAAATTTTTGCGCAACTGATAAAGGGGATATACCATCAGTCGGTAGCTCCTTGTCCCAATAAATCTAGTAATTTTCATTCCCCAAGTACCTGGCTGGCTCATACTGGAAGTAGCGCGTCCTGCCCCGAACAAGAGCGTGCTTTAAGGCCAGCTCTTGATGGACTATACGCGCCACCATGTTATGCCTGTGCAGGTACTTGGTGGGAGCAAGGGCCGGGCAACCCACCAGGGCGTGGTCTATTGTCTCACCAGTGGCTTGACAAATGCAAACCAGCACCAGCTTCCTGTACTCCAGCTTGCCGGATGATGTACTTCCGGTAGTTTCGGGTCGCCACGACCTGGTCCTGTATGGCGATCATGAACCCTTCGGTTTTGACATACAGGAAACCAGTCACCAACTATCTGCAAGAGGCAGAGCTGTCGACAGCCGGGGACAGGAGCTGTGCACGGAATTGCCCATGCAGCTCCTTTGCTTCCCAGGCCTCACCTTTGGCCACATCCTCAACCACTTTCCCATGAGGGTCAGCATTGGACAAGCACAGACTGAGGGGTGTAATGCCCTTGTCCACCTGACAAACTGCATTTGCAGTGGGGCTGATGGTAACGCGACCAAGAAAGTACTCCCAAGCCCGCCCGCCTGCCGATAGCCGAAGTTGGAGATGTCAGGAGACTCTCTAAAAATCATTATATTTGTTGTATAAAGTATTTGCTGAATAAAAAATTGAATTGAATTGAATTGAGGTAATCCCCGACCCCCAACACTCCGTGGAAGCGTGACACAAAACAGCAGGGCACTCAAAGAGTCCCCCTGAAATATGCCATACATCACCCTGATCTCCCCCGCATCCATTAACCCAGAGGAATACGAAGCTGGAGCCGAGTACTTTACTCGCTCATGAGGCAACGGAGCAGGATGACAATGTGCTTGTCAACTTTGTAAATTTCCAGCACCCTCAAGATCCATGAGTGAGGCACACTGTCGAAAGCCTTGGCATAGTCGATGTAGGACATGTAGAGGTCCAAGTACCTTCGCCTTGCTATACCCATAACCACTCTGTCGATGGTAAGCTGCTCCTTACAGCCCATTGAGCCCCAAACACATCCTTTCTGCTCATCGGCCAGGATGCCGTGGAGCTCACAATGGTCGTTAAGCTTTCTGCAAAGTACAGCTGTAAGGAGCTTATATTCCAGCGACAGACAGATGATCAGCCGAAACCTGGCTGGGCCTGTGGTAGGGCCCCCTTCGAGATAAGCTGCGTCAGGTCGATACAGAACTCCACAGAGAACTCGGATGGTCGCCTTATGGTGTCCGAGAAAGCCCCTGCAAGTATGTGCAGACTTCAACTTTTTTCTTTTTTAGCCAGAAGTATTGCAGCTTACTCGGTCCGGGTGCCCTCCAGCTGGAAAGCTCGGCAATGGCCTGTGACACGTCCTCAGCAGTGATTTCGATGGGGATCATGGATGGGCAGTTCCTCATAGAATCAAGTCTCCACACGAATCCAGTCTGCCTGCTCGTTATAGGACACTGGGGCGGACCAGATTCCAGCCCAGTAGTCACTCAGCCCTTCAGGGCTGGGCGGATCAGTGACGACCGTATCCTCCTGATGAAGGGAACGGTAGAAACCCTTTTCGCTATCAGCAAACAGCCGGTTGTCGCGGGAGCGCCGACAGTTCTTACAGTAGCGTTGGGCACGCTTCCGCAAGGCGGCTAACGTGATCTTCAAGTGATCTATGAGCTCCGCAGGCGTGGTTGTATATAGACCCACCCCAGCATATAGACGGGTGACCGCCAATATCCTCATATTATTACTATTATTTGGGTTCTGGGAAAAAACCCTCCCCTCTACCACTCAAACTTTTGTCACTTAACATTTCAAGATGTAGAATCCAAATCTGCAATATTTATCTGTTATACGTCGTCGATATCTTGCTAAATTTATGGGCGCAAAAAATCGTTCTTCCGCAAACAGGCTCCACTTTGGTCAAAGTCCCGATCCCCTAGCTCAGCAGCCCGATTCGCCCTCACTTAGGATTTTTTGCGACTTTATAGGACACGGGCTAGTGGAGTAGGTATCGTTTTTTGTTTGTTTTTTCTTGCAGTTATGTGCATTTCAAGAAAAATAAGTTTGAAAGTACATAGACGAAAGTTACAGCCCAATTTTGATGAAATTTATGTTGGACTAACCAGTGCTTAACCCCCCACATAGGTAGGTACCCTTTTGCGGCTGAGAAGGTTTTCTTTGGTGGGTAGATATTTACAACAGAGTTGCTTGTGGGGGGGGGGTAGAGCTTCACTTCACGGCACGATCGTGAAACTGGTACAAGCATTCCTGACCTACTTGCATTTGAAAAAAGTTTCTGTAAAAAGACCACAATCAGGTTTTCGAAACCGGCGTAGGTACCTAACGGAGGAAGAAAAGTGTACAGTTTTTTTACTCCTCCGGACTTGATTTGGTTTCTGCCCAATATAAAAAACCAAAAAAAACTCGCCATAAACAAGCTTAAGAATAAACAGGTTTTGGAGAACCCGCTAGAGGTGGCATTTTCATAGCAATCTCGTCGTGGTTGCGGTCTTATTTTCTTCAAGGCACCGCACCTAAGCATTCATCGATTGCAGATATAGGAACTGGGTTTCATTTTGATTACTAAATCTAAATTCTACTTGAAGTGTGTTTCCTGGGCGTTTTCTGACCAATATTGACAAGGAGGTCTCCACTGATTCTAGTTGCAGCATTGCAGCACTTATTTTTAGTTGGGCCTTGCTTTATTACTTTCGTCGTGCAGAATCATTTTCTGGTGTTATTTTCCAATGTAAATTTTAGGTTTGAGCTACGTTTTAGGTTACCAATTACTGGTTCCTAACATTGTCGCTCACTGCCTACGGGCGGTTATTTTTGTCGGAGGCTTACAACATGAATTAGGTTACTGTCGAAGTTTTGAAGTGATCTAAGCATGAGAAGTAGAACCCAATACCAAGGTGTGTGCCGGTGATCGATGGTTCCGCACAGGAAGATTCCTGGATCCATTACTTTGAATAAGTAGTCCAGTACTTTCAATAAAAAACGCAGTGAAGCTGCCTCAAAACCACTGAAAATATATTTCTCAGAGAATTGTAGATTTGTAATTACATAATATTTCAAGATTGAACCTTTGGAAGAGAGTATGAAAAAAAATTTTTAACCCCTCAGATTCACTTAGAGCCACTTTTTAGTATTTAAAAGCATTTTGGTTTATTATTTTCAATAATGAACCATTGGAATCGAGCATGAAAAAAAAAATTCTTACCCCCCCTCAAAATTTGATGGTTTACGTTTCAAGATATGTAGAATCCAAAACTGCAATAAAAATATTTCTGTCTGTCCGCCGTACGCCGTACGCCGTACGCCGTACACCGTACGCCGTACGCCGTACGCCGTACGCCGTACGGGCCACTTTTCTTAGTTACCATGAAAAAAAATTTATGAAATTCGGGTTATAGGTTCCGTTCGGCGTCTAGTTGGTCCTCGAAGCTCGACGTTACTGTGAGTCATCTCTAAGGGGTTCAAAATAGGGGTTGAAATTTTCAAAACGCCTATACCATTTTTTTACGTAAATATTTTTACGGTTTTAAATAGTTCTTGAACTTGCGAGTTTTTTAAGACCATCCGGAGCATCGTACGTCCAGCCGTTCGTTCACAGTAAGGCCCCGAAGTTTGCACCGACAGGCATTTTCGACTCCAGTGTGAATGAAATTGTATACAATCCAAACCAAATCTCGTAACCAGAGACGCGCCCACAATAGGAATTTGTGAATACGGCCAATCATTGGTAGGGATCACCTGATTATATTGGCGGAGTATGAAGTCGAGTTGGTTGTTCTGTGATATTATTTAATTTGAAAAATGATGGCTCTATTGGAGTTTGTTGGTAGGTAGTGAAACTTGAACAAACGTTGAAGTATTATTGATGGGTAAATTATTACTACGGTAAATCATTACTCAACGGTAAATTATTACACAACGGTTCATTATACCATCTACGTAGAAGGGGCTTGAGTTTGTTGGTAGGTACTTTTGCAACTTTTTTCACTCCTCATCAACAATTTCTTTTCAGAACTTCATTATGTGTGTTTCTTTTTGTTAGGTACTGTTTGTCATCAGCAGAATTATTTTAGCAACATTTAACTCGTGATTTAGGTAGGTAACTAGTAACGAGTACGGGGTTAGGTACTAACCTACGGAGTGTCTGCGATCTACATAATATGCATATAATAGAATAGTACATATCATATTATATAGACGGGTTATCTATACATAGAGCTGTGATCTGTAACAGAAGGGTATTCTATACAAAATAATAAACCGTTGTGCAGGGATTTGCAGCGTTTTTAAGAAGAAGTTCCTACCTGTTTATTTTGCTTCCTCACCATCAAAGGTAGGCATCAAAGCTTTGTATATTAGTAAAAATGGTGCCATAACCCAAATCTTTCCTCATGTCTGCAAATCATTCATTACAAAACTGCATGTTAATATTCATATATCTACGTGTCATTCATTATAACAGCCAAATGGTACCAACAGAGCTGATCTCATGTGTAAGCCTACCACAGTCATTCTGGCGACTCATCATTCAACCTCTCACTTGTTATGAATAAATAATTCCCATTGAGATATATTTGCATGTCAGTTCCCAAAAGTCATCATCATTGAACGCCATACAGTGTAAGGGTCTGTTAGCAACAGTAATAATTACTGCTAGCTTCATCGCCCAGCATGAACTTTCCGCTGCGTTTACTTAGTTTCAATTGTCATCACACGTCGAGGAATATCAAGTACTTTCGCATATTTCTTTCATTAGCGAGTTTCGAGGTGACTGGACTTGGTGGTGTGTGGTCGGGAAAACGGAGTGCCAATAGTCAATACGGAGTTTTGGCCCCGTTAAACAAAATCATGAAATCTAGGCCATTTTTCGACATTGCCAACGCATTCATGTCCATCATTTGCGTTATCTATCAATATATATATCAATATATATAGGCTAATACCCGCTATATTCCGAAGCCCTGTCAAGAATGGCGTATAGCAACCTACCACGTTATTGACAAAGACAATCTTTAGGATCACATTTAAAATGCTAATATTATGAAGGATGCGCATGCATAGATGCCCTATAAAAAGTTTGAGATTTACGTTGCATTTAAAACTCCCTACCTTCTTATGTTTAAAACTTTAACTATCATCCTACGTTATCGTACCTTATCTTATCCTATTTTATATGAAGTTCGAGATTTACGTTGTCCTTAAAACTCCTTACTTGTGTTTAAAACGTTAACTACCCTTCTATCTTATCGTATCCGCATCCCTCTTACAGTGTCCGCAGACATCCCTACTACTCGTCACGAGCCAGGCACATTCGCGTCCATGTGAACACCTTATAGGAACCTGTACACCTGACAAATACCTCAAGTCCGAAGGTGTGCAATGGGGTACGACTGGGTTGACTTGCTTTCTGTACAAATTAGGTCCACTTCCCGCGCCGCCACTCCGTAATAGCGGGGTTCTTTCGAGAAACTGCTCCTTATTTGACCAGTAGGGTGACTTCCAGTTTTCTCCAAGTGAATGCTCCGAGCCTTGCCCAAAGGACCCCACTTCATAAATTAGAGGCATTACGTCGAATCATATTTGCAGGATATCTCAAATAAAGTAAATGTTGTTAGTAGGGGTTAAATTAAAACTACAAAGGATTTGCCAAAGGCAAAAACTCCGTATTGACTACTGGCACTCCGTTTTCCCGACCACACGCCACCAAGTCCAGTCACCTCGAAACTCGCTAATGAAAGAAATGAAAATGAAAATTGCAATCCCTACCTTCCACCCCTTGGAGCACAAACCAAATTTCATTAATTTTGGTTCATGGGAACTAAGGAAAGTGCCAAGTACGGCGGACGGACAGAAATTGTTTATTCCGTTTTCGGATTTCACGTACCTTGAAACGTAAAACATTAAAGTTTGAGGGGGTTAAATTTTTTGTATTTTCATTGCTCAATCCCAACGGTTTATTATTAGGTAATAATAAACCAACATTTTCTAAAATTGGTTTCGCAGCCTCTTTCATACTACCAGAAGGTTGCGCCTCTTTTGATTAATTTCTCTTCCAGGAGCAGATCTGCTCTACTTTGTAGTGGCTCCAAGTTGATGGAACTTTAAACGAGTCCGCCGTATAAATCCCCCCCCCCCTCCAAGTTTGTATTTTGAGGTTTTTATGTATGTCCTTACTCATAACCTACCTTCCAGGAATTGTTAATTCTGTTCCTGCAAAAAACGCAACCACACCAACAACCACAAATGCTGGAATCCATTCACCTAAGATGAACCACTGTGTCGAATGCCATGTGGTGCCTCCGGACATGAGTATAATGTTCGGTTATGTATTGATATTAGTGATTCACAAGACCAAGCTATCGAAGTCATATTTTTGTGTGACCACGAGTGAGTAATTTCAAGTTTATACAGGAAAGTGCACAAGCCCGGGTATGTGACTTCCTAATACAAATACCTACACCGAGGTGCATCAATGAATCAGTACAGTCTATCGAACACCAGTACCAATGTTAGGGCATTAGTGGCTAGTTCCAGCTTTTTCACGTTCAAGTATGAGTAGATCTACTAGTTATCAAATGAACTGTTTTGCATTTTGCGGCACCATTGGCGTAGCCAAGCCACTGTCCCCAGGACGTTGCGGCACAACATTATTCTGACAGCCCAACCTGTACAAGTCTTATGACCCAAACTGTTTCGCTTCCGAACTACCAACATAGCTGAAGCCGCCATCTAAATCACCTTTATTATAAGAGGAAAGAAATTTTTCGACAAATTCAAAATGTCCATTCGTGTCTTGCGTCTCAGAACTTTCTGAACAAATCTAGGTAAATATATGAAGAGGCCAGGGGAAAAACCCCGTCATCGACTGAAAGCTGATTTTGAGATAAATGAATTTTAAACTTTACCAACTTATGGAGACTGAAAGAATGATTCAAAAAATACAAAAAAATTAGTATTTGAACCTCCAACTATGCAGATTTACAATATGTTTCCCAAATACCTGTTTTCAAACTATTGGATGATATTTTATTAAAAATATCGAATTTAAAATGTGAAATTTAGCCCTCTTTCACCCCTAAACCGAACAACAGGGAGAAGAAATGCAGTTAAACACCATTAAATCAGTATTTACTTAAAATTTTTCTTTTGCACAATTTTACACTATAGCAATTTACAAAAAATATGCAATAATTGCAAATTATTTACAAAAAAATTACCCAAACTATATTCTTCTTTTAAAAAACGCAAAATAATGTTCCAAAAAATAGTGAAAAGGTCGTCGACATTAAAATATTGGCTGATTCACTCGTCTTCTTCTGGGTTTGCAGCAATTAAACGCGAAACGCAGTTTTCGGGTAAACAATGGTAGGTACAATGCAAAACAGCGTGGACAAAGGGTGATAAGATAAGGAGCGGCGCGCGCCCCACCGTTGGGTGGGGGCCTTTAAATCGCAAGGACGGGGTTCTTCACCACACGCGCTGTCGATGACGGGGTTTTTCCGCAGTACACCTGATATTCAACCCTTGTTTTCTCTAATATGACAGGGTTCTTCCCCAGAACCGATCACACCATCGGATTCTACTCCTCAACATCTTTTAGAAACCGCTTCAAACTCGTTTCACCCCAAAATGTCGATGACGGGGTTTTTCCCCTGGACTCTTCATATGTCTGTCCGCCAATCCCTGCCACGCGCATAAGGTGGGTAAGGAAACATTTTCGTAATGAGCTGAAGTTTGGATGATAGGTGCGAGCTGGCCCTATATAGTTCGAGTAAGAATTCTATCCAAATCCACCGCATGCACAAACGTGATACAATTGCAAAAGTATACTTGTAACGCCGGTTATAATAGGTCGATTATGATGAGTTTTTGGTGAGGTATCTGTACGAATTTAATCAAGATGGGATCCCCCCCCCCCTCCCGGATCCGCCACTTGGTGATCAGGAAATGGTGTCCCACACATTGGTAAACGTTTTTTTCTCTTTTGCGGTCTCATTGCTGGCGCCATGGTAGCACTAGGTACTGTACCGAAAAGTCAGATGGTCTAACTCTAACGAGCAGATACTCAGATTCCGAGGGGCCTCAGGATTCAGTGGGTCGTTTTTCGCTGAGTAAACACACTGCAAGACCGCCCAATAACGCCAGTCAGCATGACCATAAGTCTATGAACATAAGCGTAGCCTCCGAGTAAATATTAATGACTGAGAGCTTGGGCCTTGTAACAAAGCGCCCGAATATATATATATACCACAAGTAATTGGCGTAATGACTCCCTGGGTCATCATAACCTGGATGATTTCGAATTTTCCTGGTTAAGCAACGGATATATTCCAGGCAATCGACCCTCGGGATTACGCTGGGCCCACGATCGCTTCCTCGCCGACTTCTCACGAGACGTAGAACGTTCGGTCTTGGCGCTCGCCGTGGCCGTAGAATGAAACGATATTGTGGTTGGCTGGTTTTTTGTGCACTCGCAGTAGGGAGGTTTCAATGAGCAAATGCTTGAGGAAGCGAGAAGAAGGTGGAGCAAGAGCGAGGGGGGGGGGGGGAGACAGAAAGAAGGAGAAAAAAGATAATGATATCCCAAGGTCTACGTTGACGGACCTTCCCGACTGGATAATACCTAGCAAAAAGAATCCTACCGTCGACATGGGCTTATGATAATACGATGTGAAACACGCTCTTCCCCCAGCTTAACTCTATAACAGATAAGGCAATGTTCAAACTGGCAATATTATTCACTTGTGCGACATTAATATTAATTTACGGTTAATATTCCTGTACGAAATGGAAATTTTCGGATAAGTAAAAAATTAAATTAAATGGAACGAAATACTCTCTAGCCTTGGTATTGTTCTCACTATTGATTAATTTATTTGTTGGGAAGGATACAGGGTTAGTGGAGATGCGATTAGAATAACTGAACAGCATCAAATAGGTTGAAGGGAAACGAGGAACCCACCGACAGGAAGCCGGAACAGAATAAAAACGCTGCAAAGTCCTTGTCACATGGGTTTATTATTCTATTGGACATACCTACAGAGATGTCGGCTGTTTATTTATTGTTTCTTTCATATAAAATAATTGAAATAGCTATTTCAGATGGTTTCCACCAATTTTGGCCCCCAAAACACGAATAAGGTACGCTCTTTTTTTTTCTCTCTCTTAATAAATTATCTCTAATCATTGATAGTACCATTTAATCGTCTTGATCCACCTGTTGACACTTTTTCCAGTGTTATTCTACAAATTGATGGGGATTTCAGACGAGTTCCTAGGTTTTTGACTCATAAAAAATCAATTTCGAGAGCTGAACATTTGGGAGAACCTCAATTTTCTACTCTTTGGTCAAAATCGACTTCATATTCGGTCTTCTCGTCCCCAAAAACATGAAAAACGATACCTTAAAAGCTCATGTTACCAACATGTTGCTAGAACGCAAAAAGTACCTATTTTTACACAAATTTTCACTCATAACACCCCTGGGTATATTCCGATCGGGCTGAAAAGTTTCGGGACACAACCAGGGCCCAAATGGAGCATGTGTGCGAAAGAACGATTTTTTTAGACCGAAAATGAAGCCTGTACACGTGATACGGCGGACGGCGGACGGACATTGCATTTTTGGAATCTACGCACCTTGAAACGGGAAAGAAAAAATTTTGAGGGGGTGTTATAAAAATGTTTTGCTGAGCGAATACATAGGTGTATTATTCACAGAATAATAAACCAAAACGAGATCTTAAAGTTGGTGGGGAGATAAGGAAAATATTGTTGTGAAATGGGAACAGCAATAAAGGAATTGGAGAACGTGTCAGTTCGACGGTCAATAACTCAATTTATATTTTCACTGTGTAACAACTGGATAACAGATTCCACATGTGTGGTGTGTCAGAATAACCGAGTGGAGGTATCTTTGCATAACATCATCCCCCCTCTCTCCTTCTCAAGAGTGCAGTAAGGCCTAAGACGATCAGCATGGACCACCATTTCGCGCCGGCGTTACAATGCGGTATATCAAGTCGGAAATCACTTTGACAAATTTACAAGGACCGACCCATGGCAGCTACAACTTTGGACACCAGCCGACCCACTCCGACAAGAGTAACCTCAGTGATACTCCATCCAACAAAAGAAGTTCATACCTTGCAGTAAAGTGGTGCAGATGTGGGTTCTTCGCATTATAGGAATGTGTACTTGACATCATTTACCAAAATATACATACCCGGAAACTCGAGTTCTGTATTCCACGCCTTTTTATTTACCTACTCCAGTGTTTAAAAACGATAAGAAATGAGTAAACAAATACTCAGTGCATCGTGTGTGACGAGGTCTACGTCCCATCAATCAGACTTCCTTACGGTACGAAAACGCTGCAAATCCCTGCACAACGGTTTATTATTTTGTATAGAATACCCTTCCGTTACAGATCACAGCTCTATGTATAGATAACCCGTCTATATAATATGATATGTACTATTCTATTCATATTATGTAGATCGCAGACCCTCCTTAGGTTAGTACCTAACCCCGTACTCGTTACTAGGTACCTACCTAAATCACGAGTTAAATGTTGCTAAAATAATTCTGCCGATGACAAACAGTACCTAACAAAAAGAAACACACATAATGAAGTTCTGAAAAGAAATTGTTGATGAGGAGTGAAAAAAGTTGCGAAAGTACCTACCAACAAACTCCAGCCCCTTCTACGTAGATGGTATAATGAACCGTTGTGTAATAATTTACCGTTGAGTAATGATTTACCGTAGTAATAATTTACCCATCAATAATACTTCAACGTTTGTTCAAGTTTCACTACCTACCAACAAACTCCAAAAGAGCCATCATTTTTCAAATGAAATAATATCACAGAACAACCAACTCGACTTCATACTCCGCCAATATAATCAGGTGATCCCTAGCAATGATTTCATCTCCGCCAAATTTCCTATTGTGGGCGCGTCTCTGGTTACGAGATTTGGTTTGAATTGTATACAATTTCATTCACACTGGAGTCGAAAATGCCTGTCGGTGCAAACTTCAGGGCCTTACTGTGAACGAACGGCTGGACGTACGACGCTCCGGATGGTCTTAAAAAACTCGCAAGTTCAAGAACTATTTAAAACCGTAAAAATATTCACGTAAAAAAATGGTATAGGCGTTTTGAAAATTTCAACCCCTATTTTGAACCCCTTAGAGATGACTCACAGTAACGCCGAGCTTCGAGGACCAACTAGAGAGCGAACGGAACTTATAACCCGAATTTCATCAATTTTCTTTCATGGTAACTAAGAAAAGTGGCCCGTACGGCGTACGGCGGACAGACAGAAATATTTTTATTGCAGTTTTGGATTCTACATACCTTGAAACGTAAACCATCAAATTTTGAGGGGGGTAAGAATTTTTTTTTCATGCTCGATTCCAATGGTTCATTATTGAAAATAATAAACCAAAAAGCGAAATTGTAATCAATCCAAACCTAATAGAATAGTTTGATCAACTTAAATTCGGTGAGAAGGTACAGCTTAGGCTTTAGATATTGGTTTATTATTTTCAATAATGAACCATTGGAATCGAGCATGAAAAAAAAAATTCTTACCCCCCCTCAAAATTTGATGGTTTACGTTTCAAGGTATGTAGAATCCAAAACTGCAATAAAAATATTTCTGTCTGTCCGCCGTACGCCGTACGCCGTACGGGCCACTTTGCTTAGTTACCATGAATAAAAATTGATGAAATTCGGGTTATAGGTTCCGTTCGGGGTCTAGTTGGTCCTCGAAGCTCGACGTTACTGTCAGTCATCTCTAAGGGGTTCAAAATATGGGTTGAAATTTTCAAAACGCCTATACCATTTTTTTACGTGAATATTTTTACGGTTTTAAATAGTTCTTGAACTTGCGAGTTTTTTAAGACCATCCGGAGCGTCGTACGTCCAGCCGTTCGTTCACAGTAAGGCCCCGAAGTTTTCACCGACAGGCATTTTCGACAGCAGGGTGAATGAAATTGTATACACTCTCGTCACCAGGGACGCGCTAGATTCAATCATTCAATCAATTTATTCAATCAATCGAACAATCAATCAATCAATTTTTCAATTGCAATTGGAATTCACTTAGAATTGTAAATATTGGTATACTGAATTGAACTTTAATTTGAATTGGAATTTTTTTCTAATTGCCTAATTGGCATTGTGCGCTCGTCACCGGGGAAGCGCTCGATTCCATCAATCAATCAATTTATTCAATCGATTTCGAATTGGAATTCATTAATTTGAATTGGAATTCATTAATTGAATTGGAATTCATTAATTTGAATTCAAATTAATTTGAATTGGAATTCATTTCGAATTGTCTAATTGGCATGGTGCGCATTGGCATTGTTCGAAATGGTTCTGCAATTCTATTGGCCAACGTTTTCACTCCTCATCAACAATTTTTGGTTTATTATTTTCAATAATGAACCATTGGAATCGAGCATGAAAAAAAAAATTCTTACCCCCCCTCAAAATTTGATGGTTTACGTTTCAAGGTATGTAGAATCCAAAACTGCAATAAAAATATTTCTGTCTGTCCGCCGTACGCCGTACGCCGTACGGGCCACTTTGCTTAGTTACCATGAATAAAAATTGATGAAATTCGGGTTATAGGTTCCGTTCGGGGTCTAGTTGGTCCTCGAAGCTCGACGTTACTGTCAGTCATCTCTAAGGGGTTCAAAATATGGGTTGAAATTTTCAAAACGCCTATACCATTTTTTTACGTGAATATTTTTACGGTTTTAAATAGTTCTTGAACTTGCGAGTTTTTTAAGACCATCCGGAGCGTCGTACGTCCAGCCGTTCGTTCACAGTAAGGCCCCGAAGTTTTCACCGACAGGCATTTTCGACAGCAGGGTGAATGAAATTGTATACACTCTCGTCACCAGGGACGCGCTAGATTCAATCATTCAATCAATTTATTCAATCAATCGAACAATCAATCAATCAATTTTTCAATTGCAATTGGAATTCACTTAGAATTGTAAATATTGGTATACTGAATTGAACTTTAATTTGAATTGGAATTTTTTTCTAATTGCCTAATTGGCATTGTGCGCTCGTCACCGGGGAAGCGCTCGATTCCATCAATCAATCAATTTATTCAATCGATTTCGAATTGGAATTCATTAATTTGAATTGGAATTCATTAATTGAATTGGAATTCATTAATTTGAATTCAAATTAATTTGAATTGGAATTCATTTCGAATTGTCTAATTGGCATGGTGCGCATTGGCATTGTTCGAAATGGTTCTGCAATTCTATTGGCCAACGTTTTCACTCCTCATCAACAATTTTTGGTTTATTATTTTCAATAATGAACCATTGGAATCGAGCATGAAAAAAAAAATTCTTACCCCCCCTCAAAATTTGATGGTTTACGTTTCAAGGTATGTAGAATCCAAAACTGCAATAAAAATATTTCTGTCTGTCCGCCGTACGCCGTACGCCGTACGCCGTACGGGCCACTTTTCTTAGTTACCATGAAAAAAAATTGATGAAATTCGGGTTATAGGTTCCGTTCGGCGTCTAGTTGGTCCTCGAAGCTCGACGTTACTGTGAGTCATCTCTAAGGGGTTCAAAATAGGGGTTGAAATTTTCAAAACGCCTATACCATTTTTTTACGTAAATATTTTTACGGTTTTAAATAGTTCTTGAACTTGCGAGTTTTTTAAGACCATCCGGAGCATCGTACGTCCAGCCGTTCGTTCACAGTAAGGCCCCGAAGTTTGCACCGACAGGCATTTTCGACTCCAGTGTGAATGAAATTGTATACAATTCAAACCAAATCTCGTAACCAGAGACGCGCCCACAATAGGAATTTGTGAATACGGCCAATCATTGGTAGGGATCACCTGATTATATTGGCGGAGTATGAAGTCGAGTTGGATGTTCTGTGATATTATTTAATTTGAAAAATGATGGCTCTTTTGGAGTTTGTTGGTAGGTAGTGAAACTTGAACAAACGTTGAAGTATTATTGATGGGTAAATTATTACTACGGTAAATCATTACTCAACGGTAAATTATTACACAACGGTTCATTATACCATCTACGTAGAAGGGGCTGGAGTTTGTTGGTAGGTACTTTTGCAACTTTTTTCACTCCTCATCAACAATTTCTTTTCAGAACTTCATTATGTGTGTTTCTTTTTGTTAGGTACTGTTTGTCATCGGCAGAATTATTTTAGCAACATTTAACTCGTGATTTAGGTAGGTACCTAGTAACGAGTACGGGGTTAGGTACTAACCTACGGAGGGTCTGCGATCTAAATAATTATGCATAGAATAGTACATATCATATTATATAGACGGGTTATCTATACATAGAGCTGTGATCTGTAACAGAAGGGTATTGGCCACTGCTCACCACTCTACCTAACATCCCCATCTAAATTCCCGACACACTAATCCTATAAACATACACCCCACATTCGCCAAAATTGGCCAAGTTGTGTTAATAAAATATTGAAATTGCAATTGGATTACAATTTCAATTGCACTTTAATTCACTTAGGATTGTAATTGTAATCCTCTAAGATTGCACTTAGGATTGTAATTGTTAGTGCACTTAGGAATTCACTTAGAATTGTAAAAATTTGTATACCATCAGTCTGAATTGGACTTTCATTTGGAATTCATTTTGAATTGTCTAATTGGCATGGTGCGCAGTGGCATGGTCCGAAATGGTTCAATCAATCGTTTTCTTTTGTTTTTTCAATAAATTCATTATGACTGGCCTAGGCCATTCCAATCACAAGGGCCGGCCACGGCTACGCGTTCTGCAATTCTATTGGCCAACGCTGTCTGCGATTCACATAATATGTATAGAGTAGTACATATTATATTGTATAGACGGGTTATCTATACATAGAGCTGTGATCTGTAACAGAAGGGTATTCTATACAAAATAATAAACCGTTGTGCAGGGATTTGCAGCGTTTTCTCATATGAGTTCCATCTAAATTGGACAGTAATTTTCGTATTCTCATACGCATCCACGAAAAACTACCCAGATGATAAAGAATGATTATACTATTTTTTATAAGCACCAGAAAGCTATGCGCTACACCTTGGTTGACGTTTTTCTGAGATGTCCACCAACCTGAGAGCTGAAAAAAACGTGAACATTTCCACCCCTCAAAGTAATTTTAGATACTGAAATATCGCTGTTGATTATTGTATTTCCCCTCATCCCGACCCAATAACACCAGCTTTAGTGTTTGGTAATTTTCATGAACGTTGGCCAGCGGATCCAAATCGCGCATGGCTTTAAATGACACTGAATTTGTTAGTATTCCTTTGAGTCTAGGTACTTCTTAAGCCTTAGGAAAGGAGGCAATTGCAGGTAATGAGTTAGCAGGCTACTCGATTGAGATCGGAGTTGTAGGTGACTAAGTGGGTCACATACACAGACGAATGCACGGTTAGATTATGATGCACCAATTTCATGTGGAACCAACCATTCATTTCATATCATAAATAGTCACCTCTCATTCGTAGTACATTTATTTCAAGGGCATTTCAGGTTTACTGTGAACAGAACAGCGGCCTAGAAATTTTGAGTTTTTTTTTCATGTCATTTTTATTATTTTTTAATCTTTTTTGCCTGTATGTGTCTCTGTGTATTCAGCGAACCCCAGGTATCGCGCATGGAGACCTGGAAGAGTCAAGGTCGTCGCTCCAAATATTTGCTTATTGGCCACGTTGCACGGTATGGAGCATCTTTTAAAATGGCACGAATGGCTGTACTCTCCACCTATGTATAATCGTATGGAGATTAGATGAAAACTATATTATAAGAGTTCACTATTAGAGAGGCGATGTGAGAGAAACAGGGCTAAAATGCCACGAGAATCGACTTTAAGTGCAGATCAGACGTAACAGATTACTATTTTATAACTGTTACGTTATGGATGCTACACTATTTATAACTGCCCGTGTAGGTGGAGGAGGATACGCGAACAGCCTGGAAACCAATACAAATTCTAAATGTTTACAAACAGTTTCGCGGTTTCTGCGAACAAGGTCGACGAATCACATGATTATACCGACTAGCTATACTTATTTTTGCATCGAACCTTATAAGGGATCTCGGGCAACTTACTGATGGTTTGAAATTCGATTCCTAATATTATGTTTCCCAGTTTATATGCGTAGGTACCCCGAAGAATTATCTCGTGAATATAATAGTGAATATAATGGGGGAATGTAATTCGGGCTTTGCCCGTGTTAAATGAAATAAATAAACAAGTAACACCGACTATGTGGACTAAGAAGGAATGGATACCATACCATTCATGAACATTATGGAAATTTATCCTCGCATATTGTTATTACGACAGACGTTGTTATGAAGGTTAGAATCAATATGGGATGCGCGCGGATCGGAATTTGTTAAAAATCAACTTCATGTCTTGTTCATGTCACAGGTGACATATGCGCTCAATCGAGTCTTCAAGACGATAACGAGGAATCGTGGAATCGAAACGACGCCTGAAATTTTACACCTAAGTATCTATTTCAATCTGTGAAACCCGGATCACTCGGCCGACAAAATTTTTGGCGTCGTTCGAAATGTTCTTTCCTCAATGATATAGCCTCAGATGCCGTCGCAAAAGACAACAGATGATTTTGGTTTATCATTTTCATTTATCACCCCTAAATGGTGAAAAAATAGTATATTTCCACTAATACACGAAAAACGCAAAAAACACTGTTATACCGGTTTTGGTGATCAAACCACCGTCAGTATCATTATTGTGTGTTACTGACGATGGTTTGATCACCGAAACCGGTATAACAGTGTTTTTTGCGTTTTTCGTGTACTAGTGGAAATAGACTATTTTTTCAATAACTCCGTTTTTCATTGAAATGGGTTTAGACGATTTCTTCGCGAGCGATTTAGTTCGTTATGCATGAAGATTTTCTACTGTAGCCAGGTCTTGAATTTAGGACCACACTAACATACCTACCTACCTGCATTTGACACATTTACGTACATACATAAGTATATATAGATACACAGGTACACTTGTGAAAGTAAAGGTAAATATGGGTTCAGATTTAGTCACAACCCATATTGTTATACTTGCAGAGTTCTTCTGTTACTCGATTGTGATTCGCGAGTTGGCGGAATTTGAGCAGTGCCTGAAACAAACTGTTTCGAGGAGTTTCGTCGCAGCTAGCGGCTATTTGTTCCGAAACAGTAACAAGTACGTCAAAGAACGCAAATATCCGTTCATGATGGAACAGCTCGAATACCCATACCTTTGCTGTCCCCAGTCTCTCCTTTGTATACCTGCATAACTCCAGCCCAGATCATTGATAAGGAACAGCTGATTATAATCACGCATGGCAGTATGAAATCGAGTTTGTTGTTCCGTGATTATTATATTTGAAAAAGGATGGTAATTTTGGATTTTGTTTATAGGTGTACTTTTTTACCTATCAGCTGTTAGGTACGAGTTTGTTGTTCACGGCCGCACGAATCATCCCAATTAGGTTTCAATTAGGGAATACATAATGTGGAGGGGCCTTTTTAGGTTCAGCGACCATTAGAATTTTCCAAAATGACCGGGTAGGGAGTTAAAGGGGTCGAAATGGCGCAATATAGGAGACAGGAGCGGTGGAAAAATGCATATTAGTGTAACTGTAAAAGCCGAACATTGGAGAGCGTATAATACGACTCAGGTGGCATAATTGCGTATGCGTGTGTGCGTTCGTGGGTAGGTAGGCATCCAGCCGACCTTACTATTAATTCTTATTAGATTTTACGCTAATAAGAATTCAGTGGTCTACGCAGAATGCACCGTTGTGTAATGATTTTCTGCGTTTTTTCCAAGCTCAATATTGTATTCAGAACTTTGAAAAAGCCCTCTTTCTCTGTGCCTGAATGCAATTTTTCAGCACCAAGTTCCTTCACGTTGGCCTTAATTGTCCGACTTTCAAGAATGCTAACAGGAAGGAGTGCTAATCATAGGAAAGTATCACATTTCTATGTGCATTCTGTATATTGCATTATCGTGTTAGCTTTCCTCTGCAACCGTCCTGAAGCATTTGGTACTGGGCGATTACCAGTACTATAATAGTGTTGGAGGGTCTAAGTAACAGTTCAGCGGACTGCATAATATTTGCCCACAGGCTATCAAATTATCGGGAGTTTACCAGTGACCTTCTGTGGTTATTCATTGATTTCAATCGAACTTGGTCGACCAAAGTAAGTCCCTCCATAGCTGATCTATGTGGTATTTTTTGGAGTTCTTGCCGATCGATTACAAGTTCTTTTTTTTTTTAAGTAGTCCATGCCAATCAAACAAATTACTCTGTTCTTCCTTATATTCACGCAATTTACAGGATTCCTAGAATAGATAGATCTAGAGTCTTTGTGACAATATTATAACTATTTTGATGTGTAATTATAACGGTTTATTTTCTTCTTAATTTTAGTAAGGAGGAGCGGATATGTGTAGGTGGAGTGGTGCGGGTAATGGAGTCGCCAACTGTAGAATTTCCAATAAAGGGATATGTTAAACTGGTTTAATTATTGATTTACTCACCAGCAGGTTCCATTGTAGAATAATAGGTACATGTTAATGAACAACTGGGGTTATTTGTGCCATACCCATACTTTCTGAGGCCACTCCTCCCCCTAGTATTGAGTTAGGTTGTGTGTTTCTCCCACTTTTCCAAGTTATATGGCGGTTTGTGATGTAGCAGATTTCATCGGTTTATCCAGGAATAAACAAAGAATATCCTCGTTTTAACCAAGTTTCGAACTCATTTTGCTGTAGGTAGTGTATGCATTGAACTCAATTGCAGCGGAGGTGAGTATTAGGTATTTTGATGGAAGTGGGACCTACCTAACAAACCCTACTGTACTTATTTTAATCGTGATACCTACCCACTCCTGCTTCAGATAAGTGATGAACAAGATTTTTGTTTTTATTTACGATTAAATTATTCGCCGCCCACCTTAGTTGCAAGCACTAGGGAATTGAATACGCCCATGTCATACTATCACGACATGGTATCCAATGTACGTATGGTTAAGCATGTAAATTGCAGCTATTTGCAGATGAAAGATCAATGAACGATACTCCATGATAGGTCAAAAAATGGAAACCATATATGAGAATTCTTTCTGTACCTACCTATAATATAATTTTATATATGCCTACGTATAAAGCAGGTAGGTACTCGCAACTCCTTCGGTGGTAGATTCCTGTATCCCATTCCTCCAAATATATCAACCACTCTGCTGTACAGTAAGTCGCCAATCAGTGATCCTGTATGTTTAAACTACACACATTCATACACAGGTAGATACTTACATAATTAGCGACATGTTTTTTGCTGTTACACTTGGATTTGGAATTTTTTAAATAATGTTATATTGCACCAAGTAGGTGCAATGTCCTGCTTCCAAAGCAGCTCTTAGATGGCAAAACCATTTGCACCTTGCAACCAACTAATTTTACAAATCCAGATAAGAGGATTCGTTGACTCACCTTCCGTCATGACAATCATATTAGCTCGAATCGTGTGCCCATTCACTTTCAACTGTATTTCACCAATATTCGAGTACGTATTACTCAAGTCAAATTAAAAGCTGTTATCAACCGCTACAAGTCGAACAGACCACCGAGGTCAACACGCACCAGCCGACTGGCCTTCCGCGGCCTGTGACAGCCCCGTTGATTAGCGAAGACGGGCCACTTCTACAGTGTTGCCAACACAACTCACCTGTACCGAAAGTAGATCGTAGCCCGCCAGTTTATTCAACAACCGCTGCCTTTTGCTCGGAGACACCAGAAATAAAATAGGTATATTTCTACGTTTACCTTCCAGACATTTGAAAAATGAGAAGTAAATCAACTGAGCGCTTACTCAGGCTTTCAACCATTATCAAGTCATTGCAGAAAACACATCCGTTGAACGGTATCTAAGCCTTTAACGCATCATCTAAGAAATTGTTTAGGTAATTTAGTGTGGGTTTCTAGTCATTTGTAGCTGTACAACTGCGCTGTTTATGTTTGTTAAAATCCCATATCAGTGTAGGACTGGTAATTTCCTCATATCATTCATCCATGTAATATTAGGCCGTATAATAGTAAGTGGTCAAATCATTCAGTTGGTACTGTCTCACAAGATCTTTCAATAATTTCCAGTATATTTTAATTTTCTAGGTAGTTTTTTAAATGAATAATTTTAGATAGTCTGTATTAAAATCACATCAAGATTTATTGGGAGTATTTATTGGGTGCAGACTTTATTACGCGAGTTTTTCAAGCAGTTTTGTACTGCTAAGCATACGTTCATGTACTCATGTCATAGATAGTTAAATAATTAGAATGGATTATGGACTAAGTCCAGTTTTCCCTAACAACGCAGGGAGCTCACTACTCTTGTACGACAGATTATACTTAGATACCGTGAATAATACTAGCTGTAAATTACGGTTAAAAACAAAAATTAAAACAAAATTAATTTCATTAAATAGGTACCTAATTAATTAGGTAACGAATTAATTTTAAAAACAAAATATGAATCCCATAAGAATCGCTGGGTCATCAGTGGGAAATAGACAGACAGGCAGTGGGAGATTCGTGTAATATTATTTCATATTCGTGTTATGGCGCTGGTTATGGTAAAATCAGTGCTTTGAAACTATTTAGCTAGTAATAAGTAAATGGTTACTTCTACTGTATGAGCAAAGGATGAGCAGGTATTGTAGGTACTTCTATGGACTGGGATAGGCTACTTCAAGGATGCGATTTTTGTAATAAAGACTATAATATATACTTCTTAGGCACACAAAAGATAATGAAGGAATATTGCAATAAAGGTATACAAAGGTACACATTTACCTATAAATAGGCAGGCGGGACAGGTGATAATGTATAGGTACCTATTATAGCGAATGCAGTATCGCCAGTCCATCGAGGGTGGTTATCCATGTATCCATGGGCTACAAAGACGGATTAGGTACTAGTTATTCTGATTTATATTTCCATTATTTGGATTAGTGAGCCGAGCGAACATGCTAGTAATAGTTTAGTCATAAAAAATAATATTTTTCTTGAGAACGAAAAAAATTTAAGCCTCACACAAAACAACAAACAAATTATACTACAATAATGTTAACAATAGGTACTCATGACTCCAAGTAAACTTGCATCGTAACGCGTTAATCGTATGAACCAATCATACAGAATTTCAAACGGGGGAAAGATCATTTGAATTTTATTTTTTACAGAGATTATTGCTAATATTTCCGCTGTGCTTGTATCTCGAATTTTAATATAATTTACCTTCTAGTAGCATCTCGAGGAATCGATCGACATTCGAATTGTCACTTCGGAGCGATAACCTTTAATGTAAGTCACTTGGTGCCTCATTTCAACTATCACCGGTAGGAATCCCAAAATTTACGATGGAAAATAAGAAAAGAATTATGAAAAAAAACCAGTCATGCAGCATGACTTAATGAGTGAATTTTCAAAGAAATATTCGAATTAATGGCTATGGTTTTGAATAAAGGAAAACTTCGGTCTAAAATTTGGTTTTCTATGTATATTCGCTTCGTATTTATTTTAATTTGTACGTTTTGTCCATCCTGATTCTACCGTTTGTTATGAGTAGATTCCTTGTTCCTTCTGAATGGCCTTTCCTCTTGACTACGATTTCAGGCCTGGTATCTAAAACCAGTTCAAGATTTGCTCTACTAGGTAGGTAGATCCTTCCTTCTTCATTGATATTATTTTTATCATGTTAAGTACCTACCTACCTTTGAATATCAAATATTCGTATGATACTGATAATAAATTGATAAGATACCTACCTAACCTTCTTCCTCCTACTGTTAGTACCTAAATTGAATAATTTGAAATAGATTTTTTCTTTCGTCTTCCTTCTAGTAATACGTGGGCCGGTACTTGTCTATCTATGAAGGTATCATAACAATTATATGTCAAATGGGAAATTCAAGGAGTTGTACTAATCGTTTGCCTCCCCCTTTTTTGCTTCGAACTCTCGTCTTCAATTAATACTTCTCACATTTTTCAATCTGACCACTCTATGGAGGTGGGGGGGGGTAAGAGTTTAAAGATTATCCTAGTTTTGGGTAATTTTTGCGCACTTTAAATGCTCTAATTTAAGAACGGATTTAGATATCTAAAATCCGATTTCACCATCGTGTTCAGCGTGCAAAAACCTTTAAAATGAGGGGTCACTTGTTAGAAAATAACATTTTGGGGATTTTTGGGTAATTTTTGCGCACTTTAAATGCTCTAATTTGAGAACGGATCAAGATATCTAAAATCCGATTCCACCATCGTGTTCAGCGTGCAAAAACCTTTAAAATGAGGGGTCACTTGTTGGAAAATAACATTTTGGGGATTTTTGGGTAATTTTTGCGCACTTTAAATGCGCCAAAACCCTCCTTAGAGTAGGCCAATTTCGCCCATCTTCGAACTTAGCCTTTCGATTGCCAAGATAGATTTTTTGTGCAAATTTGAGCTGTTTATCTCAATTCTATCGAGAGTTATCGTCTGGAGTGACACATATATATATAAATATATATATACATATAAAAAAGTTTTAAATTTCAGGAATCGTTTTAGAATGGTCTGAAACGGATTTCTATGAAGAAAATTTCCAAAAATTTATATTATTTAAATTTCGAAGCCATTGCAATAGCTTCATTTTCTTTGAAAATTCGCTAAAAGGCGGTTGAGCGCTGTCGAGGTTCAGATTTCTCAGCTCCAAAATTGATAAAATTGATGTTCAGTTCAGATTCCGGTGATGCACTTGAAAATTACCAGTTTGTATCTGTATTTCGATTTAATGCCTGCCTAAAGAATTTTTTACAGCGGTTGTGTTGATATTATCTTGCATGGTCGAGTAATCGGCTCATTAGTTAATAATTAATAGGAAATAACGTGACGGGAAGCGCGTGCGTGGGTTTTTGGTTAATTCCATTAATGGAGAGATGAAAAATAACGAATCATTTATGTTACTCCCTGGAAGTGGTAACACTACCACTTAACGTAACACTACCAGTAGCACTCAGTGCTACTGAGCAAGTGCTGCATAATTTTACTTCACTGAATTTTATATTTGGTCCAACGCTTCAATCCCCTAATGTCGTTGTTACTGAATATTTACTACTTAGACAATTATAACAAATTAATAACGTTCGTGTAGGTGTAGGGGCCGTGCATAACGACCGCTACGCTCCAAGTCTAGCGGGGATAAATCAGCCGTAATCAGTAGCTACAATAAGTTGTCATTCCTTATTTCCTCATAATCAGCAAACTACCTTCTTTGAGCGCTCAAATTACTAGTTGAGGTCTCTTGAGTGTTTCAGAAAGGTAACGGTTTTGAAAATTGTCTTGAACACTGACTTTTTCACTCCCGAAGAATCACCTCGACCCAACGCTATCCGCTGCTCGAATGGCATTCATCTATGATTGAGATGAGATAGCATTCATCTATGGGAAGAGGGGAATGGGGGAGTGGAGCCTTACAGCCTTTCAACGGGCGCCTTACAACCAACTAGTTTTGATCATATTAAAATACGTAGGTTCGTACCAATGCGAAAAACGCTGCAAAGTCCTCGTCACATGGGTTTATTATTCTATTGGACATACCTACAGAAATGTTGGCTGTTCATTTATTGTTTCTTTCATATAAAATAATTTAAATAGCTATTTCTGGTTGTTTCCACCAATTTTGGCCCCCAAAACACGAATTAGG
The DNA here is from genome assembly GCA_954871275.1 of Leptopterna dolabrata. NCBI lineage: Eukaryota > Metazoa > Arthropoda > Insecta > Hemiptera > Miridae > Leptopterna > Leptopterna dolabrata. Next base: position 26,368,120 of record OX940977.1, read on the forward strand.
TACGCTCCTTTTTTTTCAAATTATCTTTCATCATTGATAGTACCATTTAATCGTCTTGATCCACCTCTTGATACTTTTTCTAGTGTTATTCTACAAATTGATGGTGATTTCAGACGATTTTCCAGGGTTTTGACTTATAAAAAATCAATTTTGGGAGCTGAACATCTGGTACAACCTCAATTTTCCACTCCTTAGTCAAAATCGACTTCATATTCGGTCTTCTCGTCCCCAAAGACATGAAAAACGATACCTCAAGAGCTCATTTTACTAACATGTTGCTAAAACGCAAAAAGTACCTATTTTTACACACATTTTCACTCATAACACCCCTGGGTATATTCCGATCGGGCTGAAAAGTTTCGGGACACAACTAGGGCCCAAATGGAGCATGTGTGCGAAAGAACGAATTTTTTAGACCAAAAATGAAGCCTGTACACGTGATACGGCGGACGGCGGACGGTGGACGGCGGACGGCGGACGGTGGACGGCGTACGGCGGACGGCGTACGGCGGACGGACATTGCATTTTTTGAATCTACGCACCTTGAAACGGAAAAGAAAAAATTTTGAGGGGGTGTTATAAAAATTTTTGCTGAGCGAATACATAGGTGTATTATTCACAGAATAATAAACCAAAATGCAATGTCCGTCCGCCGTACGCCGTACGCCGTAATATATATATATACTTTCTCCGATCTCTTTCTACCGAATTTCATATACAAGTTTACATGAAAATCTCTTTTACCGATAGTTACCTTAATAGTTAAGTAGTATTTATATAATTATACCGACTCTTCTAAATACATTTTCCTGTGCCATTTGGCTGTTCTATACTTCGCATGCTTTCTGTGATTTACAGATCGAGGTCTACCCGAAACAAATGTACGCGCATATCATAGAACTCATGAGTGGAAGCTCGATGGCGGCGATTAATGATTCGAGTTGCCAACTCGATGATTCTCGAGCAGATTATGGCTGCTACCGAGGCACCGGAATGATTCGAGATATGAGAAGCAACTGGGACAAATGGAGGAACTCGGATTTCATTAGGCTTTGCCGATACTATCAGGTTCTTATGATTAGAGTGCTAAAATAATAGGATACCTACCTGCCTTGTTGGTATGGTTTTGTTTAGCGTTGCATTCATACCTTTCAGCGTCTATAATGTGTGAAGGGTTCTCCTTCGTTGAATTCTTTCTGCTTCCTTACTACCGAAATAGGTGAGCCTCATAACCTCCAAAATCAAAATTTCCACCCAAATTTTTCGTTTCAGACGTCAAGGCAAATTTTTTTGTATCTGTACCTTCAGCTCCTTAGCGCCACCGCATTTCTTACCTATACTTAGAACGGTACAACGGAACTGAAATTTTGAGGATTTGTGAGGATTGGTATTTTTAGATGGATCAATCAACATTTTATCAAATTCAAACGAAATCAAACTCATCAACGGATGCTCAAAAACGTGAAATTATACAATTATCTTTAACTCCGGTTCCATTGAATTTTGCAGGTAATTTTCGAGGATTATTCGGGGGGGGGGGGGGTCATCCATCCACGAGCAATCGTTCATCCGGTTCTATGGTTACTATTAATTATAACCGTAAGGTAATATATGTAAGAAATTTCGAGTTCAAAATTGGAAGACCGGCATCACGTGTTCAGGGTGAACTACGAGTAGATGACAAAATAACATAACTTTTCACTTTCAAACTCACTGGAATATACCAGGCGTAGGTAAAACTAGTTAATCATTCAATCGATCGCAGCCAGTCTTATAGTCTACCAAGGGAAAACAACCTTAAATCAAACGTTAGGTACCAACCATCGATTATACCAACCTACATTTCGAAGGAATGTGGGAGGAGGAGAGCATTCTGCGTTGACATAGGCATCCGGTCTCCCCAATTACGTGTGATATCGTGTTCCACCTTTTCCATCGCACATTTTCGAAGAACACCTCGTGCGATCATAATATTTTTCCATCACAAATTATTGCATCAAGTTCTAGTTAAGGACTATTCTGCCGTCCAAAGCAAGAAAGCAGTAGAACAAAGAAATCTAGTTTTGAGAAAAACGCAAGTAAAGTTTTTAAGCTGTAAAATGGGCATTCTTCAATATTTTCCAATTTTTTTTTTTTTTGCAATTGGTCCAAATTTAGTTCCTACGTCTGTAGCAGCAAGGCGCATCAATTTTGGAAGAATACACATACATTTATATAAGCGACTGGTTTTCTCCTCTGTAGAAGATGAGGTAAATTTTGCTTCAAAAAACGGTAGAGGGATTTTGATACTGCTTTTCTTCGTTGGACGCTCATGCTACGGTTGTTTCCCACTGTAGTTGCTAGAGTTTTTCCAAGAGAAAAACAGTACCTTTATTTTTCCTCGTAAAATACGACTTACCACGATGTGGAAGCCACCTACGGTCGATCGCTCATCACAAAATTGAAAAACGGTACCACCTGACGAATTCGGACAACTATGAGAGGGATACAACAAAGAAAAACAGTACTTTCCTTGTGACCATTAAATTAAATTCACTGTTCCAATGAATTAACACCGTCGGTCTGGGATCTACTGTTTTCATTTGTTGGAAGAACTACTACTGCGTCTCATTGTTGGAAAATCATCAAAAACTCGGAAAACCGTAGATGTTTTCCTTGAATAACTTTTTTAGGGAAATTTTCCCAACTTTCATGACTAGATATCAAAATAGGCGTTTTGAAAATTTCAACCCCTATTTTGAACCCCTTAGAGATGACTGACAGTAACGTCGAGCTTCGAGGACCAACTAGACCCCGAACGGAACCTATAACCCGAATTTCATCAATTTTGTTTCATGGTAACTAAGAAAAGTGGCCCGTACGGCGTACGGCGTACGGCGGACAGACAGAAATATTTTTATTGCAGTTTTGGATTCTACATACCTTGAAACGTAAACCATCAAATTTTGAGGGGGGGGGGGGGGGTAAGCATTTTTTTTCATGCTCGATTCCAATGGTTCATTATTGAAAATAATAAACCAATATAGGTCTTTAAGATACGAATCCAACCGTACCAAAATCTCTAAATTGGAAAAAATCGAGTCCACGGCTTTTTTACTTTGGAGGGCAGTATTGGTTGCCAAATAACTAGATATTTATATCCCCCCCCCTTTTCTCTTATGTTCGAGGTTGGGGAAGGTGGGGAGGCGTGGGACAATATTCACACAGTTGGCTCCACTGCTTGCAAATCGCAATTAATTTTGATTTTCCGAGCAGTCTTAAGTAGAGCCCATCCACCTATTGTTCCAATCTTTACCAGGATTATAAAGACGCTATTGCACCGTTTAATGCGGAAGAAAACCACATCAGGAAGTAATGAAAACAATAATGTTATCCCCTCCGGATCAGGTCTCTCCCTACAATTGGCCAGTTCAAACAAATTAATAATAAATATTCAAAATTGTATATGCTCGTTCTGATTAATTCTTTTGTATTTTTTTAACTTTTAACTCTAAATACCTAGATACCTATTATTTAATTTCTTCACGTACTTACTGTTTCCCTCCAACTTACCTCGCAGTGTGGCTAATTATTGTATTATTTATTTTGATATTGTTACTCGTAAGTTTAGTTTTTTTATTGTAAGCATATTTTTCCCCTCTTTTTTTGTAATTCATGTTTTTGAATGAATTTAATTATTGTGGAACGTTTAAGCTGTTCAGCTTGGAACTGGACATCTTACCGTTGGTTTCTGACAACAATTTAAAAATGATTACAGTATTTAAAAGACGGAAGTTTTTGTCCCGCCCCACGCTTGGTGACTGAGAGAGCTCTGTCCTAATATAATATTATGATATGAGGAGTACTTCTTTCCCGCGATCTCTTCGGATTTCACTGGCAACAACATACGGTCCGCTGCGCCTTTTTCCACAGCCTGAGTTATTCTGACTCCGCCAGTGGTTGCTATCAAACTACTTAATGTACAAATTCAGCAATGGAACCGAGTGCTATTGTCGACATTATTCCACAACCACTTTCCCCTTCACTGCCATACTGGTACAGGGCCCCGAATGAGAAATAAATGAGGGATTCTGTACCTACATCTTTACTCAATAATTCAGGGTAAAACACAATTGGTGGCACACTTAGTGACAAGTCACTTAGTGACAAGTCACTTAGTGACAAGTCACTTAGTGACAAACACACTAAGTCGAGCGTTCTACCAGTGGTTTCAGAGCCAACCAATTCGCATCTCATGAGGCCAAAAGGGGATCATAAGAAATTGTGTGGGCCACGGATGTACCTAGAAATGTCGCCTCCAAAATTAATATGTTTCACATGGTTGCATTCTTTACGTTAAAAGTTAAACTCTGCCTTGTTCGTGTTATTCCTCGCCCTGATGTACGGAAACCGCATGTCTGTTATGCTGAGGGATCTGTGAAGAGCAGTGTCGCAGAACGCGGCTGCATACGGCTTGCAACTTTCATCAGCACATTGACAATTTCACGCAATCTAACTTCAAAAAAGTGCAAAAAAATTATTAGGCTCTTATGGGAATACCCATGTATTTTTTTTTTTTTTTTTAATTTGAAAGTAGACACTGTGATGTGGTTGTAGGTACACATTTCACATTTGCACGAGACGTAAAGTAGATACTTTTTAATTAAATGTCGAAGTTCTGATGGCGTAATTGCTGCCTTTCTATATGGATGCAGCTGGTTTTGTATAATCCACGACGATGAGGTGAGCGTACCCATGTTCGCCCAGCCAGAATGACTCCTGCCCGAGAAGTCGCAGTGTCTGTTCTGCTAAGCTTTAACATGAAGGAAGAAGTCACTGCCATGCATGACGTCATTGCCGCTTTCCACGTAATCTTGGAAGCTATACAAATAATATATTTATGTTTCTGCGGCGAACCGATTCGATTTCTCTGCACAAAAAACAACGCAAAAAGCAAATTAGGAAGAAACTGCAAATCCAGAACCCATGGTATTCCCCACTGAGCAGATTCTTCTGTTTTCCCGGCACTTTCATCCGTCAGTTTAATTTCGTCCTGTGTGTAGGTTGTAAATCTAATCAACCGCGAAGAAGAATAAGAGGGAATCCCCTACGTATTCCTCGATCTCTATTCGATTTTCTGCTCTTTAACCTCCTGTCGCTTGTAATTTGGTTGGCCAAGCACGCGCCCACCGTCCTCGGACTTGTTGGGGAAAGCCCATCGTCATCTGGGATTCCAGGGCCCCGCTCGTGCGCCCAACGGAGTGGTGAGACTGGCAAGCTCGTTTACTTTTTATACATTGAATGATATTGTTGCGATCTTTCCTAAAACATGTGATTCAGGGAGAAGCTATGTGGGAGAAGGTATGTTTTCATATAAAAAATAACGAAATCGAGTATTTATTGTCAAAATTAGCATTAGGTAGTACCTACTTAACGAATTTCTTAACACCACAACCTATGAGTAGGAGGTACTTTTTATCGACAGGGCTATCGTTGAAAGAGAATGAGAGTTTATGTTATCGTCAAAATACGGGTTTCCCCTATGTTCTGTCAGACAACCTGCAACGTTGTACATCGGTTTTGAGTTTTCTAACAACTTTTCAAAAAACTCTAGCTTGGAAATCCTACCTGTATGGTCGAAATTGTTGCAGAATGAATGGAGAAGTGGAAGCACTGATAATATGTTGACTCAGCTCACGAGGAGTCAATGTATTGTATATAGTTTGTTAAATTTTACTTTTCAGCGAATTTTCAAAGAAAATAAGATATTACGAAAGGTATAAAATGTTTAGTAAATGAACTTTAGAACAAATTTTGGTATTTTTCCGTTTCAGAGCATATTAAATCCATAAAAAATTGGCTCATATGGGAATTTTTTTCGGTATCGGTACTTAGAGAGTTACATCGATATTTGGAAGGAGTCTTGGATTACGTTCAACGACCATATACTTTTAGAGTGAATTTTAATCTAATAATATTTATGTACGTACTAATGTTGGTACCTACCTCAGTGTTCTCATATTTCTTTTCATCTAAAGCCTCCTCCCCCATCCCCATCACCGCCACTCTCTTTGTCACCCCAAAATAAGGTACCTATACAAAGATTATTTTCATAGGCTTCTAAATTATTAGCCTTGGACTAACTAACCGAAAAATGTCACGCGGGATGGGTAACGCGGAAGTGTCACGAAATTTTAACGATGAGTTTCACGTACAACCGACTAGTTGCTAGGGAAATGAAACTTCTTTCATTTTCATCGGACAAAAATCGTTTTCCATTCGTTGGAAAGCTCTTGATTTATCACGAATTTATTTCGTATTTGTTCTTGGTATTTATTTCCTAGCGTCATACTATAACTATATAAACGGATGTTATAAATGGATAGTAAACAATGACGCTTGTTTGGTTGTCACTTGGTTGTATCCTGGTGACAGTCAAAGGTCAAAGGTCAAAGGCCAGTCAAAGGTCAAAGGTGAAGGTCAAAGGTGACAGTGCGGCTACAGAAGCATGTTTTTGAGCAGTAAAATAAAACTACAAACAGAATAAAAAGCGCGGCTAAAGCATGTTCCATGTTTACTATCTTTGTAAACATGTCTTGACGTTGTCTTGAATTTTAGCCGTAGGCTCTAAGCAGAAAGCATCCGGGGGTCCAGGGGGCTTGCCCCCTTGCGAGGCGCGCAGCGCCGAGTTTTGATGAACACTCAGTCCGACGTTAGGTACTTACTGGCCTGCTGCTCACCTTATGTTGCTGCTGTTGTTTCAGGCACTTAACGCCTGGTCCAGCAGAGGTCCCAATTATTGAATTATGATCCCATTTAGAAGTCACAGACGTTTGAAATCGTTGTAATTATAACCTGACCTAAACTACCTACTTTTTGTCCTGGTTCTGTTCAGATGTTTACCACCCATGTGCACCGGGTCAAGCGCAGTGCCAGAGGTACCACAAACATGATGAGTGAGATAACGTTAAACCCCCAACCCCAACCCAAATTTGGAAAAATCTTTGAAACCTTCACAATCCGTTCTCTGGATCCCCTTGAGAAACTTGAAACGAAGTCGTAGCTCCTATAAATAACAATCATTCATCATACCAAAAATTTTTGTGGCGCAGGAAAATAGGATTTTTTGATGTTTTAGTAACATGAGCTTGTGATACCGTTTTCCGTGTTTTTTTAGGACGAAGAGACCGAATATGAATTCGATTTTGACCAACGAGCGAAGCATTGAGGTTCTAACAAAGTTTCAGCCTTAAATTTTATTTGTTAAATTTTGGTCTAAAATGGTCGTTCTCCCGCACACAGCTCCATTTGGGTCCTAGTGTTGTGCTCTGAAGCTCGGCAGCCCGATTGGAATACACCCAGGGGTGTTGTGGGTGAAAAATGGGTGCGAAAATAGGAGTTTTCGATGTTTTTTTGAGGTTTTAGTAAACATGAGCTTGTAAGGTATGGTTTTCCTTGTTTCTTAGGGCGAGAAGACAGAATATGAAGTTGATTTTGACCAAAAAGTGAAGAATTGAGGTTGTAACGAAGGTTTAGCTCCCAGGCTTAATTTTTTGTATGTCAAAAACGTGGGACATTGTCTGAAATCACCATAAATTTATATAATAACACTAGAAGTAGTATCAACAGGTGAATCAGGACAGTTAAATGGCACTATCAATGATCAAGATAATTTGTCATAAATAGGAGCTTAATTCTTATTTTGGGGGGCCAAAAGGTGGAAACCATCAAACACGGCACATATTGCATATGAAAGAAACAATAAATGAACAGACACCATTTGTGTATATGTCCAATATAATAATAAACCCAGGTGAAAAGGACTTTGCAGCGTTTTTGGGTAGTTGGCAGCTAGCTCTTGGAGTTTCCCAAATAATTTCATAATTTAATTCAGTGGTGAGATTTGTCATTACAGTAAACTCTCGATTAATTGACGTCCGATTAACTGACAATTCGATCGGTCTCAAAATCGGCATTCGATTAACCGAACGTTTAGGTAGAAACCGTTCCTCCGATCGATTAACCGACTCTGTTTACCCACTGTTTACGCTCGGCCGTGATTTATTTTCCATAACAGAACTAGAAGAAAATAACGACCTTCTTTACACACGACAATTTAATTCAATTCAATTCAATTTTTCATCCAACAAAAACTTTATACAACAAACATAATGATTTTTAGAGAGTCTATATACACATAATACAAGTTACTTATGTTGGTTTATGATCATTGTATGATTTATGATCAAATTGTAATTTCTTCTACTCCACAACTACTGGGTAGTTTCGTCGAACCCATCGGACCACGTCTGTTGCGGGTACAGTGAGATAACGAACCCCTCTCTTAAGCAAAACCACAAGTAGCTACGTACCTACAGTTATCTTCGAACGTGAGTGCTTTTTGGCTTCACAACCTGCTTGAAAACCCCTTTTTAACCTGATGTGGATCCTGCGACCGACCAGATGTCTTGGTCGGGTCTTTCCAACTTTCGTGGGATGGATAATAAGGGGGTCCCAGTATTACCGAAACTCGTGAGGATGAAGATCAAGTGATCATAATAAACAGGTTTACGGGCGTATGTAAAGGAGCAGAGAGCGATTTGGATTGAAGTCATAATTTAGCCATATTGAAGACATCTAGGTAGGTATTGACTGCGTATATCATGAGAAGCCATTGTGCCGACTGCAATCCGCTAATCATCCGTAACATATTTTGGAAATTCATTAACCAATCAATGGAGCAGTTCCCCACTGTCCTCTGCACTTGGAACTACTTACATATAAACAAACAAAACTCATGGCAGGATTTTGATGAATTTGGGGACCAACCCGCTTTTCATCAACATCATACTTCTCCAAATAACTACACTCAAATTAGGAGCAAAATCAGGAAAATACCTTACATCATTGAGACCACCTTTGTGCTAGTTCTTATCACCCTTTCAAATTTGGGAGGCTGTCATGTGGAACGGTTCTGGATCTGAAAGGTAAGAACGGTTCCCAAGTATGAAAAAGATGCGTTGAAAAATTTTCGTGGGTCAAAAATTCTCCTTTTTTTGTCAAATTCTGTTCAATAACGGAAATTAACACTTATTGACCACACAATGAGGTGCTTATGTCGGAAAGTCTAGGCATAAAACGAGAATGAAATTTGAATTTCTGAGTTCCTGCTAGAAATTATGTATGTCAAGTAAATCACCGAGTTGTTCAACTCAAATCCCGCTTAGAGCGCTAGTGCATCACTACAAACGATGTATAGAACCGTCAATTTATAAATAATTTTAAAAAATACTTCCTCAAAATCAAATCAAGGGAAAGGTGACGGCAAAGGTTCTCGAAGGTTGCCACGAAGGTTCGCCATTTCTAACGTTGGGTTATGGCACTGGGAACCTTCGCCTCCGAGGCTTCGCTCAGCCTTCTTGGACCAAGAGCCAGTCAGATGTCAATAGACCTGATACGTAATTTTTTGCCACATTTTTACTTTTAATCATCCTCATTTAAAAAATAACGCTTATTTTTAAACCGGACTTAAAACTACCATTTGTCCATTAGTAATATTTTGTTTAAAAAACTTTTTTGACGAAAATTCCCCAAAGGAACCATGCAAATGCCAGTTATATTGTTGAACAATGCCAATAAATTTATATATTATAGAAAACTTCATACTTTTCAAGATATCAATAACGGTCGCGTCATCCAAGAAATTTAGGTCAATGTCTTTATGATTCGACTCCAAGAAATATTTCTCAGCCTTTAGAACCCATATGTTGCGTAACAGGTGGTATCGTTAACGACGATTACCAATACAAAGTAACGTACTGTCGGTTTAGTTTTATTTCCTTTATTTAATAGTGAGGAACCTTAGGTTGTCGATATTACATCCAAGACTAGACTATCTTTTCGGAGAGTAGTTTCTAAAGGGACTCATCAATTGTTCCTAAAAAGTGGTAAAATAAGCACTTGACGTCCACTGTGGTTTTTTGTATTTTATTTGACCAAAAAGCCAAAGTATTCAGTGAGTAACTACCTTCTGATTAAAAGCTACATTAAGAACACATTATGTTGATCTCTGCGGTCGGACATGAATACAAAGATACAATGGTACAGTACAAAGATGATGTAATTTAAATTTTGTCGAACAGACGAGTGGCGTCATGAATGTGGATGGGATATGCAATTTCCCGAGAGAATTCGTTAGCCCCGAATCTTCAATCAGCGCCCTCTGTGACAACTGGAACAAGGAGGAGCACCACTCAAAAGTGAGTCTCGAGTGTGTACGAAGCCCAGAACACAACGCCTACGTTTTAGGGCTCTTGCGAGCAAGTTAGGGTTTAATGTGGACTTGGAGTAATCAAGGACATCTCAAGTCCTGCCCTTTCTCAGAAGAAACAATATTGTCAATGTAGAAACGGTTGTTAGTAAAGAATGGGTGCTCCTACTCCAATTTTTCTGTTTCATAAAATTCCGAATTTGTGACTGAAACGGGGGGGGAATAAGTCCACTCTGTATCTTTTCATACAGCCAGTCACGAACCGAAAGAGAATCAATCAAAATTCAACTAGCCTTGAACACAAAATGCTAGAGCTTCCACGCGTTACTTATCCGTTAGCCGTCCGATATGCAGGTACTTTTCGATATAGGTACTTTTTCCCCGTTTGTGAAACCGTGAATTATTGTTACTAGTTTTTGTACAGCAATGTATAACATTTGCGCATCCTATTATAATGGGTTATTTTGAACTGTACAAAAAACGCTAATTGAATTGATAGGCTTTTCATATCTGGAATTCCATTTTCGAAGACAAAAATATAACAGAAGTCATCCTGTGTGAACTCTCTGGGTTCTTTTCGGTTATACCCCCCCCCCCCCCCCCCCAGTCAAGAGCCCACCGTTCCTGCTCTACTTGTCTTGTTTTCTGGTATTTTATAACTAACGTTACATTCCACTAATCTATTCAGAAGTCCCAAACAATCTGCTCATTCACGGGATAGTTTCTGGGATTGTTTATCTTTTTTGAGATGCGAGCGCTAGCGAGCATCCAGATCGCTTGACAATGCGAGCGGCAGCGAGCAGTAGGTACTTTTCGGTAGATACTTTTCGGTTAGTGGAATGTAATGTTAGGTATGTAACAAGACTGTTAAATGCCTTCGAAAATACCAGAAAACAAGACAAGTAGAGCAGGAACGGTGGGCTCTTGACTGGGGGGGGGGGGGGTATAACCGAAAAGTACCACTATCTGATCATCAGAAAGGTACCGCAAGACTGATGTCGGATCCACGACTGTATTTACAAATCAGCTATACTGGTGGGCTACTGGATTACGAACAGTCCCAACTTTGGATTTCAAATCCACCCATGTTGTGTGAACAGGCGTCCGAGATTGAATCCTATTAGCTTATTAGGACCCTCGCTTACCACTAGACTAACGTAGATTAGTCTTTGAAGACAAATCTTCCAAAAGCCTTTCTTGTGGACGGGGTCTTTCACATTTGCGCACGAGGAACAGCCCTCTTACTTAATCTTTTTGTGAGCAAAATTTGAACGAAACCAAACAATCTATGATAATCTGAGCACCTGTATGATCTATAATACGGTTGCCCCTGCGCATGAGCTACTACTGCTTCGGTAATACTTAACATCATTTTATTGAATGTAGCAAGGCGAAGTGGAGACCGCGGAGACGCACAGCTTCGAAGGCTGGGACATGATAGAAGCCGAGGAAGAAGAAGTACATCTCCCACGACAGTTCCTTCCCCAAGGCCTAGACTGGGATTATCAGTTCGAAGGTAATTTGCGTTGGTCTCTTACGTACTTGAACTAGATAGTACTCGTAGTTAGTAGTAGGTAGCAGTTTATCTTTCTTGACTTATGGAGTGCTCGAATTGCTGATTGATTCCAAGTCTGCAGAGTGGTTATGGTCTTAACAAACTGAACGCTCAACTTTTACCGTCTTGGGAACTCCCTGATCAGATCTTTATCACACCTCACTCCTTTTTAGGGTCCAAAATTTGTAGTACTTGGGTACATGCATTTTTGAAAAATTATAAATATAGGTACCTATATCGATATAGGAATTCCTAATTTCACCAAACGAAAGAATGAACAATTTTGAGAATAATAAATTAAAAGAAACATTTTTGTTTTAAAGAAAACTCGGTAAAAATGGCTATAATAACCAGAATTTCATATAAATTCGCAAAAAAAACTTAGAACTGTGACTCGACACAAAAAAGTCTGCCTCAATACATGAAAATATTCGTCCTCAAAGGAAGTGAGTCAAGTTCGAGTTTTGGGGGAGTAATAATTGTTAAAAATCAATAACATATTGCTAGTCACCAAAAATTTATATAAACCACAAAAACTAGTATTATAATGGTGAATAGAGGCATGGTTTTTTGTTGCATTTCCTTTCTGCCAATCAAATTATTTACACAAATTATTACAGAAATTACTATGTTTATTTTTAGTGTATAATACTACTTATAAATATATTAATTCTAGTGTTTATTACTTCATTTAATTGCTCAGCAACATCATTTTATGCTCGGAAATTGATTTTCAAAAAGAATTTGACCAATTAAAATATTTATTTCAAAACTGAAGTAGGTCAAATTGGAGTTATGGGGATAATTTTGGTGCTCAACAGGGACAGAACCAGATAGAAAAAGGAAGGAACCGGTTACGCCACATGTATCAAAGAATTGTGATTATGTCGAATTTCTGAGACCCTGCAGGATTGAATCATGCCTTTTTTGATGTCTGAAGGTTTCAATATTTCCTTGCACGTCAACCTTTTATACTTTAGGTACGTCCCTGGTGATTAGGTTGCATTCCTACTGAACTGGTATGACAAAATGTGCTAGGTAACAAGTTTATATCAGGTTTATAACTTAGTAGGTAGGTGCTTACTGTATTCCGCGACCAATCTCGGTTTCAGAGGCAAACTATGGGAAAGATGTGGTGGTCGTAAGTGAGTCGGAGCATTCGACTGACACTATGGCTGGAGGGTACTCATCAGTATCTCAGAAGCTTGCCAACGTCAGACTCATGCAGGCAACCCTTACAAGCTCCTCCCTTCAACCATTTCCGTCAGGGCGGGAGATGAAACCAAGAAGTATCAGTAAGTTATAATATGAATATATATATCACATATCACATATGAGCGTTTTTGCCATCTGGAAGGGCGTTTAGGAGGTCTCTACAACCAACTATAAGCTGAATCCCTGGATAACGCTTGTATCTCTTCATAACACAGTTCAGCCCTCCGCAGTCCCTCTAGGTAGGTGAGATTCGGAGGCAATGGCTGCGTGTCCAAGCATAGGCAAATGCAGAAATATGTGAATGCTCTATTGATGTCATTCGAGACAAATTAAAACAATTATTGTGATCACTTAGGAATCCAAAAAAAGTATATTGAAAGAGGCCGTTGACGAAACATGTCGGATTTCAGACTCGCAGAATTTAAATCTGAAATGAGCTTTCAACTCCACGGCTCAGCATAGGACCGTTTTGCAAAAAACCGTGGTAGCACTGTACAACGTATTGGGTTTTGAATTCCGGTGGATGATATTATTTTTATTGCAGGTCACACCAAATAACGACTTCTGTTATACTGACATAAAACGTTCAGAACGTAATTTTACGGGCACGGAAATTATCGAGCTTTCATCCGGGAGGGAACTCCCGAGACGTAAAGCTCGCGTTCGATGATTGGAGTGGCGGAAACAAGTTTACTGCACAGGATGTCTAAGCTCAATTATCAACTCTCGCTCGCCGATATCTGAAACTAGCCAATTCAAAATTGCGTAGTGTAAACGATTTCACGATGCACTGTTTCAAAACAACTAGGTACCTACCTGCCAAGCACCTTTACTGTCTGAACGTTAGGTAGTTGAAAGTAGAACGTCGATGGGCTATCGTTATATTGCCCAATTTCGCCTCGTTGAACGAAATTTTTTATTTAAAATAAGAAATACTTTCAAAATCACTTGAGAAAAAACGACCGTTTTCACGTTTAGATAAACTTCTCAGGAAAACTATTTATATAGATTAGGTGCCTACAATCCTACATACTATAATTATTTAAATAGAAGAAACGCTGCAAAGTCCTTGTCACATGGGTTTATTATTCTATTATTTTATTGGTCTACAGAAAAGCTGGCTGATTATTTATTGTTTCTTTCATGTAAAATAATTTATTGAAATAGCTATTTCTGGTGGTTTCCACCAATTTTGGCCCCCAAAACTTGAATTAGGTAGGTACGCTCCTTTTTTTTCAAATTACCTTTGATCATTGATTGTACCATTTAATCGTCTTAATCCACGTGTTGACACTTTTTCTAGTGTTATTATACAAATTGATGGTGATTTCAGACGATTTAGCAGGCTTTTGACACATAAACAATTTTGGGAGCTGAACATCTGGTACAACCTCAATATTCCACTCCTTGGTCAAAATCGACTTCATATTCGGTCTTCTCGTCCCCAAAAACATGGAAAACGATACCTCAAAAGCTCATTTTACTACTATGTTACTAAAACACAAAAATTACCTAATTTTATACACATTTTCACTCATAACGCCCCTGGATATGTTCCGATCGGGCTGAAAAGTTTCGGGACACAACTAGGGCCCAAATGGAGCATGTGTGCGAAAGAACCTGTACACGTGATACGGCGTACGGCGGACAGCGGACGGACATTGCATATTTGGAATCTACGCACCTTGAAACGGAAAAGAAAAAATTTTGAGGGGGTGTTATAAAAATTTTTTGCTGAGCGAATACATAGGTGTATTATTCACAGAATAATAAACCAAAAGGTTCAATATGGACTTTTTATTATTATCAAATGAAGAAGTTTATATTATTTTATTTGAATTCATGCCTAGTTGTTGTAAAGCACAAACTGTAATTTACTTATATAATTTTATTTTGTTTATGGATGTATACCGAAGAACTATTTAGAAAAAAAGAAAGGGTGGCGGTGGGGGGGGGGGGGGGGTTTGAAACCATTAACACTCTAGAACGTGTTTTTTGATATCTGGGACAATAATTATTAATTTGACAGTCAGATTCTATTCCACAAATAAGGAGGAGTTTCTTTCATTTACTTGAAGAAAAAAAATCTTCCTAAGCCCCCCCCCCCCTTTTGGTTTATTATTTTCAATAATGATGCTTTGGAATCGACCATGAAAAAGAAATTTTTAACCCCCCCCCCAATTTGATGGTTTACGTTTATGGAATAAAAAAAATTTCCGTCCGTCCGCCGTACCCCGTCCGCGGCTTTTTCCATAGTTCCCATGAACCAAAATTCACGAAATTTGGTATATGGGTCCCGTTTGGGGTCTAGTTGGTCATCAAAGCTCGGCGTTACTGTCACTCAACTCTAAGGGGGAGAAAAATGGGGGTTGAAATGTCCGGAGTATCCCTGTATCGGAAAATTTATTTTGAGGTGTGGGTTTTCTCGCATTTTTAAATAGTTTGATTTTTCCTGAATTTTTTAGACCATCCAGAGCATTCGATGATGTTGCCATAAAATTTGCTATACCATTTGCCGTAAAGAGCAGGGTTCATGCAGGCATCAAGCTGTGTTGAGAGCCCACATCACTGGTCTCCTGTTAGCTAGGCTTTATAGCGCAGTGGTTTAACTGTATGAAGTTCCCGAGATCGAAACCGTACCGGGACCGAAAATATTTTTTCACTCCACATCAACAATTTCTCCTCAGAACTTCATTATTTGTTTTTATTTTTGCCATTGTAACTACTGTTTGTCATCGACAGAATTATTTTAGCAACATTTAACAACTGATTTAGGTAGGTACCTAGTAACGAGTACGGTGTAGGGTACTAAGGTACAGAGGATCTGCGACCTACATAATATGTATAGAATAGTACATATATTATATAAAAGGGTTATCTATACAGAGAGCTGTGATCTGTAACAGAAGTGGGTTCTGTACAAAATAATAAACCGTTGTGTAGGATTTACAGCGGTTTTACTTCCTGGAACACCCTGCACAAATGGTTAAACGATGCTCAAATAATAGTACTTCCCTGCACTACAAATAGTAGTCCCTGGTCAGCGGAACCCCTTGTTGAAATGAAATTTGATAACAGGCCTGCAGGAAAAGAGCTCCAATATGAAGATCACAGGTAAGAGAGAGGGAGAAAAAAAGAAGAAAGTACTAGTGGAGCCGCAACACCCTGACTCGTTCCTGTCGGTGATGGAAGGCATAAGAGACAGAGCGAAAACTATGACAGTGAAACAAGTGCAGTTGTGTAACGCTCAGAGGATTTTCAACAATGAAGTCAGAAAGAAAGCGTGAGCCATACATTCATACTTATCTACCCACAGCCACAACAAACTATAAAAGTGCCAGTCATGAACTGGGACCACTTGAGCAAATTTTCAAAGTTGGTTAAAACGAATTTATTTTTGTAAGACATACTGAACCTCTATGAGTCAACAGTAAGTAGTACTTTTGATGAATTATATCAATATTATTGGTGAGTTGAGCCATAATTTACTGTTTGTAAGCGGATTTTGACCCAACACATTTGAATTTGACCCACTTTTTTATGAAAAAATATTTCTTGTCGTGATTCCCTCTCAGAATCCACTCCTGTAATATTGTGTGATTTTAGAAAATAAACGCGGAGAGCGTCGAACAACAGCCATCCGCCTCAAACGACCCTAACCGCCGATTGTGGACCGGGGACGGGTGGAAAAGTCCCTATAAAAACTTGCCCTTCTGGCCCAGCTCTCTCGAATCCCCCCCCCCCCCTCTCCCTCATATCCTTCCTGACGCCTGCTGTTGGTGAAAACCGCGGGATACCTCCCTCTCCTCTAACACCTGCTGTTGGTGAAAACCGCGGGGTGTTAGCCTCCATCTTCCCAGTGTCTGCTGTAGGTGAAAATTGGGGGACACAACCTTCTCACCTAGTACCTGCTGTTGGTGAAAACCGCGGGGTACTAGCCACCTATCCAGCTAACTCCTGCTGTTGGTGAAAACCTTCTCACCTATCCAAAATTTTGTGAGTAACTCATGACTTCCTGGTGACCCCTTCTCTCCACCCTTCTGTTGTGAAAACCCGCCGTTCACGGCAAGTGGTGAACACACACATACCCGCACACCACAGTGGTGACCCCGACAAAATTGAATCAGACAACACACGCATTCACCACAGTAGTCTTTATCTGTCTTAATTTGTAGTTAGTTTTGTGATGTTTTGGTGATTTGTCACCATTCTTTCCGAATTTTGACCCCCTAATTGTTTTTGAAAATTGCTCATATTGAAACTCATCCTTTCGTTTACCATTACAGACATTTCAGTGAAATCTGGAAATTGTTATCTACTTAGTGGCCAAGGTTTGATATAGTCTGGACTGACGAATAAATATCCACGAAATTTCATTAAAATCTAGGGATGATTCATAACGATGTGAAACGGAAAAGAAATTAACATTTTTCGAAAATTCGTTTACCATAAATTTTAGACCCATAGCAATAGCGCGCTTTTTATGTACCCTGCTCATATCAATATAACATTATATCATCAAATTAGATAAACCTTTACTAAAAAAACCGTAGTGTCGTGAGTCCCTCCCGGGAACACTCCACTACAACCTTAAAGCTCTCACCAATATTCCTATGTAAAAATTACCTTCCGCTAATAAACATCTGAGTGGGGAGACAGGCGACAGAATCCGGGGGACACAACCTGGTGCCCCACTACCAGCTCCCAACAGGGAGCTGGAGGGAGAGGACTCCAAGTCCTATATAACCCCGGATCCTGGAGCTTTAGCTTCATTCGACACTTCCTCTAACCAGCTCTCTCTTCTCTCTCTCCTACCTTCCTCCTCCCAGATGCCTGGTGGAATCCGCCGCTCTGGGAATTTACCTCCTACCTTTTCCTCTTGTCTACATCGGTGGATATCCGCCGCCTAGACAAGCACCTTCCTTCACCTACATCGGTGGATCACCGCCGCCTAGGTGAACTCCCTTCCTCTCGCCTACATCGGTGGATCACCGCCGCCTAGACGAGATTCCTTCACTCACCTACATCGGTGGATCACCGCCGCCTAGGTGAACTCCCTTCCTCTCACCTACATCGGTGGATTACCGCCGCCTAGGTGAAATTCCCTCGCTCTTCTCTATCTACTCCTTCACGCCACCGTGATGAAGAATTTAAATTCATCACAGTGGTGAACCCGACGTTCATCCAACCTTCTACCCTTCCTCCCTTCTTACCAACTCATGTGTCGCCCCAGTCAAGTTCGGTGTCCTGCATTTTAAATTCACATTTAAAAAAACTGTCAGTATAAATTCGCAATTTTTGGCCCACCCGCAACCGCTCACACAGCTCTCAACTCTCCGCCGCATACAAACCCGCCGCCGCTCATTGCGAATTTTCAGATTCAACCGCTCAAATTGAATTTTGTTCACAGACACCTCCACCATGGACCCGAACTCGCCATCGCCGCCGCTCCTCCGGCCGTCCCTGCTGCAGCCGCCGACCGCTGCGACTTCTGACGCAACCGACAACCCCTTCACGAGCCTCTCACCACCCGGCTCCACCGCCTCCGCCGCCGCCGCTGCCGCCGCCGCTGCAGCTGCCGCACACGCCGCCGCCGACGTCACGACGGCTTCGGCGTCATTCCCGCTGTCGCTACCCCCCTTCTACACGCACGACCCCGCACTCTGGTTCTTCCAGGTCGACGCTGCGTTTTCTGCCGCCAACATCCGCAGCCAGCGTACCCGCTACTCCCGCATCATCTCTCTGTTACCATATGAGATCCTCCTACAGACGTCGGACATCTCCCCCGACGCCACGGCCGCCTACGACGACCTCCGCGCCCGCCTCATCAGCTTATACCAACCCTCCAAGATCGCACGTGTCGCAGCGCTATCCCAGCCCCAACATCTCGGCGATTTGAAGCCCTCCCACCTGTACCGTCGCCTACGTCATCAGCTACACGACGTCGTAACGGCCGACATCGCTCGAACGTTCTGGCTGCGAGCCCTCCCCCACCCCATCCAGATGGCGCTCGCCAGCCACCTCGACGGACCGGACGAGCCGCTACTCCGTCTAGCCGACACGGTTTACGACCTCGCCGCGGCCGCCAGCGTCACGGAGGTCGCCGCACCCCGCACCCCCACCCCACGCAGGGACCGATCGCCGTCTACAGAGCGCCGCCGGCCCCCCTCCCTCCACCGGCGCCGCTCCCTCTCCGTCGATCGCCGGCCAACCCCCTCCTCCGACCACCGACGCCAGCGCTCGGCCGACCGCCGCACCGTCTCCCCCGCCCAGCAACGGAGGGGGAGGTCCCCAAACACGGCGGCCCCCTCCAACTCCGCGCGCCCCACCAGGACCTACCTCCCGGCGGACCCCCCCCCACCGATGTTTCTACCATGTGAACTTCGGTGGGGAGGCCCGCAAATGCCAGCCCCCCTGCTCCTACTCCACCAAGCAGGGAAACGCGGACGCCCGCCGGTAAATCCGGCGGGCCCCCCTCCTCGCCAACACGGGGGGGACCACCACCAACCCCTCCCCGCCCGCATTCACACCACCTCCACCGAGCCTCGCTACCCCTCCTACGCCGCCGCCACGGCTGCCAACCTCCCGGCCGCATCTGACGGCGCCGCAAAACACACCACCTCTCCATCAACTGACCCCCCACCCCGAGTCAGCCCCTCCAAGCCCGCCTCCAGGGCAGCCAACCTCCCGGCCGCCACTAGCGCCGCCGCTTCCGTTCCCCCACCCCGGAACGGCCCCTCCAAGCCCGCCTCCAGGGCAGCCAACCCTCCGGCCGCCACTAGCGCCGCCGCTACCGTTCCCCCACCCCGGACCGGCCCCTCC
Organism: Leptopterna dolabrata; assembly: GCA_954871275.1. NCBI lineage: Eukaryota > Metazoa > Arthropoda > Insecta > Hemiptera > Miridae > Leptopterna > Leptopterna dolabrata. Next base: position 26,387,961 of record OX940977.1, read on the forward strand.
AAGCCCGCCTCCAGGGCAGCCACCCTCCCGGCCGCCACTAGCGCCGCCGCTACCGTTCCCCCACCACGGAACGGCCCCTCCAACCCCGCCCCCAAGACAACCACCCCTCCGGCCGCCACTCGCGCCGCCGCTACCGTTCCCCCTCCCCGGAACGGCAAAAAAACGCCCCGCGTCTCCTTCGCGGAGGGCCAACCACCGCCATCGCACCCGCCCATCACCTCGGACGAACCGAGCCCCCCCCCTCCGACAGACCCCGAAACCTCAGCAATTTTACCGCACTCCGCCCCAGCCCACCAACGCCTGTTCCTAAAATGCTCAAAAACGCACGTCCCGTTCCTCGTCGACACAGGGGCGGCGCTCTCCATATTCCCCAATAATATTCTCCGGCGACTTTCAAGTCATCCGCACAACACCGACCACCGCGACCCTGCTAATGGACGGGAAACCCCACACCGTCCCTTTCGCCCGCTGCAAGCCCGCCCCTGTTCTCCCTCAACCAACATCCACTATCAGTCTCCCGCCGTCTGTTTGCAATGCAACACCTCTCTCCACCGAATCAGTCTCCCCCGTCGCCGTTTCCGGATTTCGATTCGGATCCGGAAATGGCGGCGATACTCCGGGACGTGTACGTCCCGGACCCGCTCTCCCCCCCTACCCCCTTCGCCCGGACCTACTACATCGCTTCCATTTTTTCCGCAACGGATTTCCGGACTCCCTCCCCGGCCCCGGCGGTGGAAGTACCCCCAGTGGCGCATACTGCGCGAATTTCGCGCAGCGCAAGCCACCGGGGTACACCCCCCTTACGTCCCGATAGATCCTCTTATGGACCCGCTCCTCCACCAATTTCGTCTCACCCTACTCATGCCACCCCCACCACCCCTTCCAAACATCACTCCCCCCGTCTTCAACGGACCCCCGCCCCCCAAATTTCAACCCCCTCTTGCTCCTTCCCCTTTTTCAATTTTCGACCCCCCAATTTTAAATTCTACCCCACCAACACCCCAACCCACCGAGCCCACAACACCCCCTCTTCCCCCATCCCCGCCGGGGATATCCACAATAGTTCCCGCCGGGACGAAAAGGTCCGGGCGCCGCAACAGACGACGGGAGCGTCCCTCGCCCCGCGTCCCGGCGGCCAAGTCCCCCGCCCCGCTCTGAGCAATCACGGCGGGGCCTTGAGATTTCGGGACAGTGCTTGTGTTTCATTATCCCACACGCACTGTACCGAACCTCACAGCCCCGCCGTGGCCACTTCGTCGCAGCGGGCATCACCCTCACCCAACCACACACTACACCCACCTTTTCACTACACCCACACACTCAATACACTAAACCACACACAACCCACACCCAGGGAACGGCGGATCTCGCAACCCCGCTCAATTCTGTCTCCCCTGAAACCGTACCTAAAAATTGTAAATACCTGTACATACCTGTCAATACTACCTGTAAATACCTTGCACCTGTAAATATCTAGCTATCTACCATACTATCTAACTATCACTCCTCTTATCATCATCATCGAACTCATCACCTTTGTAAATATTGTCACTTCATCAAATTTTTCATCACACCCTCCTTGTACATATGTTTCCCATCATCAAATTTCGTCTGCTTACATCTACTTACATCTACTTACGTCTACTTATATCTACTTATGTCTACTTATGTCTCCTTATGTCTACTTTTTGTCTACTTAGCCCTACTTACGTCTTCCTATGTCTACTTATGTCTACTTATCCTACCTCTTGTATATCACCCTAGATTTAAGACACCTCCGATCACTCTTCTGCCTTCAGCACTGCAATTGTTTGTTTCAGCCTTCAGCTCCTGTATCCTTGCGCCTTCAGCTCCCCTTTTTGTTTCCGCAGCCCTCAGCCACTGTCAACTTGAGCCTTCAGCTACCTCAAACATTGGTTCGAACTGGGGGGACCTCTGTCGTGAGTCCCTCCCGGGAACACTCCACTACAACCTTAAAGCTCTCACCAATATTCCTATGTAAAAATTACCTTCCGCTAATAAACATCTGAGTGGGGAGACAGGCGACAGAATCCGGGGGACACAACCTGGTGCCCCACTACCAGCTCCCAACAGGGAGCTGGAGGGAGAGGACTCCAAGTCCTATATAACCCCGGATCCTGGAGCTTTAGCTTCATTCGACACTTCCTCTAACCAGCTCTCTCTTCTCTCTCTCCTACCTTCCTCCTCCCAGATGCCTGGTGGAATCCGCCGCTCTGGGAATTTACCTCCTACCTTTTCCTCTTGTCTACATCGGTGGATATCCGCCGCCTAGACAAGCACCTTCCTTCACCTACATCGGTGGATCACCGCCGCCTAGGTGAACTCCCTTCCTCTCGCCTACATCGGTGGATCACCGCCGCCTAGACGAGATTCCTTCACTCACCTACATCGGTGGATCACCGCCGCCTAGGTGAACTCCCTTCCTCTCACCTACATCGGTGGATTACCGCCGCCTAGGTGAAATTCCCTCGCTCTTCTCTATCTACTCCTTCACGCCACCGTGATGAAGAATTTAAATTCATCACACGTAGCATACAATATTATTTCTTGTTCTTGCTATATGCATTTATCATTAATGGAATCAATTCTATTGCTATCTGGGCCGGGATTCGAAAAATAGATATTAACCCTTTTCAAGTATGAGATGCTATTCATTTACCTACTAGTTTTATATTGGGATTATAAACTATCTATTCATCCGCCCAACGGAATCCTATTAATCCTATGTGGGCCAACAATACCAGTTGAGGCAAGTATATATCAACATCTCTATTTTCAAGTACCCTATAATATATAGTACCCTAGAACCCTATGTATATATCACGTTGTTCTTGTACGTGGCCGGGCAAAACGGTTTCGCCGTTTCGCAGTACGTTTAGTCGCAAATCCCAGACCGTGGCAGGTGTAAAACCACTACACCGAGTTATACCTTACCCAAAAGTTATCGGTATCTTTCCCATTCGATCATTAAATGAAAAATGTTGGCATCAACAGGCCGAGGATCAGCGAGGATTCGTGGGACGTGGAGGACGAGCAAGCTTATGAACTGATGAGAAGGGGAACTCTTCATAATTTCAGCCTCAGTGCCCCTCGCAAGTCCACATGCACGGCAAGTATTTCCCTATACCACACAGATTATCTAGATTGTTCACTGATACTGTAGTACCGTAGGAAGTGTCTGTTCTCCCCTGAGCGACTTAGTGATGCTGAAGGTTGGGGTGTCGTACCTAGTTAAGGTAGGTACATACTGGTTGTGTGTTTGTGTATTCTCGAACGAAATGTTGCACTTACTTAAAATTTTAGAGCATGGATTTAGGAAAAATTCTTCAATACCTGCATCGGAGCATTCTGAATCCATCCTGAGACTTAACAAACATTTAATATTATGGTATAACAAGAGTCATTCCAAGCAATATCCGACCTTGGGTACTTGACAGGTAGAAATGAATTTAAAAAGCTTTGGAAAGTCGCCAAAATAGGAAGATGTCTGAATAAAATAAAAAATAGGTAAGGCAAAAATTGAGTTTTAACTAAAAGACTGCTAACATTTGAATAAGTGGGTATGTTACTTTTAAAATTCGCTTATGGAGCCATGCTGCATGACTGCAACTTTTGAATGAACGTTAGGGAGTGAAACTTCAGGAGTTGAAACGAGTGACGAGAGAACTTGGGACTCTGGACCTCCGGAAACATATAGTTCTCGCCGATTCGGACATGATGGGGTTTTGTTACATCAACTACAACAACACCAGAGACTTGGTTCTTCAAGGGAAAGAAGTCTTCGAAAGAACTGGGTAAGGAACTCAAACCCAGGTACTTGCGGGCTACTCCTTGCCCCGATAATTGTCACTATTTAATTCAGCATGAGATGTCAAGCGGAAGTCGGCACTCGACTTACTGAAATCATACAACTAGATATTACTAGTATGTTCATTGCCTAGTGTAGCGAATTGGTATAGCGATAATTCACTACGGGCGGTATGAGGTTGTGCCCAGCCTGGTTCCAACACTTAACGCTGTCACCATATCTCTGGGATCTTTTAGGAGGTGAGGTTGTGCCCGGCTGGTTCCAACATTTAACGCTGTCACCAATTCGACGGGATCTTTTTGGATGAGTGTGCCCGGCTGGTTCCAACACTAAAGGCTGTCTCCAATTCAACGGGATCTTTTAGGGAGCATTTGCCTGGCAGGTTCCAACACTCAAGGCTGTCACCTATTCCAGGATCTTTTAGGAGAGAGAGTGGAGTGAGGAGAGAGAGAGAGAGAGTAGTCTTCGACTAGAGGAGAGCGTAGAATGGCTAGAAAGGCGAAGGAGGCGAGTTTTTATAGCCCTTGAGGGCTGTCTCCCTCCATCCTCCAGCTAGTGGAGGATGGTGGGGATCCCCACTGGGTTCCTGCGTCTTTCGTCCCCCACTTCTGCGAGTTTATTTGCGAGATCTAATATTTGCAGGTTTACAAGGAGTGGTTCTGGGAGGATACCATGACACCTAGCAAAAACTTCGATTTTCCCGAAAAGACGCTTTTTTAGGCTCGGCCTCATCTCAGAAGTGGCCGAGGCCTTATGTTTTCGTTTTTACACTTTTTGGACAGTTTCCACTATTCTGAGGAGGAAACATTTTTTTATTTCCCAATTTTCGACCACCTCAATTTCAGTTCCTTCGGGTAGTTTAGTGTGTGTGTGTGTGTGTAAGCAGTTCTGCGAACTGCCATAAATCAGGACCCAATGCTCTAGATTGGCTCAAATTTTTAAGGTAGTTCTGGGTTAGGTCCTAGCTGGTCCCATACGAATTTCGTCGCAATCGGATCAGTAGTAGCGACTGCTCATGAGGACACATGAAAGACGTTGAACCGTCTCTTATTATGAACACGGACAACTAATTGCCCCCACAGTACCGAGCCACGGATTACTCTTCTAGACCATATATATTTTCATTCAAATACCGGGTTCACCACGTAATACTGAACAGAGTAATGAGTTCTATCTGATGGAGAACTGATATCACGGGAAATATTCGAAATTGTACTGATGCTGACTTACGACCAGTTCTCCTGTAGGTTCTCTAGTCTACCGGTATTGCTGTTGTTAAGTGCATTATGCAAAATAAAATTGCAAGTTCTTATCAAAAGAGGACCTAAGTTTGGTGATAGTATGTAAACCAAAGCAGTTATTGCCATTTTAGTAATTTGTAACATAAAATACATGAATAACCTCAAAAATTAAAAGGGTTACGAGAAAACTGAAAAGAGACTAGTCACACTCGCTAGTGGTGCTTGGAGCTCGTGGAATCAATGCAGCTACCATTATACAACATGTTCTGCGCATGGGGGAACTGTAATATAGAGGTTCGAGTAGTACTAAGGAGAGGGGCACAACAAGTACCTATTGAGATTTTACAGCTGCTTCAACAAGTGAGACTTTAATCCGATGATTAGCCGAAAAGAGATAGATCAATAGGTACCAGCAGATTATATAATCTACCTTAATTCACAAAATTCTTTCAATTATTCATAGATATAGTCGGATGGTTCCCCAATTATTCAGCGCTAGTAATATCGTCTCTTATAAAAGTACCCTAACATCGATGGTAGTGGAAAAAATGTTTGTATACTTCCTGACGTGGTTGCCTAACGCAGTATAATAGAGGTATCGTGCGAGGCAATCTTACTGGTGTTACAGAGCTGCTTTCGTGACCAAGTAGTCAGTTCTACGCCGTTAACTTCTCGGTTCTCCATCTATAGGATGTTGCCCTTGTCTTTTTCGTGTTCGAGTCTTTGATGCTTCCAAAATGATGGTATAGAGCTGTAGAAAACCATCAGACATGGAGTAGCAACTGTGATGAAGGCTAAGTAACTAACAATAAATTAGTCAGGATGCCTACTACGATCTATTTAAGGCTTAATGAACCTAGGTTAAAATGTAGGTACCTGTATGAGATTCTTCTTGATCCTTCATTTTTGATTAGTTCCTTTTTTGAACAAAAAAAAACAAACGGTAGACCTACGGTTCTACAGTCAGATCATTTAATAACGATTATAATTTTACACCATTTTTTCTTCAAAAAATTTTTTTTAATATCGTGACGTGACGGTCGTGAAAATCGATCGCGGAACTTCTAGACGTGACGATCGGTCGCGAAGGTGCGACCAAATTATAAAATTCAAATGTATCACGCACAGAGGTTGGATTTAGGCAGAATGGTTAATAAAATGTGCAATAATGAACCGTTGTTGAAAGATTTTTACCAGTTGGTTTATTACTTTCAATAATGAAACTTTGGAATCGAGCATGATATCCCCCCCCCCCCCCCCCCCCCCCCACAGAATTTGATTGTTTGCAGCTCAAGGTACGTAGAATCCAAAAATGGGATATAAAAAAATTCTGTCTGTCCGCCATACTTCGCACTACCATGAACCAAAATTGATGAAATTTCGTTTGTATATCCCATTTGAGGTCTAGTTGGTCCGTGAAGCTCGGCGTTACTGTCAGTCATTTCGAAGGGGTGAAAAATAGGTATTGCAATTTTCAGAACGCTGTAGCTCGAAAACTTTCAACTGAAGGGTAGGTAAGTTTTTTTTTACGTTTTGTTTATTATTATTCCTATGTTTCCCCTACTTCTTTATACAGATCAAGAGAGATGTAGGTCCCAGGTATGCACTTGATGTTCAATACCAAGAGAACCTTTGTTTCAAAACTGATGGCTTTCAGCCCATCAGGTTCATGTTAATTCGTCTATGTTTATGAGCATTTCTCCGCATTGCGTACAGAGCAGTGATTGTTTTCTAATACGTCTGCTACCTTTTTTTAAATTATAATAACAAATTTCATTTTTATCACTTCAAGGCGGCGTGTACAGGATTTCGACCTTCCCTACATCTTCACATTTTTGGTTGCCAATCCAGACGTCGTTTACCTTGACCTCAGCTACAACAATATCACCAACACCGGCGCTTGGTACATCATGGACTTCTTAACAGTACGGTTTTTTAAAATCTACGTTTACTATTGTTACAATTTAATAAGTACCTAGGTACTGCATAAATTATAAAATACTTGGCCAAATATTATTGTTATTGGATAATATTTCACTGGTTGGATCCTACTTCACGCATGATTCTCTTCAAGTAGGCATACGTTCACGCGTCAGAACTACATCAGTACTGAAAAGTAGGTTCCTAGACACGTACTCATTCCAGACCTATAACTAACTATCTAGAGAGAGTGAGAAGCTGTTACGTCTGTTCTCAGTATCCCAAACCTAAATCTACCAGTACCTACCGAATCGATTTTGTTTAATTGAATCTTGCATAATATATAAGCAACATAAATGTTCAATCCCAGGTGCTAAGATAGGATGACATCACATTCCAGTCGCCGGCGCTTTAAAGCAGGTGACCCTGACAGGTATAAGGAGGTCGACCAAGGAGGGAGCCACAGAGATGTGGTTGGGAGAGAAGTGCATGGAGACGTAGGAGGTAGAGATTTTGCAGGCTAAATTTTTGATAAATTAAATCGGCAGAAAAGGAGAAGGACTTAGGGAACAAATTAGAGTCGTAAACATCAAGTGGCTGTATTTAGGGATTTTGATAACAGCATTTTACTTGGCCGATCCAGTCAGCTAAAACTGTTGAAAGAACTTTTAAAGAACGACAGAGCAGAGTCTGCATAGTCAGTGCTGAAGATGAGCTGGACATGGATTTGGGACCCGACATAACGAAAGATTCAGTAAAAGGGCAAAATAATGGTAAACCCAGATGCACTATGTGTAAAGCCGCATTTACACTGTCCGAACATCTTCGAGCATCGAGCATTTGCGATCGTTGTTCGCCGGTTTTCAACGAGCACGAACGTTGAAAATGAAGTGGGCTCCCCACTGTTCACACTGCCCGAGCATTTCTGACGATCAGTTGTTCGTGAGCATTCGCTGAGAACAGATGGCACCCGGGTTGTCGAGAGTTGCGGTTACCGCTGCGTCAGTTCTGATTTCAGATCATCTAGAAAAGGAAAAGCGCAAAAGAAAAAGGAGCCGCATGTAGGAGTCATCTTTCTGCGGGGAAGAAATTATTCCTCATTGCTGAAGAATTTGAAGGAGGATGACAGTGGGCTCTTCAGCAATTTTACCTTCATATTGCACAACATAGAAGGAAACATCTCCAAAATCGACACCAACTTCCGCGAGAGCGTTCCTGCGTAGCAATGGCTTCCCAGGCGTCATTTTTCTTTATTTTGTTAAAATAAAGTTTGTGGTCGGGCTGCCACAGCTCTGGGAACCCCTCATAGAGGGAAATTAACGTTAGGCACTTTTCACTTTCCCACTCCATTGCAAAACAGTCCAAATGAAACCGCAAAACAATAACAAAGGACACCACTCAAAATCAAAATGGGATAGAGGTGAACACTTCAACAACTTGGCGGGAACTGGATTGGGCGAACAAGGACACGCCGAAGCGGCGTGTTTACCAGAGCGAGCGGCGAACGAGCATCCCTTTGATGATTCGCCGGAAAACCGACATCGGGTGGATCACCCCGAGCACCAACGAACCTTCGCGCGAACCTTGTTCGGCCCGATGCGACTGTTTAGACTGCCCGAGCCTCGAACGAATGCTCACTCGAAACCCCTGTTCGCGACAAATGCTCGGGCAGTGTAAATGGGCCTTAATAGCTCTCAGGATATTTGCTGAAGCAGATGGAGCAGTAGCGGTGCGTGGGCTCTGAAAATGGTGGGCCACCAAACCGGAACACAAATTAACAGCTTTTTCTACAAAATACCTGTAAATGTTTTCCAACAGAAGAGTCTTCTTATGAGAAATGGGTGGATTTTAATCAACCGCAGCTCTTAGCAAGTCAGAATGTAAGCACTGTGTTCACAATAGTTCTGACCAGTACCCGGGATTACCAGAAGCTAAAAGTTCTATAGCTTCATACTGACTAATACTCAGCAAAGGCCTATCTCTTCCTAAACTTTTAATCATCACTATCTATCCTCGTAGGAAAACGTCGAAAATTTCGACTGTAAGTTAGCCACCGAATTCATGTGATACAAAAATACAGAAGCAAATAAACTGAACTACAACTAAAAACAACGAACTACACTAAAATACAACGAAGTAATGACCCGCCGGCCAGTACCTACTTGGATGGAGAATCAGACTAGAAGCCAGGTACTTATCTGTGTATGTTGACGTCGATCAATCCACAATACCACAGACAGGACACAACGCACTTAATTACCACAAATCCAAATCTGTCACGGGAACTCGAATGGGAACATACAAAATTATAACCTAAGCAGAAAATTGAATACTCAACATAGTAACAGAATGGCAAAAGTGATATTCACAATTTTTACTGAGGACAGTTCAAAGGACGATCCTATCGAGATGACTGAATTGAAAGAAGATGATGAAGAAGATGATGAATTGAAAGAATCCAATTGATTGTGAACCGAAACGATTTTTGGATGGAAATGTTGGCCACGGGCCCAAAAGGGGCGTGGCTAACCGAATTTTTACTCGACTGAGCTTGCGCGGATGGGCCATTCTCCGTTGCCATTGCAACACCAGGTCACCGGACCTGCCAGTTTCAGAAGTGTAGGTTTCGATTTCGATTGCAAGACATCCATTACTGTAGCTATATTCCGATAAAATGCTCGAATATCCATAGCCAGAGGACTCTGTCTTCTTCTTCTTCCCAGTTACATGTCTTCGCCGCAACCATGCCAGACATGGGTTGGGACAGAGAGAGAGAACTCTGTCGAGTCACTGTTGAACTTCGTGAAAAATGCTAGGTATAGTATACGGAGGGAAATTCGAATGCCAACTGAACAAATGGTTGGCATTTTTTTTTTTTTGGAGTTTTTTGTGTTTCTGGATGCCGGGGCAGTGGCCCAAGTGGCCTTATGGACGCAACGCCCTTGAGATGGAGTAGGCCTGGTTATGTTGAAATCTTTATTCAACGTAATTTACAGATCAGGAGCGATACCGGAATCGGGCGACTACGGATTTGCTCCCGCGGGTTGTGATGTGAGCGGCGGAAAAAGGAAGTGCAAGCGGGCCGATACAAGCTTGCTCCGGGTCGACATTGCCTGAACGAATTTACTCCCTACTCGTGAAGAATACAATATTAGTGAGGAGATAGCCGTGAGTCGACTTTTTTCCTATTTGGCTCGTTTTATCAAACGATACAAGGCAATAAACACAAGGGCAACGAACACTTATGTTTCGGATGAAGCGCAGTTTCCTCCTGACCTGTGGGCATGCAAATCCGTGGCTCTTACGCGAACGACCAATGCATGCGAGGCATTCCACGCCCACTTTAATAGGGAATTCAACAGCCCTCACCCTAACATGTACGTATTCGTCCAGGTTTTACTCCAGGTACAAACAGAGACGTATGCAAAGCTGAGCTCCATCCGCCATTCGCACAAGAAAACGCCAAAGCCACACGTACTCAAGGGACAAAAATGGGTAGAGAAGTGCATTAGGAGGCAGGAAGAAGGTCAACCCATGTACAAATTTGTGAAAAGAATTTCCTTAAAACTCCAACCACATTTTGACTGATTTTTTTTTCAATTGTTTGTTTTTTTCTATGCTTTTACTTTGACAACATCTTCTGGATGGCCACCCCAAACTTCGGGAGCAAGTTAGAACCTCACATTTCTGGGAGCAAATTGGTCATGCGAAAATAAACGAGAGGCCGGGAGCAAGTCAGTCAGTGAAAGGGGCTCCTGGGAGCAAGTTTGTGGACTCCCCCGGAATCGTGGCTCAAGTCCACATTTTTGGTGGCATTGGTAAAGAAAACGAGCCGGGATGCGGTAACTTCGACTGATAAGCCTCGTGTCCCACGTATTGAAGGTTTTCCTTCAGTGTGTGGCCCAGTCGAGCGGTGCTGGCGCGTGAGGCCCAACGGCTCCTCATATGAATTGCACTGGGAACGCTTTCTTCGATGGTAGACGTACCACAAAGCCTCTGATTGCGTCGGTCACTATAGCTTTGTTTCAGCGCCGTGAATAGAACATGTAGGTACTAGTTCGGTGCGAGAACCGAAGTGGTGGGGATGAGTTCATGAATTTTTCGGTTTATGATCTGTACCTTCCTAATAAACGACTATAACAAAATGCAAGCAACAATAAATTTGTTCGAGTGAGAAGACCAGATACGTGAAACTTTTGGGGAGGTTATACACATCAGCGAGGTTATCTTCGAGTTCTCAGTTCACAACCCTGCCCTCTGTTTGGAGCAAGAAGTTCATGTACCAGCTACATAACTCGGGGCGGGTAAAACACTGTGTACCTAACCTCGCTGGAACTCTTCACAGACCGCCAAGGCCTGCGCAGATCGTTTACGCCGAATTAGTTCATGACCTCAAGCGCGCTTAACGAACCTTATAATTTGATTAGTATTCTGAAGACTATTGATAAGAGAGATATAGTTGTGATTCGGAAGTGAGACTGTAGGTGACCAGAATAACCTTGAGCTCTTGAGCCTGCATCCATCAGAAAAGATGCCGAGACTTTTATCGATATGATTCTTGCAAGGCATTTACAGGCATTTACAGCTTTACACTACACACCAGTCATCGAATCAGCTCTTTCTCCTCGGGACAATGGCCAGGAATAAGCTGCGTTCATCACAAATTTTCAGTGAACCGTCGGCATGAATCCGGCATGCGTTGCAATCTCATCCAAAGCAAGAAAGTGTGTTTTAATTCTGTTTATTGAATAGTTTTGGATACGCGATATTTTTCGTTTTTCAGTCTGGTGCGTACACGAACAAATCAGAATTTCCGACGTTTTCCGACGGTTTTCCGACGAGTGAGCAGGACACATACAGCTGTCAATGTGTGAAGCATAGAATTTCCACATTTTTAATCCACACAGTTTTAGCTATTGTCCCTGTGCTTTGTTGATGGTTATTGTAAATGCGAGTCGCGCCGGAAACTGCAAACACATGAATTCGAATGGCTACATTTTGTACGGCTATTTTCAAGATTTCTAAAAGAGCCAATTGGATATTCACAATCGGCACCACTCTTGTTATGTCACACACGAACTGCCGCTAAACTATGAAATACACTCATTTAATTGAAATACTCCCGCGTCAGATATTGTAAAATTGTTCTACTCGTAGTAATTATTTGTATCAAAGAAATGTCTATGCGTTGGTCTACGCGCTTAAAAATGCGTTTCGCTCAACTGTCGGTGGTACTTTTGATGCAACCGCCAGTCCATAAGCTCAAAACTGATCTCACTCCATTAGAAATGCCTAAATTATCAGTTGTGTGTTCAGTTACAGTAAGGAATCATCTAAGGGTGAATTGCACTTCTGTAACCTGGATCACGCAGCACGTGCCTGCGAGGAAATTGAGAGAGTAAAGAATGGAAAATACTTGGGAATGATAATTGTATCATATTGGATAGAGAATGAGAATTATTGTAATGGATGAGAACCTTGACTGGAAGTCACGGGTAAAGGAATTAGTAAATTTTTTTTAAAACAGTCATGCAGCGTGGCTTTAAGAGCAAATTTTCAAACAATTATCCGTGCTATTGTTCATAAGTCATGCGTCCATATAATTCGATTTGTATCATGATGAACATTGTTCTACTCTAAGCTCGGAAAGAGTGCCAAACAGATGTCGGTTTTTCCAGACTTCTAATATTATAAATATTATGTTGATGGAAGTTGAATGATGCTGCGCGCATAATTTACACTAAATGCGCTAGTAATTATAATAATTACTTGATGATAATAAATAATTGTTATAAAAAATGTGTTTCCAACAGTGGAACGTCTCGCTGTTAGGGCTGAACCTAATGAATAACGACATTGACGCCTTGGATTCCCACATGATCGACGCACTGTGCGAGAATACATCACTCAAATCCTTGAGAATGAATGGGAACCCGCTCGGCAAAAAGGTGCACATATTTTGAGCGCACGTCTAACAATGAAAAATAACGCCTAAACCTGAATCGTCTCCACCACACGCCTCACATAAATTTATTGTGCGTTATTCTTTATTTTAAACTGCTTGGATGGCCAGAGGTACGAAATCACATAGGTTGACTAAAAATTAATGTAGGTAAACGTTAATTTCGGAAAATCGCCGAAATTTCTTTGCAAGTGCGTTACCAATAAATAGTTACAAAAAGAAAAATTAAGACCTTGGTCTGAATTGATCCCTTTTTGAGGAGGGATCTTCCAAATTAACACCCTCAAAATTGCACAACAAAAATTCGAGTGCCCGTCATCACGTCCTTCCCATGTACCTAGCTCAATGGGGAATCAACTTTATCATTATTTTTATTCTCTCGCAATAGTTGAAAATTTGCTGGTGACCGTGAGCGTGAGGGAACACTCACATCTGCTTCAAAGTATTATTTTCATTTCCAATAGGTACTCCGAGGTACTTGGCAGATAATTGAATCCGTATTTGTAGGCAGGGGGATTTAAAGCAAGGTTCTTGCGCGTTATTTTTCTGTCAAAATATCTTTCCGTTACTATTTACAGGGCGGAGAATATATCGCTTTTTTACTGATGTTCAAAGAATTGGAACACTTGGATCTGGGTCAGACGGATCAAACCGTAGAATCGCTGTCATGGATTTCTCAAGCTCTCATGCAGTCTGAAACTTTAAAGGTGAATTTAATGGACTTATAATCTGAATCGACCTTTACCGTCCACACTGGGAATTAGATATACCAGCCCTCAATACGCAGTTCATTACAGGATGCAAATTCTTCCACAGCGCTTTCTATTATTTTCTGAATAGATACCCCTGCTGTCTAGTTCTCGTGCTGTACGTACGCCTGAAATACCCAAAACTGTGCGGCAGAAGAATTTTGAAGAGTTGAAATAGTTTCTTAGAAACTTCCCCTTGAAAAACTGTACTTCGAGCCGAAATGTACTGGGTAGAAACCTACTTAGGGTTCATCAGTTCCCCAACTAAGTTCGAGGTAAATGAGATGAAAGCCTGCCTACATCCTATAGAAGTTACGACTCGGAACAAGAAACAACATCACAAAACCATGATATTTGAAGTAGGTAGGGAGATGGTGGGCAGTCTGTTTTGGTACAACTAAGTTCGTAACCTGCACTTACTGTTTGCCAAAAGGCGTAGCTAGGTACGTACGAAGGTGGGCACCTATACCCAGCAATCCCAGGAAATAGGCGGGCGGACTTACTGGTCAAAGGAGTTTCTAGTTATTAGACTGTATAATAATAGAGGCAATACGTCCTAGTTATGAGATACGAAGGTTTTTTAAATAACACAAAATTAATTACCTAATTTATTGTAAAAAAGGAGAGGCACCCAGAAAGCTCTGTGATTATGATACCTATTACATATATAGTCCCATCTGCTATAGGGGCCACTGAAAAGAATAAGTAAGAAATGAACACTGTGGGGGGGGGGGGTTCACAAAAGGTTTACATTATTGGTTTATTATTTTCAATAATGAACCATTGGAATCGAGCAAGACAAAAAAAAATGCTTACCCCCCTCAAAATTTGATGGTTTACGTTTCAAGGTATGTAGAATCCGAAAATGCAATAAAAAACGCTGCAAATCCCTGCACAACGGTTTATTATTTTGTATAGAATACCCTTCTCTTACAGATCACAGCTCTATAGATAACCCGTCTATATAATATAATATGTTGTACTATTCTATGCATATTATATATGTAGATCGCAGTCGCTCCGTAGGTTAGTAACTAACCCCGTACTCGTTACTAGGTACCTACCTAAATCACGAGTTAAATGTTGCTAAAATAATTCTGCCGATGACAAACAGTACCTAACAAAAAGAAACACACATAATGAAGTTCTGAAAAGAAATTGTTGATGAGGAGTGAAAAAAGTTGCAAAAGTACCTACCAACAAACTCCATTCCCTTCTAGGTAGATGGTATAATGAACCGTTGTGTAATAATTTACCGTTGAGTAATGATTTACCGTAGTAATAATTTACCCATCAATAATACTTCAACGTTTGTTCAAGTTTCACTACCTACCAACAAACTCCAAAAGAGCCATCATTTTTCAAATGAAATAATATCACAGAACAACCAACTCGACTTCATACTCCGCCAATATAATCAGGTGATCCCTAGCAATGATTTCATCTCCGCCAAATTTCCTATTGTGGGCGCGTCTCTGGTTACGAGATTTGGTTTGAATTGTATACAATTTCATTCACACACGAGTCGAAAATGCCTGTCGGTGCAAACTTCGGGGCCTTACTGTGAACGAACGGCTGGACGTACGACGCTCCGGATGGTCTTAAAAAACTCGCAAGTTCAAGAACTATTTAAAACCGTAAAAATATTCACGTAAAAAAATGGTATAGGCGTTTTGAAAATTTCAACCCCTATTTTGAACCCCTTAGAGATGACTCACAGTAACGTCGAGCTTCGAGGACCAACTAGACGCCGAACGGAACCTATAACCCGAATTTCATCAATTTTTTTTCATGGTAACTAAGAAAAGTGGCCCGTACGGCGTACGGCGTACGGCGGACAGACAGAAATATTTTTATTGCAGTTTTGGATTCTACATACCTTGAAACGTAAACCATCAAATTTTGAGGGGGGGTAAGAATTTTTTTTTCATGCTCGATTCCAATGGTTCATTATTGAAAATAATAAACCAATATTTCTGTCTGTCCGCCGTACGCCGTACGCCGTACGGGCCACTTTTCTTAGTTACCATGAAAGAAAATTGATGAAATTCGGGTTATAGGTTCCGTTCGGCGTCTAGTTGGTCCTCGAAGCTCGACGTTACTGTCAGTCATCTCTAAGGGATTCAAAATAGGGGTTGACATTTTCAGAACGCCGTATCTCGAAAACTTTCGGATGAAGGGTATTGTTTTTTTTACGTTATTAAATTTGTCTTGAGCTAAACAATTTTTTGAGACCACCCGGAGCACTGTACCTCCAGCCGTTCATGTGCACCAAAATGCTTCGTCAACACGATCGTGAATCAAACGGTATAAATCCGGCCGGGATATCATCACTAAGGAGCACCTGATTGTAATCAAGGATGGCTGTATGAAGTCGAGTTGGTTGTTCTGCGATATTATTTCATTTGATAAGTGATGGACTATTGGATTTTGTAGGTAGGTACTTGTGAAACTTGAACAAACGTTGAAGTATTATTGATGGGTACATTATTAAACAATGGCAAATTATTACACAACGGTGAATTATTACACAACGGTAAATTATGACTCCACCGTAAATTATTACACAACGGTAAATTATTACACAACGGCTCATCTACCAAGAAGGGGTTGGATTTTGTTGGTAGGTACTTTTGCAACTTGAACAACCGTTGAAGTATTTTTGATGGGTAAATTATTACACAATGGCAAATTATTACACAACGGCAAATTATTGCACAACGGTAAATTGTTAAACAACGGTAAATTATTACACAACGGCTCATCTACCAAGAAGGGGTTGGATTTTGTTGGTAGGTACTTTTGCAACTTGAACAACCGTTGAAGTATTTTTGATGGGTAAATTATTACACAATGGCAAATTATTACACAACGGCAAATTATTGCACAACGGTAAATTGTTGAACAACGGTAAATTATTACACAACGGCTCATCTACCAAGAAGGGGCTGGATTTTGTTGGTAGGTACTTTTGCAACTTGAACAACCGTTGAAGTATTATTGATGGGCAAATTATTACACAACGGTTCAATATTCTATCTCCGTAGAAGGGGAACCTATACAGGTAAATTATTACACAACGGTTTAGGTAGGTACCTATAGTAACGAGTACGGGGTTAGGTACTAACCTACGGAGGGTGTAGAATAGTACATAAATGTTATATAGAAGGGTTATCTATACAGAGAGCTGTGATCTGTAACAGAGGGGTATTCTATACAAAATAATAAACCGTTGTGCAGGGATTTGCAGCGTTTTTTTAATGAAACTAGATTCCATTCTGAGAACTTGACACCAACCGCACTGTCCTAAGATTATTAGTTCTTTTTCTATGATTTTTCAAAATCTCCAGAGGTTCCTACGTCACAATGGGTAGGGGGGGGGGGGGGGGTCCGCCCACGCGAGAGGGGTGCAATCATTGAATCATTGAAAAATCATAGAAAAAGAACTACTTTTCGTAGGACAGTGCGGTTGGTGTCAAAATTCTCAGAATGGAATCTACTGTCATTTAAGAAAAAATAAAATAATTACGTGCGCAGACCGCATTATAGGTAGGCAGGTATGTAAAACAATTATAAATTTATAGGTGAACTGATGTGCTGGTAGGTATGTAATGGATGAGGGGTTTAACTACGCCGCCCATACAACGTAGTTTCCCCCTCTCCATCCTCTGGAAAGGTAGGGAGGCAGTGTGACAGCTGCCCCCGGAGACAATGGTTAGATTATAACGCAATGCCTCCAGGAGTTGATGATTCGTTTCCGCGAATCAACCGCCCCTTCAGCCGCGTGTCAAAAAGATCGGGAAGAGCCAGCATCCAAGATGGACGGGATTCCCATATACCGTCACACTCCTCCCCTTAAAAACATACTTCTTTGAAGAAGAAGTATGTGAAGTTAGACACGGGACTGAAAGTAGTATGGAGTTCTAATTCAGGAAGATTCATCTGAAAAACTCCAAAGCTGACAGCTTCCATCGTAATGGTACTACTGAGAATTGTTACTGGTGGAGAACTTAGCTCCTATCAATATCACTTGGCGCACTTGGACAAAAAGGAAAAAAAAAGTAGTTGTCAGAGGTTCTGGTTCAGGAAAGTTCATCTGAACAACCTCTTGGTGACTAACCCCCATCATAAGATGGAACAACTGGAATATAAATGAAAGTAGTTGTCAGAGGTTCTGGTTCAGGAAAGTTCATCTGAACAACCTCTGGGTGATTAACCCCCATCATAAGATGGAACAACTGGGAAAACAAGGGGAAAAATTACAAAAATAGGCGTTGAACGCCAGGCATAACAGCCTTAAGAATAATATCATGAGGTTTGATATTATTAATAGTAGTAATCATGAGGTTGATTGTAATAATAATAATCATGAGGTTGATTTGATAAAAATAGAAAATCCAATGGCCGAAGTGTATATTGATAAACAAAGGGGTATTAAAAAGAGGATTCCTTCTGGAAAAGCTCTCAAAAAGTGGAGGGGGTACCGAGGATAATATCCAGCACATACCCACCAACCATGCTCTGCTACCATGTAATGGATGAGGGGTTTAACTACGCCGCCCATACAGCGTAGTTTCCCCCTCTCCATCCTCTATAAAGGTAGGGAGGCAGTGTGACAGCTGCCCCCGGAGACAAATGGTTAGATTATAACGCGTTGCCTCCGAGAGTTGATGATTCGTTTCCGCGAATCAACCGCCCCTTCAGCCGCGTGTCAAAAAGATCGGGAAGAGCCAGCATCCAAGATGGACGGGATTCCCATATACCGTCACAGGTATCAGGTGAATATGAGTGAAGCAGGTTATACCTATGTAGTTGAATTTGGCTGAAGGTAGTAGGCGAATCCAAGTGGCCAACAGAAATACTGACTGGTAGCTAAAAGTATGGGCATCTTACCAAGTTGGGGGCCAAGTTGGCTACCGGGTTAGCCAGGCCAACTGGCTAACTGGCAAGTTGGGAAAAAGTGCAGGTGGGAAAAAGTGCAATCATCCAGTCCAAGTGGTAACCTTCAGAAAGAGCCAAGGGTAGCAGAAAATCCGGGATCTGGCGTCTCCTTGGTTTGCCCGTGAACAACTCAACGGATGGCTTCACATCGAGTGGGAAAAATTTATTGTTGAAATTCAAATGGGAGGGCGGATGGACGCTGTAGTGAATGTAAATTTGACGCACATCCACTACGAGCGGCGTCGAGGGGGGATGTGCTCGGTTTGGTTATGGGCGGACCACCACCATGCCCGGAATCTTTTCGGGTTCGTTGCTTGGTTTGGTTATGGGTGGACCACCACCATGCCCAAGATCTTTTAGGTAAGAAGAGAGACGAGGTAAGGAGGAGAGAGAGTAGTCAGCGACTAGAGGAGAGCGTAGAATGGTTAAAAAGGCGAAGGAGGCGAGTTTTTATAGGCTTGGGAGCCGTCTCCCTCCATCCTCCAGCTAGTGGAGGATGGTGGGGATCCCCAGGTTGTCCTTCAGCTCTCCTGCAACTTCCGTCCCCACTTCTAAGTTTATTTGGCAAGATCTTAATTTTCACATGGTAGAGTTGTGGTTCTGGGAGGATACCACGACAGACGCTGATAACTTTTTCGTGGAAATACGACGATCGTGTTGACGAAGCATTTTGGTGCACATGAACGGCTGGAGGTACAATGCTCCGGGTGGTCTCAAAAAATTGTTTAGCTCAAGACAAATTTAATAACGTAAAAAAACCAGACCCTTCTATCGAAAGTTTTCGAGATACGGCGTTCTGAAAAGGTCAACCCCTATTTGTAACCCCTTAGAGATGACTGACAGTTACGCCGAGCTTCGCGGACCAGCTAGACGCTAAATTTCGTTAATTTTGGTTCATGGTAACTAAGTAAGAATCATGGCTTACGGCGGACTGATTGAATTTTTTTGAAATTCCATTTTCGGATTCTACGTACCTTGAAACAAAAACCACCAAATTTTGAAGGGGGGGGGGGGGGGGTTCAAACTTTTTTGTTTATTTGTTTAATGCTCGATTCCAAAGGTTCGTTATTGAAAATAATAAACCGGTGTAAAAAGTAAAAGTTAGTCCAAATTTATTAAAACATTAGGTATAGGAAAGTGACTTGGGAGAGGAAAATAGTGATTAAATAATTCCTTCTAATAAGAAGTAGGTTAAATTTGAGTTTTTATGGGGCAAACATCGCTACAACTTGCCAAAGCTGTGAAAATAACAAAATCGCCAAAACTACCATTAATACCGTCATCTAATTACATTTCTCTATCAAAAATTGAATGATTAGTTAACAGAGGAAAATGTTAGATAGGTAATACAGTTGAAGAACAGATTGTGTTGGTGCGTTACTTCAAAAATTTGCTCATATGATCATGTCACATCAGTGGAACTTTTTGTTTGTAAGTATTTATCAGTAGTAAACATCAGATTCTTCAGGGGATTATAGAAATGGTTTTCTGCTCGATTCCAAAGGGACGTTCTCATTGGAACAATAAAGAGCATCCGCTGCAGTGTATAATAAGCCTGGCGGTGAGAATTTTAACATCCCGGGCACCTGCTACTTATACTACATTATCCACTACTTGGAATCTACCACTGTAACAGCTGAGGATCAACTTTTATGTCGTTCATTGGCTCAAAAACGAATTGTCTTCGACGAGTTATTATTCAGGGACAAACTCCCAACCTGCAATAAAGTGCGAAGCTGTTTCGCGAGCCTTAATATAATTGAAACTACCTATTTGTATTCAAGGATGGTTTCCTGCCTTGGTATTTTCACTGTCTTTATTCTATTCAGCTACTGCTTGGTCTTCAAAAGAATGTCTGTCCGCAAAACTTCATTTAATTGTGACTTTATCCGTTCCAGGTATTAGATCTGTCACGTGTCCTTGGATACCCAGGTTACGTCAGTGACAACCTGCATTTCGCACTTGCCTTCTCCGATATACTTCGAGTACGTTTGTCATTATGTACTCATCCGTACCTAATACTGTGGGCGTCTTTATGCCCGATTTTAAATTTATTTACGCAGGGCCAGTTTCATGGGAAGGATAGGGGAGGGCTGGATTTTCCAAATCACAACATCTCTTTTACCTCTCTAAATTCATGTGCTTTTTCCAGCAAATGGATCGACCTTTCGTCAACACCTTTGAAATTAGCGATACTGCGATAGGTTTTTGGTTTATTATTCTGTGAATAATACGCCTATGTATTCGCTCAGCAACAATTTTTTTGAAAACCCCCTCAAATTTTTTTTCTTTTACGTTTCAAGGTGCGTAGAGTTTAAAACGCTGCAAAGTCCTTGTCATATTATGGGTTTATTATTTTATTGGACATACCTAAAGAAATGCTGGCTGTTCATTTGTTGTTTCTTTCATGTGCAATAAATGAAATAGCTATTTTTGATGGTTTCCACCAATTTTGGCCCCCCAAAACTCGAATTAGGCTCCTATTTTTGACAAATTATCTTTATCATTGATAGTGTCATTTATTTGTCTTGATTAACGTGTTGATACTACTTCTGGTGTTGTTATACACATTTATTGTGATTTCAGACAATTTCCCAGGTTTTTGACTCATAAAAAATGATTTTTGGGAGCTGAAACTTCTTTACAACCTCAATCGTTCACTCAGTGGTTAACATCAACTTCGTACTTGATCTCCTCACCCTAAAAAACATGGAAAACGATACCTCACAAGCCCAAGTTCACTAAAATGTCAAGAACACCTAATTTTGCAACCATAACACCCCTGGGTATATTCCGATCGGGCTGAAAAGTTTCGGGACACAACCAGGGCCCAAATGGAGCATGTGTGCGAAGGAACGAATTTTTAAAAACGAAAATAAAGGACGTGGATGATCTGGCGTACGGCGGACGGACATAGCATTTTTGGAATCTATGCTCCTTGAAACGTAAAAGAAAAAACTTTGAGGGGGTGTTCAAACAATTTTTTATGTTTAATGTTTTATGTTGGCTTAATGAAAGCTTGTCACGTTGAAAGAAGCTGCACTACCTTCGAACGTGACAAAATCGTGTTTCGTAACTTAAAAACAGGACTTGGAATACTTTGGGATGTGACTACAACTGTAGGTAGGTAGTCTGTCCGTAACTCCACATAGGTACTTACCTATAATAAACATGTGATTCCTTTTTACACTGGTATTGTACTTACCTACCTAATTTTACAGTGATGTTCTTTATTCCGTTACCACGTAAGTGGTGGAAATGAAGATAATGGTAGAAGCTCAAATGGTGGAAATGAAGATAAACTAGTCTACCTGAACTGCTGTACAAATAAATACCTACGCATGTATTTTCTTACATGCGTACCTACCAAGTGCCTGGGCTGTGCACAGGCTCGTCCACCATACAGATTTATACAATAAAATTAATAGATACCAAACACAGGTTTTCAGAGAAAATTTCAAAAGTTTTAGCGAAGAAAAACTGCTTTCCGGTGTTCGTTTTTCCGTGTGCAGAATCCGAAAGTCAGAACCTTTTTTGGGGCGTAAAATTTCCAGACATCGCTTATTTGCGTGTTTTTCATGATTTTTGGGAGAACGTTTCTCAGTGTTTCGTGCTGCAACTCACGAATGAAGTCACCTTTGTGACTATGTGTTTTCGGATCTTCCGGGCCTAAACGAAAAAAAAACCAGAATTTTCAAATTTTGACTACAAATTCGAATTCCACGTTAAATATTTATTATTACAGTAGGCAAAACACAATACTATCAATATACCGAACGAGACCGAAGACCCCCCCCCCCCCCCCCCCCCCCGGTCCCGAGACGGGACCGAACGAGAGAGGTTCTCAACAGCCTTTTCCCGCAAGGAACCCATACTTTCACGTATTAAAAAAATGCTGCAAATTGTTACACAACGGTTTATTATTTACCCGTATAGATGTCTCTTCTGCGTAGATCACTGTTTTCTGTGGTCAGTACCCTCGAGCTCGTCACAGGAAAGCCCTGAATGGAGTACCTACCTACTGGAGCCGGCCCGGGAATTAAAGTTTGATACAAATGCACGGGATTAAAAAATTCAATCATTAATTATTTGTAGTTATTCATGAAGCATAAGGTAAATAATAAACCGATGTGTAATAATTTACCTGTATCTTCTGCGTAGATAGTATAATAAACCGTTGTGTAATAATTTACCGCTGTGTAATAATTTACCCAATAATACTTCAACGTTTGTTCCAGTTGCAAAAGTACCACCATCACTTTTCAAATGAAATAATATCACAGAACAACTAACTCGACTTCATACAGCCATCCGTGATTATAATCAGGTGCTCCCTAGCGATGATATCTGGGCCGGATTTATTTCCATTCACGATCGTGTTGATGAAGCTTTTGGGTGCAAACGAGCGGCTGGTCGTACAATGCTCCGGATGGTCTCAAAAAATGGTTTAGTTCAAGATCAATTTAATAATTTGAAAAAATACCATACCCTTCTCTATTGAGAGTTTTCGAGCTACGGCGTTCTGAAAATGTCAAACCCTATTTTTCACCCCTTAGAGATGAGTGACAGTAACGCCGAGCTTCGAGGACCAGCTAGACCCCAAACGGGACCTACAAACCAAATTTCATTAATTTTTGTTAATGTTAACTAAGAAAAGTGCGAAGACGGAGTACGGCGGACAGACAGAAATTTTATTGCATTTTCGGATTCTGCATACCTTGAAACGTAAACCATAAAATTTTGAGGGGGAGGGGGGTTAAAATTTTTTTTGCTCGACTCCAATGGTTCATTATTGAAAATAGTAAACCAAAAATCTAATAAACACAGCAAGGAGCGCTTTAATAGAAAGTTCATAACAAACTGTCGAACCAAAATAGAAGGAACCTACCTAACTCATAGTAGGTAACCTTAGTAGTTATATCACAGAACACAAAGGCACTTACTGTGTGTTCTGTGTGCTATACTATGTGTGCTACAGTCTGGAGGTTAAAGCATTTTACGTTTTTGCCCACGTCAAGTTTTGCAGATCCTTGGAAGAGCTGCATCTCGGGAAGAACGGCCTTTCGGACGTGGATCTGGAGCAGATCATGTTCGGTCTCTCCTTCAACAGGCGGCTTGAACTCCTCGACCTCGCATGCAACAGGATTGGCAACCTGGGAGCGGAAATGATAGCAGGTGCCCTTCATTTTGGAGCTCCGCTCAAAGCCCTCATACTAAATACCAACAGGATCGGCAATCTTGGAGCCAGGTATGCCACAACTCAGCGGCAGCCGTTAAACAGCAGCAAGGGTGAACCCAGATCCCCTACTCCCCCTCCCACAGTAGGTACCTACCTCCAAGCGATTTTACAGCGAGATTTTAGAGAAGCTCTGACTTGCACTCGGACTAATCGAATGGGTCTTACATTTGACTTCGAATACTCGTTAAACCGTAAGATTTTACCGAGTAAGTAGTTTACGGTTTCACGACTTATCGATGGACCATCAGAGCAGGCTGTAATATGAAAATTGAAAAAAAAAAAAGCTGGCTGTTCATTTATTGCTTCTTTCATGTGAAATAATTGAAGTAGCCATTTCTGATGGTTTCCACCAATTTTGGCCCAAAAAACACGAATTAGGTGTGCTCCTTTTTTGGTTTATTATTCTGTGAATAATACACCTATGTATTCGCTCAGCAAAAAATTTTTATAACACCCCCTCAAAATTTTTTCTTTTCCGTTTCAAGGTGCGTAGATTCCAAAAATGCAATGTCCGTCCGCCGTACGCCGTATCACGTGTACCAGCTTAATTTTCGGTCTAAAAAAATCGTTCTTTCGCACACATGCTCCATTTGGGCCCTAGTTGTGTCCCGAAACTTTTCAGCCCGATCGGAATAAATCCAGGGGAGTTATGAGTGAAAATGTGTATAAAAATAGGTACTTTTTGTGTTTTAGTAACGTAGTAGCAAAATGACCTTTTGAGGTATCGTTTTCCATGTTTTTGGGGACGACCAGACCGAATATGAAGTCGATTTTGACCAAGGAGTGGAAAAGTGAGGTTGTACCAGATGTTCAGCTTCCAAAATTGATTTTTCGTTAGTCAAAAACCTGGGAAATCGTCTGAAATCACAAGCAGTATACGTATAATAAATTAATAACACTAGAAAAAGTGTCAACACGTGGATCAAGACGATTAAATGGCACTATCAATGATCAAAGATAGTTAAAAAAAAAAGCGTACCTAATTTGTGTTTTAGGGGCCAAAATTAATGGAAACCATCAGAAATAGCTATTTCGATTATTACGCATAAAAGAAACAATAAATGAACAGCCAGCATTTCTGTAGACCAATAAAATAATAGAATAATAAACCCAAGTGACAAGGACTTTGCAGCGTTTTTCAAATTATCTTTGATCATTGGTAGTACCATTTAATCGTCTTGATCCACGTGTTGACACTTTTTCTAGTGTTATCATACAAACTGATGGTGATTTCAGACGATATCTCAGGTTTTTGAGTCATGAAAAAAATCAATTTTCGGAGCTGAACATTTGGTACAACCTCAATTTTCCACTCTGGTCCAAATCGGCTTCATATTCGGTCTTCTCGTCCCCAAAAAAGGAGTAGGTAAGCGCTATTTTTCATATCCAAACATTAAAATGAAAAAACGAGGTTCGTCATAAGAGTGGTTTTTTACTTTTAATTAAATGGGTCATAATATTCACGGTGCAAACAATAAGCCAACCTGCGAAGCTAACATGCAGCATGATTTTAAGAGCAAATTTTCGAATTACCATTCTGTAACATTTATGGTAATTTGGTGGAAATTTTTGGGTGAATTATTCAGAAATGTTCACTAATCATAAGCGATTGACACACAAAAATCAAATTTAAGCCAATTTGATCAATGCATGGCAAAATTTTATTCTGACATTGATATCTAATTTCCCGTTTTTATATAAGTCCTAATATAATCAACAAATTTAGAGACTATACTAAATTTTCGGTGTTATCAGTCATTTTTGAAGTCAAGAGCCATTTTTGGATCGCTGAAACCCTTTCTGTTGATACCTATAACCTATTACAAAAAATATGGCAAAATTTCAATATTTCTATCTCGTAGCCAAGAATGTCTACCTACACTCTACACTTTTTCTTAATTTCTGGCATTTCCCAATTTTGAAGTAGAAGATTCTGAAAAACTGCTCCACAGTTGACAGGGTGGAAGAGACATTAAAAAGTATGTACCTAGGTAGGTAGGACAAGTATACCTAGATGTTCCCCCAACCTTCCACCTAGTAATAGGCTAACCTACTCAATAAAGCATTTAATCAAGCAAGGGGAGGGGAGGGGTAAATTTTGTTTGTCAAGACAAGCTCTGAAATGGCGCATCTTTAGGTTCCTAGTGTGCTGGGCAAAGATGCAGATACGTATGGTTCGTATATATTTTATCAAAATTCAATTAATTGCAGGGCGTTGTCACTCAAACTGCCGATGTCTCAAATCAAGTTTCTGGATATGGCGAAGAACCGGATCGAAGATCAGGGCATCATAGATATAGTCCACACAATCAGGAAACCCTATCCGCTCCTCGCTCTATTCATATTCGGCAACCAATTCGCCAAGCCAGCCCTGGAAGTGAGCCAACAACAATATTATTGACCTATTAGGCGCCTATTCGCTATCGCTATACAACACAGTAGGTACAGGGAAATTCAGGGCCAGTTATCCATTGAACATCACATCGAAGAGCAAAGTTCATGTCACCACAGATTGACCTGAACGGCTAACAGCGCATGCGCTACGATGTTCTACTTCTAGTTCACATTTTACGCATGGATAATTAGGCAGCAGCCTCAGCAATTAATACTCATATAACCAATCATATAAGGGTACCTAATGCCTATCTACTTTAAGGAGACTATCAAGATCCCTATCCCTACCACATCAAGATCCCTATCCCCATCAGATCACGATCCCTATCACTATCAGATCAAGATCCCTATCCCTATCACTATCAGATCAAGATCCCTATCCCTATCACTATCAGATCAAGATCCCTATCCCTATCAATGATCAAGATCCCTATCACTATCAGATCAAGATCCCTATCCCTATCAGATCAAGATCCCTACCCCTATCCCTATCAGATCAAGATCCCTATCACTATCAGATCAGGATCCCTATCCCTATCAGATCAAGATCCCTATCACTATCAGATCAAGATCCCTATCCCTAGCCATATCAGATCAAGATCCCTATCCCTATCAGATCAAGATCCCTATCCCTATCAGATCAAGATCCCTTTCACTATCAGATCAAGATCCCTATCCCTATCAGATCAAGATCCCTATCCCTATCAGATCAAGATCCCTTTCACTATCAGATCAAGATCCCTATCCCTATCAGATCAAGATCCCTATCCCTATCAGATCAAGATCCCTATCACTATCAGATCAAGATCCCTATCCCTATCAGATCAAGATCCCTATCCCTATCAGATCAAGATCCCTTTCACTATCAGATCAAGATCCCTTTCACTATCAGATCAAGATCCCTATCACTATCAGATCAAGATCCCTATCCCTAGCCATATCAGATCAAGATCCCTATCCCTATCAGATCAAGATCCCTATCCCTATCAGATCAAGATCCCTTTCACTATCAGATCAAGATCCCTATCCCTATCAGATCAAGATCCCTATCCCTATCAGATCAAGATCCCTTTCACTATCAGATCAAGATCCCTATCCCTATCAGATCAAGATCCCTATCCCTATCAGATCAAGATCCCTATCACTATCAGATCAAGATCCCTATCCCTATCAGATCAAGATCCCTATCCCTATCAGATCAAGATCCCTATCCCTATCAGATCAAGATCCCTATCACTATCAGATCAAGATCCCTATCCCTATCAGATCAAGATCCCTATCCCTATCAGATCAAGATCCCTTTCACTATCAGATCAAGATCCCTATCCCTATCAGATCAAGATCCCTACCCCTATCCATATCAGCAAGATCCCTATCCCTATCCATATCCATATCAGCAAGATCCATATCCCTATCCCTAGCCATATCAGATCAAGATCCCTATCCCTATCAGATCAAGATCCCTATCACTATCAGATCAAGATCCCTATCCGTAGCCATATCAGATCAAGATCCCTATCCCTATCAGATCAAGATCCCTATCCCTATCAGATCAAGATCCCTTTCACTATCAGATCAAGATCCCTATCCCTATCAGATCAAGATCCCTACCCCTATCCATATCAGCAAGATCCCTATCCCTATCCCTAGCCATATCAGATCAAGATCCCTATCCCTATCCATATCAGCAAGATCCCTATCCCTATCCCTAGCCATATAAGATCAAGATCCCTGTCCCGATCAGATCAAGATCCCTATCCCTATCAGATCAAGATCCCTCCTTATCCCTATCCCTATCAGATCAAAATCCCTATCAGATATTCCTATATCACATCACCGAGACAAACTAGGTATCTACCAAGCCGATAATGATAGAACTACTCAATGTCGTTCCTTTACAATCACAAAACACTAGTTAGCATTCGTATTACCTAGGTATATACATATTATCAATACTATCATTGAACATTTGTGAGCTTGTATGTATTCAAATAAATCGCTTGCAGGCTGTTCAGTCTCTCATACTAAGCAATGACATTAATCCGGAATCATTGGATATAACAATTTTCTATTGGGAAGGCGCCATTGGCCATGGCCACAATCCATCAGCTGACAGGTATAACATATTGGTATTATTATTCATATAGCGTATATTTTGTTGAGAAGTACCTACCTACAACATAATCTGAAAAACGCTGCAAATTATTACACAACAGGTTATTATATTCCTGTATAGATACGCCTTCTGCGTAGATTCCTATTAGCCTAAGACCCTGATTTAGTAGGGTCGTTTTTTGCGGTTGATACCTACTTACCAACGCGCGCGCACACACACACATTCGTGACACTACAAAAATCCACCAGAGTCGAAGTATAAGCTCTCTACCGTTCAGCAATAAATTGTAGTGACCTACATAAATAAGCGTTTTTCCACCACCCCCATTTCGGCCCCTCAACCCCCCTCCCCCACCCCGTTATTTTTGTAATTCTGATGGCAGGACCCTCGACATATTCCCATTATAATTATAACTTTGCATTTACTCGTAATTTCGATGATCCTTTCGGCTGTGAGCAACAAATCCAAATTATTAAAGTTTGTTTCTTCAAATGAAATAATAGATAGGTACCACGGAACAACAAACTCGATTTCATACAGCAATGTGTGACTACAATCTGGTATTCCCTAGCCATGATATCTGGGCTGCATGTACTTGTACCTATAATGTGAATATACCACGTGATTGACCCTCATGTTGACGAAGCTCTTCAGTGCGAACGTCAGGGCCTCACTGTGGTCGAACAGCTGAACATACGCTTCAAGTGTTCATAAAAAAAACCAGACCATAGTTTTTCAAGCTAAGGCGTTCTGAAAATGTCAAGCCCGATTTTTCACCCCTTAGAGGCGACCGACACAGTAAGGCCGTGAGGACCAACTTGATCCCAAACAGGAACTAGGTACAAACCAAATTGCAAATTCAATTTTTTTAGTTTTTTTTAATAGAAAATATTTCCGTTTTCAAAAATAAGTGTTATTTTTTGAATTAGAGGGATTAAAAGTAAAAAGGCGGCAAAAATGACGTATCAGGTCTAGACATCTGGCTGGCTGTTGGCCCAAGGAGGAGCAAAGCCTTGGAGGCGAAGGTTCTCAATGCTGCCAACAACCCAACATTAAAAATGACAAACCTTTGTGGCATCCTTCAAGAACCTTTGCCGTGACCTTCCCCACAGTTTGGTTTTTTTTATTAATTTCTATTTTTTGTGGTTCCATCCATCCATCTATTGCTGTTCTGTACATCGGTTAAAGTGATACACTAGCGCTTCAAACGGGATTTGAGTTGAACTACCCGGCAATTTACCAGATACCTCATTCTAGCCAGAACTCAGAAATTCAGATTTCACTAGTTTTATGCCTGGACTTCAACCATAAACTGTATTTTGCAGAATGCTGACAGAGCTTATACTTCGACTTGGATAGAATTGTTGTCGTGTATGTGGGTAGGTAGGTATACCCCGTGGCGATACAGCCTTTGGGGGGCCCTGGCCTCCCCGATAACGTTCTTCCATTCTTCCCGAGACAGAGCTCCAGTTGCTAATCCCAAGCCTCCTTTTTCCTTCCATCGAACCACCTCTTCCTTGGACGTCCTTTTTTTAATCGTCCTCCTGGCTGCTGCAGGTAAACCTTCTTATAGGATCTCTCCTCTCCCACATAGCCGTGCTCCTCTGATTTTGGCGACTGTATCTGGCTCACCACACAGCTGATACACCTCCCGATTTGTGCGGGTTTCCCATAGCCCATTAACTTTCGTTCCCAGACTGCGAGCTTGCGTTTGTTGGCTTTGGTGATGCTCCATGTTTCCAAGCCATACAGAACTACTGGGTGTAGGATTGTTCGGTAGGTATCCACCGCCAAAAATGACTCAATTAGTAAATTCCGCGTCTTTCACGAATAGGAAATCAGTTATCTACACAGAACCATACATGAAATTAATAAATCGTGTAATAACTTGTGGAGTTTTAGTCTTGTCATGATAATCGTTCCACTCACCACTAACCCTGGTACCTGCCTATATAGCTACTAATTCATGATTACTTTTCAATGTCCAGATACCGGCCAAGGTACTACAAGGTACCAGTCAACACCAAAACAGAACTATTCATGCAGAAAGTAAAAGAACACAAGCCGTGTCGCCCGGGCTGCCTCGACTACAAGTTCCACAACGTCGTCAATGTCTGTGGATTCCAACAGCATGTCACCTCCAACAACTTGGGACCCTCATGCCCAGTATGAGGTCTGGTGCCCTGCGTGCGGCTGCAATTCAACGAAAAACCAACTCCTTTACATACCTTGGAGTTCGGCAGAACTTCTTGGCGTCGGAGTGGAGAGTTCCGGCTTAGACGCGTGTCGGCATAGAATGTGACGCGTCTCTCATGTAATAGCCTTCACTGTCAGCCTAATAATTCCGACATTCCAGAATTTCGTCGTTTCTCATTTTATAGCAAGTACCTGCCTAGTTACACCTTTAATCATTCTAAAACATCATGCCTAGTAAGTGCTCGCCAAAATCAGTCTTCAGACGAGGAGCCTCCCGGAGATATGCCCAGAAACAACACCTAATAGATATTTTTCTTACTGGACGCACACAACCGTTTGTCATGCAGAACCAAGTACCACAGAAGGGTCGATGTCCCGGGTTCAAGGATAATATTTTTCTTGCATCAATCCCGCTACCCTTCAAAATTCCTCAGTTCGCCATACTTACCCATTCGCGTTATGCTTAGTGTGAGACCTGAGAGATTAGCATGGGACTGGTGCAATAACGGGAAAATTTGACGCAAAGCGGACTAGCCCTCATCACATGGTTTATGGACAAACCTCCACGTAACTCCAAGAGACGGGTAAAAATGGACAGGTACACAGGTACCATATTAAGAGAAAAGTGTCGACAGGATACAGATTTCCATGCCACCAGGAAGTGCTTATACAGAGCTGAGGTTATAAGAGTCTGCATATAATAGAAGAAAAAAAAAAACAGGTAACTTGAACTCAAAATGTAATTTTACAACTAAAATTCAGGTATCATTACGATCTTGGACACTCATTTATACAACAGAGTTAGCTTAAGAATAAATGCGTACGAACTAAATTTGATTTAAAGACTTAAGGCATAAGGCACAATGTTTTAGTGCGCCCCGGGCACTGCATCTTTCATTTCCATCCTCACTGCACGACGTTTTACAAGTCTTACACTGCCAAGTTTAAGTAAGCCACATACTACTTGTTAAGTCTCAAGAGTTAGTTAAGTCCAAGTGACGGTTTCTTAAGATACGTGTGCAAATAATCGATATTAGTTCTCTATATACAAGATAATCTAAATACAGAAGGAAGCAACTGTTTTATTACACCTAAGTCTACATGGAGGATTTCCGTTCTAAAAGTAGTTGTACTACCCTACGTAGCAATTAGAAACTAAGTACCGAATAACAGACGGAACGTGTTATCAAAAGTTTTTTAGAATTTTCAAGTTTGAAAAAATGTTTTTGCTCCTAAAAAACATCGACTTAAAAGACATTTAAAATAGAATAAATATTTTCCTTCTCTTATTATGGCGATTCAAAACAAAGTTTCATAAATTTTATACAATAAATAATTATTAAGAGCTGACCATTATGTAATAATTAGCAAAGCTGCAAATTATGAGACGCATTCAACAAATTAACAACTAATCGAGGAAAAATATTTCACTCTTCGATCGTTACTCCGATCGGGATGGAAGTGGTGAACGTCGGAGTTTCCAACTCTTCGTGTTTCTTTAATTTCATTCCCTGAAGCAAAATAAAATAAAAACAATGTTAGTTGAGAGGCCTCCAATTACAACATTTATGTTCGTATTATTTGCAATTTGCGATGTTAATATGCATCAACACCAAAGCTTGGATATTGGTGGAAATGCACCTCTTTCAACGACAGATTTGTCTCAATCGACTATTCTCTATCTCAATTTTCAGGGCTGCCACTTCAAAAGGCACTTAAGTGAGTGACAACGTTGACTAGGGCGATGCTGACAGCTAATATTTTTGTGCGCATGCTCAGACAAACAAACCAATGCACAATGACCTGTGTGCCAAAATGTAACGAGTGTATGCTTCAAATAACTACTATGGTTATTATTATAGTTGGTCATGAACCGTTCAGGCTGATTCCACAAGTGTTTGAAAATGAAAGTCGTGAGGTACAAATGAGTGATTGTAGCTTTAGTGCACCAACATGGGAACACCCAAGTAAACTGAGTTTCTTAAAAAAAAAAAAAAAACCAAGAAAATTGAAAATTAGAAAGAAGCGGGAAATCGCAGCAGAATGACAGAATACTGGTAACAACTATCAGGTTAATGGTTATAAATAAATATCATAGCAACAATGGAGATTCGTGAGCAAGCAATATTAATGGACAGCCA
Organism: Leptopterna dolabrata; assembly: GCA_954871275.1. NCBI lineage: Eukaryota > Metazoa > Arthropoda > Insecta > Hemiptera > Miridae > Leptopterna > Leptopterna dolabrata. The sequence continues at coordinate 26,420,689 of OX940977.1, forward strand.
GAGCCGGGGAGCCGGGAAACCAAGAGACAGGAGAAGGTAGGATACTCCAGGAGACGTTCTGTAGATCACAACGTCCAGGGAAGGCCAAGAAGGAAGTCCTAGTATGAGTTCATCGAATAGTGTGAGTAAACTGACAGGAGAGCCACAGTTAAAAAGGCAAGAACCTGAGTGTATGTGCAAGATACTTCGCAATAATGGTTTACCATGTATCCACACAACACTTTCGGTACCTACTGATTTTATAATCATCTTCCTCTACGCATTTGAAAAAGTTGCTTAATGGAAGAAAAACAGGATTAGGTAAAAGAAAAAGGCGATTCAAAGGAGCTTCTGTACGCGTCAACTGGCCATTTCCCATCTGCTGTCACCGGCCAGCCAATCAGAACCCTATTACAACGTCACAGACTGCAGAAGGGTCCTTTTCCCGCCTCTTTTTTGAAATCTCGAAGTTTGAAAGTCTCTCAAAATACGAAGGAGGCATATTTTCCCGATTCAGTCCCATGATCGCCATCTCACATCATAAACTACTGAGAAACAGAAGGACTATTCTCGGGTATTCTCTCGACGGCCTGACAATGATGTCCTTACATGGGAAGTGCTCGCTCCAGTACTCAACCAGCTATTGACGACGAATCCCTCCTGATGATTTGTAATTTTGGTTCTAAAACGCCTATTACTGACACAATAGGTATATACTAGGTGCTATCCGAACAATATATCTAGTACCTTGGTATATAATTTGGAGAGCTCAATGTCAATTAATATTTACCTAAAGAGATTGTATAAGCTGAAATATAAAATTTGCTGGTGGAAACTGAAGCAATTTCAAATGCACAAATCGGGAATTTGCATCCAAGGTTCTGTTGAGGTTAAGCTGGTGATTCACAGTCCAATCAGTAGGGCGCTGCTGTAGGCCTGCAGGTGATAGCGCTCGCCCACTCTCCTACAAGGGTTCCAGTTCAACCAGTGGTTCCCTATTCGTGGAGTAACAATGTCTTCATCGAGATTGCCAAACAATGCAATAACACAAAGAAAGCGAAACATGGCGGCCCTTCGTTGAGTGGACTGCTGTGACGTAAAGTTGTCGACCGAAGTAGATAGTGAGGATTACAACTACTTGGTGGTGGACAACACCGGTTTTACATTTCTGTACTAGCAGGAGCCAGCCGAATGAAGCAGGAAGGCAACCATGTAGGTCCAACCTGGTCGGACTACACCGACGTGTTGTCCTACACCACCGTTCACCGGATCAACGTAGGACCTACATTCGGATTGTCCTGCTTTAGAAAGCACTGTGGAAATCGCCAATTCCCTCTTCACATGCTGCTTCACATGAGTGCTTGCCGATGATACAGAGGAGCAAATTTCATCTGGTACCTAATATAAATTATGACTCTTCTTAGCGAATTTATGGAAATTTTTTCCATCATTCGCATTTTGAATCCATCCCTAGAGATTTAAATGTCATTCTTAAGATGAAAATTCAATACTTCGCCAATATGCTCGTTACATCAAACGAATGGATCGGTTCAAAGACGATGCCCAATTTTCTAAAATAATGAGTGTCAATATAAGAGTTTGCGGGCAAAAAATACAATAAATTGATACAAAATGACCGGAAGCGTAATAGAATGGTGACTTTAATATGGAAAAGTATTTTAGAAGCCTGATGTTCTTTTTTCTAAAGAAAGGGCCATACTCAAATTACTGGGAGTCAAAAAATCGTTCTAATTGGTTGAAATGGAATCACTAAATAATGTGGAATAGAATATAGACGTCAGGTGCCTATGTTTCTGATCCACAGTTCGCTTTAGGGAATGAATACCACAGCTCGCTAAGTAGTACTACCTATCGAGGGCATACGTAACTTGAACAAATTACTTGTGGGTAAAAGATGCGACAAAGTGGTTGAATACAACGAACCAACCAGAACTTTTGAATCAACATAACGTGAGAACTTTCTACCGATGTGCACGGATTCTAAGATATGAGAACACCTACATAGGTACCAACTGATCTCATTAGCTTCAAGTCGTGGTCCACCACAACAGCTCTCAGACAACTTGATATTACTCTACGCTATGAAATGTTGCATAAATGAGGGTATGACCTTTCAGTGCAAAGTACTGGTGCGGAAATATGCTAAGAAAGAAAAACCAAACAACCATAGAGTACTGATCAGTCCAAGAGGAAATACCTTACTGTGGAGAAAGGAGGTCTGGATGCTCACCGGCGCTCGCATCTCAAAATGAATACAAAATGTCCCACATCATTCCTTCATGTTACAAATAGAAATACTCTAAGAGAAAGTTGTAAAAGCACTAGTGGAGAAGAATTGTTGATACGGCTCGAACGTGGGACTCGCCATTTTGGGTGGAAAAGTTACTGACGATATACAAACGGTAGTAATCACGGGTGCAGAGCTATTCGTTCCCGAGTATCACCTTATGCTAACCCTACTGAACGCTCGGTAACTGGGGCTACCTGAGCGGGTCGTAAAACTACGCGCTCAATTCAGTCCCGTTCCCTTCTATACAACTATAGAGCACGGGACGTCCTGACGGTAGGTTTTCTTGTTGTGACAGTGACGCTGTGATTGTTCATGTCAAAATTTTCATGACTTCTCATACGAATACGCATATTCTACTCGTTAGTGTTCTTTGAGCGGTTGACATGAGTCTTTGTGAAATGCCGAGTGAAAGGGGTAAGTTGATGAAAGTGATGACTGGATTCAAATATAGTTAAACGTAACTTTTTGTAAGTGGCTGATTATATAAATTCGATGACAAGATAACAAGGAAATTACATTTCTGATGAATATTGAGGAGAGTTTTTCCTTTCATCCAGTTTTAATAATACTTCCTAATATTCTATATCTTAAACGTCGTGACTTGTAATTATAAAAATTCGGCTCTGCCCTTGAACCCGGATGATGCCCATTTACTTACTTCGGAGTCAACTATGAAACATGGTACATACTCTAGAATGGGGAACAACACAGAGGTGGAGGAACGGCAGCGAAGGAGAACCCACTCCTGGTAGGCGGAAGCTCTATAAGTGGGGTAAGCCAAGGCGAGCGTGGGAGTTATTTCCGTAATGCTTTTTTGTGACACATGACTTTTTGTTGTCATCCCAAGAGCATGTACCATACTAAAATATACCTTAGGTATGATAATAGTAACTCAAAATGAGCAGGGAACGACCTGACAACGTTGAAAAATCTTATTCGCTCCGAAAGGTTGGATTAAGGGAGCAGTAATGAATAAGCAACGTTCAGCTTAGGGGACGGAACTGAATTGAGTGTTTTCGGGAACGAATTGAAGGGAACCCGCAATCACTGAAGTCAAATGAGTTAGTTTTGTTAGTAAAAATAGCAGCCCATAAAAGTAGCAGGGATGAATTAAGAAATAACTAAGAAGTAATTATCTGACCATACTGGTCCACACACGTTCAGGTGGATTTTGGTAAGTAAATCAGCGGTTTGTCTTGTGCATTAAAATTTGACATGAAAAATTTTGACTTTAGGTGAAATTTGACTGGATAGGAGTTGCGGATAAGATGTAGAGTGAGGAGAGAGGAATTGCATCCGCGCGGTTTTCACCTCCTTGGATACGCCTCCAGGAATTTAGGTAAACGCGGTTTTCACCTCGTTGAATATTTGGAAATGTGAGGAAGATATTCGCCCGGTTTTCACCTCGTTGAATAACTGGAGAAAGGTGAGGGAGATATCAGCCCGATTTTCACCTCGCTGGATAAGTGAGAAGCTAAGGTTTAAGAGAGAAAATGGTCGTTTGAGGAAAATAGGATGAATGACTCGAGCTAGGCATATTGGGCGTATTTAAAGGCCCATCTACCCTCCTCAGGTCCCATCGGAACGACCGTTGGAAACCGCTGGAGGGACAGTTACCTGGGCTGTGTCCCTCGCACTGTATAGCTCGGCTTCTCCGTCTTTATTGGTAAAATCTTATCACGTATACAGGAGTGGTATATTAAGTTGGTATAAAAGGTTAACCACGGCACGTCTATTTTTTAAAGTGAAGAAACTTATGGCAACTTAGGGCATATGCATGATTAGTGAGTCTCATAATTGTTGTTGATGTTTTTGGTGGTGTTCATGTAATACTAGTGACTGGCATCGAAAAGACTACAATTTCTACTCAAGTACCTGTTGGTGTTTGTAATGGTTGATGATATCCTGGTCTGCTGGGCAGCTCTGAGTAAATGCGTCTAGTTGATACATGTTCAGCATGTAACGCCACAAACTATTCAGCTCAATGGGAATCTCGAAGTCCAGAAAGTATTTACCTGCGAAAATTGAGAATGTTATGAGAGACCAGGTTTATCAACGATGCACTAGCGAAAAGGGTCCCGTATGAAAATGAAAGTGTGGATATGGGTCCTCTCGATATGGGTCCTGGTCCTCTCTATTCATCACTTTCACCGGCGGGACCCTTATCATACTGTGGGTGGGGGAGGGGGGATGTGCTATTTATTTCCGGATACAAATTCACCTTTCAAAAACATTTAGCTGGTGAAGTTCGTATATGGAACTACAAAACAAAATTTAGGTGCACTGCACATGCCAAAACTTACCATTCAGAAGTGCACAGTGTTACAGAACATTGCCACGAACCCCAAAGTGAAATTCCAGAATTATTGGAGCAATGATACACAAGGAAACCACATTTCACAATGAAAATGACGAAAAGTGACTTCTCTTCAAACATTCATAATTTCTGGTGATCGCCAAGAAAGATACCTACCTATTGCTGCTACCTAGACTGCAATTACATATATCGTGCAATTATGAAAATGTATAGATCCTTTCCCCGTTTTTACATGAGAACCCATTCCCCGGTCGCCCTATCAAAGCACTAAATAAATTATGGCAGAATGAGAGAACTGTCGATAAGCCTTTGCTCGAAAGGCCTATTACAATTACTGAGCTCGAACCACCAGTCAGCTATCATCCTTAAGGTAGTATTATAGAAAAAGAGCAATGAGCAATCGTGATTTAGTTACCTAGGTTCCAAGTTGTTCCGGACGTAACTAACCTAACTACGATCTACAAACACAAAACTACCTAAAGAGACGACATAACATAGTAAAAGCGATCTCGCGTCAGGTTTCTAAAAGCAAAATATTAGAGAGTTGTCGCAACCAAAAACTGACGATCGGGAGAGTACGTAAACGCAAGTGTTAAGTTCGAGATGTAAGTTTTTAGTGTTTTCAACATTTGCGTTGTCCAGCAAACATTAACTATTGGAAAGATGCGTGTCACGCATCTCACTGCTACGTAATACGCAACTAGCTAAATAAACTTCCTCACGGATAACCAAATTCGACTCCATAGCTACACTATCCCGTCACCCCGAATGTAGAAGGAGGTTTTCTGCCATTTGCGTTCTCTTTAGGTATATTTGGAATCCTGAACATTATTTGGTTCGTGTACCTATTCATCTTGGGCATTGCCATTCGAAACCCATGTGCATTTTGAGTTAAGGACCCAAGGTGGCCGTGAGTTAAGGACCCTGGCGTACAGGTGTACAGGAAAAGGGCACGATTTTTGTTCTAGAATCCAGAACTCATTAGATACCCATCAAAATGGAATAATTAGTATCAATGAATAAATATGTTACGAGCCAGTATGAGAAAAAAGAGGTTAACTTGGCGGAGTTGCGTTAACGTCGAGAGTCAGAACACGGTAAGGCCAACCTTAACATCAATTCAACCTATGTCCAGAGTTACGTGAGTACGTAACTACCTCACGGAACTTACGTTGGATAATTAAGCATCCGAGTTTGTCTTAGCACAGCTGAGCTCCAAAAACTCCACTGTTGACCTACTACACAATCTGTAAGTCTGATGACTCTAAGGGATGAACGGAAAAGCAAACAATAAATTATTCATGAATGCCAGAAACAGTTAAGGTGAAACAATGCGACACTAGTCGGGCTCAAACCCACGACCTTCCTATTTATGCTGAAACACTGAAACAAGTTGAGGTATAGAATTTAGTTAATTTATTTTAAAACCCACGACCTTCCTATTTATGCTTGAAACACTGAAACAAGTTGAGGTATAGTATTTTAGTTAATCTATTTAAAGCTAACTTGTCAGATGCTGCTTGCTATATTGTATTATATGTCATTATCTTGGATACCTGTAGAGCAACCCTACTGAGAAGTAGTACCAACCTATCCAGTACATGGGGTACTCAATGAGTTACAGATCACCATTTCGCTTCTTGCCAAGGCCACCCCCTTTAAAAACAACAGAAAGCCTTTGGGAGGGCCACACATACCTTACAGCCGACTAACCAACGCAATAGTGACTGAACCATTAACGAACAATTTTCAATGAAAGGTATTCACCGGCAACTCTGATGTGCTGTAGCCTCGGCATGAGTTCACAGTCAAAGCAGCACATGGTGTCACCAGTGAGGAATCTCGTTCCTTTTCTCCCAAGGTGGTCGTTGATTTTTCTCAAGTGACTCAGGAGGTTGTTGGACGTAATGTCGTTCTTATTCAACAGCATTAACTTCAATTTCTGGAACAAAAACGAACCAATCACAAAGAATTCAAATATAATGATAATGGACGTTGTGTGGAGCAGAAAGACTTGTTCAGCTGTTGGGTTTTCCATCCTATTTCCCTCAACCGAGAACCAGGAATAGGGTACTTGCATCATTATTTTAAACTGTTAAAATTCGGTATCGTTTACTAGGTCACGGCCCCCGCCACCTCCAGTTTGGTGTTCTCAATGCCATTACGAGCTTTCTTTCCATCTCTTTCACAGTTTACCCACATGGAATTTCTAGCTGAATACTGATCTGGATTCGAAATGCTGGCCAGGGGTTTCAATGGCGTTGAATTCGATTTTGGGTTCAAAACTGCAAAATTCCGACCCATGCAAGTCCACAGCGACGAGAGGATAGCATTCCCTGGGGGGGGGGGGGGGGCTGTTTTATTTCTTCTGGGTTCCGCTAGAGCACGTTCCATGAGTCGTCAGTGTTGCCAAATTGTATTTTCAGCTGATTTTTCACCAGCTTAACCGATGCTCCCAATAAAATACAAATTTTTACCAGCCCGATCGGTGCTTCCCGTAACAAAATAATGTTTTTTAAATACCGTAATTTTTGAGTGGTTGGACCGGGGAGCACCGGTCGGGCTGGTGACCCCTCATGCTACATTTGTGCCATCCACACAATCAGACACAACAATGGAATCCAGACAAACCCCCAGGAACGTCATCCTCTTGTGTCCACAGTGTCCAAACGTAAACCACAACAAGCAAATGGTTACGATAAAAGAAATTATAAATGATACATCTACTATTGGTGAATGACTAGCGAGCTACAACCATTTGAAGTTGGACTGGTGTGTCTACAGATGCTACAGTAAGTTTCAGTTTGTCGCATTTGTTGTTTAATGGCGGCTTGATTAATTCAATTTCATGAATCCCACGGTAACTAAGGATTGAGAACTCCAGACCATTAAGTTATTAGAGTTCCGTCCGTGTGAGTAAATAACTGTGCCCAATGCAGTACCTTCTGCAATAGCGAATTCATACAAAGATGAAAAACCAACGACCAATGTTGATAACATCGACCATCCAAATTCATGTTACATAAATATATTTAGCTAACAGCACGAACATGGGGGCAAAGAAGTAAATACGCCTCCTCCGTTCTAACAGCAACTCGCTTTAGTGCCAACACGTCACTAGTTGAAGAGTTGTGACTCAACATAGATTATTCACAACGTATCCTCTGGCTGGATGTAGGAGTAACTTACTTTTCCAAGATTCTCCCTGAATGTGGAAAAGCAGCAATGTAGCAAATACACCAAAAAGTGTAGTATCTGAACGAATATGAAATACCTACCCTTTTATGTCCAAGGGTTAGAAAGATCTGCGTAAATTCTCCAGAACAATTTTTTACACTTCATTTACTATATTTTTACAAAAACGTATAAGACAAACAAAGTATAAGTCGCACAAAAAGTTGTACAACTCACGCCAACCTTTAGAAGATGTATTCTATAAGCTGCCGAGGCAACTATTTTCATAAATATAGAAAGAAATATTTTTCCAACGAAACAATTTAATTCAACACGTTTTTGAAGGAAAACTCACGAATTTCAAGCTGCAGGAGACAGATAGGTCAAAAGGCAAAGATGAAGGAAGACTAGGGAGGACATCCCTGTCCATGGGAGCAATCAGAATGTAGATAAAACTTTTCGTGAGAAAACAGAACTTGAGAACTTGAATGATCTACTAAATGTACACAACTTAATAATCACTGACGCTAATATACGAAAATTATTTGTGAACTTACGCTGTACAGGTTTTCAATAAGTGTGGCGACTTCTTTGTCTTGAACGAAAAGGTTGTGACCCCCAGGAACATTTTTCATGATGTGCCTTTCGATTTTCTCGTTTTCCAGAACAGCAAGTCCGTTGTCGATCAAAATAGGTGGTGGAGTAGCCTCGAAGTTATTCCTGCAATCGTCCAAAATTATTTAGGCGGATCTTTTTTTTTTACTAATACGAAGTTTTGATTTAGATCATTCCTTACAGGAATCGTGCTTTACGGGCACCATTCAACACTTCGAGTGCTACGCTTAAAACCATGGCTTCCCCACCACGCCACAGTGTTTTTACCTGTCGGTAGATGTTCCAAGCCCTCAATTTCGGTCTTCTACATATTTTATACTATTTCCTACTGACTGCAACAAAAAATGAAGTGAGCATAAAATATATGCACGGTAAATAAACGAGTTTTTAATACCAAAGCTTTCACACAACCCCACGTACATTTATCTGATACACACTCTTTAAAAGCAATCTGGAAGGCTACATTAGAGCGCTCACCCAGGACCTTGTTGGGGACTTTTTCTAAATGCCAACATCATTTTCGTGTTCAGTGCCATCTGTATAATGGATCTGCCAATTCCCGCTAATAATCGACTTCGGACCAACGGACGCCTTGAAACGGCCTTCTCTATGCATCAGTTAGAATGCACGCGGCATGGAGGCATACACAGCTATGCACATAGCGCTCAAAGTAATCAATACCTAACAATTATAACTATTTCATCAAATGTTCCTCTCTTTATAAATAGTATAAGCATTATAATAATAGTATCCGGTGTTAGTTCGGAATTTAGAGATCAGAATTCGCAGTATAGGTCTTGGTGCCGTGATGGTGTATTGGAGCAGTCACGGCACCTCCAATGGTAACACAATATTGAAATGACATCTCAGCGTTAACCTGCGATTAAAGTCTGACTTACGCTAGTTGAACTGTCAGAACTTCCTGTACAGGTTCGGTGCCATGATTGCTCCAGTATGCCATTTCACAATACCGGCAACGGCTCCGCAAATTGCTAAATACAACAAACTCGGGTATGACAATTTGAAATGTCACTATTCAATTAAAATGAGGATCGAACTACATCAAATTATCAAGTTATGCTGCTGGTTAACGGACCATCTAGCTATAACAGAACTTATTTACTGACAGGTAACTAATGGTTTGTGCGGACAAACAGTCCTGGAGCAGTCCAGGATGGAACTGCGGTTCTGAAAGTGAGGGGATCGAACCGTCCAGGATTCAGTCCAGAACTGTGTCTGTCCAAACGTGTGCTGGTGATTCTGAACGGATAACCTGAAGCATTGTAACCTTCCACATAAGCCGAAGGTAGAAGCATCAAGTGTGCATGTGCAGGATCAACGGTCCTCGAAAAACTCGAGGACTGCCAGCACTAGACCCCAACGGTCCTGCACTGTCTGTTTTAACAGCCAGCTCTCAATCCACGAACACTTCTGACGCTGTCCGAACGCACGAAAAGGGGCGTGTGGATTGGATAGAACGGTCCAGGACTGTCTGTCCGAACGAGCCTCAATAAATGTTTTCTATTTAGAACTAGTGCTCACCTGAAGTCTGGTGGAGGTTTCTGCATGTTTACAGTGGTCACTTTCAAGGAGATAGTTTTAAGCTCTGCAAGAAGAAAGAGGTCCATGAAATATTCCTGGCAGAAGAGGCAAGCACCTTTCCTTCGCCCATCAATCGTCGAGGCCTGTTGAGAAAGCGAATTCCATTCATTAGTTTCAAACACACGACACAAGACATGTACCTACAACGGTTACGGTGATTTCTACAGTTCTTATCAAGAGTTGATGGCCCAAATGGCGTGGACGCAATAAGCTTTCAAACAAAAATTAGCAATATCAGTAAACTGTGCTCTGACCTCAAAATTGTAGCAGACCTTGACAACCGAAATTGTACTCCCAAATTCACCTCGGGACCCCAGGGTTGCCCTAAGAAACGATTTTAGCTTATTCAATCCCGAAGTATCTTCTAATTTTATAGACCACGAGACGTGGCACTTGGTACGAAGATGTTTAGCTTGGATCTGTTGATGGATTCTTCTAATGCACATGTACTTTGGCATTCAATTTGTTAGAACTACTGGTGCCTACGTTAAATTGGATCTCCAGACCCTATAGTCAGCAACCCGAAATTCGCCCGACGGTTGGCCTCCACAGGTGCACCAAGATTCTTGAGAAAATCAGTAATTCCGTGATTCGAAGCCGAAGAATATCCATGAATAGATCCCTTAAACTTCATGTAAACTCTCAAATTTTCCAGAACTTACACATCAACATCGACAGCTTGGAAAAATGAGAATGAAAATAAATAAATTCAAGTCGCTGTTCCAAAAAAAAGGTCTATCCTAACACAGACTGGTTGAACAAATCCGAAGATCTGGAATTACTTCATTTATGCGCATGCGCAGAGGCAACTGTTCCGATCACTGTGGAATTCAAGGAGAAATTTCTCTGACCAGAGATCTGTTGATACCTGACAATAATTGAAATAAAATAATAATACAGTTTAAGAGCGTGATTAATATTTTTGAGGTATTTAAAGTACTTTACATATTCAGAGGGCCAAAAATTCGTTATTAAAAAAAAAAAAGAATAAAAACTCATAAGGGCCCAATGGAGGACCAACAAGCACATAGGTACCCTCAACCTCATTTGGATAGTTCTTAGATATATCTCAAGTTATGGAGGTGACAAGGAATTGGGTACAGACAAACAAGGAGCTAAATAAGTTCCATGATGTCTGGAACGCAAAATTCCAGAGGAAATTTTGACTTCGGGGGCACATTTTTTTCTGTTCTTGCAAAATTAAAGGCTTTCCTATTACTTCGGAAGTGTGTTTTAGAAGCAATAAAACAAACAAATTCCCCACAGCTAAAACCGATAAAATAGCTTAGACAAGTACACATTAGAATGAAAGACGTAACTCGGACACATATAATTATACAAACTTAGACAGCAATTAACTAACGGATACGGAACTAAAAAAAAGGTGAAACCGTACAATTTTACGTAAATGGTATTAAATCTGCCGCTCGGTGCATCCTTCACTTAGCACGAATAAAATCGTAAAATGTTACGTTCTCCGGCTCGAGAAGGGAATGGCCCACTGAATCGAAGTGACAGAAAATGGAATGTTGTCAACGAGACGGGAGACGTAAAATATTATCTGACATCCCGTCATTTCGGCAGAGCTTAAAAACGAAACGAATCGGGGAAAACGGAGTGATAAGGATTTATTAGCTATGGGCGAACATAAATGGATATCAATCCCTTTTGCGGTTGAGGAGGTTTGAGGGGGAGGGCCCTACTTGTTCTGTCGTTTTTGAAGTTTTCGGTTTTCTTGGTGGGCGGTAAACCACCACACTAGATCAGGAAAATCACCGAGTAGTTCAACTCAAATTCCGCTTAGAACGCTAGTGCATCAATTTAAACAATCCGCTTAGAACCGCAATGGTTGGATGGATGGAACCCTTAAATTTATAAATAAATTTAAAAAACATGTTCACGAGGTTCACGAAAGGTCACAGCACAGGTTTGCCGGAAAGGTTTGCCATTACTAATGTGTGCTGTTGGCAGCATTGAGAACCTTCGCCTCCGAAACTTCGCTCCGCCCCTTTGGGCAAACAGCCAATCAGATGTCAATAGACCTGATACTCACTTTTTTGCCGCATTTTTACTTCTAATCACCCTCATTTAAAACAAACCGCTTATTTTAGGAAACTGGCTTCGAACTACAATTTTTCCAAGGGTTCTAAATATTTTTTCAAAAACCAATTTGGCCAAAATTTCCCAATATTTATTATGCCCATTATTACTAAGCACAATGATTCTACTACTTGTAACACAAAGGAGGTAGTATTATTAGGTATTGTCTAAAACATAAACAGCGTCTAATTTCTGAAGTTTAGCGCTCATTTCTGCAATCATGACTGTGCTGGCCGGATTCATTAGGTATTGGCAATCCTTTTTGAACAGAGGCAGGTAGCGAATTTATACTTTAGTTAGCCAATGGTAAACTCAAAGATCGATGGCGCTACAGAAGTAATTGTTATGACGATCGATTGCTAACATACTGTTTGCGTTGCCTACAGTGAACCTTACATGAACACTGATTTCCTGAACGAATCCCAATATCTGTAAGTACCTATGTAAATTGCTGTTCGATAAATACGTCATTCTAGGAGAGAGGAAGTTAAAAACCGTGTAAAGGTTTGCTGTAGGGGCGCGTCTGTTCGATTTAGGAGCCGTAGTATTTACAACTTGAAGCAAGGCTATGGAAATTACTTGCATGATTTAGACATCATAAAGGGTTAAATGCTAGTAGATATTCAGTTGAAAGAGGTTGAAGGACGGAACAAACGTTAAATTTGAGAGGTGTGGGCAGGTGACGTGACAACTTTTACGAGTATACCTAATGTCGTAATTTAAGTGATCAAAGGTATCTATTTTTCGAATGATGGTAAAATAATTCGCAACCCAGCAGAAATTACCAACCTGTTTCGTTCCTTTCACTAAACATGCTAATTTACTATCGGCATGAAGGACAGAAAATATATTCATATAAAACGTTCTATCGTCGCGCTATCACTAGCCTAATGGCCTTCGTTTGGCTGTCTAGCGTGAACGGGTAGAAGACGCCGAGCAGCACATGAATCAATTAGACGGCAATTCAAAACCACGCTCATTATTGATGGTGATTATCTGGTGTCAAACGTGTTCATCCTTACAGAAACGCAGAATTAGGGTCCCAAACTGAATAATAACCCTAGGTCTAGATCAAATTAAAAGGTGAAAAATAGGGGGTTGACAATCGGAAACGTTTAATATTACCTATTCGTTGAAGGGTAGGTAAGTGAAAAAAAATTAGTAATTTTTTTTAAATATATGGACGGCGTTTGAAATACACCTCGATACAGATGTACCGAATCGAACGGTTTTCTCCAGTACCCTACAACATCTGCTCGTTCATAAAAAGGGGCTTGAAGTTTGAACCAAGGCGCCATCAACATGGGCGTAAATCAAACTTTTTTGGTTTATTATTTTCAATAATGAACCTTTAGAATCGAGCATGAAATAAAATGTTAACCTCCCCTCAAAATTTGATGGTTTCCGTTTCAAGGTTTTTCTTTTTTAAACAGAAAACTCAATATTAGCGAAGTGAGATTAAATAATAAAAACTGAGTTATTTCCAGTGAAAAACGAAAAATACCGGTTTCGGTGATCAACTCGTGAGTAACAAACAATAACTGAAGGCGCATTCGAGAAAGGTGGCCTTATAAACAGTCCCAAAAAGTGAAACCTTTCAATAACTCCGTTTTTATTCTTTGAAATGGGTTTCCACGATTTCATCGCGAGTGATTTAGTTCGTATTAGTTCGTGAAGTGAGAATAATTGTTAATCTCAACGGTCAACACATATTCTATCGTGAAAACTTGATTGCTCATCATAGTTTAAGAGCTTCTTATGGTATTTTTTTGTCTTCGCGTCACACTGGCCGAGTAGAGGGGCCGGTCGGTTTTGGGCGATGCTTGTTGAAAGCGCTGGGACATGGACAAAATAAGCTGCGAATAGCTATCATGAGGACAATACTACTGTGGAGATCTGAATATCATCTGGTATGATGGCATTTCTTATGAATCCCGGAGCATCCGTGATCTGGCGTAGTACTCTGTTCTGTACAGCCTGAATGATTTGGATGTGCTTGCCGCCGATGATCCCCATAATCTACAAGAATAACGCCAAATGGATGAAAGTATCAGCCGTTTTGTAGAGAGCGTCAAAAGGGCTATGGTTTTCAAGAGGTTGCTAAGGGCGTGGATCCTCGATCTTACTGTGCACACTACGTAGTCTTTGCGAGCTGCTTATGTCGGTTTTTCGTCCAGATTTAGGCCAAGGCAGCAGCGCACCTTGGTAGCCTGATGTATCCGGTCTCTGTTAGGATATAAATAGGTTGATCAACTCTCCAATGGTATTTCGCCGATGAGGAGTTTGGTTATTCATTTTTGACCGCCACGTCTTACAAGCGTGGTGCAACGTCCAACTGAGTTGAAGTAGAACACTGTTGAGTGGAGCTGGAGGAAATTAACGTGAAATCGTAAAAATACCCGTTAAATCATTCAACTCGACCATTTGCTTGGCACCTTAACATCATTTATATCGCTCCACAGGAGGATAGCTGGTTTCCATGCGGTGTTTTCCCAATACAGGCGTTTTCTACCTTACCTACCTACCACAGCGTCGATTTTGGCTTGCTTCACGGAACTTCTCCACAAATATTGTTCCGATTCTTGGCGCCCGTCTTCCAGGAAGCCTCCACAAAATCGAGGTCACCAGCTTTTACTACAAGGTGCAATGTTCACCATTAAATATTTCCTGACCCCCAGAATAAGTTGCAAATATTGCAGCTGAATCGTGCACGTACATCCTAATTCAGAAAGGACATAATGCACCTTACAAAGGAGGTAGCACTCCTGCTAGAAGCTACTGAGTTCAAGTCTTCGTAAGTTGACAGGTCTAACAATAACCCACTTGTCGATCAATGAAGGCGACTTCAATGGAGTATTAGCAGCGAGCATGAAGTAGTTGAACGTCGGATGGAAACCTGAAGGTCTACTGAGTATACATTTCCAGTGAACAAGACCGTGAGATAGGTTTGGAGAGCCAACTTTATACAGTTCCTGAGAAGGGAACTGTAGAAAGAACTAGGAAGAAGAGAAAGTATTAGAATATACTATTCAATAGGCATAGTACTAATAGTTGTCCTTTCAGAGAGGGCTCTGCTGGAGGAGGCTCATGGCACATGGTCTTAGCTATTAACCCTTTAACCAGACTGCAGTTACTAAGTCAACGCGCACATATTCCAACTTGCGAGTTAAGATTAATGAGTAATGCCACCTGCATCAGAGAGAAAAGAGAGATTGTGTGACAATTTAGGGCCAATAAATGTTTATTTCTGTCCTATCTTCTGCGGACACACCGAACACCTCATGTTTCTACAGATAATGTAAAAACGTATAATACACAGCAACATTCAAATCCTTTAACGACATTACCCGAGGCATTCCACAGTTTCGCAGTCAAACCCGTCACACAAAAAAGATGGGAAAGCAAACACAAGACGTAACGGAACATTTGATTATCGATAGAAAGTGAGGTCGTTTACTTCGGCGGGTGGTTTCTTATTACCGAGGAGAGAGTCAACTGCGGCCTGGGAAGCTGTTGGGTGGGCGACGCCAACGCAGGCGTTTGTGAGAGGAACGTGCCTTACTGCCGTTCCCAGAGCAGAATTGAAGAAGTCCGTCGTCCGTTTTAAGAAAAAGCTCAGAAACAAAATGCCGGATTTGTGGGAGTCTAAAAATGAGGGTTGCATAAATACTAATACGGTTACTAACGCTGATAACGGTGCTCAAAATGCAATGCTTCTGTTGAATTTGGAGGGCATGGCAGGTACGTAAAAATTAATGGGGTAAGATGCAATGTAATTTTGGTTCCTCACTACCGAAGGTAGGGGGGAGCCTTGGATTCGTGACTGCGTAAAAAAATTAAAAATAAAAAAATCGTGTCCTCCAAAATGAAAATTTCCGCTACCATTTTACGTTCCAGAAATCAAGGAACATTTTTGATTCCGTGTCTGTCTGTGGTCAATTCCTTGTAACGCCCACAACTACACGAAATAATGGTCGAAATGGGCTGAAATTTGGAGGGTGGTGGGTCACAGATGGTCTCATACCAAAATCATTGAAGAAGTACTGTAACTTTCGTCTGCGCATGCGCAAACGTGAAATACATTGTCCACAACTACCTTAAATATCGTTGAAGTGAGATCCAACTTGGAGGGTTGATCAGGTACATATAGTACTTTGATAGTTCCACATGAATTTCATTGGAATCGTACAGTAACTTTCGTCTGCGCATGCGCGGACATGTAATGTTGAAAAGTTTGATTCTGTTACGCATGTTAGGTAAATTATTACTGATCTATTTATTGCTATTCGACCATTTTGACTCATCTCTTTTTACCAACTGATTCTACACGTCCATGTTACATAAGAGTGAGGAAGCGCTACACTACTGCCCACCCAACTTGGCAGACTTTTTTTCTTTCTATTAGAAAGACTGATGAGAGCTTCCTAGAAAGGTGCAGACCGATTGGCGAAAATGTCCGAAAAAAGGGCCCTGAAATTCGGTAACTTTTGCTCAGTCACGGCCCTCGCCCACCAGCCTGTGGAAGTGAAGTGTGAAACTGTGAAGAAGTGTTTCATGTCCTTGGCTACCGCCCATCCAGCTCGTCACTTCTACGTCACTCAATTCTTTCCCAAAATCATGTTTTTTGCGAACTCAAAAATTTATGTTACGGGTCACTTCTTTATGCAATTTCATGTGGAATCCGAATCTGCAACAAAAAACGGGAGTCCCCATTTGAAAAACCGAATTTACTTTAGGAATTTCCACTTTCTTAATTTTGGATTTGAGGTCTAAGTAAACATCACGAGGAGTTACGACACCATGTACAAAAATATTTAGTGGTCTCAAGTTGACTTATGTATCTGTTGACTTTTGTAAAAATATGGTGCTGCTACCAGAGAGCTGACATTTGGACAAGATTATGAATGGGATGGAGATGCCGTGAGAATTGACTTAATATAGCTATAGAGGTAGTTCTTAATTACTGACCCACTTTGACTTGTGGGCCGTAAAATAAAACCTTTGTTGCTATTTTCATGTCGTTTCTTCGAAAATTCGCTAAAAAGCAACGAGTGCAAGTCCTTCAAGTAAATAACCGCAGCGGAGAGCCTATATTTTGCACCATTTCTTCTACAATTCAGAGCGAATCAGGGGTTTCACAGCGCTGACGTGCTGAAGTTGGGCTGAATACAATCAGTTTCTAAATCAACATAGCCAACTTAATGAGGCGAAACGGTAGGTGCTCAAGTGCCTGTAAATGAAACATTCGTAATCCCGGCCAAACGTTTTTTAGCAACTAACCGCCACCGCAAGGTTCTAACCGCTCTCCGCTTCACGGCAATGCCTGAGGTTAGATTTATGTATATCATATAATGGACTTGGGACACTTGGGGCCATTGGCGATTCAAACGATCAAAACTAGAATTAGTTAATAATGCTACATTTTGAATACACCATGGATAAATGAACGGAATACACTCCGGGGGAGTACAAGCAGAATAATAATTCGCATGTTTTATGCGAAGTCTCGATTTAATACAATCGAAATAAAATCTCTTTCATTCTTCTACTTATCATTTTTGTGAATATGCGCAAGTGGAAATCTTGGATCGCCCAGCTATATTTGTATCCATATTCAAAAACGATAGAACAAATGAGGCAGTCAGGGAATGCCTAGGTCCCTGAATAGGAAACTACAGGTGGTTCCGTAAGAATTTTCTCAACCCTATCTCGAGAACGATACATCAGAAATTTGAAGGAAGACAAAGATCCGACAACTGGTAATGAATTTCCTCATAAGCAAAAACCTCTGATTCCGTTTTTTTAACCGTAACAGTTTCGGTAACTCAACGTTGCCATCAAAATTGTCTATGAAAAGCTGTAAAAGAAAAGTGCGTTGACACTTGCTAATCGTGGGAGAGCGTTATAGAGGCTCTTAATAAGACCCGGGAAGCATTTTTGTCGCATGTAATAATTTATTAGTTCCGCGAAAACACGAGGATCTATTCGCTGGACCATCATAAATTGATGTACATTTGTGGCGCCAGTCAACAACTACTATGAGTTGATATTATTCATATTATGAAAGTAGAATTTTTTTCCCAAAATGAGTAGGAAATGGGGCGGACAGTGGAGTAGGAGTGGTTTTTACCAGAATCCATCAACTGCTTCTGCCACCACAAGCGTAAACGTATTATTTTATGAACGAACCAAGAATCGAGCGTCGGCGTTGGAGATTGGTCGATAGAAACGACTCTTGATGTTCGTAAGAATTCAGAGGTAAAGTAAAGTAAAGTGAACAGCCATTCCAGGCTGAGACTTTTCGTCCGACTGCCCTGCCAGCGTCGCGGACGTAATTAGCTGTCCTCCAATGAGAGGATCAGAATTCGACCTGATCATTTCGACCCTTTACTTGGCTACTCCTTGCCTCGCCCCCTTCAGTGGAGAAGGGTTCGCCCAACAGCTACATGGGTCATACTTGGACGTGTAACCACGTGTCAAGGCGGTCACCCATCCAAGTACTAACCACACTCAAGTTATCTCAACTTCGGTGATCTCACGGGAACCCGGTTTATTCCACCTGACAAGGCCGTTGGGCAGAAATGACAAAGAAACAAATGACTCAGTAATCGATACAAGTAACTCGGCTATGAATAATATAATTCAGAGGTTCTGGCTTCGAATACCTCCAGATTTTTAGGTCTCCATCGTGTCACTTACCACTCTCCTCACTGAGCTCAAACCTACGAGGTAGGTACCTAGTCTTAAGGGCGGAATTCATAGTCCTCACTCACTCCGAAAGTGAGAGTTTACTCACGTAAGTTGAGGGTGTCCTCAAACGTTCACTTACATGAGCTGAGAGCGTCTTCAACTGCAGCCACAGCCCAGTGAGTGGAGCTATTCTATTCAGAGTTGGCAGCAGTGATAGCACAGACAGGGGAAGTTTTCTTTTTTTTTCTTTTAAATTTTAAGCAACCATGACCACAACCACTACGTTCACCATGACCATAAGATGGAAAATGGAAGTTTTCTGCAACCACATAGCCGTTTAGCTACATGAAATAAAAAACACAGATCGATAAACTCATGGGACACAGGACGTTACCGGACAGCCATGAGCCAGTTTATCAATAATTACATCAGACACATGAATCACGTAGAACACGAACAGGTAGGTAATTTCTGTGCTTTTCCTACATCTACCTGGTAGGATGATCAATGGAGTTAGTGGCAACCAACCCTCATTCATTTCCAGTTCTTGTTCACTGGTCAACAAATATAAGTAGAACTAACACATTTGTGATGAATTTAAATTTATCATCACGGTGGCGTGAAGGAGTGAATGGATGAGAGCGAGGGAATTTCACCTAGGCGGCGGTAATCCACCGATGTAGGTGAGAGGAAGGAAATTCACCTAGGCGGCGGTAATCCACCGATGTAGGTGAGTGGAAGGAATCTCGTCTAGGCGGCGGTAATCCACCGATGTAGGCGAGAGGAAGGAAATTCACCCAGGCGGCGGTAATCCACCGATGTGGGTGAAGGAAGGAAGGTGCTTGTCTAGGCGGCGGATATCCACCGATGTAGACAAGAGGAGAAGGTAGGAGGTGAATTCCCAGAGCGGCGGATACCACCAGGCATCTGGGAGGAGGAAGGTAGAGAGAGAAGAGAGAGCTGGTTAGAGGAAGTGTCGAATGAAGCTAAAGCTCCAGGATCCGGGATTATATAGGACTTGAAGTCCTCTCCCTCCAGCTCCCTGCTGGGAGCTGGTAGTGGGGCACCAGGTTGTGTCCCCCGGATTCTGTCGCCTGTCTCCCCACTCAGATGTTTATTGACGGAAGGTAATTTCTACATCGGAATATTGGTGAGAGCTTTAAGGTTGTAGTGGAGTGTTCCCGGGAGGGACTCACGACAGAGGTCCCCCCAGTTCGAACCAATGATTGAGGTAGCTGAAGGCTCAAGTTGACAGTGGCTGAGGGCTGCGGAAACAAAAAAGGGGAGCTGAAGGCGCAAGGATACAGGAGCTGAAGGCTGAAACAAACAATGGTAGTGCTGAAGGCAGAAGAGTGACCGGAGGTGTCTTAAAGCTAGGGTGATATACAAGTAGTAGGATAAGTAGACATAAGTTGACATAAGTAGACATAAGTAGGGCTAAGTAGACAAAAGTAGGCATAAGGAGACTTAAGTAGCTAAGTAGATGTAAGTAGATGTAAGTAGATGTAAGACATAAGCAGGTGTAAGACATAAGTAGATGTAAGTAGATGTAGGACATAAGTAGATGTAAGACGATGGTGGGAAACATATGTACAAAGAGGGTGTGATGAAAAATTTGATGAGGTGACAATATTTACAAAGGTGGTGAGTTCGATGATGATGAGGATAGTATGTTAGGTATTTACATTAGCTATTTACAGGTGCAAGGTATTTACAGGAAACCTTTACAGGTATGTACAGGTATTTACAGGTATGTACAAATTTTTGGTACGGTGTCAGGGGAGACAAAATTGAGCGGGGTTGCGAGATCCGCCGTTCCCTGGGTGTGGGCTGTGTGTGGTTTAGTGTGTTGAGTGTGTGTGTGTTGTGAAAAGGTGGGTGTAGTGTGTGGGTGGGTGTTGATGATGCCCGCTGCGACGAAGTGGCCACGGCGGGGCTGTGAGGTTCGGTACAGTGTCTGTGGGATGATGGAACACATACACTGTCCCGAAATCTCAAGGCCCCGCCGTGATTTCTCAGAGCGGGGCGGGGGACTTGGCCGCCGGGACGCGGGGCGAGGGACGCTCCCGTCGTCTGTTGCGGCGCCCGGACCTTTTCGTCCCGGCGGAGGCTATTACGGATATCCCCGGCGGCGGTGGGGGAAGAGGGGGCGTTGTAGGTTTGGTGGGTTGGGGTGTTTTTGGGGGTGAATTTAAAATTGGGGGGTCGAAAATGGAGAAAAATGGGGGAGTGAGAGGGGGCTGAAATTTGGGGGGCGGGGGTTGTTGAAATTTGGGGGGCGGGGGTTGTTGAAATTTGGGGGGCGGGGGTTCGTTGAGGACGGGGGTTTTGATGTTTGGAAGGGGTGGTGGGGGTGGCATAAGCAGGGTTAAATGAAGTTGGTGGAGGAGTGGATCGATAAGGGGGTCGGACGGGACGTAGGGGGGATGTACCCCGGTGGCTTTTGCTGCGCGAAATTCGCGCAGTATGCGCCACTGGGGGTACTTCCACCGCCGGGGCCGGGGAGGAAGTCCGGAAATCCTTCGCGGGAAAAACTGAAGCGATGCAGTAGGTCCGGGCGAAGGGGGTAGGGGGGAGAGCGGGTCCGGGACGTACACGTCCCGGAGTATCGCCGCCATTTCCGGATCCGAATCGAAATCCGGAAACGGCGACGGGGGAGACAGATTCGGAGGAGAGAGGTGTTGCATTGCAAACAGACGGCGGGAGACTGATAGTGGATGTTGGTTGAGGGAGAACAGGGGCGGGCTTGCAGCGGGCGAAAGGGACGGTGTGGGGTTTCCCGTCCATTAGCAGGGTCGCGGTGGTCGGTGTTGTGCGGATGACTTGAAAGGGCCCGGCATAAAGGGGCTGAAAGGTTTTATGCATGCCGGGCTCTTTCAAGTACATATGCGTGGAAGTGTAAAAGCGTTTTGGGTAAGTGGTGTCGTTTGTCGGTGTTGAGGTGTGTAACGGTTCCCTGTTAATGGACGGGGTGTTGTGTGGAGGGAAAATGTCGGCCGGCAACCGAATGGGGTCTCTAAATGCGTGTTGTGCGGGACTTGTGTTGTCTGAAGGACGGGCGGCAGTGCGGAGGCTAAGTAGAACGTAGGGGAGGGTTTTGGTCCATGAAGGGGAAGTGGCTGATGTGGAGATGGCTTGCTTGAGGACCGAGTGCCACCGCTCTATTTTCCCGTTGGATTGGGGGTGATAGGGAGTGGTGCGGATTTTCTGAATCCCGAGGGAACGGAGGAGGTCGGCAAAGTGGGCTGATTCAAATTGCCTCCCCTGATCGACCGTGAGTGTCCGCGGACAACCGTAGCGGCTGATCCATTGAGTGAGGAAGGCCGCGGCGACGGCGTCCGCGGTAATGTGGGCGAGTGGGATACACTCTACCCAATTTGTCGCACGGTCGATCATGGTGAGGCAATACCTCTTCCCCTCGGAGGGGGGAAGAGGGCCGACCAGATCCATGTGGACGTGTTCCCACGGGAGAGAATCGGGGATAGGTTGAGGAGGTACATGGGGGTGAGCCGAGACCTTGAATTGCTGGCACTTCTGGCACCCTAGAACCCAGGTACGTATATCCGTGTTCATATGGGGCCAGAAGTACCGCGTTTTGATGAGGTCCCGGCTCGCCCGAATGCCGGGATGATGGAGGGAGTGGTAGTGTAGGAACAACTGCCTCCTCAGCTCCGGTGGGACGTACGGGCGCGGTGTGTCGGCCGATACGTCGCACCAGAGGTCTAGGGGAGGCAGCTGTTCCAATTTTGAGGCGGAGATGAGATGGGAAAGAGCGGGATCGGAGGTAGGAGTTTGATGGTTTTTGAGGGTTTGCGGGGAAGGGAAGGGCAGTAGCTCCGCCACCGGCGCAGGGGTGGGGCGGGAGAGGGCGTCGGCAACGCAGTTGTCGGCCCCCGGCAAATAACGAATATCGGACGTGAATTGTCCGATAAATTCGAGTTGCCGGAGGCGACGGGGGGAGGCTGATTTTCGATTTTGGAGGAGGGCGTGGGTGAGGGGCTTGTGGTCGGTTATGACAGAGAACTGCCTGCCCTCCACGAAGTCACGAAAGTGTTTGATGGCTTCGTGGATGGCGAGGAGTTCTCTGTCAAAGGTGGAGTAATTTTTTTGTGTGGGGGACAGAGTTTTGGAGAAAAAGCCGAGAGGTTGGGGGGTGGCGCCGGTGTGTTGGTGGAGTACTGCCCCGATGGCCCAGTCGGACGCATCTGTGGTGATGGAGAGGGGGGCATGGGGATCGGGATGGGCCAATAGAGCGGCGTCAACTAGGTCCTGTTTGCATTGTTGGAAGGCGGTAGTGAGGGCGGGGGTCCATGAAATGGGGCGTTTATCGTTTTTTTTAGCCGGTTGTGGGATAGCGTGTATGAGTGGTTGTTGGTGTTGTGCCGCGTGTTTGATGTGTCTACGGTAAAAGTTCAGCATACCCAGGAAACGGCGGAGTTCTGAGACAGTGTTGGGACGTGGGAAATCGGTGAGGGTGTGAACCTTGTCTGGTAGGGGTTTTATCCCTTCGGACGAAACCTGGTGGCCGAGGCAGCGGACGGAGGGCTGGGCGAGGACGCACTTTGGAGTGTTAATGGTGAGGCCCTCGGCCGCGAAGATCTCAAGTACTTGTGTCAGGTGTGCGAGGTGTTCGGTTGGGTCTCGGGAAGCGATCAGTACGTCGTCCAAAAAACAGAAGACGAAGGGTAGGCCTCGTAGTATGTTGTCCATGTAACGCTGCCATGTTTGGGCAGCGTTACGGAGGCCGAAACCCATTTTGATATATTCGAACAGGCCGAAAGGGGTGATGATAGCTGTTTTAGGAACGTCAGGGGGGTAGATGTGAATGTGATGGAAGGCACGGGAGATGTCGAGTGTAGAAAAGATGGTGGTGTTGTGCAGGTGGGAAGAGAAATCCCTGAGGTGCGGGACGTTGTAAAGGTCTGGGGTTGTACGGGCATTGAGGCGGCGGTAGTCGCCGCATGGGCGGATATCCCCGTTAGGCTTCTGCACAATATGTAGTGGAGAAGCCCACGGGGATTTGGAGGGACGGATAATGCCGTCTTTGATGAGGAGGTCGAAATGTTTGCGGGCCTGCGAGAGTTGGAGGGGGTGGAGGCGTCGGGCTTTCGCGGATATTGGGGGGCCAGAGGTTTCGATGAAGTGTTGGGTCTGTGAGATGTGGGCTGAGGGGCGGCGCTGGGGTTTGTAGTTGAGGAGGAGTTGTTCAAACTTGGAGGGGGGTCGGTCCACCGCATGTATGAACCCGGGGATGGGTTTCTGGGTGGAGGGGTCGAGCAGGCGCGCGTTACGGACGTCTACCTGGAGGCCGAAATATGCGAGGAAATCGGCCCCCAGGATAGCTTTCTCTACGTCCGCCACGGTGAATTCCCACTCGTACGCGAGCCCGCTCATATGAATTGATGAGCGGTACGTCCCGTACGAGGGGATGGTAGTACCGTTGGCGGCGTAGAGGAGTTGCCGGTAACAACGCGCCTGTCGCCGGAGTATGTTATTGGGGAAGATAGAGAGCGCCGCCCCTGTGTCAACGAGGAAGGGGACGTGCGTCTTTGAACACTTCAGGAACAGGCGTTGATGAGCTGGGGCGGAGTGAGGTAAAATTGGCGAGGTGTTGGAGTCCGTCGGAGGGGGGGGTCGGCCGGCGATCGACGGAGAGGGAGCGGCGCCGGTGGAGGGAGGGGGGCCGGCGGCGCTCTTCAGACGGCGATCGGTCCCTGCGGGGGGTGGGGAAGCGGGGTGCGGCGACCTCCGTGACGCTGGCGGCCGCGGCGAGGTCGTAGACCGTGTCGGCCAGACGGAGAAGCGGCTCGTCCGGTCCGTCGAGGTGGCTGGCGAGCGCCATCTGGATGGGGTGGGGGAGGGCTCGCAGCCAGAACGTCCGAGCGATGTCGGCCGTCACGACGTCGTGTAGTTGATGACGTAGGCGACGGTACAGGTGGGAAGGTTTCAAATCGCCGAGATGTTGGGGCTGGGACAGCGCTGCGACACGTGCGATCTTGGAGGGCTGGTATAAGTTGATGAGGCGGCTGCGGAGGTCGTCGTAGGCGGCCGTGGCGTCGGGGGAGATGTCAGATGTCTGCAGGAGGATCTCATATGGTAACAGGGAGATGATGCGTGAGTAGCGGGTACGCTGGCTGCGGATGTTGGCGGCAGAAAACGCAGCGTCGACCTGGAAGAACCAGAGTGCGGGGTCGTGCGTGTAGAAGGGGGGTAGCGACAGCGGGAACGACGCAGAGGCCGTCGTGACGTCGGCGGCGGCGTGTGCGGCAGCTGCAGCGGCGGCGGCGGATGCGGTGGAGCTGGGTGGTGAGAGGCTGGTGAAGGGGTTGTCGGTTGCGTCAGATGTCGCAGCGGTCGGCGGCTGCAGCAGGGACGGCCGGAGGAGCGGCGGTGACGGCGAGTTCGGGTCCATAGTTGAGGTGTCTGGAAACAAAATTCAAATTTGTTGAGGTTTTGAATTTTTCAAAATTCGCAATTTGCGGCGGCGGAGGTGGTTGCAGCGGAGCGTTGAGGGTTGTGTGAGCGGATGCGGGTGGGCCAAAAATTGCGAATTTAAACTGACTATTTTAAATGTGAATTTAAAATGCGGGACACCGAACTAGACTGGGGCGACACATGAGGTGGTAAGAAGGGAGGAAGGGTAGAAGGTTGGATGAACGTCGGGTTCACCACTGTGATGAATTTAAATTTATCATCACGGTGGCGTGAAGGAGTGAATGGATGAGAGCGAGGGAATTTCACCTAGGCGGCGGTAGTCCACCGATGTAGGTGAGAGGAAGGAAATTCACCTAGGCGGCGGTAATCCACCGATGTAGGTGAGTGGAAGGAATCTCGTCTAGGCGGCGGTAATCCACCGATGTAGGCGAGAGGAAGGAAATTCACCCAGGCGGCGGTAATCCACCGATGTGGGTGAAGGAAGGAAGGTGCTTGTCTAGGCGGCGGATATCCACCGATGTAGACAAGAGGAGAAGGTAGGAGGTGAATTCCCAGAGCGGCGGATACCACCAGGCATCTGGGAGGAGGAAGGTAGAGAGAGAAGAGAGAGCTGGTTAGAGGAAGTGTCGAATGAAGCTAAAGCTCCAGGATCCGGGATTATATAGGACTTGAAGTCCTCTCCCTCCAGCTCCCTGCTGGGAGCTGGTAGTGGGGCACCAGGTTGTGTCCCCCGGATTCTGTCGCCTGTCTCCCCACTCAGATGTTTATTGACGGAAGGTAATTTCTACATCGGAATATTGGTGAGAGCTTTAAGGTTGTAGTGGAGTGTTCCCGGGAGGGACTCACGACAACATTCAAAACTGTTTCTTTCCTGAAACGGAACACTCTTTTGAACTGGATATCGTCCAGAAATTCCAGTAGGTTCTCTTGATCCCGGCGATATACCTCATCCGTAGCCTCACAGTCGCACGACCGCTAATGAAGTTGTCATACTCTTCATTCCACACATGAAGCATGAAATGGTCATTCATATCCATTATGTTGTAATGAAAAGGTTCCGGAAAGGAAAGAAGTTCAATACAATATAAAATGCGAGAGGTGTATTATGAAGCACGGAAGCCCACTGAAATCACGTGAGTAACTACTTAAGGGACCTTCCCAGGTCCCTCAGATTTTCAGCTGAGTAAGTTGAGTGCATTCTCAACTTATCCCACGTTTTGTGTTTATGAACTGCACGGTGACTGAATGCTCAAGCGTTTACTAAAGCACTCACTCGCTTCCGGTCTATGAATACGAAAACTATTTGAGGGACCCTCAGAAGCTCACTATAGCAAACGGTCAGCTGTAAGTGAGGACTATGAATTCCGCCCCTAGTAGGGATGGCAACAAAATATCGATATATCGGAAATATCGATATTTAGGTTCCGATATATCGGTATCGGTTTTTGACCTTCGATAGTATCGGGAATATCGATATTTTTGAACCGAGATAAAGGCCTAGCAGATGTAGGTAGTCAGTGATGTACAAAAACTCCACTCGACTCTAGAAGTGGGGTTTCGAGGTTCTGATCACTGATTCAACGCTTAGTTTTGACTTAATATGATTTGATTGGCGTATAGGTACCGATATTTTACTAACTTTATTATGACTAACTTTCATTCATTTTTTTTTTTCATTTTACAGTTATTGTAGCGAGCGTAGGCCTATAGTCAGTTTGTACTATCATGTTGTACTAAAGTAACGTATGTAAGAAATTGAAAAATGTAATAGGCTTATTTTGTTACTTTTACTAAATACATGTGTTATTGAATGTATTATGTTTATTGTACGATATTTCTTGATTTAATCCTCAGTTTTGATTTATATTTATCGATATATTGAAATTCCGATATATCGTATATTATATCGGTATTTTTTACCCCAAATTTTTGTACCATCGATAAGTTGCTTGCGATATATCGGAAAACCGATTATATCGATTTACTTGAAAATTTTGCCTTCCCTAGCCCTCAGAGGCTGCTTCTCGTCGTGCTACGAACTCAATGGATTACTGGAGTCAATGTATCCTTCATGACAATGGTTTCTATCAGTTGACTAAAAAAAAACCGCAAAGGAGAAATCCCGAAACCGGGCGGACGGAATACGAATCGCGCATGACCGCCAGGTAGGATCGCCCTGGAGAGGTGGGGGTTAGCGGTGCTGCGGGGCGTTTGTTGACCTTGTCCCCCTCACGGGGTTACATTTGGGTGGGGGGTTACGTTACACTGGACGAGGCGGGGCAGGGGCTTGTGGCATTCTCAATGAGTCACCGGTGACAAGAACCGCCGCCAGCCTCTCTGTATTCAATCCCTTGAACTGAAGATCTCTTTTCCCGAAGAACCAACTAAACCAGCGGCACCCAAAATGGATCCAAAAGCGTCTAACCTCGGCTACGAATAAAAAATTCCGTATTTCGCCAAAATTCCGTACTAGGTACCTAATTTAAGTAAAATATACAATTTTCACCGCAATAAATTCAGTAAAATGGATATAATAATTTTAAAAAACGCTGCGAAGTCCTTGTCACATGGGTTTATTATTCTATTGGACATACATACAGAAATGTTGGCTGTTCATTTATTGTTTCTTTCATGCGCATTAATTGAAATAGTTATTTTTCATGGTTCCACCAATTTTCGCCTCCAAAACAAGAATTAGGCTCCTATTTTTTTACAAATTATCTTTCATCATTGAGAGCGTCATTTAATTGTCCTGATTCACCTGCTAATACTACTTCTAGCGTTATTATACTAATTTATAGTGATTTCAGACAATTTCCCGGGTTTTTGACTCATAAAAAATGAAGTTTGGGAGCTGAACCTTTGTTACAACCTCAATTCTTCATTCTCTGGTCAAAATCAACTTCACATTCGGTCTTCTCGCCCTAAAAAAAAACATGGAAAACGATACCTCGCAAGCTCATGTTCAGTACCCCCACACACACACACCCACACACACCCACCCACCCACCCACCCACCCACCCACCCACACACACACACACACACACACACACACACACACACACACACACACACACACACACACACACACACACACACACACACACACACACACACACACACACACACACACACACACACACACACAGAGAACGAAAACCCCTACTTTTACGCCCATTCTCCCCATAACACCCCTCGGTGTATTCCGATCGGGCTGCCGAGCTTCGGAGCACAACTAGGTAGGACCCAAGTGTGTTCCCAAATGGGGACCCAAACTGTGTGCGGAAGAATGTGGATTTTAGACCAAAATTTAACGTAAATTTAAGGCTGAAACTTCGTTAAAACCTATATTTTCCGCTCATAGGTCAAAAACCTCCTTAAAAAACATGGAAAACGATACCTCACAAGCTCATGTTACTGAAACACCAAAAACCCTAGTTTTACACCCATTTCTTCCCCCATAACACCCCTGGGTATATTCCGATCGGGCTGCAAAGTTTCGGGGCACAACTAGGGCCGAAATGGAGCCTGTGTGTGAAAGAACGAATTTTTTAGACCGAAAATAAAGTAGATACTGATGATACAGCGGACGGCTCACGGTGGGACGAAACGCGTATCTAGCGGTTCAAAAGTCGAAAAATTAAGAATTTTTTTCGGCAGGAGGAAGCCTGTTCTCCTATCAGAGGTGATCTTAGAGAGATCAAAACAAGACATAATAACTCGGGAAGTTCCCGTTGTACCGTCTGAGTAAACAAAGACGATTTGACAACCAGAGCCGATGAGAATGATAGTGCATTCAGTTGTAGTTCATGCGAGTGAGAAGAAGCTGTGGTCCTGTTTTTACACATTTTTTCCGATGGAAATCTTGGAGAGAGGTATGTAGAAATTTTTTTTGCACATTACTTTTTCGCCTTTTTGCATAGAGTTGTTTTACCGTCCGTTTATGGACTACCATTTCCACAGAACCTAATGGAACCTGGAAACTGAAATAGTTTGGCGTTCTCGGGACCTTTCTGAAGGGCTCAGAAAAAAAATTAGTTCCCAAAGTTTCCCCTAAGGGCGCGACAGAATTATGAAATTTTTCAGGCACGAAAATCGTCGCAGGTGACCGTTTCTTGGTGGAGGCGTTAAAGAACCATCAGGGCGAAGAAACGAAGACAGCCCCTAGGGACTTTCTTCGCTTCTTCAAAGGAGTTGGAAATGTAGGGACTTTCTTCTTAAATTAATAAGTTGTCACGTGGGGAACGTCCCGCCATCAACAGCAACAACCAACTTCTAAAACCAAAGATCACTTATACAGGACAACATGAACAAAATTAGCAAGCCCTCAGTTGACCAAATTCACAGATAAACCGTTCATTGTAATAATAGTGGTCTGATTAAATTTCAAGAAGGTGAATATTTAATTAATGCAATCGGTCATTTTACTTTCATGTCATAGTTTTGTATCAATATTGTTCACAATAATACCCCTTAAAAGTTCTAGTCTTGCAGCATGATGTATGAACGAATTTTTGAAGGAACTCAATGACATTTTTAGTGAATTATTCACATTTTTGGTGAAGAGCCATTTTGACCGATTTTTAACCATTGACCAAGAAAAACTCAGATTTGTCCCACTATATTTTCGAAAATGGCTCATCTTTGAAGTCATCCTTTCGATTGAAAATACGACAATTTGGACGAAATTTCAAATTTTGCATCTCACAGTCGAGGTCAGATATCTTCTGAAGTGGTATATAAATAAATACATATATAATCGTACCTACATCCATATAATTGATATTGTATCTACAGATGGATTCATAATGCTCTGAAACGGAGAAGAATCCAAAATTCTTTCAAAAACACATTGTTCTTACTTGTGTAAGAGTACGTGTGTAGAAACCCCTAACCTTTATCAAAGTTAAAGAGAATACCAATGAAAAATTCAGTACATTCAGCTAGTGTGTTGTACTTCAAGAAATGAGATTTGTGACACCGCAAGTTTTGCAGAACAATCCTTTGGATATCGTGCAATATACACATTTATTATATCTGTCACCATTCTTCCTAGAACCGAAAGGACGACAGACAAATGGAAAGGCTTTGTTACCCAATAAAAAAGAATGAGGCAGTAGACGCGGAGTCAAGCACAATATACGTAGAATCTTGATTTCGCTAATACTCGAGGGATAGAGAAAGGCGAAAAGTAGTCTTCAATAACCGACTCAATGCTATGGCATCTGTCATTATCCACAATTACAGTGGGAAATACTTATCGGTATCGGAGGAAAATAATGGTATGTTTGTTGGTATGACCGCTGTGAAATGAGTATAGGTACGAAACAGAGCTGTCGCGGTGAAATCATCGTAAACACTCCATGAGGTTTGTTTTCGCCAACAGGATCAACGACTGAATGCAAGTCTCATGAGAATCGTCTTATTCCAGGAACTTCAATTTAGAACTTCGTTTTACGAGGTTCCCTGAACCCATAAGTTATCTGCAAAAGGATTAGGATTCCTCCTTACAAACATATACAGGGTGTTTCTTAAGTAGTGAACCACCCTTTCTAACTACGTTATTTTCAGGAAAATGAAAAAAAGCTTCCAAAGTAACCCCCCTTCATTTTTTACAATGAATTCAAATATCTCATTCCCGCACTTTGCGCATGAGCGGAAACATGCGCAATTGACACCAACTTCGGTTTTTCAAATGGGTACCCTAATTTTTTATTGCAGATTCAGATTCTACGTAAAATTTCATGAACATTTGACCCCTCAATCGATGAATTTGACTGCGCAGAACCTGTTCTGCGAGCGTGTAAAGTTGCTCAGGTGCCAAATTTCGCAAAACTTGGCGTCTAGTAATCCCCAAGTGTGGCACATGATTTTTCATTGTTTTTCAACGCTGATTCACATGGTGCTATCCGTTTTTTGATTTGACTCGATTTGAACGAAATAATGACCAAAAGTCGGTTATTTCGTACGAAAAAAAAACGTGTTTTGAGGCGTGTGTTTGCACATGAATTACATAATTTGCTATTCCCATCCTCTCTTCCAGTCTCAACAGAAGCGAAGGAATTTGTAAAATAAAATTTTTATTTTTTTTTTTAAAGGAAAATTCCGTTTTATTAAGAAGAAAAATTTATTTTTAATCCCGACATAGCCGGTTCCAAGCCCGAGTTTCGAAAGGGAGAGGAAAAATAAATTTATAAAAAATATTTTGGTTCGAGTAGGTAATTAATTCATGTGCAAACACACGCCTCAAAACACGTTTTTTTTCGTACAAAATAACCGACTTTTGGCCATTATTTCGTTCAAATCGAGTCAAATCAAAAAACGGATATAGCACCATGTGAATCAGCGTTGAAAAACAATGAAAAATCATGTGCCACACTTGCGGATTACTAGACGCCAAGTTTTGCGAAATTTGGCAGCTGAGCAACTTTGCACGCTCGCAGAACAGGTTCTGCGCAGTCAAATTCATCGATTGAAGGGTCAAATAAATGTTCATGAAATTTTACGTAGAATCTGAATCTGCAATAAAAAATTAGGGTACTCAATTGAAAAACCGAAGTTGGTGTCAATTGCGCATGTTTCCGCGCATGCGCAAAGTGTGGGAATGAGATATTTTGAATTCATTGTAAAAAATGAAGGGGGGTTACTTTAGAAGCTTTTTTTCATTTTCCTGAAAATAACGTAGTTAGAAAGGGTGGTTCACTACTTAAGAAACACCCTGTATAGATATGTATAGGCATATGAAAATCCCTTTAAAAGAAAAAAGTAAATCTCTTCTTTTTTTTAATTTAAAAGTACCTAGAGTTCGAACACATTTTGCTTACATGAGTACCGAGTTTTTTTAACGGAAAGATACAACAAAAGTAATAAATAAAAAAATAAATAAAATAAATAACGTCACCGCCCTAACGCCGAAAAACAAGAAAAACCTTGACTGAAGCGTGTGGATGCAATTAGCATCAATTCAGTAGAGGAAAAGAAAGGGTAAACGGGCAAAACGGCTCCCCCAAGCGCTGGCATCGTTCTAAGTACAACTAGGTACAAAGTAGTAGAACAGGTTCGAGAGGTGTGTTTCATTTGACTTGCCTACTGTTATACTTTATACTTAGAAGAATTGCCCAATATGGCATACTGAAGGTGTTTGTGACCAATATTCAACTTTGATAGAGTTTATTCACCCACCTCTCGTTGGAATCAGAGCTGAAACCTAACGCTTTAAATCAATGAGACTCCAACAGCTTTGAGTTACGTACATAAATATATGTATAGTGCATTCTTACCCATCGGGATGGTTTTTTATTTGTAAGTAAATTACAGGTTGATGCTGGTAGAGCATTACTAAGGTCATAATCTTAATGAGATCCTGCGAAGAAACTCATGAGCTAGTTCACTCACTCACAGAAGGCCACAAGAAATATCTCAGTTGCCTTGACACACTCACACACACACTGTATGAGGACAGGAAAAACACGGGTTAACCTAACCAGCTAGCCAGATGCTCAGATTAAAGATCATATATAAAATAAGGCCATGTATATGTGGTTCGCTTCTCTCATTATGGAAACTAGATGGCGTGAGAATGGGGTTGTTCAATGATATTCCAGTAGCCTTTGCTGGAAGAAACGAGTACCTTCACTATGTACCCTACGAGTGTTTTTCTGTACGCTTCGGAGATCAAAAGGAACATCAGTGATGTCCAAAATGAAACAACAATATCAAGATCACTCAACGCAGACTCGCACCCTGCAATTTCCATATTACAGTCGGACCTGGTTATAAGATAGTTGACAGACAAACGGTTTTTCTTATTTTGCAACCAGGTTTTTTCCACAATCTTCCTTAAAGTAAGCCGATTCTTAGTAGGTGAAAAAGTGCAATCCACCGCTAGAATGAACAATGTAAACCACCACAATTAACGAACTGAGACTATAAACAATTATACTGGTTGTGAGAAAACAGCCCAACAACACAATTTTAGGGTGAATCATATAATTTTGATGGTCACTTTTCTTATGTACAAGTCACGCAATGATCTGTCTTTCGAATACAGGGGTTTCAGGGGTGATAGTGCGTACCAGAAGAAATTATGACCCCCCCCCCCCCCCCCCCAATTTCTGAAGGAATTAGGATACAACCGATTTGGGCGTCGCTCTCCTTACTGACAGGATCAACCTTGTCCACTCAACTTTCGCCGCTATCGAGTTTTTACTCGAAATCCTAGAACCAAACTTGATCTCACTCAATTTTACGTCAACTAGCTAAATGTTCATAAAAATAAGCTCCAATCATTTCAAAGAAAAACGGAGTTGTTGAAAAAATAGTTATTTCCACTAATACACGGAAAAAATGCGAAAAACCGGTTTCAAACCATACCTAACGTTATTGTTTGTTACTGACGATGGTTTGATCACCGAAACCTGTATAACAGTGTTTTTCGCGTTTTTTCGTGTACTAGTGGAAATAGACTATTTTTTCAATAACTCCGTTTTTCTTTGAAATGGGTTTCCACGATTTCTTCGCGAGTGATTTAGTTCGCTCCAATAATTTCTTTTTTATTCGAGTCCAAATCAACAAATTCAACCCACTTGGCTCACTGGAACCGATTTTTGTTCAAAACATCATCTGCATATCTGCAACACTGCATTAAAATGTTTCAAATATTATATGTGCCTGGGGTGCTCTCAGCAGCAATACCCAAGGGTTAATATATCAAGGTTTTTGAGAATATCAGGTAAAGGAGAGGCGCGA
Organism: Leptopterna dolabrata; assembly: GCA_954871275.1. Lineage (NCBI taxonomy): Eukaryota > Metazoa > Arthropoda > Insecta > Hemiptera > Miridae > Leptopterna > Leptopterna dolabrata. The sequence goes on from OX940977.1 coordinate 26,454,661, forward strand.
ACCATTGTCATAACATGCCCGAGAAGCCTTTTCCATATGAATAAGTCTTTTCCAAAAATAAGTCTTTTCCGAATTAATCGTTTTTTAACAAGTGTAGGACGATCGGGGTAGCCTTCACTATATTGTTACGGGCTCTAGATTCCGCATATCCCAGTATGGGGGATACTAAAGAGGCTAAATTCTTGTCACATTTGATAATAGCCACAAGTATTTTATGCTTACCTAGTTTATGAATAATTATCATGAACACTTTTGGGTTCCATCTCCTGCGTCTAATTATTACATAAATTACCAACAGGTTATGGGCCAAGCACTGTTCTGCTGCGCTTGCTGATCGCCAACGTCTACCACATAGATTCATGGCAGTTCAAATAGAAGAACTAGCGATCAGGAAGTATGTTAATACCTAACAAGATTATTATGATTCTACTGAATCTGTAAGATAGAAACACGGGTATTCCAGCTGTGCGCTGAGTGGCTTTGCAAGGGTATAAATATAGATCTAACACCAACCATAATTACATGTCATTCAATAGTATTTAAGGTAGGTACTTCTACCATTAGCAGAAAGGAAGTAATCTGATGTGAAGGATTGGTTTAAAAATAACGGGGTTTTGTACCCCAGCAGCAGGACGGGATGAGAATGGCAATAATTGCGCAATGTGACCCGCGACCCAGGCGGCATACAACCGGCTCTCTACTCTCCCTCATCATCCCAGCGTTCCAAAGGAACATCCCGTTTTCACGAGTCGCCAGTCAGAACTGGAGTTGTTTACTACAACAGGAGCAGTCTCATTATTATTAAGTAGTATTGACTCGAGCTACTAAAAGGAGAATATTGCTGCATGAGGTAATTAACTACAAATGAGATTGGGAAGAGAAATCTACTATCGGGTTTATATAATCACAGCGCAGTAAACGTTCGTAGGAATGTAACTTGAAAGCAGTGCGGAACAAACCGTTTGTCATCCTCATCAGGTTCTTCATATTCGCAATAAATGAAATAAACTCGGGGGGGGTCTCCACCACTCAATGCAAACTGGTTGAAGGACCTTGAGGGTTCGGTAGCGACTGAGTCACCCTCAAGATCCTTCATTCTTGAAGTGTCTTCACAAGGGGAGTGGTTAGACAAATGAATACCATTCAGTCCAAGAGAAAACAAAATCATCAACCAATGATTATTACCGCTTATGTATCTCGGCGCTGATTGATTTTGAAAAGCTATCAAGTCAGACCCTATGCTCCAGTTGGGTACCACATTTGTTTTGTCAACCTAATGAAGGAAGTAGCGTCGTTCCCTTATGAATTAACATTTTAGTCTGAAGCCCAATATATGGATTACAGGCCTATAATTATTTGATTTTAGGCATGAAATAGGCTGCCAATTTCATAAGACCATCCCCCAAAATAAACTCCACGCAACGAGAATCAATGAGTCATAATTCGAGGTAATTTTCATGCGTACATACTCAACTATCTGAAGGAGCTAGAATTTACGATTTTTATCGTCAGATTCGTATTTAAGATGGTCGAAAATTAGGGGAGAAGTTGACTAAAAGTGGCAAATCGAACACATAATGCTTCGACAACTTCTGAGGGGCCGAGCCTTAAAACTCTGAACAGAATTGGCACGAAGCGAATGGGGTTGATTTAGACAGGGGAAATAGGAATTGGAGGAACTCACATTGGGTTATTGTACTCTAGACTGCTACTCTATCAGCTAACCTCAGTCATAAAAGCATGACATTTTCATGGAGATAAGCCAAACTGTAAGAGTAGAAAAATGATAAGGATTGCTCAAAAGGCTTCTGTTTCACTTTCAAACGTTACGTTGTAGCTGATTTCGATGGAAACGTTGACTCTGAGGAACTGGTACCGGGGAATGTGAATCACGCCGACGACTAACCAGGCTTCCCAGGATGCGGGAACTGGACGATTTTCTGATCCGGTCCTGGCAGACGAGTCTTACAATATAAGACGGAGGCGAGGGAAGCTACGGATAATCTGGGAGAAACTCGGGAAAAGCAGGTTTTGGCGAAGACACTGGTTTGCATAGCGAGGAAATTTCTCTGGTAAGTTCGGGACGGGGAAAACTGGCGACTAGACTCAAAACTATGCTGTCTCGAAGAACCAGAAACAGTCTAGTGCAATGTAACACCCTACCGGACGGAGGTATCGACGCTTCATTGAGCATCTACTAGACATGATTACTATTATTAAGTTTGATTTTATATCAACCACATAGAGCACACTGAAAGGTCATTTTCTCGGCATGGAACTCCTGTGTCGTCAACGATACCAATTTCAGCGTGTTCTGCACTCCACCACGACCTTGAGTCAGCGTCTTGATTAGTATAACGAAGTCTGGAACCTAATTACACTCATTTTTCAAGCGCCTCGCCTCGCCGGGATTCCTACCTCTCATAACTTCTCCATCCTTAACATTCCTTCTCTCCCCTTTAACCCTCGCTTCGCATTTGGTGATTCATTTTCGCTTTCTTTTCGTTACGTCAGTTCGTTAACCTTATTTCTTCATTGGGTTCCCCACACCGTCTGTTGCTCAACCGGATTATGCAACTCGGCAACCGCAAATAAACTCTCAACATTTCGTCCTAAATTCGCTCAACCTCCCGCGTGGCGGTATTTCAATATTTAACAGGGTTCATTTGCTCTACACACCTGAAAGGACAGAAAATTGTATAACGATGAGCGGCATTGTTCGCCTAATGAATATTCAAACTCACAACGCCGATTAGATTACCCCAAGGAACTGTGATGATAAAATACGGAAATTCCCTTGTCACTCTACATAATTATGAACCTTATCTTAAACTTATGCCTCCACGAAAACTGCAATGCTAATGACGGATAACACAATACACCCCACTATGAAAATTGAGCTCAAGTTTTACCGTCCGATTTACGCCCGAACTTAATTTTTCACGCCTTCAGTTGATTTAGAAATAGGAATGATTTTTAGGTCATCTATGGACAACGCTGGTAATGCTGAGTTTTCCCCAAACCCTACCAAATATATTCCATACTCCTAATATATTCATTGTGTGCGTAGATCACCGTTTTCTGTGGCCAATACCTACCCTCGTGTTTCCCCCAGAAAACCATCACCTGGTCATTTGCGAAATTCTGATGGTCATTGAACCTAAGTAGGATCCTCGACATATTCCCAAATTTTCATCTAATTTGGATGATTCAGGATGTGTTGTAGGTACAACGAAATTTTGCCAACCAACAAATACGTAAACAAATAAAATCCAAAATAACCATATTTCTTCAGGTGAAAAACACCACGGAACAAACTACTCGATTTCACACAGCTATGCGTGACTGTATCAGCTGTTTCTTATCAATGATATCCGGGCTGGAGTACCTATACCGCATGATTCACACTCATGTTGAAGCTTTTCGGTCCAAAGCTCGTTCACAGTAATGTGAACGAACGGCTGACACATTTGACGTGAAAAATTGACTGAGAATATCGTTTAATAAAGGAAATGTTTACCCTGACGTTCTCGCAAAGGTCCGTCGGTTTTTTGCTGAAGGAGGGGAATTTAATATAATTCATGTCTGAATCTTCATCTCAGGGGTGAGGTCCCTAGCATTCAAATCAGTCCAGCCATTTAGACGTTCTCCGGAAAGAAATGCAAGTTTACGATTTTATAGAGGGGAGTTGATTTTTTCAGAAGCTGTGGCAGAAATGAATTTGTAACGCTAGTGACCATACAACCGGTACCTACAAGTAACTGGTAAGTTGCATGGAGGTCAAGTATCTCGCTCCTTAATTTCAAAATTTCCAGTTGGAAAGTTATTCTTGAGATAAACGCACATATCCATGAAAATGAGATAAGATAGTCAACGTTTTATACGGGTCGTTTGAAGATTGTCAACAACGTCTTCTACTGGTCAAATTGTAAGAGACCGCTTAGGTGGATTATATTTTGAATAGTCGACGGACCGCATAATTTATTATTGAGGAATAATCATCCACCGCATAATCACCCACATCAGTGATGTGACAGAACGATATATCGCTCGACATTTGTGTGTAGGTAAGTGTATCTTATATCGCGATTATTTTATATCGCTGGACATTTGTGTGCATGTGTATGAATACACTACAAATCAATATATCAATATAGTTTGACTTCCGAACATTATAATACCGTCAAGACATTGTCTCTGATCAGTTCAGGTCGTGCAACTATCCCATTTACAGTTGATCAAATAATCTTCGCAGAGAAAAATAATTTATAACAAATACCTAAACAGGTATTGGAACACAAAAGAAAGTAAGGCCAACAGGGTCAGTTGGCCCTGCCAAGGCAACTACTACTTAATCAACTGTAGTTTTGTAGGGGGTTTCCCTTACATAGGTACTATCAACTGTACCCAAGGCAAGTAGTTATAGAAAACTACCATACACGTAATCTACTAATAATCGAACAAGTAGTAGCGAAGCTTCAACAAAAATCGGTTAGTACAGTGCACAAGGGCAGTGATTATAAAATATGTCACCCCCCCCCCCTCCATTCACTCACTATTATTTACACACGAATTATTTACTTTTTTCAATTTCGTCATTCAAATATACGTGTTTTTAACTCAATATAAAAAAATATATATCACATTAACCAATAAATAAAAATGTATTGCTACCATAATAACAATATAAAATTATCCCTAATTAACAAAGGTAGGTCAATATTATGATTTAAAATGTCACATTTAATTATCAAACCATTCCTAGGTATTTTGAGACTGAGTGGGTTGGGCAACCACGGAAAGGTGAAGAGTAGGAAGGGCCACCGAAGGCACTAATCACGAAACACTTCAGCACTTCCGACTCCTTCATCAGCGGGCCATGAAGGAGGCAAGAGATGCTTTGCGTGAAAGTTTTTCACTCCCGCCACACTCCGCGGAGCGCCTGCTATTAGTTGAAGTGGACCCTAGTTACACGCTTCAAAGGCGTACATATATATACAGATTGTGCATCTTGGCACGATCTATTCCGGTAACAACACTAGTCCTAGCATGCACCTCGCTCTAATTACCTGCAGCCTTGGTAAGTAAATTTACGAGGTACAGAAGCCGATGCTATCATTCAGCGGCTGCAAGCTTTAAAACCAGTGTCCTTCAGATCTGCTTGCTTTTCTCTATATTCTCAGATATTTCTCACATTCTCAAATATGCATGGGATTATAATACCTATACTGGAAGGAAATGCATAGATAATGAAGAGAAGCCGACCGAGTATCGAATGAGGGCCTGCAATAAGTAGAGTGATTCCAAAAGTGCAAACACAGTGCTGAAGAAATGATGTCCTCACCATTAAAATGCCAACATCGCAACACGCTCGCGTTATACTGACTCATCAACTCACTTCGAATTTACCATGTATCTGTAGAATAGTTTGCTGAAGAAATATTGCTTTTTATCATAAAAATAACACAGTAATAAAGTGTATCTAATAACACGCACACTGTGCATCTACTCTCAAAATAGATCCCGGTTCGATCATAATATAAGAGAATTTCGTTAGATTTGCGGAAGTGTTCTTGACAGCTTTAGAAGCAAGATCCCATCAAATCCCAGAAAGGGGGTAACGACGGAAGTACATCTCATCAGCAGCCATGGAATTAGAGTATTATGATATCACTGAGTAGTATCGACAGTTTTTGCGAAAATATCACTATAGAAACAAACGTCAAAATCACTTAAAAAATCGGAAATAAATAGAAATTTGTCAATTAAGATGAAAAATATGGGTAATACTACTATATTTTTTCAAAACCCACATCTAGATAAGGGTAGTGCAACTAAAACAGAAAAATGATACAATAAATACTTGAGTGATTCATTTCTGAAAAAGTATTCCGAAAATTCCTGGGGTATGTACCTTCATCCTTAAAAATATAGGCGTGGTAAAAAGGACAAGCTACCACAGATTAAATAATAATTATAGGAACCATTCAAGAACTTTCAACATACTAAAATCAACCTGTTAACTGAACAAAATTATAGGTACTAAACGTTTCCATCCGCCAGTTTTTAGCTAGGTTTAGTCTAGGGTTTTAATGCACAAACAATTCATTCAAAAGTACATAAAAGCAGCTATCAGTGACGAGTTAAACGAAGATTGAGGCGAATTGACACTATACTGTCTCCAAGTTGTAGCTATAGGTGTAGGTACTGCGAAATGGCGAGGCAGAAAAAATATTTTCGAAAGTATCGATAGTTAGGGACGATACTCTCGAAACTATCGACAGTCCACGATAGTTCTCCATCACTATCACTGGGAGATTGTGAGCAATGGTCGAAAATGAAAATGCTCCGGCAGGAAGCCGTTTCATCCCATTTATAGAACTTCCTGAGGAAAAGAAATTATTGAAAGAGAAACAGAGCAGATAAAGGACCGAGAGCTGATGAAGACGTAAACACATCGCAACTGAAAAGAGGGAGGACTTGCGTAGAAATAGAAACCAGAATAACAACTGCCGCAAGAAAAACTGCACGTAACAAAATAGCAACAGCTCACCCCGATTCAGGGGGTAAATATGTAAGTAGACAAGTTAGAGCCACCAAACTCAGTCAATTGATGCGAAATAAATTAATTTGGTTCAGTTTTTTATTCAACAGTGTGACAGAACTGACACGCGTATGATTATCTAAAAGAAGGCTTGAATGTAAAGACTGCAAATTAAATGAGAGTAAATAAAGAAATGAAAGAATAGCAATGGAATTTGTAACTAGTACTGCAAAACATATTATAGGAATTATTATAGCGAACATGAATAAACTACGAGAGCGAGTACATATACGTGTACGTGTATATACGTGTACGTATATAGTGTACGAGTGTATACGTAAGTCGGGTGACGAGTGAGCGAATAGAACAACTTTCGTGTTGGATATGAATAAACATACTCAGGCACAGCGCGGCTCGAGCTGGCGAAAGTGCCTGTTAAGTCAGCGATTTTTTAATTTTACGTCAGGGACACTTCGATACCATCTCCACGCCTTCAGGCCTATGGAGCTCAAACATCACACTCCCACCGCGAAGGGGGTATCTCGAAGAAAAGGCACTCACAGCTCTTCGTTCCAAACGGACAACAACAATACCCTCACTCAGGGTATATTATTATTGAATGACGCCTAGAATAAAGATAACAGAGACAAGTAGTTATTTTCGCTGAATCCTGAATGCTGCAATCTGAACGGCGGTTCGTGTCAAATGCAACATAATGAAACACCGTGACAGATCTAAAAGGTAAACATACCTACCTACTGTAAAGGTATGCAGAGATACCAATTACATTCTACTTCCACTGTGTCCATTCACCACCCTCTTTTGGTGTCCAATAAAACCTTAACCCCAAAATGTTTTCTCACGTCAATCGGTTGAACACAACATTCACGAATGTCACGATATTTCAAACCAAAACGATTTGATGGAGATCCTCATTCATCTTTAGCGGGACAAGAATGGAAGCAACAGCATCAGAAGCGGAGTCCGAAAATGAGAACAAAAGTAAAAACCACAGTCATGCAGCATGGCTATAAGAGCGAATTTTCGAAGTTTTCGGCATCTTCCTCCTCCGCCTAAAATTTTCTGAAAATTAATTTTCGGCCAATGTTTTCCCAACTTGATACCATACAAAATTAAAACAGGAGTAGTTTTACGCAAAGTAAAATTTGGGGTGGAAGGAGAGGGAGGGGGAAATCAAAAATGTTTTGAATACCAGAAGAGTAGGTATTGGGTACGTAACAAATTTTTTGTTCCATTTTTTGCCGAGTAACACCTCGGTTTGTAGATTTTCCAACGCTGAACACGATGGTGAAGTCAGAATTGCGATATCCCATTCCGTTATCAGATTAGAGCAGACGAACCAGGAAGAACATCTCAAGAAATAACCACGTTCCTTCATCTTCAAAGTGCTCCAGTTTGAGAATGGAATGAGATATCGCAATTCTGATTTCACCATCGTGTTCAGCGTACAAAAACCTTTAAAATGAGGTGTCACTTGTCAGACCTTTTCATTTTGGGAATTTATGGGTAATTTCCCCCCCCTAAAACTCCCCAAAACTCCCCCTTAGGGTGACCCGATTCTGCCCATCTTCGAACTTAGCCTGTCGATTGCCAAGACAGATTTTTCGTGCAAATTTGAACTTTTTATCTCAATTCTTTCGAGAGTTATCGTCTGGAATGACACATACATATATAAATATATATATAAATATATATATAAATATATATATAAATATATAAATATATATATAAATATATATATATATACATATAATTTTTGGTGTCTTTCGGCAGGGAATTCAGGATGGTCTGAAACGGATTTTGGTATAAAAATCTTTCGGAAATTCGAGTTTTAAAAATTTTGGACCGAGAACAATAGCTTCCTTTTCTTCGAAAATTCGCTAAAAATGAAGGACAGAGGTAAGCACCCCCTGCTTATAATCACCTACCCCATAGTCATTACAAAATTTTATTGGGAAACAATTTTAAATGGGGGAAAAAATCTACTATTACCTAACTGGAATTTTTTTAGGTAGGTAGGTACCTACTAAGAAAAACGCTGCAAATCCCTGCACAACGGTTTATTATTTTGTATAGAATACCCTCCTGTTACAGATCACAGCTCTATGTATAGATAACCCTTCTATATAATATGATATGTACTATTCTATTATATACATATTATGTAGATCGCAGACCCTCCGTAGGTTAGTACCTAACCCCGTACTCGTTACTAGGTACCTACCTAAATCACGAGATAAATGTTGCTAAAATAATTCTGCCGATGACAAACAGTACCTAACAAAAAGAAACGCACATAATGAAGTTCTGAAAAGAAATTGTTGATGAGGAGTGAAAAAAATTGCAAAAGTACCTACCAACAAACTCCAGCCCCTTCTACGTAGATGGTATACTGAACCGTTGTGTAATAATTTACCGTTGAGTAATGATTTACCGTAGTAATAATTTACCCATCAATAATACTTCAACGTTTGTTCAAGTTTCACTACCTACCAACAAACTCCAAAAGAGCCATCATTTTTCAAGCGAAATAATATCACAGAACAACCAACTCGACTTCATACTCCGCCAATATAATCAGGTGATCCCTACCAATGATTGGCCGTATTCACAAATTCCTATTGTGGGCGCGTCTCTGGTTACGAGATTTGGTTTGAATTGTATACAATTTCATTCACACTGGAGTCGAAAATGCCTGTCGGTGCAAACTTCGGGGCCTTACTGTGAACGAACGGCTGGACGTACGATGCTCCGGATGGTCTTAAAAAACTCGCAAGTTCAAGAACTATTTAAAACCGTAAAAATATTTACGTAAAAAAATGGTATAGGCGTTTTGAAAATTTCAACCCCTATTTTGAACCCCTTAGAGATGACTCACAGTAACGTCGAGCTTCGAGGACCAACTAGACGCCGAACGGAACCTATAACCCGAATTTCATCAATTTTTTTTCATGGTAACTAAGAAAAGTGGCCCGTACGGCGTACGGCGTACGGCGTACGGCGTACGGTGTACGGCGTACGGCGTACGGCGGACAGACAGAAATATTTTTATTGCAGTTTTGGATTCTACATACCTTGAAACGTAAACCATCAAATTTTGAGGGGGGGTAAGAATTTTTTTTTTCATGCTCGATTCCAATGGTTCATTATTGAAAATAATAAACCAAAAAATTTTGCTGGGAAAACATGTTTACTTCATCAATGCAAAAAGATGTGATCCCCCCCCCCCCACCCCAAACGAAACGCCCCCGCCAAACAGCGTTGAAAGAAAACGTTTCGGGAGAAATAACAGGTTTCTATGCACAATAGTGAAATGCCAAGTACCGAGGGCATGCTACTTTGGCAGGGAAAAGTATATCAATCCTTTTTGCGGCTGAGGAGGTTACCTTGGGGGGTTTTACAACAGGATTGTTATTGGGGGGGATTTCTCATACGGTACATCAATGCATTTCTGAATTTTTCATCTTCTGAAAATGTTACAATGTACAACTGAATAAAAAACGAAAGCTGAACGTTATGAAGGCTATCTAGGTTCTCGGGGGGATACATATAATGTGAAACCTAAAAACAAAATATTCGCCTGACGTAAGTTGGCAACAAGAAACCAGAAGCCAGAGGAAACATAATTGATCAGCTCATGGGTAACTACCTCAAGCTTATAAACTGCTAGTAAAATTAGGGCTCCAATTGTGGGCGAGGCATGTGATTTTAAATCTGTGGCTGCTGATGATCGCATGGACACGTACATTCGAGATGCGTTCATCAGTGGCGTTTGTTTTACCCCTTTACGATCACGTTTGTCAGAGAACGACAAGCTAACTCTCAAACAAGCTGTAGATAATGCGCGCGCTTTTGAATCAACCCAGAAACACTGAGCGGCATTTGCGGCAGCCGAATAATTTCCGAACATGAACGCTACTTTCTACACCGAACATTCTGATAATAGATACTTTAGCAGCTAGTTTTTCAGAGGGAAAAATGCAAGTTCTGTGTTAATTCTCGCCATCGGTCACACATTCTCTGCCTAACCAAACAGTCCATCGGCAAAACGTCCACTAAGAAGGGTCATTTTGCGAAGGTTTGCCGATCCTCGAAGTCAGGAGTAGCTCACACCGGACACACCTCGAATCTGCCGAAAGAAGATGACCAGGCTGCTGCAACGGTCATCTCTTTAAAGCAATGGTGCCCTTTCAGGTAAATAACATCAGCACAGTAGCATTAGTTGACACATGTAGTTCGGAAAAGTTTCTTTCTAAGGAATTTGTCATAAAGCACGAAATTCCATCGCTTCCTAAAAAGGCAATATGTCCATGACGTCCACGAAACTTAACCACTCATAAGAAAAAGCTGAACGTTATGTGCTTTGCGTTGTGATGCCACCACCACCATAACACTAAAATTCATTTGTTCAGCTGTCAATGTGAATTTTGGGGGTGGAAACCTCCTCTAAAAAATTGTGACGTGTCTGACATCGCACTACCTACCTCCTCTATTCTGATACCTAACGGGTGATGTGAAACCGTAAAGTCACAAAAACTCGAAAATATTCGGAGGATGGCTATCATTTGACGAAATGAGGTTAAAAAAAACTGCTGACCGGTGGCATAATTGAACAATGGAGAATGGCTTTCGTTGTAAAATCAGAAAATCATAAAAAGAGGATGGTGATAGATTATTAGCAGACTGTAAATCGCTGCACTTTGCTAGACTTCTACCCCATATCAGATCTAGAACAAATTGTGGTAAAAGTTTCTCAAAACTCGGATTTCAGTAGGTAGCAGCAGTTAGAAAACAAGGTTTTACTATTAACGAGGATAAAAGCAATTAACGACTGACGGCAATCACACTACTGGGATACACAATTTAACGCAAACAATACAACACCACCAGATCCAATCGACTTAGAACCCTTTTAGAACTGCCAGCACCGAGCAACACCAGAGCCAGAGCGCACTTTTTAGGGACGTTCGCTCATTTCTCTATGAAATTTATTCCAAATTACTCTGACACTATTCCAAGTTACTCTGACAAAGTTTGACATCTTCTGGGAACTAAAACATTTCCTTACCTGAAACCGTAAAAGATGAATTCGAAGCTCTCAAAACAGAGATCTCTGAATCAATCATCTGATCCTTTTGTAGTGGAACTCAATCAGTAGCTTCATCCTCAAGACAACTATTCAGAATGCAAATATCCGCGGTCGAGAACAAGGCCATCGCCGCAGTAGCTGTGCGCTTTCTTCAGAGACGGCATTTCACGGTAGTAACGGATCAGGGATCTGTAGCATTCACGTTCGATTTGGAGCGCAAGAATAAAATTAAGAATGAGAACATTCTTAGGTTGAGATTGGAGCTATCCTGCTATATCTACGATATTGTTTATAGGTCTGGGGAAAAGAAACCAGTAACAGACTGATTTTAGAGAAATTGCTATATAGCCACCACCTCTAAGCTCTTTTCTCTAACTGTAGTCAAGTCATCCGGGGCTCACTAAAGGATGCTTCAATGGACCCGCGAACAGAATCTCCCATTTTCAGTTGTGGAATTTCGAAAAGTAACTGCAGATTCCGCTGAACTTCCAAAGCTTCAATTTTCAAAATTAATAAAAACATACTATCCTTTATCCAAATTCCATCCAAAGCATTATCCTTTACCCAAAACCATTCACCACAAAAGCATTATCCAAATTCCAAAAGCTTCCATCTTCCAAATTAATAAAAGCATTATCCTTTTGAGAGGCCAAGTATTGACTTCAAAGGACCGCTGCCTGCAAATTCTAAAGAAATACTTATTTTCTGGTATTTTAGAAATTCCCCGGCAGTTTCCTCACCCATTCATTCTTTATTTTTGGGATTCCCTGCTATTTTATGTATTCGGATAGGGGCGCGACATTAGTCTCTTCTGACTTGACTAATTTTCTTTATTCTCTAGTGATGACGGATTCCTCCTCCGTTATGCGAATTTTTACAATTTCTAAGCACCAGCGAAACTGAACTTTCAGGCTCAATTCAAGAATAATTTTAAAGTGGTCTACAGGGTAAGTACACTGAATCGTTTCACCGGAACTACAGGAAAATGGTGGAGATGGGGCTGAGGGTGCCCTTCTCTCAATGCTCGGCTCGGCACTGAGCCATTTGCAACGTCCGACTTCTTGTTTCGCCTTTTAACACGGAACCTCACTTTGAGTCGGAGAGAACAGTTTCCTTCACTTTCAACAGTTTTACCGCTCATGGTGAAATATCTGAAAGGCAGCGAATGACAAATGCGTGAGTGGCCGCTATGCGACCGGTCCCCGGAGGAAAGTTCTCGAAGATTGTCTGAATATTTTACGAGACATTCAACAAGGAAAATAAGAAAGTTTCAGCAGTTTGTAAGGACATCTGTTGTTCTGAAACCGCAAACAACGTGAAGGATAAGAGATGACTGAGTGAGATGATATGTACAACTGAGTGCAGTTGAAGAGAACGCAAAGAAAACACGGAAGTCATATAACTGAAGATTGTTCCATAAATACATAACATATCAAATAAAGTATCTAACTACTGAAACTCAAGAATATGTAACAATTCTCAACAATCACTCTCCACTTTCTCACCCGACCCTCAAACATTCTGTATCATTTTTTACCACGTACAAGACGACCTATACTTAGATTTTTGAAGCACTGAAACATGTTGAGAAGCCACGATGAACTTTGAAAAGAAGATGGCCTGATAGTTGTTTCCAAGATTAAATCAGTACTTCTTCGTACGACCAGTGGGCATTATCCTTTATCTTTCTCCTTATACCTTTGTAGAAGGTATACACAAACCTTAGAAGTGGGCGGCAACTGTTCAATACACTTCTGCTAAGATATAGCACATCTGTAATTATGCTGACTGAAGCAATAAATTAAACCACAGGTACTCTTTCTTTCTGAACGCACAACGGGGAAAAATGTCTTTTCACACACGCTAGAATACATGGACTCTCATCAACCGCTCTAGGGAACAAAAACATCAACGAGCAATGGAGGACTTGGTGCAAATTTGGAAAAAAAGAAGTACCTACCGCGCACAACAAACGCACGCGTGAAAATCAGGGTAGGACCTACCACTTTCGGCCCGGATACTCACTCAAACAAAAAAGAAAATGAGGCAAGTCGGTCTTATAGCTCCTATAGGACCTAAAGTTCCACTACATCCAATATCGATAGCAGCTTCCAACCTGTGCGACTGCAGGATTCAGCAACTATGATGAATCCTGAGAATCGAAACAAAAGGCTCTTGTTCACCACGTGGCATCACATACAGACAACAGCAATTTTATGGGGCGACAAGTGAATTAATGCCAGAGATATTTATTAAGCCTGGATGCACCAGCATTCCGTGGAGTCTCCAAAACCGAAAGCTCTAACTTTGTAGAGAAACAGGAGATTCGGGTTTTTGACCGTTGATGTTCACCTAGTTTGTAGAGAAATTTAACAGAACAAGGAGAATGAAATGAATGAGGATGGTGAATGATGACAACCATGTTATTTCATCTAATGATGGAGAATTATAGCTCAATTTTCGTGAAAAACCAAACAACTTTGCTTAATGGTTGCTGTGGGTAAACAAAAATGCGGAAACGAGTGGGTGGGTGTTTATTCTACGGTGAAAGTGATTTAGTAAGAGCGAGGAGCGGGACGAGCGTGTCTGATCCCATACCAGGCAGTGCGGCTGCTGAAAGTTCGTTCACCTCATATAAGATATGCGATTAAACATCAACAACTTGTGCCTTTTCACATATATGAATGGGCAATTATAATGAATTCTCTTTGCATTTCTGGTTTATTATTTTCAATAATAATCCTTCGGAATCGAGCATGAAGGAGAAAAAAAATTTAACCCCCCTCAAAATGTGATGGTTTCCGTTTCGAGGTAGAATCCGAATATGGAATTTAAAAAAATGTCTGACCGTCCGCCGTACTTCGTACTTTCCTCAGTTACCATGAACCAAAACTAATGAAATCTGGTTTGTATGTCCTATGCGAAGCTCGGCGCTACTGTCAGTCATCTATAAGAGGTTAAAATAGAGGTCTGAAATTTTTAGAGCTCGAGGTTAGGTATTGACCACAGAGAACAGTGATCTACGCAGAAGGAGCATCTATGTAACTAAATAATAAACCGCAGTGTAATAATCTGCAGCGTTTGGTTCATGGTAACTAAAACAAGTGCGAAGTAAGTGGACGAACAGAAATTGTCTTCATTCCATTTCAGATTCTGGAACAAGAACCACCAAACTTTGAGAAGGGATTACACTTTTTTTTAGTGATAATAGTGTATAATGTGAGATACACGATTATGGGCCTGAATCAGGAAATATGGCTCCTTCCTCTTCTGAGAGACGTTCAAACGCCCAGATTTCAGAAAAGAGGCGGGGAATGGAGCCCTGCTGTTGCCTGTGACGTTGTACGGATATGGGCTGACTGGCTGGCCGGTAGCAGCAGATGGGAAATAGCCTGTGGAAGCGCTATACCTGTGACGTAAGAGGCTTCTTCAAATCGCATCTTTCTTTTGCGTGTTTTTCTTCAGCCCTAAAGCAACTTTTTCAAATGCGTACAGAAAGGCGATTATAAAATCAGTGCCAAACGTGTTCTTTGTGGATCCATGACAACTGCCCTTTGAATGACTAGTCCATGGAGGAAAAGAAATACTGTGCAGGAAATCGTTGAATCAAGATCCTCACTGGCCTGTGGGTTTTTAAATCGCCTTTCTAGATGGATCTAGATTCTTGCTTACGCTCACACCTCAAAATTGGAAGAAAAAAATGTTTGTCACGTTAGGAAAAAACAATCATGGACATATTTTTGGACGCACGAATTTACAATACCGTATTTTATAGCCAAATTCAATGTTTTTCCGTGTAACGGAGAAAATGAGTTTAAGTTATTTTTTGTGGCGTTTAACGGAGAAACTCTGGGATTGAAGAAAGGCTCCCTCAACTGACTTGGGAGGATCCCCCACCTTGTCATTCTCACTCACCAGTCCTATAGAGGCTCGACTTCAAGGTTCATCCTTTTAGGTCAAAACAGGAGTGAAATTAACCTCAGGGCTCACTCAGCTGATTAGGGAAGTCCTCACCTCGTGCTAGTACTCAGCAGAGGCTCCATTTCGAACTTCATCTCGTAGGTCGTACAGGAATGAAATTAACCTCAGGGCTCACTCATTTTCTCGAAAGAAATGAAAAATGAAATGATGAATTCAAACAGGAATGAAATTAGCCTCTGGGGAATTCACAGCGTTACTTTTTTGTGTCTGAAATTTCGGATGCTGCTTGGGCCTAGCAACTTATTGTTTTGGTAACCCAGCTAATTTTGTTTATCGGTATCGTGTTACACTTTTTGGTGTCCGACATTCCGGATTGTCCCCAAGCCCAAAAATATGTAGGAAATTCTGGATTTTCCCCCAGCCTAAAAATATATATATACATGTTAAAATTCCCTCGCCCATGCTTTTAGAAAAGCGTAGGTGAGAGAGGTACCTACATACAATAATATGTATATCTATATACGTATATCGTCTACAGTATTATAGATTAGGTGCCCTCCAACATTTGCTACGATAAGACAATGTGCACTACTGCTATGGTATGTGTACCTTGTTTCAGCGCAACAAGGGATGAAAATGAGAACTGTGTGAATTGAGGAGAGTGCGTGTCGGTAATATTTATTTTAGAATGCAGGCTTCGTTCAAGCAACACAACATGCAAGGTGTAAAAATAGGTCAATTTGTAAACGAAAGGAAACGCTGGAAGAGAAGCCAATCCTAGGAAAGAAGGCACTCTCAGTGACGGAACAAGAGCAAGAATTTATGTCGAGAATATTCCACAACTTATAAGTTCCCGGTAAAAATCGAGAATTCACTTCACGCCACTCTCCGACTTTTAGCAAATAACAGGGACGCGAACACAGAGGAACAACACAACAGGTCACAAGGGACATTGGGTTTTTCAGGAAAAAATTATGTTCTTGAAAAAGGGCGAACCCGATATTATTGGCTTGAATTTTTTTCTATTTAGAAAACACTTTAATGGATGTGTTTAAATACTTATAACAGTGAAAAATGAATACAGATTTAACACCAATTTATCACATTTTTAATTCAGTCAAGTTTATACAGCTCAACCCCCAAGTGTTTAAAACTTATAGAATTTGTTCTGTTGGACCCAGGAGCAAGCAGGAAATTGGTGGCGGTACATATAAGGGGTAGGGTGTACTCGGCGAGAACCAGCGATTCTTGGAGAATGAATGCATAAAAACTACATATGAAAAAACACAAGAAATCTTTTTTGTTTTATTTTTTTAAGTACTCTCCTGATCCCCACAAGCGGAAAATGAACGGTCTTTCGATGTCGGAATTCGAGTGAGAACCTCGGTCAATTCATATCGGGACCGGCAGCTAATGACAATAAGTATGAAGATCAACAAAACTGACAGTGCGTAAGATTTAACTGGGTAAATAATCTCACAGAACTTCTTGAAGACTGGAAACAATCAGTGAGCGGAAACACCATTCAAAATATGGACATGTGGACAAGGTAATCCAGCCTTATCTGAACATGCGTCTGATAAGATTGTTGGTTAAACCTTGTAGGTGATCAAAACTAAACGTATGTATCCTAATTATCTGAAACCTCGCTGTCGTGAGCCGGTGTGTTGGGCTCACGACATGGCGGGTGGGTTGGATGAGGATGAAGTTGAGAGGATGAAGGCGGATGAGGAAGGACGTGCTCCGTACGAGTCTTTTTACTAACGCCCCGCGGTTTTCACCACATCAGGCGTTATTTGGAGGGAAGGTTAGCTCCCCGCGGTTTTCACCACAGCAGGCGCCTGGGATGTGGGAGCTAGTACCTCGCGGTTATTTGCAGGAGTATTTGTTTGGGATGTGATTCAAAATTTTGATCTATTTTCAGCTGTGTGTAGTGAATAGGACATAAATTACAATCAATAGCCTCCTCTATTCTTAATATTTATCACCACTCGTAAACCTATGCTAAGATGGTTTGGCAAATCATTACCATTAACCTTGGCCAACGATGGTAAAAAAACCTGAAGAACCAGTATTTAACAAAGAATAAGCTATAGAAACCAAATGATGCCGTCTAAGCAGTAAAGCAATTTGTAAATGAGGTCCAATAGCGTTTCAAGTAAAGATAATTAGGACAGAAACTCCAATTCGCCTGATGAACAAAATGAGTTTTAGCTAATGGAGCATTCTACCTACCATACGGCGGGCATTTTAGCCAGCTCTTCACATCTTCAAATAGTGCTAATTTGGTTTGGGAAATTAAAACCATCAACTTTGACCAATGATTTGTGAAAACCCTCCAACGAACCAGTCTTCCACGAAGCCAAATCTTGCATTATGATCAGTAGAGTATTCATAGATGTGACAAGACAGGATAAGTGGTGCAAATCGCTTCAAGAAGATGAAGAGGTTAAGACGGCATATTTCGTAAAAAAACTCTTCTTCAGCTCATCACAGCCTCTGAAGGTGAAATTAATTAATACCTAGCTCAAAATACACAACAATATAGCGGGTAGAATCCAGTCCTGCTGGCAATTGAGTCCAGCTTACCTTCTGATTTTGCGGCTCATCTACAAGAAGATTCCACTCAAAATGAATAAATAAATAATAGATTCAATGCCAGCCAACTTGCTAGGAGTTAGTGCTGAATCCTCGTTAGCACCATAAAATAAATTATAACGGCTGATGTAGACATCATACAAGACCTTGAGTGGCGGCACTTGAGTAAACTATGGTTGTCGTGACATACGCAAACCCACCCACTCGGTTCTGTGTCCCGTATTTTAGAGAACCTTGAGGCACCCTACACAACCGCAACCCAACAGCGTTGCCAGAGGGCGAGACAATGAACAGAGCGAAAATGCAGATACAGGTTTCACGAACAATAACATGAAAAAGCGAACCTCACGTATGCATGAAGTACCGGATATTTATCACCGTCGAGGAACAAAGTTCCAAAACGTGGAAATGGCATAGCCATGCTCCTGCTGAAGTTAAAATATTGACAAACCAGCAGATTATTCAAACATTCCAACATGTTCTATTTTTTATTTGACGAGTGCCATTGCCTAACGACATGCACAGCTACAGATAATTCAAGTAACAAGCAACCAAACTGACATTTCCGGAGAACCTTCCTAAATAAACAGCCATAAAACAGTGTTCATGAAAATCAAGGAAAGCACTAACAGCACACAGCATGTTCACTCGATTTCTTGGGTCGTGGCAAAACTAGGTACTTGAAAATCCTACCATGCTGATAGCTCTTACAAGAGCTAAATATCTGTTGGAATTTAAGAAAGAATTGAGGTCCAGCACGACAGATAGTCGCTAATGCACTTGGTACAGAGGGGGACCTAGATGTTTTTCCACTTACGTAACTGACGAGAGTGATCAGTGGAGAAGGGGAGGAGGGCCAATTACAGCTTGCTTTGAGAATTTACGACAAATTACTGAGGTGGAATAAACTGGCTGCAGCTTATACTCTGAGGAATTCCTTTGGAGATTTTTGAGTCCAGTTCACCCACTTGACAGTTAACATAATTTCATCTGTTTTTTCAATACACTTTTCTCAACCTGTCAGTTTCATCCGGAAAATTAGACGTTAAAAGAATTTAGAATCACCAAAAATGATATAGGATAAATTCGCCAAAAGTGGTAAAGAACTGAGACTAATGAGTAAAATTAGTTCAATTACCAAAACAATGTTTCACATTAAAAAACCGCTGCAAATCCCTACACAACGGTTTATTATTTTGTACAGCACACCCTTCTGTTACAGATCACAGCTCTCTGTATAGAACACCCTTCTGTTATAGATCACAGCTCTCTGTATAGATAACCCTTCTGTATAGATCACAGCCCCTCCGTAGTTTAGTACCTATTCGCCACTACTAATTAATATCATGCGTTGAATTTTCAAGCAGCAGCTAACATGGCAAAAAGAAACTCAAATGTGGTTCTGAAGGGAAATTGTTGATGTGAAGGGAAAGATATTTGGTCACGCAACCGGGATTCGAAACTCGGATTTCAAGTTCAAGGCGGACGCCTAGACCACTCCTCTACGAAGCCACCTGGCCCAGAGACAAGTGATGTACGCTCTCAACCCAGCTTGACGCCTGCATACACGCTGCTCTTTAGGGCGAATTTTATAGAAAACTAGCTGTGTACCCGCGCTTCGCAACGGTAGAACAGACACCCCCTGTATCCCCCCCTCATCAACTGATCAGAAACCTTCCCCAATGCCAACCCTAACTGCCTTTAACCCCCCCCCC
This sequence comes from Leptopterna dolabrata, assembly GCA_954871275.1. Lineage (NCBI taxonomy): Eukaryota > Metazoa > Arthropoda > Insecta > Hemiptera > Miridae > Leptopterna > Leptopterna dolabrata. Next base: position 26,474,549 of record OX940977.1, read on the forward strand.
CCCCCCCGTATCATATGAACCCTCCCTACCTGGTTAGAAACATTCCTCAATGTTCACACAACAAATTCCCAAAGTTGCACTCCAATTGGTCAAGTAGTTTTGAAATTTCTGTAGACCCCCCCCCCCCCTCTCATAACCTGTACCCCCCTCCCACTAACATCCTGATTGAAGTACCACTTGAATGTACTCGTCGAGCTGAATCCAGAATCTAATTACAATCGGATTTACGTCCAACCGTTCAAAGTTATTATAAGCATAAACGTCCTCATAGAAGTGATTATAACACGTTTTTTAGTAGTATTTCATTCATAGCGTTTCAACGGATGGACAGATTCAAATGCGGATTTTTCATAAACCTTCCCAGATAAATTCTGCGTCAAATGGTACCAGCCGCAACTTTCTACAATCGGATTTACGTCCAACCGTTCAAAGTTATTATAAGCATAAAGTCCTCATAGAAGTGATTATAACACGTTTTTTAGTAGTATTTCATTCATAGCGTTTCAACGGATGGACAGATTCAAATGCGGATTTTTCATAAACCTTCCCAGATAAATTCTGCGTCAAATGGTACCAGCCGCAACTTTCTACAATCGGACTTACGTCCAACCGTTCAAAGTTATTATAAGCATAAAGTCCTCATAGAAGTGATTATAACACGTTTTTTAGTAGTATTTCATTCATAGCGTTTCAACGGATGGACAGATTCAAATGCGGATTTTTCATAAACCTTCCCAGATAAATTCTGCGTCAAATGGTACCAGCCGCAACTTTCTACAATCGGATTTACGTCCAACCGTTCAAAGTTATTATAAGCATAAAGTCCTCATAGAAGTGATTATAACACGTTTTTTAGTAGTATTTCATTCATAGCGTTTCAACGGATGGACAGATTCAAATGCGGATTTTTCATAAACCTTCCCAGATAAATTCTGCGTCAAATGGTACCAGCCGCAACTTTCTACAATCGGATTTACGTCCAACCGTTCAATGTTATTATAAGCATAAACGTCCTCATAGAAGTGATTATAACACGTTTTTTAGTAGTATTTCATTCATAGCGTTTCAACGGATGGACAGATTCAAATGCGGATTTTTCATAAACCTTCCCAGATAAATTCTGCGTCAAATGGTACCAGCCGCAACTTTCTACGTTCAGCCGTTCTCAATTGATGCCGAGACAAATAAACAGACAGACAAACAGACACTGTTTTATTATATGTATAGATAGATTGTATGGTCACATCGTAGAATGCTCCAGATGGTCTCAAAAATTCAGGAAAAAATATGTAAAAATGCCAGAAAACCCAGACCTCAAAATAAAATTTTCCGAGATAAGGATACCCTGGATATTTCAACCCACATTTTTCACCCCGAGTTGAATGACAGTAACGCAGAGCTTCGAGGACCAACTAGAGCCCAAACGGGACCCACATACCGAATTTCGTGAATTCTGGTCCGTGGGAACTAAGGAAAAAAAAGTCGCAGACGACGTACGGCGGACGGACGGAAATATTTTTATTCGATATTCGTAATCTACTTCCCTTGAAAGTAAACAATGAACCTTTGTAGGGGGAGGGGGGGGGGGGGTTAAAAATGTTTCATGGTCGATTCCAAAGGTTCATTATTGAAAATAATAAACCAAAAAATTATGTATCAAGAACCTCTTGATCAAGCATTCTATTAAAATTACAGTAAGTTTAAATATAACTGAAACGATACAGGAGGTATTAGCTGAATCGATAGGTATTATTTATAACAGTAATTCATTACACAAGTCAAGGAAAGCACCTACGTATTTACCCTACCCACCTAACCACTCATGAGCTTAAAAAAACTCAGTTTTAGAAATATGTAAATAATTAGGTACCTACGAGCTCAACCTCAGGCACTGATGGCTCATGCAGTGAAATTTCTGGGTACCTATTAAAAAATACCAACAAAGATTTTGAGAATAGCTGAGAACCGGTAGGTAGGTATAATCTACTTCAACATTGTGTACAATCATAATAATATAATTTTCAAGTGATCTGATAAAACAGTCTGGGGCTTTTGAGGTTCAGACGGAATCAGCATTATATAATATTTAACCAGAATTCATTCGATTATTCAACAAGAATTATATACCTACTGATTGAACACCAAAAGACCCACATGTATTCAACAGTTGCAGTCAATAAAATCCAGCCTTATCTGTTAGGTATAAGATCATTTGTTTACGAACTTGAGCAATACACAACAACTACCTATCAACAGCCAGGATGAAGTGGAAGGTACCTACTAACTAATAATAATATATGATTGCAGAGAATCAAGTGGAGGTTGCTACTGTAGTGAAAAAAAAACACTGCGGAACGAAGAGGTTTTCCAATGGGAATGAACCGTACGGTTCTGGAAAATCTCCTTGAGAATTGTCCATGAAATTCATCAACAGCGGTATTCTAGAAATAAACTTATGACGCAAATGCAAGTCCTCTGACTCAACAGGGAGCTCACGCCCTATGCTCCAGGAGGGCTTACCTTGATGATCAGCTCGATCTCAGGAACATCACCGTTCTCCGCCCCGTTCTCCATGCCATTGTGGTTATTCTCTTCGGACATCGTTGCTGAAGGATAGAAGATATCGAAGGAAATGGATCACTTTTCACTTAGTCGTTATCGGAACTAAACCAAAAACGTGTATTTGAATCGAAAACGCACGTCAACTTTACATGAAATAGTCGCGAACGGCAGCACGGCCTTCACTTTCGTCAACCTGAATCCAAACTAGTCAACCAACAGCCAACAACGCAATGAGCCAATGGCGGTGAATGAATGGCGGGCGGTTTGGATATTTCTTGTTGGCTTCTAAACGTACACGTTGTGCCTCCTTCTCCCGCCAAACGTCACACCACTTTCTGACACAGAGCAGATATAAAACACCTGCTCCGAATGATATCTTGTCATTAGACATGACATCTTGTCACCAATCTAGACAAAAATCATTAAAATACAAATACCGGTCAAAACTGGCGTACAACTTACATAATAAATTGTGATAAGGGATATTTTCAGTTTGGCAATGGTGGGATCCATAAACCTTGACACGTTCATTTAGAACAAATGTAAAGGGGACAATATCCAGTGTTGTGTGATGTTATAAAAATAAAATTATCCTAGGGCCGTACTACAAAGACCCTAAAATAGTCGGAAAAAAATTACTTACTATAGCCAAATAATATTTAATTTCTACAAAAAAATTTATTGAAAATATTTTATTTACTCAGTTTAAAAATTCGTAAAATCAACATGAGAGATAGGAGTAGAATTCTGGCCTCCTTCACCCTTCAGATCATCTACTTTAAGGTAGGTTATAGGCATGGGTTATAGGTAGGTAGATGGGATGATGGGATATTTCAGTGCAACTTGCAGGTCATTAGCATTTCCATTTTTTAAGCTCCATTAAATTTTCTATGGTTTATTTGTATTTTGGCACGGCTCATAACACTGTTGATATCAAAGATCTTTGAAAAACGCTGCGAAGGGTTTATTATTCTATTGGACATTTCTACAGAAATGTTGGCTGTTCCTTTATTGTGCTGTGCAAAAATTTAAATAGCAATATTTATATGGGTTCCACCAATTTTGGTCCCCAAAAATTCAAATTAGGCTTTGTTTTGCAAATTGATAGTGCCACTTGATTCACCTGTGGGTACTGGTACCACCTCTAGTGTTACTATACAAATTTATGGTGATTGCAGACAATTCCCTAGGTTTTTGACTTGTTAAAAATGAATTTTGGGAGCTGAATTTTCGTTACAACCTCTATTCTTCACTCTTTGATCATAATCAACTTAATATTCGGTATTCTCGCCCTAAAAAAATATGGAAAACGATACCTCACAAGCTCATATTCACTAAAACCTCAAAAAACCATTTTACGCCCATTTTCCACCCATAACACCCCTGGGTGAATTCCGATTGGGCTGCCGAGTTTTGGAGCACAACTAGGACCCAAATGTGTTCCCAAATGGGTACACAAACTGTGTGTGGAAGAACGATGATTTTAGAAATATTTAACGTAAATTTAAGGCTGAAACTTCGTTAGAACCTGTTTTTCCACCCTTTGGTCCTAATCGACTTCACATTCGGTCTCCTCGTCCTAAAATAACATGGAAAACGTGGAAAACTAGGAAAACAAGCTCATGTTACTAAAACGCCAAAAAACCACTAATTTTGTTCCAATTTTTCACCCGTGACACCCTCGGGTATATTCAGATCGGGCTGCAAAGTTGTGGGACACAATTAGGGCCCAGATGGAGCCTGTGTAGGAAAGAAGGAATTTTTAAGACCGAAAATATATTTTTCAAAAAAGTAGATATGGATGACATGGCGGATAGCGTAGGGCTAACGATGCGGCGCGGCTTACGGCGGACAGATTGCATTTTTGGAATCTACGCCGCACCTTGAAACGTAAAAGAAAAAAACAGGGTGTTATAAAATTTTTTTGCTGAGCGAATACGTATAGTTAAGAACCAACAAACAACAACAACAACATGGAGCTGCGAGGGGAGCTGTGTCCGACACTGCTGCGGCCAAGACAAGAATCGGAAAGAAGAAGAAGAACCGTGAAGCTTGTGTGTGCTTGTGCCGTGTGTTGGTGTTCCATGGCTGCCACCAGGACAATGAAGGAGGAAGTAAGAAGAAGAAGAAGAGAAGAGTGCCGTGTGTCCCATCTCCTCCCTATCTCCCATGTTTTCTGTTTATATTTATTTATAGGCAGGCACTTCAACTTCAGTGGTTCAGTGTTTATTTTTATGTGAAAGTGTGAAGAACCGCCATGCGAGTTAAAATCAACTTGCAATTGCTTCAGCGATCGTTGAACAAAAAGATAATGATATTGCTGGATGAAAATTGGTCGAAAATTAAGGATTTTGAGGAACATATCAAGCGTATGTTCAACCTCGGTGATCTCCAGTTGGAGGTGTATATTGGCGGTTTCTGGATTCCAGGCTGTGAAAAAATCTGCATTATTCAACCATATGATGAAGTGACGTAAGTCTGCTGAATCGCCTACCTTTATCTGCAAGGTGGCTGCATGGTTTTTTTAAATGTAAATATTGATTAATGAATTTACCTACCTCTATATTACTTGCAGTGTTCCCTACTTGTTCTCGTGTTGCACGTACAGTTTATGTATCACAACTTATTGACTTGATAAGGGCCTACAGTCAGCACCAAGTGCTCTAACCAAAAGCGAGAAGAGCAAGCCAATAATGGGCCTCGTTTCAAATATTATCATAAGGTCTACCTGAACAGGGACAACAGGCGATGATAAATATGTACCTGATTGCCGGGTCAAACGTGTCCTTAGTTTATAGTACAACCTTCCGAGGTCGTAAAGACGTTGGTAACCCGCAACACAGAAATCCGACGTCGTTGCGACGAGGCAAGACACCACCTGACTTGTTGTACAACCTTTTGAGTATTATTTAACGATGTTGGTCTCCTGTAATACAGAATTTCGACGTCGTTCCGACTTCGCAATTCACCACTTGATTTTTATTACGAAATTTTGGCTTTGTAATGACTTCTGAATTATTTAGTTTAGGCCAGCAACATCGGTAGGAGGTAATCACAAGGTCGTGTGGCATGCATACGTACAGATTTCTGGCGTCACATGTACTACAGATTAGGTCTCAAGTCGTCAAATACTACCAAATCCGACCAATTATGCTAAGTTTGGCTGGAGAAGGGCACACGTGAACAAGGGAGGGAGGACCAGAGCGCGGCAAGTAGTGGAGGGGACCCCCTCCCCCATTGGTAACCTAAAAGCTCGTGAATCAAAATATAATTTAGGCTCAAATATATGTATAGTGAATCAAAATATAATTTGAAGCTCAGTGAATCAAAATATAATTTAGGCTTGATTGAAATTGCAAAACATACTGGATTGTGCTACGATAACATGTCTTGATCCACCAATCATTCAATTCTATAATCCTTCCTAAAATCATTCGCTATAGCTCCTACAGATACCTATTGCGAATGATTTTAGGAATGGTTACCGATATCTTAGATCATATATTTCAGAATATAATATGATTACCATTTTCACAAAAATGGTATGTAAACATTTTTGGCGCTAATTTTGTGTTTAGACTAGTCGAATTTTTAAAGAAAAATAGAGTTTCGTTCAATGCAGTTTCCAGTAAATCCATAATTCATTTTGAAATTGAATATCATGGCAACCGCTTTCAAATTCTTATCCAGTAAGAAGGTACATATCTCTGTTTTGGAAATTAAGTTTATATATTATTTTTCAGTTGATGATCAGGGGTGGTTGAGTGTAGGATATTTGAGTTTCTGACAAAGTCAATATGTTCGATTTTTTCAGTTTTATTGATGATATTATTATTTAACAGAGTTTCATTATTTGCCCTGAATATTCGCCAGTGCTTATCATTTTATACTCAAAGAATACAAGGTTTCTGGTCTGTGACTGATTTTTTTCCAGATATAATATTTAGATCTAATATATTGTAAGAGAAATGTCTAACGTGAACGGGTATATTTTTAAAATCAACAATTCACAATTTCAACAATATGACTGAAACTCAACAACCCACGTTGCTGGGAACAACATGTGGAGTGGTCTCCACATTGCCCCCCTCTTCCTCTTCGTTCTTTGGGCGAACGTTAGCCGGGGCGAGTCTGTTAGCATGAAGCCTCCTTCTTCTCCCAGCGAGCTTCACGTCGAATAGGACATCGTTGCGCTTCTTCTCAACGACCCAATGTCCTGTCCACGAAGGCTGCAGCTTCGGACAGAGGCCTCGCTTCCTTTTCGGGTCAAACACCCAGACCCAATCACCTTCTTTGAAGGGTGGAGTGCGCGCCCTGCGATCAAATGTCTCTTTTTGCGTGCGCATCTTCATCTTGGCTTCTTCCAGAGCGTACCTCCTCACCGTCTCCAGATTGTCACGTAAATCGAGCGCGTACGGGGTTTCAAGTGAGGTCTGTTCGGCGGTTGGGCGTACCAATGTCTCCGGTAGCCTCATATCTCGACCAAACACAAGTTGTGCCGGTGAATATGCCGTGGTTTGATGAGGCGTTGCTCGGTAGGCCATCAAGAATAATGGAACCTTCGTATCCCAATCTTTCTGATGGTTGCTGACAAACATGCTCAGGTACTTGTTGAGAGACCGGTTCAATCGTTCTACTAGTCCGGCCGATTGGGGGTGGAGAGCTGTAGTCCGCGTACGATGGAAGCCGAGAAGGTTCGCGACCTCTTTTAGCAACTTGGCTTCAAAATTTCGTCCCTGATCCGTATGAATTTCCAGTGGAACGCCAATCCGACTGAACGTACCTGTTCCACCAACACGGTAGCGACCGTTTCTGCTTCCTGGTTTGGAATAGGAATAGCTTCTGGCCATTTTGAAAAGTAGTCAGACGCTACAACCACATACCGGTTACCCCGGGAAGTCACTGGGTAGGGACCAAGGATGTCAATCCCAATCCTCTCAAACGGTGCCCCAACCAACATTTGCTTCAACGGGGCAGGCCGTACAAGACAGGGGCCTTTGAACCTCTGACAGGTAGTGCAGGTACGACACCATGCCCGTATATCCGACGTCATACCCGGCCAGAAATACCACTGTCTAACCCTCGCTAGCGTCTTCCATAACCCAAAATGCCCGGCAGTGGGTCCATCATGGCAGAGCTGCAGGATTTTCTTGATCATGACCTGTGGTACTACCCATTGCCGTCTCGTGGCCGCCCTATCCAGCCACTGGTGGTAAAGCTCCCCGCCTCTGACCTCAAGTAAATCCCAGCGGCTCACCAGCTGCTTGAGTCTTTGATTCCCTTCGCTTAACTCTTCCGTAGTGGGCCGTCTGTCTTCCATCTTCCACTGAATAACCTGCCATATAACTGGGTCTTCCCGCTGTTTATTTCCCTGGTCTCCTCCCGGGAGTAGGTGGATACTGTTGACTTCCAGTTCACGCTGTTCTTGTCGACAGCAATACCTACAATTTTCTCCGCATGGCCGGCGGGACAGACCATCAGCATTTGCATGATCTTTGCCAGGTCTATGTAAAATAGTGAAATTGTAGGTCTGAAGCGTCCCAATCCACCGTGCCAACTGTCCCTCTGGTCGCTTGAAAGATTTTAGCCATGTCAAGGCAGCGTGGTCTGTACGTAACAGAAACTGGTTTCCATATAAGTAATGGTGAAAGTGGCCTATTGCATGGACCACGGCCAGCAACTCTCGGCGTGTGGCGCAGTAATTCATTTCCTGATGCGAGAGGGTTCGACTGAAGTATGCAACGGCAGCTTCCTTTTGCCCACCCTGCTGTGACAGTACTGCGCCCAGGGCATGAGCACTAGCGTCACAGTCTAGTATGAAAGGCCTCGACAGGTCTGGGAAGGCTAACACAGGTGTCGATGTCATTGCCCTTTTTAACCCTTGAAAGCTATCCTCGCATTCCGCGTCCCAGTGAAATAACCTGCCACTCTCTGTTAACCTCGAAAGGGGTTTTGATATTTCAGCAAAATCCTTTACCAGTCTCCTGTAATAGGAACAAAAGCCAAGGAAGCTGTGGACTTCCTTCTTCGTTTTGGGAGTTGGCCAAGCGGTGACGGCTTCTGTTTTCCTTGGATCAGCCCGAACACCTTCAGCCGAGATTATGTGGCGGTACTGCGTTCGCCGCTTGAAAAATGTGCACTTTTTCAGATTTATTTGTAGGTTGGCAGTCTGTAAGCACATGAGAGCTTTCTCCAATTTCATTAAAACTGTTTGGAAATCAGGGCCATAAATTATTAGGTCGTCCAGGTAAAAAAGTGCGATGTCTGAGGGGACTACTTTCTCCATGAGTCTCTGGAAAGTGGCTGGCGTATTACATAGCCCGAACGGCATGACTTTGAACTGCCAAAGACCCTTTCGATATATGGAAAAAGCTGTTTTCTCTTTATCCTCCGGCCGCAATCCAATCTGCCAGTACCCACTTTTGAGGTCAAGCACACAAAACCAGGCCGATCCAGCCAAGGCATCCAGAAGGTCCTGTACACAAGGAAGGGCGTAAGAATCCTTTCTCGTGACCTCATTCAGTTTCCTATAGTCTACACAAAAGCGAGTCGACCCGTCCTTCTTTGGGACTAGCACAATCGGAGAAATGTCTAACGTGAACGGGTATATTTTAAAAATCAACAATTCACAATTTCAACAATATGACTGAAACTCAACAACCCACGTTGCTGGGAACAACATGTGGAGTGGTCTCCACAATATATATATATTTGTATCCAACGAGAGCTATCCTTTTTTACTGTTCTTTGAGTTACATAATTTTTATTCCACAGAGTGAAAGAAGCCCCAGCTACCTCTGCTATGACGTACACTTCATCGAATAACGCGACACCAGCTACGTAAGTAAACATGATAATTTATCGTAAGAGGTCATCCAGCATGAGCACACCTTCGAAGATGGTGACTTTTGAAATAATAACTGAGTTAGTAAAACGTTATCTATGAACAATTGGAGATACATTGTAGAGGAGTGCTTACATAGTCCACAGGTGAAATGAGGTCGATTGAGATGGGCTGTCGAAGTTTTTCATCGTGAATGATTTATTTCTTGGCTGCTTTGTTATTTTTTGGTTTTCAGCATTTTTTATTCACCTATTTAGGACACAGAAACTCAAATTTGAGCCATTTTTTCTCATCGAAAATGGCCAATCTTTAAACTCAAAATTCTGTTTGCATCACATACCTTTTGGCGAAATTATCACCATCCTGTGTCTTTAATCGTGACTTATTTCATTTTGGTTTATTATTCTGTGAATAATACACCTATGTATTCGCTCAGCAAAAAATTTTTATAACACCCCCTCAAAATTTTTTCTTTTCCGTTTCAAGGTGCGTAGATTCCAAAAATGCAATGTCCGTCCGCCGTACGCCGTATCACGTGTACAGGCTTCATTTTCGGTCTAAAAAAATCGTTCTTTCGCACACATGCTCCATTTGGGCTCTAGTTGTGTCCCGAAACTTTTCAGCCCGATCGGAATATACCCAGGGGAGTTATGAGTGAAAATGTGTGTAAAAATAGGTACTTTTTGCGTTTTAGCAACATGTTGGTAACATGAGCTTTTAAAGTATAGTTTTTTATGTTTTTGGGGACGAGAAGACCGAATATGAAGTCGATTTTGACCAAAGAATAGAAAATTGAGGTTCTACCAGTTGTTCAGCTCCCGAAATTGATTTTTTATGAGTCAAAAACCTGGGAAATCGTCTGAAATCACCGTCAATTTGTAGAATAACACTGGAAAAAGAGTCAACAGGTGGATCAAGACGATTAAGGGCCGGTTTCACCAACGTAAACGAAGGTGTTGATCTCAGTTCAAATCGCGGTTCAAATCGTAAACGGAGATTGTCCGTCAGGTTGGGTTTCACCACGGGCGCTTAACCCTGAACTCAGTTCAACGGGAGTTCAGCGCTGAACGCTCGATTTTGGCCGGTCAGCAGTGATGAACTCGGTTCAAGTTTACTTTTCCCTCCCGCTTATCCATTCACATCAACAATGTCTCGATCACTAGTGCTCAACATGATTTTCGACGAAGATGAAAGTGATGAACTCAACAATATTATAATTCGCTGCCCAAGGCAATTCCGGCAGAGGACATTTATTTTTTCTACACTTGTCTAATCCTCTCCCTTCGTATTTCTTCTACTTCTCTTTCTTTCTCTGATCATTCCACCTAGTTCTCACATCTCTTCATTGTATTACAACTTCATTCATTTCAATGACATTCATCATATTACAATTACATTCAAAAATATAATTATATTAGTATTTACTAGTTTAGATGTAGGTACTAGGTTTGATTTGATTTACCGAGAATAAATGGTTTATTACTCTTGATTTCTATTTTTTTTTCTTCTTTTTTCATTACCTACTTTAGGTTTGTTTCCTGTGAACGGGTTATTTTCTTATTTACGCTTACTTGTGCGCGAGGTGGGATTTATTTCCTATGCACAAATATATCGATTATTATTATATTATAGGACAGAAGATTTTGAACATCTCGATGAGTGATTTTGTGTCGAGATACCGACTCTCGAAAGAATCTACGAAAAATAGGTAACTACACTAGGTAAAACTAGGTAAAGTGAAGCAGATAAACCCAAACCGAACCATTCAAAATCACGTTTTCGGTGTGCATCAATTATTATTCAAAGAGCTGATGATAAGTAAGAATTCAATGAGACTACGCAAGCTGTGGGGGCTACTCCACTGCACAAACCAGGAAACGAATTTTGCAGAGGAAAAGCCGACGTAATGGAATAAAAAGTTTAGGATAAAAATTCAATGATGCCATAAGTAGTCGTGACATTGAATTATAGCGTTTATATTTATTTTCTGTCTACAGTTAGCGGTCGAAATAATCACATGCTCGCCAAGTGATATAAGGAACGTTGTCACTTTCTGAAGGTTCATGTAATCACCAAATGTAATATTTGTCATAAATGCAAATTTGGTGATGAAAATGAATGCGTAGGAACTGATGGAAGAGAGACACAAAATAGTATCGAGTATCTCCCAGTGGCTCTATACTAGGTTGCAGAGAACCTCGTGCTCATTGGCTGAGAAGATCGGTTCTCACTTGACTCGTTTTGGTTCCATTAGGAATCAGGACAACGGGACACAAAACACGGAAAAACAACTATGTTTAGCGAGAAAAAAAACGGGGAAAACAGCGTACGAAGGGAAAGCAAAAACAGAAATGGTTAGCTGGGCTTCTCGGCTCGCTCCCGCGTTCATCAAAATCAAAACAGCTGACACCACCAATTTTACCTCGTTATCACCTTCTCGAATCACCGAATCATCGAATAATCGAACCCCTGCCTTCCAAATCAGAGTTCAAACTGTGGATCAACAGCAGTTCGAACTTGGTTTTCGTTGATCTTAGTTCAACATGAACTCGGATCCTAGAAACTCGTTTAACTTCGTGAAACCCAAAACTTTTTAAACTGAGATCAATCCATCGGTTACGTTGAACTAGGTTTCCGATAAACCGAGTTCATGGTTTATTGGTGAAACCGGGCCTAAATGGTACTATCAATGATCAGAGATAATTTATTTAAAAAAACAAAGATTTATGTTTAAGAAACAAAAATTGCAACCATGTATCATGTTTCCACGCGACTCTCCACTATGCATTGTGCGCGAAAACAAGCGTCATTGTTTACTATCCATTTATAACATTCATTTATATAGTTATAGTATGAAACTAGGAAATAAATACCAAGAACAAATACGAAATAAATTCGTGATAAATCAAGAGCTTTCCAACGAATGGAAAACGATTTTTGTCCGATGAAAATGAAAGAAGTTCCATTTCCCTAGCAACTACTCGGTTGTACGTGAAAACCACTACGCGAAAAAAATTGACGCGCAAAATCGACTCGCAAAAAATGCTAGCATACCAGAGCTAAAACATGATACATGTTTAAAACGCTGCAAATCCCTGCACAACGGTTTATTATTTTGTATAGAATACCCTTGTGTTACAGATCACAGCTCTATGTATAGATAACCCGTCTATATAATATGATATGTACTATTCTATACATATTATGTAGATCGCAGACCCTCCGTAGGTTAGTACCTAACCCCGTACTCGTTACTAGGTACCTACCTAAATCACGAGTTAAATGTTGCTAAAATAGTTCTGCCGATGACAAACAGTACCTAACAAAAAGAAACACACATAATGAAGTTCTGAAAAGAAATTGTTGATGAGGAGTGAAAAAAGTTGCAAAAGTACCTACCAACAAACTCCAGCCCCTTCTACGTAGATGGTATAATGAACCGTTGTGTAATAATTTACCGTTGAGTAATGATTTACCGTAGTAATAATTTACCCATCAATAATACTTCAACGTTTGTTCAAGTTTCACTACCTACCAACAAACTCCAAAAGAGCCATCATTTTCCAAATTAAATAATATCACAGAACAACCAACTCGACTTCATACTCCGCCAATATAATCAGGTGATCGCTACCAATGATTGGCCGTATTCACAAATTCCTATTGTGGGCGCGTCTCTGGTTACGAGATTTGGTTTGAATTGTATACAATTTCATTCACACTGGAGTCGAAAATGCCTGTCGGTGCAAACTTCGGGGCCTTACTGTGAACGAACGGCTGGACGTACGATGCTCCGGATGGTCTTAAAAAACTCGCAAGTTCAAGAACTATTTAAAACCGTAAAAATATTTACGTAAAAAAATGGTATAGGCGTTTTGAAAATTTCAACCCCTATTTTGAACCCCTTAGAGATGACTCACAGTAACGTCGAGCTTCGAGGACCAACTAGACGCCGAACGGAACCTATAACCCGAATTTCATCAATTTTTTTTCATGGTAACTAAGAAAAGTGGCCCGTACGGCGTACGGCGGACAGACAGAAATATTTTTATTGCAGTTTTGGATTCTACATACCTTGAAACGTAAACCATCAAATTTTGAGGGGGGGTAAGAATTTTTTTTTTTTCATGCTCGATTCCAATGGTTCATTATTGAAAATAATAAACCAAAAAAAGTATACCTTATTCGTATCTCTGTAGAATGATGACCAGTAGAATAATAAACGGCCATGTGGCAAGGACTTTGCAGCGTTTTTTGTCTATTTTCGGCCGTTCTTGACCCACAAAACCTCAAATTTCGCCCGCTTCGCTTTTCGAAAATTGCCCATCTTTAGACTCATTTGTCTGCCATTAAAAACATGATCGCGAAATGATGCCATTTAGAGCGTTATTAGATAACTAATTGCTGCTGCCCTGAATCCACCTACTCTACTTAATGTGCACATCTATCAACCCAGCTGTATAGAGGTACATTTTCCTTTTATAATAACTCGCGCTCACAAATTCAGGTCCCATAATCCTCACTTTTTCAGGGTCGATACTGAAAGAGCGTCAGTCACTACCAAGGAAGTAATAGATGACGATGCTTCGGCGACTGAGGGAAAGAAGTTGCTGTCCAGTAAAAAACAGGAGCTCTTGTCGAAAATCCAACCCGTAGAACATGAAGAAATGGATGTTGCTGATTGTGGGGACAACCCCCCAAAAAAACGTAAAAGGAAGAGGAAGCACAAGACAACTTCAAACATTGCCGAAACCAGAGGTATTGCCCGCGACTTGCCACAAACTCTGCCTTCAGTTCCAGCCTCTGCCAAGAAAACTGAAGTGGTGGTACTACGTCATGGTCATATTCGGTTTGATAACGAAGAGGAGAGTGAAACAGCAGGTTTGTTAGAGTAAATTATGTTTCTGTATGTTTAAGCCTCCAAATACGAGTAGGTATGTTCAATTGGCTCGGTTTTTCGTACTAAACGTTTAGGATAGGAAATACATCTTGCTGTCTATGTTGTAGGTTGATGGTGAGAGCAGTTTAATTAATTATGTCCTAATTATTGGCCCAACATTAAGGAATTATGAGTTTTTAAGATTAAGTATATTGAGGAATGGAAGTGGGTCGGAATTTGCTGCTTTTGACCTCAAAATCAGATTCATCATCCTCGTAACCCTATGTATCCCAATTTTTAGCTCTGAAATCTGATTAGGTAGCGGGAATAATCTAAAGAAAAAACGTTACGTGCCTTCAAACGCAAACAAATCGGGGACGTGATTGGTAGAAGAACAACGACTTTTCCACAGCCAGAATCCGACATTAGTATAGAAATGATTTTTGACGTCACTGCCTGACCTTTAGTCGAATTCGGTCGCGAACGGCGACCTAACGACTTGTCTGGTGTAATATAGTTTTGTACAACAGTTGTAATCCAGATTACGGAAGTCTGTATTACATTTTGTGACAGAGTGAGACAGAGGACCCTCGACAGTCCCACTGCTAGACCAGCGAGATTATCACCGGTTAAGAAGGGATATCGATTAGGCTTCCACCCAGCGACCCCATCTCCACTGGACCAAAAAATACTCGAGAACAGCCAACCACACTGTTGCACTCCTCCCCACATGACATACTTCTGCTGACATACTTCTGGGTTGCAGAAGTATGAGAGGGAAAAGGGGGAATGAAAAGTAGTATGGATATCTGGTTCAGGAAACGGCATCAAGCTG
Organism: Leptopterna dolabrata; assembly: GCA_954871275.1. Classification (NCBI taxonomy): domain Eukaryota; kingdom Metazoa; phylum Arthropoda; class Insecta; order Hemiptera; family Miridae; genus Leptopterna; species Leptopterna dolabrata. The sequence goes on from OX940977.1 coordinate 26,489,669, forward strand.
TCAGAGGTTGTTGTCCAATGAGTTGTGCTCATCTGGGCAACCTCTAGGTGATCAACCTCCATCGTTAGGATGGAACAACTATTGGGACTTGTAAATTGGGACATGGCATCAATCGCCTTCAGATGAGCTCAGTATATTTGAATTATACTGACATTCTAAAGGGGCAAAAGGGGGTGGGGAAGCCAATAGATTATGTATTATCAAAGGGACAGGTTGTTAGTAAAGGAATCCTTATGGGAAACCTTTGGGCTTATCCTTCTGATAAGCCCACAAAACGTGGATGGAGTATGGTGAGTTACTCGTACTACCAAACCACGCTCTGCTACCATGTGACAGAGTGAGACAGTGGTGGTGGACCCTCGAGAGTCCCCCTCCTAGACCAGTGAGATTATCACCGGTTATGAAGGGATATCGATTAGGCTTCCGCCCAGCGACCCCATCTCCACCGGACCAAAAAACTTCTCGATAACAGGCACACTGTTACAGTTTATATTACAACATTCTGTAATTAAACTGACAGCATGCAACATCCCCGACTAGAATCCGACTTATTGTAGGTATATATTTCTGTAAAATAATAACTATTTAGGTATTAAAAACTGGAGGAAGTCGTTAGGATGTTCATCAAAATGGATTCCACATTTGGGAATTGGAAGATGGTGGGCAAGGTAGCCCAATAAGAATTATTGCGTGTGAATATTTATCTACGTTTGAGAAGTTCCTGAAAGCACAAAACCGTATGTGGAGAAACTTTTAACGTGAAATCATTGGTTCCACTTCTTCAAAACCCCCCTTCAACAGTGAGACCTTTTAAAGAATTTGTTTTACTTGGTTGTGTCCGCAGAAACGTTTGGGTGACGTATTTATTTTTTTGATACTGAAGGTTTATAATTCCTCGTTATGTATCACCAGCTGATGGATTTACTCAAGATATGCTATCACAGGATCCTACACCACGAAAAACTAAAGTGGATTAATTATAAAAATGGCATGTACAAGATGTGTAGTAACGCTGTACAAGTTATGTCGGGTTATGGCCATATGTCGGCAAATCGCACCTGTCTTACAAAGATCTGTATAGCAACCGTATAGTTACCAACCGAACGTCGACAAAGCAAACAAGGTTCTACAGGTATCCGTCAGATCATTACAGGAATGTTTAATGGCAGTACAAACAGCACAAAGAGTACAGGCAAAGTAGGCCCACTTTCATAACCTGCTCTCCATCATCATTAGTCAGTTTCTCCCACGTTGTTTCACCGTTTTCTCCGTAGCCGTTCTTCTTTGTGTTTCGCATGACACATCAATTTGCCACAATTATGTTGTTTTCGTTTTCCGTTGTGTAAGTTTCCACCCTATAAGAAGTGGAGCCGGTGCCCACAGGATGGGTGGCATTTCATTCTGGCCTCATACAAAAAAAGGGGTTAGGGGCTGGCTCCAGTATTTGATTTAGGGCCTGGGGCTCCTGGAGGGGAGCTCGAGGGTATTGACCACAGAAAACAGTGGTCTACGCGGAAGGGGCATCTATACAGGTAAATAATAAACCTTTGCGTAATAATTTGCAGCTTTTTTTTTGAAATCCCAATTTCTATGCTTCTCTTGGCGAATAGCTTTTTACTTTGAGAAAAAAAATATATAAAAAAATACGGGAATACCCCATTAGGTCAGCCTTTCGCTGGACATGATATTGTTCACATATACATTCATATGAAATCGCATCCGGCCTTAACGTTTCGCTGTAATGCTACTACTATGTTGTTGTGTGTTGGTAGGACGACTACTTCAGTAGAACAGTTCTACAATAAATTAGTAGAATTAAATTAGTCATCCTATTACCACATAATTGAGTTCCACAATATCACAGCGAGAAGTAGCCAGTCATTGCTACTAGTATAGGAAATACTCGTCAATTTTGCAGTACCTGAATCTCGGTCTGAGGAGAAACAGGAGGATTGGCACCAGAAACTATTATCATTGGCTCAAGAACGCAAAGTGGTTTTTACTCGTCAGATTGCCACCAACGGAGTAAACGGTGTGTTGCACCAAGAGACAGACCCTATTGGGTTTCATTCGCAAATCAAGGCAAATGGTTTGCAACCATCTGTAGCAGCTCCAGTTGACCAGGCTAAACCAGTTGATAAAGTAGCTGACCACTATGTATCAACAGTCACCTTACCTATGGAATCACCCAGAACTAGTGATCTGATATATTTCAAGGTAATCTAAATAAGTATTTTAAATCTTTATTAGCTCACTTTATTCAAGGCCTGTTGATATCATTCGATTAGCTTTGTACCTACTTGGTGAGATGAATAATTTTTTTTAAGTACAGAATAATATGTCTAATTTGCAGAAGCTGATAATGAAGAACTCCATTCCTACCGTTTCTAATTTCATGCTCGCCGTTGTTGAAGAGATTGAGGATGAAAACATGCTAACTTTGAAAATTTGCGGTATGATTCCACGCTCATGATATATCAGTTACCTAGTATACATTAATCTTTCGTTTTACAATAATACATGTTTATTATCATCTTTATTTTATAGTGGGCCACACTGACGAGTCATTCAGCGCAGAAGAACTTCAAGAGTCAGAAGGGGATTCCTTCATTGTCAAGCTTCCTTGGAGTACGATTTTCGAACCCCGTTTAGTTACTGACCAGCAGTTGTTGTCTGAATATCTTTGACTCAAGTTCGATGTTCCTATTAAAGTTACGGAATTTTTCTGTATTATCAGAATTCATTGTAGGCAGGCACACCTTCATTCGATAAAGAAGACAATGTTGGAGGTCTGATTCGGGCTTCAAGTCTCATGTTCCAGCTGTAAATATTCTGGGGAACCATGGAAACAGCGAAAAGGAGGGTCCACCCCTCTATCGAACAGCGTGACTGTGGTTTCTACATGCTGCCATCTTCCCGTGACACTTGAGAACTACATAGAACCACGAGGACAAGAAAACTGTGTGAATTCGCGGTAAAACTAGTCCTCTCTCTCGTATCATGCACACGGAGCTACGGCATTCCTTTCTGATATTAGTAAACGTTGTGATGTTCTACCATATGTTTCCCTTTGAAATCCTACTCAGAACTGTTCAACCATTGATAAATCATACTCTTATAGTTGATGATTTCCTTTCTTAGAGGTGCTTCCACACTTCGCCGAAATATACGTTTCGGCTCAGTGCAATATTCTTGTTGAATCCCTCAAGCAATTTTGTTCGCCTCTGGTAAGTGCCTCTTACCTAGTGGGACACTGTTTAAAGTTTGCTATTCCTAGACTGGTTTTTATTTAGGACGTCCTCACTATGAAAGCAACTGGAAATCATACTGTCCCAACCACGGTGGAAGTAGGGTGACCACCTGTTCGGTTTTCTGCCGAACTGTTTTAGGGAATCCGAGGAAATGTTCGTCGCACTTTTCAAATGGGAGCCGAACGCCCAGATGTTCGGCAATTCAGGCTCACCCAACATCTATTTCTATGGAAGGTGGGTACCAACCCAAGGTGGTACCCAGGTACCACCTATCCACTCTATTTTTTCCAGAGGATGGAGGATGAGTTGCAAGGAAAAATGTGTCAACTTGTTTTAAAAAAACGGGAATTGCCAACAATCCTTCCCTTTTCAAAATCGTGCAGTTTGTGTCGTCAATACCCATGAGCAATGCATTCGCAGAAATAGTATTTTGTTGATGGAGAATCTATGGTCGAATGAGTGGAACCTGCTCAGTGTGGATGTGGTTGTCCAAGTTAGGCACTTCGCAAACTGAACTATACCTTGAGTTGTCAGAAGTCTTTGAATATGTAACAAACAAACCGGGCGTCTTGGCAGCCACCAGAAGCAATAAAAAATACCTATTCATTCAAAAATACTTGAAAATAAATAAATAATAATGTGTTATGTTCAAATTTATTTGAAAATCGTATGAAAATTTAAAAGTTGGAAGTTTGATTTGCGTTTGAAAAATGTAATGTCGTTGTTTTAAAAAATTTGAGTTTACAATAATATCAAGTCATGTTCTAGTGAACAGTTGTGACGGTGGGCAGTTCTCGAGTTGTTTGTGCTTCCAGTGATGATGGGGAACCCCCCCCCCCCCCCCCCGAAACCTAATCGCTATCCCTTCTTAGCTGGTGATAATATTGCTAGTCTAGGAGGAGGACTCTCAAGGGTCCACCGTCACTCTCCTCACACTCACTGGTAGCAGAGCATGGTTTGGTAGTGTGCGCCGAGTAACTCGCTCGAAATCGGTCAAAGCTGAGAATCACCGGTGATTGTTGATAATCACCGAGGTAGATAACGTGACCCTTGGCGAAAGTCCGAATTCCGGGCTTTTGCCGGTCATTGTTGACATTCTCCGGCAGCGAGCGGTGTAAGTTCGATTTTAGACCTATCTAATGACTCGCAGCCGAAGTGTGGGGGCCAGGGGTACACTCGATGCTACTGCAAAATGAAATGCAGTACTAATAAATGTAAATGCAAATCCAATGGCATTCTTTGCAACAGCAAATGCCATGGGAGTGACAGTTGCTTGAACAAATGAACAATATTGTTATTGACCATGACGAGCCCGAATGGGCGACATTTTGACGATTTTGAGAGCAATTGTTAACCCCTATTAATATACCACTTGTAACTTATGTTATTACATTGTATTCCCACTCAAAGATGAAGATTTTCGTTGGCTCCATATTCAACTTCGCACATTCACCAACTAGCCTTGGTCATTGTTAGCATTCACCGGTGAAAGCCCGACAAACATTGTTGCTTCGGGCTTTCACCAAAAGCAGCGGTGATTGTTGACAATTATATATATATATATATATATATATATATATATATATATATATATATATATATATATATATATATATATATATATATATATCATTTGAAGGCAATTAATGCCAAGTCCCAATAATTGATCCATCATAACGATGGAGGTTGATCACCTAGAGGTTGCCCAGATGAGCACAATTCACTGGACAACAACCTCTGACGACATTTTTTCTCCGTCAATACCCTGTGTAGGAGCTTTTTTCGCCACCAGTAATATTATTGAGGTAGTACCATTATGATGGAGGTTAGTCACCTCGAAGTTGTTCAGATGTCCTTTCCTGAACCAGAACTCCATAGTACTACTTTTCATTCCCCCGTTTCCCTGTCATACTTCTGCTACCCAGAAATATGTCATGTGAAGAGGAGTGTGACAGTGGGCAGTTCTCCAGTTGTTTTTGCTTCCAGTGAAGATGGGGGTGGTCAGGCTGAAACCTGATCGCTATCCCTTCTTAACTGGTGATAATATCGCTAGTCTACTAGAAGGGGGACTGTCAAGGGTTCACTGTCACTTCTACCTAGTTCTTCGTTTTTAAATTCCTGGGGATTTTATTTTTGTGGTGATGTTTGTTGACATTATGGATTGCGAATGAAGAGGGAGGAGGGGGGTGTGCAATACGAACTTGCAAAGGTGGTCACAAATCGTTCACCGGTCGCAGACAATAAAGCCAACTCCTTCCGTGCTGCCCAGTACAGTATACTCTGCTTAATGAAGGGAGAGCCAAAATTGTTACCACCAAGATAAGGAGTTAGTTTAGGGCACTCATCCAGGTGCCCGTCGTCCATGGTGGCCTGCATGTCACACAGTGGGCATACCGGGGATGAGAAAACCCCAATTCGGCGCAAGTGTGCCAGCAAAAAGTGGCCAGTTTTTAGGCGAAAATTTGCAACGAATTCCTTCCGTGAGAGGGGCGGAATTTCAGCTGTTAAGGGACTCCCATTTTTTCCCCTGTGCTGAGGCCTCACTGAGTTGCCTTTGCTTTTCTCTGCTTAATTGTTTCACAGCAGACATGCCTCATTGAGCAGTGTGGAAAGCAATTCGAGAAAAAGGCAATTGAGATTATTTAGTTATCAAGCACATGGAAAATGGAAGCTAGATGTCTGAAGGCAGCAAAAACCAAATTTAAATTCAATCAAAGGATACGAAAGATTGCTTGTTTTTGTGTAGCAATATTAAATTTATTGATTGGAGCATTATTATGTGTTGTCTATTCACTGCTCTGGGTGTATTACTGGGTGCCTTATACATAGTTAGGTAGTTTCACAGCATGGATCCGGGGGCCTGTTCACTCAGCAAGAGAGATCCCTTTTCGGTTCAACTCTTGTCTTATGGCAAGAGATTTGTATAGTATCCATGAGAGGGTTATTCAGTAACTTCTAAAAGAGACAGTTGGTGACCATCTTGGCATTTTCCATGTGTTTCAAATCTCTTTCTCATTTCTTGTTTGTTTCATAGTGATATCGTGTACCACGACCACCCTTCTTCTTTTATCAGATAGGTACCACATCAGTCATTTTGATCTTGTGTTTTTCATCTCATAAAGGTAAGTCGATGTTTTTCAAAAATATGTACATATTACTGATTCATGAGTAAAAATGTCCAAGTACGGGTTCAGGTAGTAAGGTACCTAAGAGCGGGTATTCATTATAGATATAATACAAGCAGTATGCCGCTTAATTCAACTTTCTGTAAATCTCTTTCTCAAGGTCATGGGAGCTATTCAGTAAAACAGACGAATCCGAGCGACATCTGGAAGAGACTGTCTCCCCCGGAGATTTTCAAAATAGATAATCTCTTTTAGTGAAAAATTTGAATTGGCAACAAGGAGACAGAAATTTTCTTCATCGGGATTTGGTAATGGACTCCTGGATATTACTGATGTCTGTGTAACAATTTATGTATGTAGCCATAAATTGCTATTTTAGGAGCGTTCGAAAACTGATAATATTCGCGAATTGACGAAGGAAACAAGCTACTACAGTGGTGCAAAATTAAAATAGGTAGGTACCTACCTACCCACTTGTATAATGAAATCTGCCTATGTAAACCAACAAGAAACATTCCAGACCTTGGCTACAAGATTGAATGTTCATAATTTCGTCAAAACATATTTATCAAAGAGAATAAACAATTTTAAATTACAGAGTGGGTAAAAATTACTAAGCATTGAAATTACTAAGAACTGTTTGGGTGCACTCTAGACAGTATACCCAAGCCAAAATTGGATCAATAGCTGAGTTTTTAAGTTGCTCGAAAGAAAAAGTTAATTGTTGGAGGTGGTTGATTCGATAAACAATAATTTATTTCAATGGGTACCTGTAAAAATCTAGGAAGCCTATAAATTTATCATATAATGGGAGGGTAAGGCTAGACTGCACGTCTGCATGAGAAAAATCCTACACGGATTGGAGCTCCATTCCATGACGAGCGCAGCAGTCACATTTTATCCAATAAATGTATCATTATATTACAGTGTCCAATAAATAGATAAAGGAATATCAAGCAACTTCATTCACGTCGAAGTCTGTGAAAGCCTAATGTCAGATCACTGGGCAATAGTTCTCACAATTAGTGACACGATAATAATGAAAGAAATCCCCCCAAGACTAGTTACACAATATACCAACTGGGATATATTCAGGGAGCACGTATCTGTTAATATTGATTAGTCAGTGCCCATCAAATCTACAGAGCAATTAGAAGATGAAGCTGAGAACTTCTTTAAATGTATTCAACGAGCAGCTTGGGTTAGTACTTACTGCACCAGAAACTACGTATAAAGCTAATAATATATCTTATCCCCGAGAAGTGATCAGGGAAAATAGGAAAGCTAGACGAATATGGCAACATACTTACCAGAGCCCCATGCGATAAAACAAAATTGAATAGATTGAAGAATCACCTGGATAATTTATCGGCAGAAATGAAGCAAGAAACGCACTTGAGACTAATTCATAGTTTAAATCCTGAAAAAGATACGGAATATTCTCTTTGGAAGATTACCAAAGCACTCAAGCAGCCGAAGGAACATGTACCTCCCATTAAAAAAAGATGATGGGGAATGGGCAAGAAGTCCAACTGAAAAGGCAGAGATCTTTGCTGAACACATTTGTGCCACTCCCCAGGAACAGTGATGAAGGAGACTTACCGATGGTATCCTCCTCCATGGTTATACAACCAGTAACGCAAAGGGAACTGAAAAATGAAATTCGCAATCTCAAAACGAACAATGCCCCTGGATATGATCTCATTAAAGGAAATGTAATTAAACAACTTCCAGAGGAAGGCATGCGAATGCTATTGTACCTGATAAACGCGGCATTGAGACTGAAATATGTACCCCGCTGCTGGAAAGTGGCAGAAGTTATCATGATAGTGAAACCTGGGAAAGAATCCAAGAATAAAGAGTCCTGCCGACCTATATCATTATTTTACGAGTGATATTTAAGCTCTTTGAGAGATTACTGATACAAAGATTGAAACCAATCGTTCAAGAGAAAGAGCTAATCCCCAACCACCAGTTTGGATTCAGGGTAAAACACTCTACAATAGAACAAGTGCATTGGGCAACTGATGTAATAGAGAATTGTCTAGAAAATAAACAAGTTTGTGCAAGTGTCTTCCTGGACGTTTCCCAAGCTTTTGACAAAGTCTGGCTTCAAGGGTTAGAGTACGAACTTTGGAAAGACTTGAAGCCATTTTTTCAAATTTTGAAATCATATCTTACTGAAAGACATTCAAGAGTGAAACACGAAGGAGAGTGCTCCATTCTCAAGAAAATAAGGGCAGGTGTCCCGTGCTTGGGCCCTTACTATACCTTCTGTATACACGAGATGTACCTAGCAATGAAAACACAATCGCAACTTTTACTGATTATAATGCAATACTTGCGGTTGGTGACTCAGTAGAGGAAGCAACTAGGAAATTACAGCATTTTGTTGATGTAAGGGCCTGGACCAAAAAATGGTGAGTCAAGCTTAATGAACTGAGATCTACTCAACTTTACAAACAAGAACATAACGATACCAGTCATGATGAATGAACAATAGATTCCCTACGCTAATACAGCAAAGTATTTAGGGATGACTCTTGATGCCAAATTAAGATGGAAGGAACATGTGATTAAGAAAAAAGATCAGTTACACATCAAGTTCGAAAAAATATACTGGCTGCTCGGCAGGTATTCTGAACTATCTGTACACAACAAACTGCTCATATACTAGCAAATCCTAAAACCTGTGTGGAATTGTGGTATCCAGCTCTGGGGCTGTACTAAAAAGACAAACAGCAAGATTACACAAACTTTTCAGAACAAGGTACAAAGGAGTATTGACAACGCCCCTTGGTACATCAGAAATGATGACCTCCATCGAGACCTCAAGATGGAATCCGTCAGCGAAGTTGTCAAGCAACATGTGATTAAATACGAACAGCGGCTTCATGAACACATGAATCCGGAAGTTCCCAGACAACAGCTACGTCACCCGGCGGCTTGATAGAGCAAAAACCTGTCGACCTTGTGATGTGAAAAGTGTAGTGATTGAGTGTTCTCTCGAGTTACAGCCATTGGGCTAAAAACTCTACAAACAGTTGAATCATAATATATTATAGCAAACTAACTAATAGGCCAAGCTCAGTTGTTATGTTACTGATATAACAAATGTATCAATTGATTACTTTAAAAAAAAAAAAAAAAAAAGATCATTATTAGGGTGAATAACTCTGAAGGACGACAAAGTTTAAATTCGTGTATTTAATTAAAGATCAACCATGTGGGTGACATTAATTTATTAGAAATTCGACTTGACGTAACAATCACGTTTATGTCGGCGTTCTTGGCTGAGGGACGAAACCGATCCTATCAGCAACAGTTTGATTTTTGTTGGTCTGGAGAAGAAGTTTGTATGTCCATGCCGGAAACTTTTGCGGCGAAGATTCCTGGTCTTTATCTCCTGGTACGTTGTTTCGGATATTGTGATATTCTGCGATGTCATCTAGTTTCAGCTCAATTCTTGTTGGAGTTCTTCTTATCATGATCTGAAAATTGGTGTAGGTACTCTGTTGAAATGGAATGTTTCCCAAGATTAAGACCTCTAGTAAGAGATTTCCACCTAGGAGATCCTTGCCTGCATGATGGAAAATGACAGTAGGTACAACAGCACCGATGGTGTACATAAACTCGCTTTTCAATGGAAAATAAGCAATTCAAAACGGCTAGGTAGGTACTAATAAATAAATGTATACATTAATTCCTACCTCATTAAACCTAGGAAATGGCAGGAAAATGCTTCCGGGGATGGATGCGACATTTCCTCCTACATAGTACAGTATACCATTTACCTCATAGGTTTGTTCCGACAGACAGTCCTGGTCCAGTCCAGGATGGAAAAAGAGGGGATAGAACTGTCCAATACTGAATCCAAACTGTGCCTGTCCGAATGTGCGCTGAAGATTCTGAATGGATAACCTTCCACGTAAGCTGAAGACAGACGCATGAAGTGCGCATGTACAGGATCAACAGTCCTAAAAAAAATCCACAACTGATAGAACTAGTCCTGGACTGTCTGTCTGAACACTCAACTCTCGATCCAGGATTCTGGTGCTGTCCAAAAACACATAAAAAGGGGCGGCCTGAACAGACCGGTCCAAAAGACCTATTAGTTAATGGCTTACTACTTTTATTGAGACAGAGTATGACGTTAAAGAAATCATATTTTTTACCGCTTAACAGCAACTTTTTGGGAACTTTCTTGATAAACCATGGAATAAACTTGTTTGTGTATTTATTAATGTTTGTGTATTTATGTTATACCAAAGCAGGTATAATAACGCATGAAAACAAAGTCAGATAATCAAATGGAAACTTTTGGAGTGACACATCGATGATCGATAATCGATCTATGACAAAACATCGATGTCTACATCTAGACTGCTGTTCCACAGCGACAGCGGTATCCTTTAACCTAACCTATTCGTTCGTACTTCGTAGTTCAGAATTGACTTTTGAGGGACAGTGCATGCGATTTCCTAAATCTTAATTATTCGTGAGTATATTTAAAGGCACGGCGATATTCCTCCGGAGTTCATAATTTAGGTAGGTTACTAATATCGTTATCGAAAACTCGGATTTCGAAAGTTGTTTTGTTTATTCCCACCTCTAGTCCACCAACAGAACTTCGCCATGGATATCCAAACTACAATTCAAGAACTGAAGAAGCTTGAGATGAGTTCACTATCAGATTTAGAATGTATACAATCGGCCAAACCAGAAGTTGCACACTTACTTGACGCCGTTCGAGACTCGGTTTGTAGCAATAAAATGTAAGTGGCACTTTTTAGTTCGATGATTACCAATTAGTCCTTGGACCGTTTTTCCGCCCATTCAATTTGTATAGGAAAATAACAATTCGCGTATTTTCAACTCTCGTTGCAATGCTTGCAGTTAAACAAAACAAACACCATTTCCATTTCCCACTACCCACTATTTTCTTATCACAAGTTGATTGGTTTGGTCACCGTTTTACTGTACGGTACGCTGGTTCGAGTAGTCACCGGTTTACCACCGCCTTGCAGGTAATCCTTTTACGGCTTACCTACAACCTTTTTACAAATTTACAATAATAATTTATTATAAACCAGTAGGTATGGCTAAATTGTTGAGTAGGTATATAATATTGTGAACTGCAAATGTGCTTACACTGCACGTTGATAATTACCTACTTATTATATTTTGAGAAATAAGCATATTATACCTTAGCTAGGCGAGCTATGAGGTTTCAAGAAAATTTATATAATGAGGAAGTTGAATTAATTTAAGGTAAAAGTATTCTTGAGCTGATGGATAATTGAGGGATTGGGGATTACCTCAGTGTTTGAATACTTGATTAATATACATACGCACCTTGGTTTTGTAAGTAGGTAGGTATAAAATCACGAAAATATCAAGGGAGTAGAGAGGATAGGAAAACTGAGTTATAGATGATTGGTAATCAGTGAACATGTTGGTAGTGAAATATTTCTAGTCCAAGGTTTGGTCTCCTGAGAAATGGGGAGTAGAGACTTCGGGCAAATAGTTTTCCACGCTGTTATCTGATGAGGCAATTCCAATCAGCCTCATTTTGGTTTATTATTCTGTGATAAATAAACCTATCTACCTATGTATTCGCCCAGCAAAAAGTTTTTGGAATACCCCCTCAAAATGTTTTCTTTTGCGTTTCAAGGTGCGCAGCTTGCAAAAACGCTGTTAAGTCCTTGTCACATTGATCTATTATTATATTGGACATACCTACAGAAATTTTGGCTGTTCATCTATTGTTTCTCTCATGTACAATAGTTGAAATAGCTATTTTTGATGGTTTCCACCAATTTTGGCCCCCAAAACACAAAATAGGCTCTTTTTTTTGTTTACGAAATTATCTTTGATCATTGATAGTGCCATTTAATTGTATTGATTCACCTGTTGATACTACTTCGTGTTAATATACTAATTTATGGTGATTTCAGACAATTTCCCAGATTTTTTACTCATAAAAAATGAATTTTTGGAGCCGAACCTTCGTTACAACCTCGATTTTTCACTCTGGTCAAAATCCACTTCATATTCGGTCTCCGCCTTAAAAAACGGTCAACAACTTCATATTCAGTCTTCGCCCTAAAAAAACATGGAAAACGATACCTCACTTGTTCACTAAAACCTCAAGAAAAGTCGAAAAACTCTATTTTTACACCCTTTTTTCCTCCCATAACACCTCTGGGTATTTTCCGGATCGGGCTGCCGAGCTTCGGAGCACAACTAGGTAGGACCCAGATGTGTTTCCAAATGGGGACCCCAACTGTGTGCGGAAGAACTACGATTTCAGACCAAAATTTAACGTAAATTTGAGGCTGAAGCTTCGTTAGAACCTCAGTTTTCCACTCTGGTCAAGATCGACTTCATATTCGGTCTCCGCGTACTATAAAACATGGAACACAATACCTCACAAGGTCATGTTACTAAAACTCATAAAACCCCATTTTTACACCCATTTTTCACCCGTGGGTACATTCCGATGGGGCTGCAAAGTTTCGGGACAACTAGGGCCCGAATGGAGCCTGCATGCGGAAGAACGAATTTTTAAATGTATGAATGATACGGCGGACGGACGTTGCATTTTTGATTTGGAATCTGCGCACCTTGAAACGTTTAAAAGAAAAATTTTTGAGCGGTTGTTATAACAATTTTTGCTGAGCGAATGCATAGGTGCATTATTCACAGAACCAAAATGTAATGTCCGTACGCCGTGCCATACATATCTACTTTATTTTCGGGAAGGGGCGTTATGGGGTAAAAAGGGTGTAAAAAGAGGGGTTTTTGGTGTTTAGTAGGTAACCTGAGTTTGTGGGGCACCTATAGCTTTCCATATTTTGTTGGGCGAGAATACCGAATATGAAGTTGATTTTGACCAAAGACTGAAGGACTGAGGTTTTGACGAAGGTTCAGCTCCCAAAATTCATTTTTTATGAGTCAAAAACTTGGGAAATTGTCTGAAATCACTATAAATTAGTGTAATAACATTAGAAGTAGTATTAGCAGGTGACTCAAGACAATTAAATGACACTATCAATGATCAAAGATAATTTGTTTAAAAAAAAAGTAGGAGCCTAATTCGTGTTTTTGGGGGTTCAAAATCGGTGGAAACCGCCAAAAATAGCTATTTCAATTATTGCACATGAACGAAACAATAAATGAACAGTCAACATGTCTTTAGATATGTCCAATAGAATAATAAACCCGTGTGACGAGGACTTTGCAGCGTTTTTTCCTGGTTGTCATCCAGTGACGCACGTTGTGAAGTTATTCTTGTACACCACAGTATAAATACTAACTTGAACACCTCATTATCATGGATTGGAGGAACATGTTCTGACTGGATTTTTTTTTTCTTTTCTTCCAGAACTGACTACATTGAAACGGTCGTTAACGCGGTTATTGATATTTCGTGGGAAGAATGCAATATTGGCCATTGGAGTAGTGTCCCCGAAACACCAAAGACTGTGTATGCATATGCTAGTTTTCAGAAGGTAGGTGGGTTTTCAAAGTAGGTACCTATACTACAGTACTTAGTCGCTTGTCATCGGCAGGTGGTTCCAGAAGACCGGTGCGGATAACGAAACCACACTTGAGGAGTCCTTACACACTCTGAAATCACATTTTCGCCTCATTTTCAGTGGTTACTGACTAGATCGGACCTGAGATCATTTCGTTTAAATGTAACGTCTGTTGTAATGTCTGATAGGTAATTGTTTGCCTTGGGAAAGTGAGAACAAGAACAAGTCTTGTTGAGGGTCCTTTATAATGGGACAGGGGGAGTGGGTTGTTGGTAAGCCTGTTTATTCGCAACAATAATTTCATAGCCCTGTATATACATGAGCAAGTTCACTGGTGAGCATTGACTGGGTAAATTGTAGTTCACTGTAAACTAGCACGACAAGGGGGCAGTAACCGAAATAATTCCAAGTTAGCATCTATCAGGAAACGTAGGATAGTGTTCCCACCACCACCACACTTATGATGTTCCGATCAAGTCTCCATCCTGCAAACGAATGTCTCTTTTTTTATAAAACCCCTAAAATGTTACCAACGTAATTTCAGGATGTACCTACTCACTTACACAATAAAATGTGAAGTATCATAATATTTAGGAAGAGTGAAAAAACTGCTAATTTTTCAAGTTAGGTCTTTGTGGGTTTGTTGGTAGGGCGCCAGCAGTTTCTTTTTACTCAATCCAATTTACTAAAAAAGTAAAAAATTCTAACAACAAGTACCTACATCCATTATTTCTAATATCTTTTCTTTATCATAAATTATAATATGAACCTCTAAGGGAGGCAATAAAAACCTAAGAAATCAATTTATTCAGTTGAATCACCCTTCTCTCCATTCCAAGGTCCTTGATTCTCGACTGAGGATAACGTTACACCTCGTCAATTTTATTTAAATTTTTCAAAATGTAAGGGTAAATAATCGCCAAAAAACGCGTTTTTGAGGATCTTAGTATGGGAACATCATGGTATATTCGAGCGCAAACATTTCCTATAAGAATGATCCATCAACATTAAATTTTTTTGTAGGTACCTATAAAACTAGCTGAAAATCGGTTCAAATTGTGAAAAAAAAATTAGGTTTTAGTGGTCTCAGGGCCCAATGTGAAGAAAGACCATGAAGGGATCTAATATTTTGGGTAGTAGAACCTACAGACGAAATTTGGTTCAAAACAGTGCAGGTTTGGGCTGCAACTTCCCCTTGTTAGGAAGGTTTCTCGCCTTAGCAGAAATTTCCCTGCTATTGGTTGGGAATGAGCGTAAATGTTACATGATGAGGCCTTCATGGATATTAAAAACGAGTCCGAGATCATTGGTTTTGATGAATGTAGTAGACGTCCATTCATCGTCTCCTTGATGTATAGGTGTGTACCTACAAGGCACTGTTCTGTTGGGATGTGAAGGTGATGTTTGTTCTTCCTGCGCAGGTGATACTTTGTTTGATAAAAGCAGACATGGATATTGGCAACAGACCCGTCTTCCTGAATGAAGCTATCCGTGCTGCAGATCTTGGATTAATGTTGGGGAAAGGTTACCAGCGCCAATTAACCCAGGCAGCCACTATGATTACCTCACTATTGAGCGAAGGTATAAGGATACATATTCCCTCTTCGCCATATACGAGTACCTGTGTCCCTTTCTTTATTGTTCATGCAGTGGTGAAGGGGGTTCCTCCTCACTCAGGTTGATAGCCATGCTGCATGTGAGAATGGCCCCTGTGGCTCCCTGAGAAAATGATCAGTATCTGAACCCCATCGGTTCAGTAGAAGCCAAGTTATAACCGTTTAAATACGCTGCAAATGGGTATAATACCAGTGACTCTAAAATAAGATGATTTTTCGAATATCTATTTAAGTTCAAGTAACAGTGAAAAGGACGTAGAGTGTGGGAGAAGGTGATAATTGTGTAGTAAAACGAAGGAAATGCGAAATAATGATGTTAGATGTTGAAGAAGTGTGGGTCCTACGTCTCAGCTGGGCTATGTGTGCGTGTAAAACTGGTAAGGTATTATAGTAGCCATAGGTAGAAATCTTGGCGATCGAGTTCTCCAATCACTCTGTCTGATACTCTGTGCATTTTTGTTAATCTTGAGGACATCACAGCTCACCTTTTTTCCAACTCTCCATGTCTATTTTGCTTCTCTAATTTTATGTTAACATTTTCTCGACGAACAGACCCAATTTTCATTAACCCAAAGCAATATAGGCACTTTGGACAAACAATATTAAAATAATGACTGGAGCCCCATTATGGTCAAATAACCGAATTTTTTCATGTTCTGGAGCACTGTAACTTGATGTGTTAGGTATACTTTTCTGCTGCGCTTTTTGAGAAAAATTTGCACAAAATTTAGAATTTTTGGAAACAAATTTGAAATAAATGTTGAACAAATTTCTAAAAGATAACAAAAAATTTAGAAGTCAGAAAGGAAAGTTATTTTTACTTCTAACTGAACTTCATTGGATAGTTCATGGTATCAGAAATAATAAAAGTATCAGTACAAAAAGATAAGTATGATATCCCCCAGAAACAACCCTTTTGTCAACATTAGCCCGTCAAGAGGGCCTCGGCTGCAAAAAGGATTGATATATTATCCATTTTTGCAGCCAAAGTAGCATTGATGAGTAGCGATCATCATGGCTTGAAAGTATAATCTTAATTTAGGGCCTCTGTTGATTCTTCTGTCAAGTATCTGTAAACATGAACTGCAACGTGTCATTTATAATATTATATCAAGGTGCAGCATGGGAACAGTTCATGCAAAGTGGTGATGCTAGACAGTCATGACGACCTGTAAACCTTCCGAAACCCTTCCACTCTATTATTATCTTGATGAAAAACAATTAACTTGATGAGGTTGCTTCCCCGTCTCTACCTTTGTTGGCCTACCTTGTTTCCATTTCCGGTGCCTAACATTTTCAAATACTCAGATTGCAGAACTGCAAAGCATCCAAGTTGTGCAGCAGAAGCGCCCAAGTCTGAAATGACCAAAAATTTCTTCACCGAAAGACACAATACAATTTTACTAGACAGACTGCCCTGTCCTTCATTAGAGGAATTTAACGTGAAGCATTTCAGCACTCGATCTCCCATTATTATAACAGGTTAGAGTTTACCTCAAATGCACTGCAGCCATCGTCATCCATACCATACGGTGTTGTTACTGCTTATTTTTTTATGATTCAGGTAGCATGAATCATTGGCCAGCCATGACAAGATGGAACGATTCTAACTACCTGCTTTCTACTGCTGGCCCTAGGACTGTACCTATTGAGATAGGTTCGTCGTATACCCAGAAGGACTGGGGAATGGAATTGTCATCACTGCAAGATTTCATCAATAAATACATCTTGCAGAAACAGAAAAAAATTGGATACCTAGCGCAGCATCAGTTATTCGATCAAGTAAGCATATTAAGGCCATATCACACAAGCAGTTTTTTTTCACATTTTCTTATTCCCGAAAATGAAGTAGAAGAAATGCACTTTTTTGGCATTTTGTCAAGGTGAACCTGGCAGTGCAATATTAAGCTCACTGAAATATTTAGGACATGTTTTAATTTTTCCCTTGACGTAATTTTCTGCAAGAAAAATGAAAACGTAACCCTTGGGAAAGTAACATTTCACAACTCTGTCGGCGACCCCATTGTCATCTTCTGCATTTTCCAGCTTTTAGAATTAACAGATATCCTTCTGTTATTATGACGAATACTGAATAATTGTGCTGTTTATTCTTCCTTCTGTTACTCCGTGCTACACATTAACGTTGCTTCAATATTTGTAGCCCTAACCTGAAACCATTGACAAAGTTTCAATGTTAATAAAACTGCATTCCACCAGAATCCGTTGTATTGAGATGTACAACTAGTTTGGTTCACTCCCTGAAAACCTACTTATACTTTATACCTCAGTCTTCGTTTACTTTGATAAATCGCTGCATACATTTTCCCAGATACCAGAGTTGAGGAAAGATATAGTCATCCCCGATTATTGCTGCTTGACGGATACTGACGATAGTGATTGCGATGTCAGTATTAATGCATGGTTTGGTCCAGCAAACACTGTGACTCCCCTGCATCATGATCCCAAACACAATTTGCTGTGTCAGGTTGGACCGATGATTATTTGAATTTTTAATCCTCTGAAGTAAAAGTTTCAACAAGCGGTAGCTCAAAATTGTATGGAGTAGTCACCACAATTAAGGAATGGTCCAACTTTTTCAGGTTGTTGGGGCCAAACGTATTCTTTTGTTTTCCCCGAATGACTCCGAGTTCCTCTACCCGCATGATGAAAGCTTACTAAACAACACCGCCCAGGTCGACCCGTACCAACCTGATGAAGCCAAGTTCCCTATGTTTGAGAAGGCAGTTGTCCACTACTGTGAACTGCGACCAGGTAGGTATCACACAAATGAAAAGTGCTATTGACAGGTTCCGCTATTGTTAATAATGCTGTTAGTCGACATTACTGTATTTTCTTATGTTGCAGGAGAAATGCTGTACATACCACCCAAATGGTGGCACCATGTTGTTGCTATGAGCGTTAGTTTTTCTGTTAGCTTCTGGTGGGAATAAATGGATTTAGCCGAAAAATAAGATTATTGTATAATGTGTACTTATTCAACATTAAATAAGTTCCTATATAATATCTTCAAGTTACTTGAATACAGTACTGATATAATTTAATTAATAACTGAATAAGTAATTTTCAATATTTTGTACTACTTGCAAGAAGCGATCATTTGATTTTTGGGAAGTCTCCCGTAGGATTTGAGCTTCAAACATTACAGTCTGCCAGTTTCAAAGTTATTCGGCTGTTCGGAAAATTAATTTTGCGCGTCATTTCCTTAGCCATGCCTGAAAGGGATCCATCAGTGGGCGAACGAATGTTTCACCCATTCCTCGTCGTAGTATCGAGCATCGCTAAGTCTCAATGCAGCTCTCTTGTAGTAATAGTAGTAGAAAATGGCGACTGAAACAAACGTCGAATTCAAGTTCCAAGCGAATGTTATGATCTATATTAAACATGTCAGTAAGTAGAGTTATTCATCAATATCTCTATGATATTTTATTTATGGCTTGATTGGGTACAGTTCACTCACTCATTCTGTGAGCAACATACAGGACTGTAAAGCCTGTGGGCCAAACGTGATCCATGATCCTGGTCCATCTCGTTGCCAGGGTTACGATTTGATATAAAATTGTAACGACGAGGTATAACAACGTGAATATTATGGCAAACTTGAATCGATGGAGGAGAATCCTCACGAATCCCGCCTTAAAACATGAAATAGGTATGTTCAACTGTGACTTCTGAAAGCAACAACAATTCACGTATTTCTGGATGGTAGGTAAAGGACAAACCTTGAAAACATGAGTCCGAAACATGGTATGGCCCAGAACCATGGCGGCCAGAACGATTACCACGTCTTGAATACTGAAAAACAATGCTTTAGTTCAGGAATTTTAGAGAAAAGGACTGGAAATAGGTAGGTACGTCTCCTTTCAAGGTATGTATTAATTTGTCGTATGGAAAATACAGTGTTGTAAGGTAGGGTTCATGGCAGCAGTTAGGTACTGCTGAGTCCTGAAAAAGACGATTAGCCACCTGTACCGTCGATGTTAGTGGTGTATGGTGTAAAACTATCTGAACTATCAATAATATTAAACTCTATTTTAAGCTGAAATTGACCAAACACTTCACTGCAGTAAAGGAGTTTTTATTTCTTGAGTTGGTCTACTTGGAAATTTCAGCAGTCTGTAATAAAAAAACATATGGTCTAGACCAGATCTCCCTCGGAAAAAAGGGTATAATGATCTGAATATACCCTAATACTGGATATTTTCTACATAAAACTTATTTTCAGGCAAGTTACCTATAAAAAAAGGTAGTTACAGCAATCATTATTAGTTATTTCTGTCTTCAGTAGTAACTATGAGGTATCCATTTTACAAGTGACTTAGGGAAATAATAGTTTCATCTATACTGATATTAAGTAGTACCTACACAAACTAGTCTTGAAAATCTTGACATTAAATTTGCATTTCCCTCTTGGTGGCTTTGGCCCCAACGTTTGACTACAATCACCTAGGAGCGAGGAAGAGGACAAAGAGACAAGATTTTCAAATAAAATTGATAACAAGAGCAACTTCCAACATCTCATTCTTCTTATCTTATGGCTGTTGGCTGTGGAGAAGGACCTTTAGTGACCATAAAGGGTAAGGTGGTGGTGGGGGAAGAAGAGGCGATTTTAGGTTTGATCAAGGTATTCTGTAGAAGGATATAGGTAGGTCATCCTTACTTTTTTCAAGTTTTCTTCTCTGTCTATTGAAAAAAAGAGTATATTAGGCTCTTGTAAGAAAAAAGAGAAGAGTATAGAGGAAAGGACCTAAAAAAGAGTATGTCTGGTAACCCTAGTCTAGAGTACATGGTGGCAGAGGGGGGATTACATGGCTCAGCCTTGGTACTATGGGGGAATTAGTTGCTCGCGATCATAATAGGTAGTATTTTCTAGGATAGAAGATTTTTCAATTAACGATACGGGCCACTGGGGAAATTCCTGAAGTGATATTCCCCCGTATTAACAAGGTTTGAACAAAGATCTAAATATATGGAGCACTAGTACTAGACCAGATCAAAGAAAGATGGTTTGGAACATTGGGTTATGGGGGTTCATCAATTTCCCACATTTTGTTCCTATCAATTTCCTACCTGCCCCTTCTAAAGCCCTAGAATATCTAATAAATGTACAGATCCTTGTACACATCCAATCCAATAATCTACTTTGCAAGTACCAATCTGGGTATAGAAAGAAGCATAACTGTCATTCAGCACTAATTAAGATATCAGAAACGCAGCTGAAAACCACATGGGAACTTTCTTAATGCTATTGGATTTCTCCAATGCTTTCGGGTCAATATCCCACGAGATTCTTTTACATAAACTCAAGCAACAATTTTGGGTTTTCAACATCAGCCTGTAGATTACTATCTTCATTCCTCATAGACCGAGAACAAATGGTAAAGATACACTCTCGCCTCCATCTCGAACTTCCCATGATGTGCCCCAAGGCTCGATCCTTGGCCCTCCTTTGTTTATACATTAACGACTTGCCTGTCGTTGCTGGACCACTGTGTCTACCACCTCTTTGCAGATTACACCCAAATTTATAGTCACAGCAAATCAACAGAAGACGAGCTGTCACTAACCATTAAGAAACTAAATTCAGACCTGGACAAAATTAACAACTGGGCACATAATAATGGTTTGAGTCTGAATAAAACTAAAACTAAAGCCTTTTATTCATTTTCCCCCAAGAACCTGTCCAAAATCCCAACCTTCCCAGCAATAAAACTAGGAACCACTGAAATACAGCTCTCTGCAAATGCCCGTAATTTGGGAGTCATGTTCAATGATAAGCTCACATGGAGTAACCACATTTCCCTCATGTCTCAGAAAGTTTACCACACACTGCACATCCTGAAAAAACTATCCTATTGTACCATGGAGGAAACTCGACTTGGGCTCTTCAAATGCCTTATAATGCCCCACCTTCTCTATTGTGATGTTATTTTTCCCCAAAATCTAAATAACGAATCTGCCCACCGTCTGAAGGTGCTATCCAACTCATGCATTCATTATGTAAAACACCTAAAACCTCGTGGGCATGTGAGTAACCACCAAGGTTGCCTGTTAAGAGTGGACCTTCAGACATATGCTAGATTCCTGTGTTTTATATACAGCAGCGTGCACGGTGGTACGCCTGAATATGTGTCTGACCTATTTAAACCAAGCGGATGGACCAGAACATACAACCTAACATTACCTCCCCACAAGACAAAAACTTTGGAGAGGTCGATTCAAGTTAGGGGGGCGAGATTTTGGGCTGAACAGCCACACGATGTAAAGTCTTCGTCCACTTTTAGAGGAGGGCATTTAGAGCAGGAATTGCAAAATTCATGAAAATGCAATAAAATCACTTCTAATTCATGCTTTCTTCTTCTTGCTCTTCCCTCCATTCTTTCACTTTCCTTCCATCTATATTTTGTTTTGTAAAAACCTAAGTAATCAACCTAATCCAGTAAAGTTGTGAATTATATTATGCACATATATTTGTAAGGACTAAGTCCTTACTTGTTCTTGCAATAAATAAATAAATAAACTGTATTCACGTTTGGGCATGCGCAGTCACTAGAAGAAGAAGAAAAGATTATTGTCATACGGTACTCGAAATTATTACTCAAATAGCAAAAAATAAACATTATGGCAGGAAATCTGTCTGCCAGGAAGTTAGGACCATTTTATTTTATAGAAAGAGTAGGTGAATCAAAAATAAAAAGTAAAAACTTCTTCAGACGTAAATTAAAATGGTTTTTTCGTGTGGAATTTTACTCTTTTATACAAGTCTAACAAGACAATCAAAAATTAAATTCACTGACGAGAAAGGTACGATACCTTAAGCCCTCTTTCACACGGGGAGCCGCACGGCTCGTGCTCGCAGTCAGGAGCGTTTTCCGCTCTTGACTCCCACCTTTCACATTTGAGAGCCTTTTGGCTCTCAAGCACTCAGTCGCTAGTTCCGCCCAGTTGAAGAAGCATGGATTGCATGCGTACTATGGCAATTTACCTTCTTCATTGTCAACGCCGTCTTTGACGCCAAAAACGCCGAAGTACCAGACGGTGTTGGGTCCATCCTATCAACCAGCGGCGCGATGAAGCAGGAGTTTTCGCCACGCTTTATCAACAACTTCGACAGGATGGCAACAAATTTCGATTACATACGGAATTAATTAAAATTTCCACGTCTACATCCATATTTGAAATCAAAAAGAAAGCAAGAAAGAATTTTGACGTGACAAGAATCCTTCGATGGATAGCAATAAACTGAGGAGTGAGAGCCGTTTTCGCTCTTCGTGTGGATACCCGCATCCTCCCCTTTGCATTTCATGGAAGAGCCGGAGGCGTGTGGCTCGAAGTGCAGAGCCGTGATCACTCGCGGCTTGCGAGCCCTAAAAGCTCTCGCTCCCCATGTGGAAGCTCCATTGGACTCAATGCATTTCAGTCTCACGCGCCTTCCTCCTGCTCGCGAGCACGAGCCGTGCGGCTCCCCGTGTGAAAGGGGCCTCAGGCTGTTCGACACCTCCCGTTTATTCCAGTCCGGGCCATTCAGAATCGAGAATGCTTCATCGCGTGACAAGGAGTGGCGTCCATATGCAACGACTCGAAATTCATGTGGGACCAACTAGGACCTAATGCTGAACTACCATCAAAATTTGAGCCAGTTTGGATCACTGAGTTGGTTCGACTTCTATGCATGTGCAGTGTCTACCTACTAATGAACCAAATGCGACAAAATTCATACGGGAGCAACGAGGACCTAACCCCGAACCACCATCAAAGTTTGAGCCAATTTGGACCAACGGGTCGTGAGTGATGGCTATTCGCAGAAATGCGCACACATACTCAACTATCTGAAGGAGCTGAAATTTATATTTTTTCCTGATGGACTCGTGTTCAGCTTGGTCAAAATGGGGGAAATTTGCCCCCCCCCCCCCCCCGTATAATGATAATTGTCTAAAAAGTAAGGCCAATATAAAGGCGTAAAAATTAATATATATATTATAAAGAACACCAAGAACGCTGGCCTTTAGGAGCCACTGACATAGGAACCCCATGACGTCTTGAGATTAATACGAGTATGTATCAGCAGGACAAGAATAATTCATGGGTCTTTGTCTCGCCATTCTCAAGTGTAGACACACTTAGCATTTAAGTAGATCATTTTTGCTAATATATTACCTAACTATATGCTGAGAAGGTTGGTAGGTACCTACCTACTATAATATTTATCTAATTGCAGGTTACTTGCCCATGAATTCACTCAATTTTCCCCTTCCAAACGACAAGAGGATAAAGCAACCTAATTCCTATTTTCGACAATGTGTTCACTTTGATTTTGTTCAGTTCATCTTACATATTCAGTCACTTGAATAAATGCCGTACTACTCACCAAAATGTTATAACAACTCCGATGACGTGAGCCCTCAAATCCGTCCACTGGAGCACTTCGTTGAAAGCGATGTCAGCAGCAATGAAGGCAATTTGGCAGCACAGTGTCAACAAATAAACGTTGGTCGTGAGTGATATCGGAACGTAAATAGCCTTCATGGCACCACCGTGGACTTAACACCCTGTCACCACCCCACTTCATGGGAGCCCTGCGAAGTTCTGTTCCCCCACTTGTAGCTTCCAGCACTCAAGTTTCATTCACAAATCATCCTTTTTTTTGTGTAACGGCAAAACTACGGCATGGAAATCTATGAACTAACATAATTAACACTTTCTTTCTTTGATGCACGAAGATTTTCGTTCCTACACTAACTTGACGACGTTCCTTGTTATGGCCACCAACGGCGTTGCTATGGTCTTCCTGTTTTGAAATATTGATCGAATCGTTTATGCCAGAACTGGGTTCCTACTAACGCGTAGGTAGGTACCTCCTTCCACCAGATTCTCTGTACAAAATTGTCCTTTACCACATGTTTCCCTCGAGCAATAGGTTTGGCAACCCAGTATTGAGTTTTGCGAAGTTAATCAGAAATGTTTACGTTTAGTTTACCAGACGCCCTAGTCATGCCGGGGCATTCCTAGCTTCAGCCCTCACTCCTGAGTTACTGTCATATCAATTAACCAAATTCACTCCTCGACAGACTTGGTACTTTTCAACAAGCTTCACCAAATGACTGCACTCTTCCACAGGAACGTACATTTCAAACTAAACATTATTGCACTGTACACAAATAAAAGCAAACTACCCTGAGAAATTGTATGGAACATCGAATTTATGCAGTGGGACGAGAAGCAACAACAATTTTTGTTTTGTTTTTGAAACAAATTTTTTCTTCAACTAGGTTAACTTTCAACTTTTCAACTAAGAATTTTCAATACTACCTACCTACTTGGAATATTTGGTGTCTGCTTGTATCCATCGACGCCCGTTCCACCCAGGGCTTTTCCTATGTACTTGAAAGACAAAAGACCGTTTTATAGGTCATACTGTTTATGGTCATATATATATACACGTTACCTATATAATATTTAACTAGTTTAATAAATTTTAAACCCTGGATTTTTCCACATCCCAGGGGGACCTTTTACTCAAAAGCTATTATAGCTACCTGTATATTGTTGTTTCCTTTGGTCCCTGTAGGCTACACATGATTCTATCAGAAGTGACGAGCTAATCGCTGGTTGGGTAAGCAGCTTTTCAAAGCTTGTTTTGTTGCCCGCCCGGAACGAGAACCAGACGCGCAAACTTTTGCCCCAAATGGGGATATAAAGATCAGACGCTCTAGTCCACTTGGACACCCCAGCCCCTATAAACTGTTTATATAATTTATAGGTTATTATATAGGTCAGCATAGAAGTAAATCATTGTCACGATCGCACATATTTATTTCATTACTGGTTGCAGGTATTTCATAACTTATTAAAACAAGCATCTCTAGAATGATGGTAAATAATGCTAAGGCTAAAAGTCAGAGGTAACTCACCAACGGATGTTTCAAAAAGCTTTTTAAACACCGATGACGTGGACTATTTTTACTCTGTACTATTTAAATACTCATAGTAATCTAAACAACTATGATTAGGATAAGAATGAATATAAAATTTGTTGTGCAACGAGACAACACTAAAAGAAATGCCCTTTCTTTTTGCTCAGTATCGGTAATGTTGAGGTTAAGGAGAGGATGGGATGCTTATGTGCAGAGGTACGAACTTGTAAGGTTACCGAGTGGGGGTTGTGAGTGGGACGGGGGTGTGCGGAGCATTACGTGCTGCCGGGGGCGGGTAGTAGGGAATCGGAGGGGGTGGGGCAGAAGACTTGAGAAGCACGGTCACTTGCGTCAATACGAATCTGGTTAGTTTGAGGACAGCATAGTGGACTGTGAATTGTACTATGAGAGCACCAAACCCCTTGAAGAGTCCCAGACTTCCCTCTTGGGCGACTGTCGTATCGTAGCAGTCAACTGTACCTTCATAGCATGTGAGGATAGGAGTGACAGCATAGCCATTGTCCAGGTTATCGATGATGGTTCGAGTTCCTTGTAGATGCAACCTACCACACACAAGTACAGGAGTCAAGAATGAATTGGAGTGCTCTCCCACCACATCAAAGATATTGGGCAATAAATACATAAGGGTCAGAGCTTAGCATTTTGGACAGTTAAAAATCCGATTCAGCACCCGTCCTGGTTCCAATTTTCAGCTCAAAATTCCAACCCGGTGAGCCGTGAAACGCACCATTTAGGAGGCTCATTTTCAAGAAGAGAACAAACATACATACATAATAGGTATATAAAGACTAGAGATGCCCACTTTAATGACACAAGCTTGAAAAACCTGCCTGAATAAGCTTCTAATAACAACTATTGGAATTCAGCTTCATTTGTCATCCAAGCAAAACAGTCCCAATTGGATGTGTTTGAACCATATAACCATGTGTGTTGCTTCAAAGCAATGTTAGGGAAACTCCAGACATCGATATTATTGAGAGGCATTAGGGGTATTCATGGTTTTCTCAGCTACGTTAAACAATCGAAAATATTTTAAATGGTGGGAATCATGAGATGTTAAATAGTGGCAGGAATGATAACACACAACAGTGTTGCTACAACAGTTGGGAAGGAAATAAAGAAGCCTGGTGTCATGAAGGGAAAAACAGTTGTAAAATAAATTCTCTACTCTACTGGCGGCTGCAGAACAAACAGCGAAACACTGAACCGTTATTTTTGCATTACTTATAGTATTCTTTTCCTGTTCGAAATAACCATTCGTTCATTTTACACTGTGGTTATTCCTCATCTGATTGTGTTGGTCATGGAAGTAGCACTACTTCCATGCATCCAAACTGATCCATCTTCCAACTTCCATGGGTACTATAAGAACTACATATGTTACATTTTAGGTAACCAGATTGTTATTTTACAACTCTTACTCTTGCGCAACCAACATCCTGTTGTCGTTTTCTGAAAATAATAACCACCACCAGTGTTAACTCTGCTTTACTAAACTTTGTAAATAGCACCAGCTGATTTGGTGATAACAGGTGTGAAGAAGAAGAAGGAGAGGCAGATAAAGAGAGTTCAAAAACCGGTAGCTATCAACTACTTATCTATGTGTTGCTGAGTCGTCAAAAGAAAAAAATGCAAGTCACCAATTGCAATGCACTGATGCCATAGTGATGAAAACTCTTGGAGGAATCGCCACATCATGGAATCAGCTATTGACTGTTCAGCATTTTAAATGATAACAGACTTTAACATGGTTTTCATTCGACCTTTAACATACCCCAGACTCTGTTATCATCAACAGAGCCAATTTTTTCGACACATTTAACATGTTTCGACCTTTGAGCTTACCGACCATGAATACCCCTACTGAATAAAGACTATTGACTATCAAATTAGATCTAAACGGCCCACATGAATCGTTCTGGTATTGTTGGATCAGCAGGAATATTATAACTGTCACTTTTAAAATCATACCTAACATAAGAAGGAGGTAACCTGCATTCCTCATCTCCCCTTACGGGTCAAACACAAGTCCTGCAGTTGGAGGTAAGCTTCCGAGATTTGGTTTTGAAGGACCACTCGATAGTTCAACTCAAATCCCGCTTAGAGCGCTAGTGCATCACTTTAAACAATGTACAGAACCACAACTGATGGATGGAACCGCAAATTCATGGATAAATTAAAAAGCACATCCTCAAAATCAAACTGAGGGAAAGGTCACAGCAAAGACGGCTCTTGAAGGTTGGACCTGATACGTCATTTTTTTACTGTTAATCACCCTCATTTTTGAAACCGGGCTTCAGCCATTTTTCCAAGAGTTCCAAATATTTATAAATTTAAAAAAAAATGCCCCATTGCTTTAGCGAAAATCCCCCATAATGGTTCAGCCATTCAGACTATAAATTCGATCCGCTTATACATTATACAGAAGATTCAAATACCTGTGTAAAATGGTTTCCAAAGGATAAAACAAAACTTCAGCAGTAATCAGAGACACAAGCTGAGCTGACACTTCTATCTCCTGCAAGACATTGGCGTTCATGTAGTCCTTGGGAAACGCCCCCTTCAAGTAAAACAATATGTTCAGTATGTTGTTCAAGGTACAACTGCGGCACAATAATTATTATTCTGCAGGTAGGTACCTGATTATCGAATTAACCTTTTAATTTTATTACTCAATGTTTTTCTTTTGCTCACCTTCTTTTGAAAATCGTGCCGATAGTTGATTTGCATTATGTTTGAGGATACGTGTTTAACGATGGAACTAGCAAAATATTTACACAATCCGTGGAGAACGGTTGGTGTGACTAGAGCCCAAACTGGAAGCATTCGCCCTGGTAAGAGAAGATCCCAACCATTTGTTAGAATACAGAACATAGAATTACTCATTATAGGAATTATAGAATAAGTATCTGATGAGGACTAATTCCAGTAAATCTATCCTCTTCTTATCAGTGTTTCAAAAATCCTCAAAGCGATCACAGTGACTCTCGAAGTTGAAAAAAACATCTTCCAGAAGTCTATAAGATCAGTTCCTCCTATTCCAAAAAAATGTAGCTACAAATAACCGAAATCTGCAACGTTGAACGTTTCACCCATTGCAATAACCTGACACGTTGAACAACAGTTGATCCGAAATTATGTATATGATGAATAAGAAATATATTTAAATATAAAACCCCCAAGAACGCCAAAATATCGATGAATTCAGAAAGCAGGAGGAATGAAGTTCGGCGAGCGCCTAAATGTTCCCATGCGCCCGAAAAAAGGCCGAAATGTTCCCGCAGAAAAAGCCGCAAATGTTCCCGACCTATCAAAATGTTCCCCGTCAGAAAAAGCCTCAATGTTCCCAAGATACCAAAATGTTCTCGGCGTTCAAGAGTGAAGAAACCATTTAAAAAGCATTACTATACTTACATACACATAGTAGGAACTTCCTCGTATAGGTAAATGGTAAAAGTCAAATAATTTGTTAAAAACCGTATACACTGAGTACGGTATGCGGCAGTTCGTGATGGGCACTCCTGACGACCTACAAACGATTTTGAATTCTTCGACAACAAATGAAGTCAGTCTGAGCTTCACCGAACATGGCACCGGCCAATTCTTTGTGAAACATGATAAACTGCGCCAACTGGGATGAAATTAAGGCACCGGTATTCTGTCTAAATTGTTTAATGGGCGACGTTTCCGCCAAAGATTTTGGCCCGTCATGTCAGTCTAAGGGAAAAAGTCGCCCATTAACAATTTAGACCGAATACCGGTACCTTCATTTCATCCCAGTTGTGGTTTATAATCAATCGGCCATTGGAATGCATCAAAATAGCATCAAGTGCCTTTTGGCTTCCACCACTGACGATACAAACGACATGTTGGAAGGTAATCCATCGTAAAACTGGACATGTTAGGCGACCCTGCGCATTTCCTACCACACCTCGGATTTTTCCTACCAAATCAAATTTTCCTCGTAGGCTAGGCCCACTTTCACCAGAAAATTATTTAGCGGAGTTTAGCCAAACTCCGTTAAAGTTAACATCGAGGGTTAAACCTGGAAAGGCAGCTGGCGTCTTTCAACCAAATGTCGGTTAAACCCAGTTTGAAATAACGGAGTTTGCCTGACGGAGTTTAGTTTAAAATGTCCAAGCAAAAGTTGGACAATATGACGTGCCGGGACTATAAACTCGTCAAAACAACAACCACCACCGCTCAGCTGATGTCCATTCCCGCTTCCATTGTTCCGCTGTAATAACAAACTGTAAATTGCCAAAGTGATTTCTGATTTATGACGAGTCCAGTCACGAGGTAAGGTACCTATAATATCGTTGTGGAATACCAAAAAGAGTAAATACAATGCCAACTCGCGTTAATTCATTTCACAACCGTATAACAACAAAACCGAAAATCAGCTGTAAGCTAGGCGGGCCATATTGGGATCTCATGGCTAATGGAGATTAGCGACGTTAACTTGCCGGATTTCGGGCGATTAAACTTGAGCCGCCTCGGTGGGAGTTTAAACTTGTACAGAGCTCTGGCGAAAGACAGTGAGCGCTAAACTCCGTTAATTTGCAACCTCTTCCAGGTTAAACTCGTTTCAAATTTTTGGTGGCCTAAGGCCCACTTTCACCAAAAATTTTAAACGAGTTAAACCTGGAAAAGGTTGCAAATTAACAGAGTTTAGCGCTCACTGTCTTTCACCAGAACTCTGTGCGAGTTTAAACTCCAACCGAGGCGGCTCGAGTTTAAACGCCCGAAATCCGGCAAGTTAACGTCGCTAATCTCCATTAGCCTTGAGATCCCAATATGGCCGCCTAGCTTACAGCTGATTTTCGGTTTTGTTGTTATACGGTTGTGAATGAATCAATGCGAGCTGGCATTGTATTGGTATTTCCTCTATACTATGTATTCCACAACGATATTATAGGTACCTTACCTCGTGACTGGAGTCGTCGTAAATCAGAAATCACTTTGGCAATTTACAGTTTGTTATTACAGCGGAACAATGGAAGCGGGAATGGACATCAGCTGAGCGGTGGTGGTTGTTGTTTTGATGAGTTTATAGTCCCGGCGCGTCATATTGTCCAACTTTTGCTTGGAAATTTTAAAATAAACTCCGTCAGGCAAACTCCGTTATTTCAAACTGGGTTTAACCGACATTTGGGTTGCTGAAAGACGCCAGCTGCCTTTCCAGGTTTAAACCTCGACGTTAACTTTAACAGAGTTTGGCTAAACTCCGTTAAATAATTTTCTGGTGAAAGTGGGCCTTAGAGGGCAAAATGAATGGGAACACGTAGTTCACCTTTCCATTCCTCCGACCCGACGGGAACACTGAGGCTATCACCCTTCTGCCTGATTTTCACGAGAGGTGGTTAGACTCCCCTTTGCATTAATTTCCCACACAGGTTCTTATTACTAGGCGACAGGAGGAGGGCAATCCACAAATGGATTCCTAATGTGATGGTAGTGAATAAGTTCTTGTTTGAAGTAAGAGCTGTTACCTTTTTGCGGCAAACCAAAGGATACCAAACGGTATATCCCTTCCCTGAAAACATCGAACACTCCTGGATTCTCACTGGCGATATCACTCTGGACAGTTTCCACCAAACTCGCTGAGTAGAAGGGTGTAATTATTACTAGCGTGATGCTGGAACAATAATACCATAATGATTTTCGAAATACTGTGGGGCAACAACTGGGTCTGATTTATTGGAAGAGTATTTTGGAAATGGTTCAATCGCCATTACTCACCACTTGAGGAGGACGTGTTGGCAGATGGTTTTGAAGGAATCCTGATTCCAAGAGACCTCTCTGTCGAATTCAAGAGAACGATTTTTTTTAGAAGTTATAAGAAATGTCCAAGTACAGCTGATACGCTTTTGCTTACATATATACAGGTATAGGACTTACTTGGGTAAAGATGACACTTTGGAGAGAAGATCTTCTATGGCCAGAGTCATCCCTCTAACCACGAGAACGCTCCCAATACCTTTCCAGAGCGTAGTAATACCCTGCCTTTGGTGAAGATGGATTATCACTGGTATCAGAGTTATAGGAACCAGATGAAATTTTTTTGAATTGTGATTAACCTGGAATGACAAGGTGAAGTACGTAAGGTAAAGATATTTTCATACTCAGACATTTAGTGACCTTTTCTTCGGAATTCATAAACATTAGCAACATTTTGGATAACTCAGGAATTATTGAGACTAGTATATATTATATGTATGAAAAACCTGGCATTGGCGTCTCAACACGACAAACGGGTGACTCAGAAGATTCTCAGTGATCAGCGTTGCTAAACCAACACCGACTCCAATATACCGGTGGACGGTATCTGAAAAGTGAGAAAACAATATCAAACTAACAAAGCGGTATGTTACAACAGGTTACAGAATGACAGGTGGGGAAGTTGTCTTCTCCACAATTCAACAGATGGTGGTGTGGAAGAAGGGTATTTGGAGTACTGAATGACATTCATTCTTCAGCCAATAACTTAGAAGTTACAAGACAAGGAACAAATCAAAGCAATAACAGGGCCCTAATTTACCCCCAGGGAACCCTGTTTTCCTCATTTTAATATAACAGTGTAGGTCCCAATTTTTGTAGGTACGTTCTTTACGTCTCAATGTGCTTGATAAATCTTCGACAGTGTGTTCAAAATTAAAACATTATTTTAATTGGTTCTGATACGACATAGGAGGGAGCAAACTCAGAACACATCAAGTTACTTAGAAGTGTACGCGTCGTGCCTACATCAAGACAGTTACCTACCTACAACTAAGGGCCGGTTTATAATAGCAAATAAGTCAGTTAGATTTAACCAGCAGTGAGAACAAAACGGCAGTTCGCTTCAATTTGTTTATCTACCCCCAGTTAGGGGTTTATTGAAGTTTAAATTTATCTGGTCTGAGGACAGCCAGACAAAAATCCCGTGTAAAGAACGAAGAGCATGTTCCAATACCTACCTCTATCTTCAATGTTTCCATACTTGTCAAATTATGAATAGTAAAAAAACGTAGCTGTGTAGTGCACCTGTAAGTATACATTTTTGTGGTGATTCATTTTAAAATAGCAGTAGAAGACTCTAGGAGGAGTCTAAAATAGCTGTAGCGTCTAGCCATGTATTTTAAGGCTTTTTGTTTTTAATTTTTATTCTTCAAAATGTGCATGTTCCATACTTGTCAAATTATGAATAGTAAAAAAACGTAGCTGTGTAGTGCACCTGTAAGTATACATTTTTGTGGTGATTCATTTTAAAATAGCAGTAGAAGACTCTAGGAGGAGTCTAAAATAGCTGTAGCGTCTAGCCATGTATTTTAAGGCTTTTTGTTTTTAATATTTATTCTTCAAAATGTGCATGAAAAAAAAAAATTAACTAAGCCACAGCCGAACCGTCAGCTGTTGAAGGTGTAGGGGATAGGGGTACGTACATATACATCTGATGCCCACAGCAGGACGTGGCATGTGTGTGGGCAATATCTATTTTATTTAAAGAAACGTATTTACGGCATTAATGAAAATGAGAAAACAGTTATACCTACATTAAGTTAACCTGAAACTAGGCTGAGAGGAAATACCTATTTCTGGTGTTGATAGTTAGCTGGTGTGGTTGTTGGGAATTTGTGCGGGTGGTGGCTTATAAAATAAACTGTTATATATATATATGGCTGTAAAAATCGCTTATATCTGTAGTTTTGTACAGCTGGTCAGTAGGAAATCGAAATGGCAGTTTAAACAGACTATTCTGTGAGTGTTGATGTGTGGCTTCAGAAAACAACGTGGAAAGATCGGAAGCGCGATATTTCTAATTCTAACCTAGGTACCTATCTGGGCAAGTTAGATGTAGTTGCAGTCAGATATCCGTCACAAAGGCGTTCGCGGTGTACCCAGCCCGCTGGGCGTTTGAAAGTTGGTACTGGTTGCGCACGCATGTTTGCGCGATCAGAAAAGTGGTATTCACAAACGGGTCGGGACAGCGGTGGTCCTCGCAAGTTCGGCTGTTTCCGTTGGGTTCGGGTGTTTCCGCGCCACCATCTATGTTCCAGTCGTTCTTCTGTTCAGCGTTCACCGTTCCTGCTCACGGTCAAAGATTCTTGTTATCACCAGCTGTCTTATCACTTCTTATTATCTCGTCCTGGTCCGTTTCTTGTCCATATTTATAGATAGCAGTTGTTTTGTATTCATAGTGCAATGGATAAAACCATCTCGTGTTACCATTTTGGTTTGCGGACTTCGTATAGGTGCAGCATAGTTCGGCATAATTATGCAACGTTACCATTTGTGATCGTGAACGCCCCTCCATAACCCTAAAATCGTCTTTAGTTGCAGCTTCGAATCTCTCGAAGGAAAATAATTTTCTCGTTGTTTGTACCACAAGTTAGTCGTCCTGTGATTTTATGTGTTAATTTGTGATTAAATACTTAATGTTCTTGTTGTGATCGGCTGCTCCTCCACAACCTACACTATGTGTAGACATGTATCCTCTCAGAGTGGGGACCCCCCGACCCCCCTCTGATCATATCAGGGGGCTATAAAAGAGCCGCGTGCCACCAATAAATTAACCATTTCCAATCAAAGCGATCGACACGTCTGTTCAACTCCTCAATCACTACACTGGTGACCCCGAGTGGTGACACGCAGCGCACAGCCTCCGCCCGCCGTCTGCGACCGCAGTGCGACGACAGCGACTTCCGACGACGAACGACGCCGCTCAGCGCCCGCTGACCGTCTGCGACGAGCCCCACCTCCTCCGCAGCACTACCCCCGGCACACGCGCCCCACTCCGACGCCCCACAGTCAACGGAGACCGCAGCGACTCCCCGCTTCACCGCCCTACCCCGCGTTTTCTATATAACGCTCACGGACGCCTACGAGAGACACACTTCCAGACGACACCTCTCCGGGACTGGCGCCTACAAAGAGAACGAAAAAACGGACCCGAAACCACCAACACCCGCAGAAACAACTCCACCGACATCAACGCTCCAGCTCCGGCCGTACGACCCCGCATTCCCGCACGTCTGATTCGCCCAACTCGAGATCACATGGACTCACGAAGGCCTCACGACGCC
Organism: Leptopterna dolabrata; assembly: GCA_954871275.1. Classification (NCBI taxonomy): domain Eukaryota; kingdom Metazoa; phylum Arthropoda; class Insecta; order Hemiptera; family Miridae; genus Leptopterna; species Leptopterna dolabrata. The sequence goes on from OX940977.1 coordinate 26,524,220, forward strand.
GCATGCTAAATTCGCCCGCGCCTTCCTCGCCCTCGAGCCCCGACAAGCGGACCTCTACGCCGACCCCAACCGACTTCCGAGCACGAGAATCCGTCAGTCCTCGCCCGCCGACTCACTCGAGCACTCCCGGCCGACACACCGCAACACGTAGAACATCACATCGTCACGAAGGGACCTCCATGCCACGCGAAACTTCGCCGAATATCACCGGACCTTAACGGGAAAGCGTCGGCCCATCTCGGCGAATTACTAGCGGCTGGCATCATCGAACGACAACAGCTACCGGATATCGAAAACTCGCCCTCTGGCCGCACACGCACCGTCCAACGGCTCCCGGCTCACCGCCTTACTCCAAACCGACTTCCGACGACGAGCTACCGTCAGTTCTCGCCCGTAGAGCACACCCGGCCGACACCTCGACCCCGCTCAACTGGCAGCTTTTTCTGCGAGCCCTTCTAGACAGCCTTCGCCTTCACCTTGCGGCGCACGACGAACCCGATCTTACGAACCTCGCTGCTCTCGCCGATCGCCTCATACCCTTCGCCCCCCCTCCTCGAGTGGCTACCGTCACCGTAGAGGTTCGTGTGATTCGAATAGACGACAACAGCGACCGCCGACGCAGCCACGACCGACCACATGCCGCGCGACGAACGGCTCGTGTTTCTACCGCCGCACATGGGACCCCCGAGGACAAAAATGCCGCACCCCATGCACATGGCGCCCGCAACAACGCCCCGCCCGATCAGCCGCCACGGCCGTACCCACGCACTCAACCTACATCCCGGCTCTTCATACGCCGCAAACGCACCGCCCCCAACGACAACGACCCGGACAGCCACAACGGACCACCGCAACCAGCACACGCACCTCCCACGCCCGACAACCGCCACCGCAACGGCACGAAGAACAAAATTTAACTAAATACGTTACTTAAATTCTGGGGGGAGCAGTGTTGTGATCGGCTGCTCCTCCACAACCTACACTATGTGTAGACATGTATCCTCTCAGAGTGGGGACCCCCCCGACCCCCCTCTGATCATGTCAGGGGGCTATAAAAGAGCCGAGTGCCACCAATAAATTAACCATTTTCAATCAAAGCGATCGACTCGTCTGTTCAACTCCTCAATCACTACAGTTCTGTTCATTGAAATATGTACCTACTTGGTTATTTTATACCGATATTTGCTAAACGAAATAGACCACTGTAACTAGCAGAAAACAAATTTTTAAATGTCTTCGACTGGTGAATAATAACCTTTTGATAAAGGACATTATTACCACCTAATGTATTCCGTAATCATTTTGCTCATTAAGGTATTATGTAAGTATTCATTTATCCAAAAATACCAGTGTATAAAAGGCATGCGCCTTCAATGAAAGTACATGACAGAAGCAGTTACCTGATACCTTACATAACGGTATAGAAGAAGCCGTTTTACTGTTTGGAAATTAGCGGGGGCGTAACTCGAAGCGGGAATGCGGAACTGCTACCAAACGAAGAAACGAATAGGTTTGGAACTGTTACTGAAACAATGGTATGAAACGGTGCTCCTTGCGAGGACCACCGCGGTCCCGACCCTTTCGTAGTGGCTTCAGCCAGTCCACTGACTGTCAGAAAAACAGTACATCGCAGGAAGCAACTGAGATCCTTCACCCTCGGACCAACAGCTAATCGGACATCAATAGACCGTATACATTTTTTGCTGCATTTTTACTTTTAACCTCCTCATTTAAAAAAAACGCTTTTGAAAACTGGCTTCAAACTACCACTTTTTCAAGAGTTTTTAATATTTGTTTTCAAAAAGATACTTCGACGAAAGCTCCCCATTCATGGAGCTAATAAAACGTATTACAAATGGCAAAGTAATAATGATACTTCAAGTATGGTTATAAGTTGTAATCAAGCGTTGCAAGATGTTGATGGAAGGAGCGTTTGCAGTACCTGGGTAGTTACACATCAAGGGAAAAAGAATCCCAAAGCTGTAGAAATCATTAACTGTTTTTCTCATCATAATTATAATAATATGATGAGGAATGAATATTAGGTACCTACTTATTCATTCCTTCATTTCACCTTACTTAACATTCATTCATGGACACTGTGTTGAGAGACGCCAATTTAAACATGATATTTACAAGAGATTTCTTCTATCCTAAAACTAATAACTGATAAGACCTTTCTATTACCACATGAATCAAAAGCTCGATTTCAAAATATCAAAGCTTACCATCATCATCTTTAGGTGTAGGCAATGCTGTATGCTGCTGAACGAGTGGAATTCTCTGCTCAAGGTCGATAGTGTTGGGCCTTTGCATTTTTCTGGAGTAGGCACCAAAACGAAACTCTTCCAAATCTTCTTCGGTCAACTGAGGACCAAAATATCCGTCGAAACCAGCCATGCAGCCCTAAACCATCTAGAAGATCAACGAATCAAGCGGAGGTTGGGTAAAACTGAAAAGCTGACATTGAAGAAAAGGATTTGGGCTGCCTACGCAAAGCGCGTCAAACTCCGGATATTTTGGAGCTCATGAAAAACAGCTCTTGACAGATTTTAATCCACCATCAAATAAAATCAGCGAAAATGAACGAATAATATTTTAGAAAATCGAGCACCTCATCCTTCCAACTTGCAAAACGCAAAACCCAGTTATCAGTATTCTATGGCAAAAACCTGCAGTAAGAGTTACTGTCACTCCAACAATCAAAGTATGGTTAACGTGAATAACAAAACTGAAAGTTAACAGGGAGATGGATCTCTTCTTCGTGAATGCTTTTGAGTAAGGATATCACTTTCTGATTTTGCGCCCCATTCGCACGTACCAAAGGTATTTTTAACGAACAGTTCTAAAAATTGATAAACAGCATTTTTTGTAGTGTGTCAGTTTCATTGCTAAATTAGTTGTTCTGCTTCTGTCTAAATGTTGTAGGTAATTCTTTCACTATAATTTATGTAAAAGCAATGTTATTCTCATTTTATCGAATTGATGGTACACAAGTGCTTGCTTCGTGATTATCCCCTTTAATTTCACCAACGAGTTTTCTCAAATGCTGCCAGATCAACGTACATGTAGCTGCTTGGAGAGCCGAAGTTCTTCATGAAATACCTGCCTGGTTGTGATTTTCTTGATTGATTTCTGTTTGACGTGATCCGTTCGTTATTGAGAGGGTCCAAGGGTCCTTTGGGTGAGCATAATTCTCCTTATGCCTTTGTAATAACTTGTAGGATGTACGATTGGAATTCAGGTGCCCTGTATAACTTGAGTTACGTAAAATAATATGGCACCGTCAAGGTTGTTTCTAATATTGTAGACTGGTTTTCCTCCTCTTTTTTTTTCATCCGCTGTGTTTGGTTCTCTCTACCGTACCTACGGGGGAAAATAGAATCTTTTACTTGATGACGGTCTGCGTGGGTGAACTGCTCGAATCCGAACTTCTTACTTTACCTACCTGTCTAAAAAAAGGCATCAGAGTTTCAATCGTACAAAAATGTTATTCCTTTATTTTATTAGTAAGAAAATTTGAGCCTTAAACTTCAACGGTATTGCCCAGCAGTCATAATTTTATTTAAACTGAAAAATAGGGGCAGTATCTTAATAATTTCCCTGTGAAAAGAACGTCAGTTCTCCCAATTTGTTTGCGGGTCTGTAATAATAATGAGGGTTTCAATAGCAGAAACAGAGTATGCGTACGATGAATTGCAGATATACGTCCCAAAGTGAAGCTCAGTTTCTTCGAGAGGGACTGAAAAAGGTCCTACAGTCGGATTTTTTCATTGGTGTGACATTTATTGTTGTAGGTGTAGTTTTGATGTTGGTCTGGTCTAGGTGAATAATTTTTATAGTTTTATTGACTAAAATACTTGATCTCCGCAAATTAATGCTGTAGTATTTCCTACCTGGCTGCTACAGTTTATACTATAAGCATTTCGTGTATGGCAACTGAGGCTAGATGCGTAGATAATTACTTTTAGTCTCTCATCTAGCTGTTTATATCAACAGCAGCGTCGCATGCTACAAGGATTTGGCTCATGCTATTTATTCAGGGTGTCGAGGGATATAAAAACCTGGAATTTTGAAGGGGAAAAGTCATGGAAAACAAAACTTCTGGACACAGGCGAAATCAAAAAATATTCGGAAACCTGAAAGGGGAAAATCGATAGATGTCTATAGCTGTCTAATATGAGGAGTTACATATTTATGTATGTAAAATGTTAAATATGTAAAATCTATAGTTATGTATTATGAGGAGTCCGAACAGTCGATTTTTTCCTAGTTCTATTTTACATTGATAATATTAAACATATCTAGTCTAGAGTTCCTACTAGAGTAATCCATGGATTTCGGCCTTGGCATGTACTATGGGTGGAATTAGTTGTCCATGTCCATAATTGGTAGTATTTTGTTGTATATGGTAGTTCGAAAGACTGGATTTTTCAGATAACATTCCAGCCACTGGTATAAGTAAGAAGCGACATTCCCCGTATTAAGAAGCACTATTCGACCAGATTAAAGAAAGATGGTTTGTGGACCATTGGGTTATGGCGGCACATCGGTTTTCACGATTGCGCATGCGCAGTCCCTACAACTGGTACGAATGTGACGAAATTCATATGGGACCAATTAGGTCCTAACTCTGAACCACCATCAAAATTTGTACCATTGGGTCGTGATTTATGTGAAAAACGTGATTTTATTCACGTTTAGGCATGCGCAATCTCTACTACTGATCTGAACGCGACGAAATTCGTGTGGGACCAACTAGGACCTAACTCCGAACCACTGTCAAAATTTGAGCCAATTTTTACCATTGGGTCGTGAGTCATGGCTGTTCGCAGAACTGTGTAAACACACTGTACAATGTATGTACCAATGTACATCCAGTCATCTGTCGTTTGCGGGGAACCGTGCTAGGCCCGGGCAATCGGCTAGTAAAGTAATAAAATGCATTTCAAAGTTCACTGGGGTGTAGTTCCGTATGTGTCCCCACTATGAAACCAATGGAAATCTGTCATTATGCTATGTTTATTCAAGAGTCTTTATCATCCTACACAATATAAACATCAATGATGTTGATCAAAGTTCAACTACAGAAGGGTTTTAGGGTTCATTGTTCCCTTACTGGCCCACAAACAGCGTGGGGACACATACTGAACTTCTTGACTGTGGTAATAGTTCCGTATGTGTCCCCACTTTTTCCAATTCCATATTTCTCATGTACGCGAAGAAGAAAGTTAATTCATCATGAAACCATGGGAAAGGGGAAATTCTGAGGTTTCCGAAGCACTCATCAAATTCATTTCTTCTAGGATAATGACAGGTTTGCATTGGTTTCAATGTGGGGATACATGCGGAACTACACCCTGACATTTTTACAGTGGAATATTACCAGGAATTTACTATTGAACACAAGTTACCTAAGATGTGTTCAATAGTAAATGACAAGTTACCTAAGATGTCTAGTTGCCTCCTTAAGGCTAGCGTCCACTGGAGACGGGCCGCATCGGGGCGGGACTCATCGCAAAATAGATAGTGCGTCCACTGGGGGCGACGGGGCGGGGCGCATCGCATCGGAAAAATTGAGCGGGAACGAGAAAAAAGGCGGGATTTTGAATCGGTTTCGTGCTCATTCTGCTGTTCCGTGTTTTGTTTGTTTGTGTCGTTCCACCATGGATTCTTCTGACGAAGAACGAAGAAAGATGAGTTATGAAAATTAAATTAAATGAGTAAGAAATGAGTAGTTCCTCGTCCATACCGTGAGCGTTTCATCTAAAAAGCGGAAACACCGTGCATTTCTACAACCAATTGCCATGCAAAAGCACACTATCATTTCATTCCATTCTACTACCTACAAAATGCTCGCTAATGAAAATATATAATTACAAATAGGTACCTTACCTAATAATTATTAGAGAATGGTCGGGCATCAACAGCAATTTATCACTGTCTCACTGATGGCAGATTCGCAAACTTGACGAAAATTCAAATCAAAACACAAAGTTGTTGTGGTTTGTAGTATCCATACTGTAACCAATACTACAACCACCACCAAACTATTCTATTCTATTCGATGGCTCTATGTTTTACCTATGTTTTTACACCTCCGGATTCTCTCAAAATATATACCTTATTTCAAGTCATTCAGTGTACATTTAATTCCAAGTTACCACATGGTTGTTGCTACTATTTGCGTGTACCGACGACACCCATGAAAACAATGAAAGAAAATAATTAAACCGAAAATAAAATTAATGAAATAAAACAGTCACCCCTGTTTAGATTCCCTCCTCGATGTCAAATCTGAAATCCGTCTGCCTATCGTCCACTGGAGACGGGCCGCATCGGGGCGGGCCGGGACCCCTCGCACAGCCGCAAAAATCCGCCTGGGGGGCGATTGAAATATGCGATGAGGCCCGCCCCGATGCGACCCGCCTGCAGTGGACGCACCTCCATGCAAACACTCACGATCGAAATGCCCGCTTTTTGCGATGAGGCCCGCCCCGATGCGACCCGCCTCCAGTGGACGCTAGCCTTTAGGCCCCCTTCACACGCCAAGTCTCCTTAGGTCCCCTTCAAGTCATGCTTGCGAGCGAGAGCTTTTTCCGCTCCTACCTCCCTCTCTTCCACATGGGGAGCCTTTTGACTGTGGCACGGTGCGTTCGCGTCGCGTCATTGGCGATGGATCGTAGACGGGCTATGGCCATTTACCTACTTCGACGCCGTCGCCTAAGACGAAAACGCCGAAGTTCCAGAAAGCATTGGGAACATCCCATCAACCAAAGGCGCGATGAAGAGGGAGTTTTTGCCACGCTTTATCAAGAACTTCGATGGGATGGCAGCAAGTTTTTCAATTACTTTCGAATGTCACTGACCTCATTTGATGAGCTGCTCGGTGTCGGTTACGCACTTCATTTATTAATATCCCTATATCCACCCACATCTTCACGTCTCGCAGGGGCGCGAGAGACTGGGGAGCGAGAGCGTTTTTGCGAGTCTTGTGAATGCCCTGCTCCTCTCTTTGCATTTCGGTGAAGAGACTCGACCCCTTTCGAAAAGCGCGGCTCGAGATGCACGAGCCTTGCAGGCTCTCACGCGTGAGCCCCTAAGTCTCATGCTCTCCATGTGAAAGCTCAATTGTACTCTGTGCAGTATTCCGCGCCTTCCTCCTGCTCGTGAGCACGAGCCTTGCGGCTCCCCGTGTGAAAGAGGCCTGCTCAGGTTGTGAAAGAGGCTTGGAACCTACTCAAGTTGTAAAATCCTTACTACGTTTTTGGTTCACGAGAGAAAATAAGTTTTGCTTCTGGGGTTGGTGAGTTTGAGGTTCCTGCTAATGCTAAGCACTTGAGTCTTCAGTCATGTGGGCAACAGTACTTGCTGAGGTAAAACTCATTAATTTGCATATACAATAACCATTAACACCCTTCCTTGGTTCTACCTTGGAATCAGATTTAAATTAACCGCAGTCATCTATTTATTATTTTCTTGATTGAACGGTTTTTCTTGTTTCAGGTCTAAAGATGTCGAAATGGCCCAGTGGCCAGGTAAACAGATCCAAAGAACGCAGATGTTCTTCACCTTCAAACAAAAGTACCCCAACATCCCTGATCAAATTGTTTCACATTGCTTAGCAACGGTAAGGCATCAGAGAGCTTACAGCTTGGACTCTGTTATAAGTGTGGGTGGTCTCAAGGGGTCTATGCCATTTCATCTAGTGAATCCCATTGTAAGGGCGTGTCCACACTATGCCGATTGTCAAGGCCAAGGCAGTGTGAACGTACTTGTTGGCTTCTGTAGGCTCATCGGCATGCCAATCCCAGCCCGAGAGTTTCAGTCCGGATAAAAAAAAACCGTTATGCATAGTGCGGAAGCGCCTTAACTGCAGCCGATGCTGTTAAAGTCACGAGGGAAACTGAGGCATCCACATCGCCGATATACTGTGGAGGTGGCTCATTTTGTAGAGGCCAATGGGCATAGTGTAGACTGTAGACGCAGCTTAATACAGGAGGAGTGCTATCAATCATACAGTTTTTTGAAAATGTGCATCGGTGTGACTAATCAACCAGTTGCCAGGAGCATCCATCAACTGTGCTTTATGCTTGTTGATATTAGTCAGTATCACTGTGGCATACGAGCAGGAGCAATGATTCATAATGGGAATTTTTTGTGGGTTAGAACTAATTATTTTTATTGGCCAAATGCTGTTCATTAATGGAATTAACACTTACTGGCCACATAATGAGGTGTTTATTTCGGAAAGTATTCGCAAAAAACGAGTGAAATTTGAATCTTGGCGTTCCTGCTAGAAATGACGTGTCAGGTAAATTGCTGAGTAGTTTAACTCAAATCCCTCTTATAACACCAGTGCATCACTTTAAACGATGTATGTACAGAACCGCAAATTTATAAATACTTTGTTCACAAAAGGTCACAGCCAAGGTTCTTGAAGGTTTCCAGGAAAGTTTTCCATTTATAATGTTGGATTGGTGGCAGCATTGGGAGAGAACCTTCGCCTCTGAAGCTTTGCTTCGCCTCCTTGGGCCAACAGCCAGTCAGATATCAATAGAGCTGATATGTTATTTATTGCCCAATTTTTACTTTCTATAACCCTCATAAAAAATACTGCTTGTTTTTGAAAACGCGCTCCAAACTACCATTTTCCGAGAGGTCTGAATAGTTTTTCACTAGACTAAAATTCTCCATTTTGGTAAAACTAAATCAATGCGCTGTTTGTCCCCAAGGTAGTGTATACAGTTAGGGCCGGTTTCACCTATGCAGCTTAAACCTGGTATCAGTAAATCCTGGATTCAAATTTGATCTGCGGTTCAGAGCTTCGACAGTTTGACCAATGTTTTTGATCCGCAGTTTAGCTGAGAATTTGGGTTTAATCCGAGATTGTTTCGTTTGCATCAGTATTGCTATCCCCAGAAACACCAATCCCGTATTGCAGATGACATGGAGGAGAGATGCTCACCCATGAGTGGTGGATCTGTGATATTAATTTCTTCTATGGATAATTACGTTTTGTCCGCCATCCATTGTTGTGGAGACATTAAACTGTATAATAGTTACCAGGTGTGGAAGTTTTGCGATTTTTTCTCACTTATGCCTCTGTCATTCTGAGAACTTCCACTCCACTCCGTCATTACTAAAAATGATCATCTTTCGAGAGAGCTGATTGCCATTCTACCGAACTAACTACTGGTCTTATAATAAATTATAGATAGCCTATCTAGGCTCTTGTATAAAAGGTATCTACTTTTTTACAATAATTCGCTGTATGCAGAAGAAGTTACACATGTACTTATTAACGCAGTTTGTAAGTACCTAACACGCACTATGAAGGTTTGTGTACCTACTCGAGGAAATAAAAAATGATGGGTCCGACGTTGTTGCCTACCTGGTTTGGTGTAAAATTATATTTATTACACATTATTGGTTGCACTCACATTTCTGTTTCGAAAACTAGAAGGCTTTCTATTACATCGAGCACGAAGCTCATCCCTTCCTTGGGAAGGAGGAACCTCGCAAAAAAATCCCCGTCTCGACCCTTTCGCGAATTATCGCCGCCTGGGCACGGCCACTTCCAGAAGTTCATTGAAATATTCATCAGAGGATGACTCAAAACACTTCAGCGAAACGATTCATCGCACTAAATGTTGATGCAAGTTGATAAGTATGAAACACTGATAAAATAGATTTCAAAATGGCGATGGCCTGGCGGAGAATCGGAGATCAACTGTAGATCAGAGGTTTAAACCACCTGAAACGAGGTTTTAACTTAATGCGCTGTTGGCGCCAGTTATTCCTAGATTAGGCGTTCGTGAAACTGTCTTTTCTCAGAATCGAAGGCTTAAACCTCAGCCGAGATTGAACTCTGGATAATCCACGTTGGTGAAACCCGCCCTTGGTGTATGCACGTTGAACCAGTGGTGCCAGTGAGGAATTCCCATAGTTCGGGAATTGCTTATTTTTTCCGCATCATCCTTTGTTGATGAGAAAAGTCGAATCGGTTCGCCTGAATAGCATAATATATTTGTTCAGTTCCCAAGATTGTGTGGAATGACGTTGTCACTGCTTCTTCCTCCATGCTACAGCATAGCAGAACATACCACAGTGACTTCTCAGGCAGTAGTATTGATATCACAGCCCATCTCAACATCATGGATTTTGTAAAACAAGCTGTATCCATTCAAAGGCGGCAATGACGTTATCAAATCTTCTACGTTTAATTAAAAATTAAACAACTCACATCTCGTCCAATGAAAAAATATGTACAATCTCATCTCAGTGTCTAAAAAAAAGTAGTCCTGATTAGGTTTTGCCGTTTTCGATATGCAAAACGCTTGCTGTTGTTCAGTTGCCATCGTGATACTAACTTACAACAACAAATTTCAAGCCTCATCAAGCCTGTTATACATGTTTACATCGCCTCCTCATGAATTTGTTGTTTAGTTGCTTAGGGATGTTGGATCTCCAGGCTCACAGTGTCTGAGGTGACAAAACACGTCTGTAATCAAGAGTCTGGCCCTCCATTAATTTATACTCTAAGGTGGAATGCTTCTGAGGACATCTCTGAGCACCCAAATGAACCTTCAGAACTTCCTCGACACAATACCAACAAGAGTAGCGTTACCCCTGCGTTGTTTGATAGCACAGACACACATTTTCAAACTTGAGTTGTCTTTTGTACTCACCCTGAATAGTTGGTCACCAGTAAGGAACAATCGGCTTTCTATTAAGGCCTCGAAATCATTCACATAATTAATGTGTCCCTGCTTTAGGATCTAAACTTCTGCACTTACTGTATGACTCACTTATTTGTATCATCCTCTTTGTAACAATTACTCCATGTAATCCAGGCTGGTGGCGATGAGAAGACTACCGAAGAGCTCCTCGAATCCCCCGAATATTCCAAATATATGAGGAAGTCCAGCAACGTGTCACTCATTGACAGAAGCCCTGAGGAAGTCGGCGCAGTGTTGCTCCCGACCCCCAAAACCCCTTGCAGTATCACCAGACATGTTCCTTCAAGTTTACCCAAGTCGCCCATCACACCACTCGTTACCACCCCTTACAACAATAGCACCCAGTGTAAGTTTCCTTAATAATTCACTAAAAATTCACTTAATAATTCCTTAATTCACGGTGTGTTATTGCCAGAAATGTTAGAGATGGGAATAGAAAGGGCTGAAGGCCGTACACAAGGAAGCGTGTCCCCCTTACCACTCCTCAAAAAACAAACCGCCATTGTATGGGGAATCTGCCCACCATTTTCAACGGGAGATTAACTGCGTTAGGAGGATTGGAAGTACTTGTATATTGTAGATATGAAATATGCTATGGGTACCCCACAAGAGAGACAACGAACTCAGGGAACGTAGCCATATTCGTGGTATTCTGCGAACAAACTAGCTGAGCAAACAAACTACTAAACATCTTAAATATGAATTTCTGACTATAATATTATTTAATTTATGGTATTTTATTTTAATTATTCATTATTTATTTACGGTTTGTTCTCCTTTCCATTTTTAGCACTCCTCAATGACTTCTTTAATCCGAGCTTGGAGCAACCTGTAACAAATCTTGGAATTCTCAGTGAGTATTTTCCACGGTTTTTCTCATATTTGTCAAATAATTATATTAGTTTAGTACCTATGAGTCACTCCGAACGATATCTGAACTTGGCTACGAGAAAAAAAAACCCGAACCACCTAAAACGAAAGGACGAGTTCGGAGATCAGCAGTTTTCAGAAACCGAAAATGGGTCAAATTTGACCGATTGTGGGTCGAAAATCGCTAAAAATCTACAAAAATACCTAGCTTATAAAAGTAACCAACGCCAAAATGTCGCACATATGGTCATGTTGCATGACTGGAACTTTTTTCTTTGAATCCAGTACCTATTTCTGTTAAGTCTGTACCTAACGAGGAGGGTCTTAAATAGGTGACACCTTTAATACTAGGTATGTACTTGTAAGAGTATGAACCACAATTCTTGATACGATTACCAATAGTGTTTCTACCTTCAAGTTTTAGTGACTAGTGTCATGCCCAAAAATCTTTAAAATTTAAAAAATACCTCATCTTTTCTTCGGTTTGATGGATTCTAGATTTCTTAACATAATTTTGAAGCTCAAATTCAACGCCTACATATAATAAATTTCAATACCTAAGTATATAGGTATCGATATCTAATTTTGGAGTCAGCAGGTTAATACCGTCACCAAATTAAAAGTTGAATTAAATCCTGTAATATTGCGAGTTGGCGACTGGCTATCCGTTACAATAAAACTTGTATTGGTTCTGAATTTTTAAATATATTTTTTAGCTCGAATTCAACGCCAGCGCAAAAACAAGAGTAACCTTGAGGTTGAACTGGAAAAGCATTATGAGAAGCGAGAAGATTTGAAGAGGCGGGTAGCTGAACTAAAATTGCAATTAGATGCGAACCGAGCGTCTGACAAGGTACCTAATACTATGGAAAATATTGAGGAGTTACGATTCAGTATGAAGTATTATCTAACGGTTCTTAGGAAACATAGTCTGTCTCTCTGGAAGCATTTGCTTTTAAGCAATATTACAGTTACACTAGGAAGGGGTGTTCCAACTCCCAGTACAGGTTCAGAAAAATTCGAGTCATGAACGAGTTCTCAAATTTTAAACTCTTCTAGTAACAACTGGAGCAAACTTGTTGGAACCGTCTCGCCGTGAGATGCTTCATCTCGGCGAACTATGTTTAGGAAGTCAACGGAGATGGTTAAAAAAAAAGTAAACAGTAAAAAAAATTGGAGGAGTATTGTAAAAAGGGTTCTTGAACCCTTTGAACCTGGTTCTGTTGAGTTGGAACTAACCTATTCTTTCAGTTGAGTGTTAAACCTCTTCATGCTATTATATTTTTAATGTAATTATTATTGTAGATCAAATTACTAACGAGACAGATATCTACCCTTCGAAAGGACTGTGAGGTATTGAATGCCGAAGTCGATGAATTGTGTTCCGTTGACGGAGCCAGGGGACCCGTTAGAAAACAAACCGAAGTCCGAATAACCACTTCCAAAGGTAAAAAATAAAAGAAACCACTGAACCATTTCTAAGTACATCACAGGACTTAGTTTGACTATAATTAGTCATTAGGTAGGTCGGTACTTATTGTCTCAATGTTTCAGGTGGAGAAGGGATTTCTTGGGGGACTGAAGCATGGCATTGTGAAATGTGCACATTCCGGAATCATCACTTGTTGAACCAATGCGAAACGTGTTGCATGCCTCGAATTAATGTTGGGATCAATGCTGTGTAAACAGAGCCCTCGGTCGTTGTGTTGTTGAGTTATTCGTTTTTTGCTTTGTGATTAATAAAACCTGTGTACATAATGTAAAACGCTCTCGCCTTACCCTGGATTCCTTTGTTGTTTTAGATGGCTACCTGACAAAATCACATTCTTATTCAAGAACTTTGGTGTCGAATAGCGAAGAAATGCTTGGAACAGTGAGATCTGTTGAAAGTTTAAAGATGATTGTACCTGTTTGGGAAAGTTCGTATCAAATCCCCATTATAACGACAGGTATCATCCTTCATATCGCTCCTTCTCCTTCATCCCACTCCTTACTCCCAGGGCAGTGGCCAATCTTACCCTCAAAAAGAGGATTTATCCGCAGTTTCCCCTGCTTTTCACTGGGATTCAACGTGTTCCAACATTCAAACACATTTCGAGCAGGCCTTCCACCACTGATTGTTTCGCCAATTCTAGAAACTGTAAGTCCTCTCCGCTTCAACTTTCCACATTCTCCTTCCCCACCCCTTGATCAGTTTCACGTTCATTGTTAATTTTAACTTTCTTTTTTACCGTCATTCAATCATCCCAGAGAGTAGGGACCTTTCGTTCTTGCGATCACGGGGTGGTTGGTGCTCGTCCTTCCAAATCATAAGCACACCCGTATTGCGCTTCAGGCGTTTCTGGACGAAAGTGGTTCGGTGCCTGCGCCCGCAAATCAATCTGAAATTCGAATGGTTGGATCATAATCAAAGCCGCTCAATGTTTTTTTTTTCTCTTTTTTTAAAATAGTTGTAAGGAGGACTTTGAGATGTATTGTGGTCTTATCCACCCAGGCTGCCGCTTGTGAAAGGTTTTTCCAAAACCTTCCCTCCCCTATTTTTTACAAAGCAGAAAGATCGTGGTATTCCACTCTAGGAATGCAGTTCGGATTAATTACATCATTTCCAAGAATATTAAGTCAATAACGACCATGCTTCACAATGACACGTGTTCTGCATCCTTGGTTCCATTTCACAGATCCACCAGTATTCTAACATCCTTCTATGGCTGCGTTTCTTTGAGAATGATATAACCAGTTTTGCCTATCTCAGGCCTGAGAGGGTTTTCCATTGTTTTATTTGATCACTGCCTTCCTACTTGTTATCTAAGGTCTTCAAGTGACTTTTTGCGGTTACAAAAAATTGGTTCTGACCGTACTGTTAAGGACTGCTCTTTTGCCCTGATTCTCTTTTGGCAAGGCGATCAGGCTCCTCATTACCCTCAAAACCCTAGTGATCGGGATCCTGAGTAGACTTGACCTGATTATTCTGGGCAATTTTTACCAGCTCTCCATTTATTGAAGGAAGCAGTGGCCTTGTGAGCCGCCTGCCTGTCAGATAAGATTATACACTTCAGTGTTATTGACCCTGTTCCGTCTCTTCCGCACATAGCTGGATAGCGTGAACTTCCGCTTGGATTTCCCGAGGGACCGCACCAGGCTGGAGGCTGCAGTGCCAGTTTTTATCCCTGTTCCCAATTTTCCCTGCAAAATAGGTCCATCTGAGTACCGCACCAAGGAGCCAGAATCAAATCTAGGCATCCCCCTTCTACAGCAGTCCCGTTTTTTGGTGACCTAAAAAAGTCATTGCTCTGTAACTTTGGTTAGCTCATGGGCAAATGTGAAGTTCTAGCAAGAATTTGGAGTGATTTAGCGTTGGTCAGTATCTTTTGTCTGCACACACAGAAACTTGAAATCCCTACAATAAACCTCACATTATCAATCAACAATCTTCCGTTCTGTTTCCAAAATTCAACAACAACTTTTTTGAGATCAACACAGTTCGTAGCTAGGTATAACACCAGATCCTTTAGTGGGTTCACCACCAAAGTAAAGGTTATCGACAAAAGTTGAACATTTTCTATTACCCGACTTCAAAGAGCACAGAAAAATCATTTTATGACGTTCTGTGAATAGCGATTTATTTGAGGAGGAAAACATAGAGTGAATTATTGGTAAATTACTACTCACACACACAGAAATAACATACACTGAAACAGAGCTCAAACTTATGAATAATCAAACTCGGAATGCACACATCTGTGTTCACTCAACTTCCTCTTTCAGAGAATCCTGGTTCAAGAAAACACAAAATCGTTCTATCACAACTAGCAATGGCGAGACAGGGCCATGAGTGTATTTTTCAGTACTTGAAGCTTACTTAAACAACCTGATACCAGGCTGATTCGGCACGTTTATGCCATAGGTACCTACTTCAATGTTTCTCCAACCCTTTGTTAACTTCTTGGCAACGTTTGGTGGCGTTTTCAACTGCACGAATAAAGGCAGCTCTAACACCGGCTTCCTCCAATGTAAACAGCCCTTCACTTGTTGAACCTGTTGATAGATGTTTTTTCACTGTCAAAATTGTCTACTGACTTTAAAAAAGTTAGATAGTAAAAGCCTAGGTACTAGGTAGTAATGGGAACTCTAACCAGCGGGAGAGGTGACATTGTCTCTGAGGGAAGCTGGATGAGTCTCAGTAGTTGTGACCATTGTGCCTGCTCCCACGAGCGTCTGTGCCGCAAGCTGCAGAGCTAAATCTCTGGGTAGCCCCATACGCACTCCTCCATCAGCCATAGCCTCGATTACTGCATAAATCTACCGGAAGTCAATATATTCTCCCATTAATAAGCTGTTTGTTATCTTGCGTAGACTGTAGTCAAGAATGACGATAGTTCTATATTCACTTACATAGGCTGGGCCAGATCCACTGAGAGCTGTGACAGGATCGAAGAGGTACTCAGCAACTTTGTGAACTGTCCCCACGGATTTAAACAGCTTTTCGGTCGTTTCCCAGTCTTGGGGTGTTGTTGCACCACCTGGAGCATAGACTGATGCCCCTTGCCTCACCAGTGCAGGGGTGTTGGGCATTACCCTGATCACTCGGGATGATGCTGGCAGCTCCTACAACCACGTTGTCTTAGTTCCTCTTACAAGTCATTTATTTATAATCTGAACCATAAGTGAACAACAATTAAATGATCTAAAGGGTTTGTTCCGGTAATAGTACAATTAACATACCTTCCTGAGTAATCCGTCATCACTAGCAAGTCGACTGATTACTTCCGATGAAAGGACAACATCTTCAGTCCATCTTGGGAATACCGACTCAATCGCCAGAAGATGTCCTTACATCAAAAGCACTCACATAGGTACAATACTCGACTTGCTAGTGAAGATGGATTGTTCTGGGAGGTTTGTTAATCATAATAAAACAAATCAATAAGTCATTTATTGAACATTCTATTAGGTATGATAGTTTTAATCAGTTTACCACACTGATTTAACACTATTTTTGGTAAACTGGTGTTATCACTTTACCACAAATCCAAAAATATATTTCAGTGAAGTGGAATGGCTGGAGGGTAGAAACTGGCAAGGTACATGTGTGGCAGAATTTAGACAGGCGTTCCAACAGTGCTGGATAAATAGGTCCAGGGACTAAGAACATACCAATTTCGGCTCTATTAGGGTAGGCCAGGGGACAAGGGATTAAAACGATCGGACTAAACATCAGAGACATAGACTTGATGAGAAGGATAACAAGTTGAGAGGGTCATCTAAGCCTGGAGACAGGTGAAATTATGGATCATTCGGAAGGTATGTATGATAGATGGTGGGAATGGCCAGCAAAGAGCACTGCATCTGTTGAATGTATTCAACAGGATAAATATACAGCGGAACATCGATATCTCGAAAACTTCGATAATTCGAAGAAAAATCCGTTTCCCTTCTGCAGCGGTCATTACTTCGACATGTCAAAGGAAAATACTACAGATATCGAATATGTTTGGCCAGTAAAAGGATTTTTTTTTTTTGGTTTTGTCGACCAAAGGAATGTTTGTCCAGAGTTCTCAGTTGAATAATACCTGGAAGAGACAAATACTGTCCCTGATAACCTGTGGATTTTCCAAACAACAAGAGGGGGCAATTTCACCTACAGATGCACAGTCAGCTTTGGCCACTGTACGAGTTTTCTAAAGCAACATGAGGGTGTGAGGACTGTTGAGGATGAGACTTTCGGAGCACTTAGGTGACTTAAATCTTTGATTTTACCTTTTGATCGAATCGAAATTAAAATATCTCGAATATTTTTTCTGAAAGCATCCTTCCATATCTGTAAAGCCGGCCATTCACTCTCTGATCTCTATGTTGGTCCGATGACCCGATGTAGGATGGTGAATGGCGGTGTCAGACTAGTAGGACTGCGTGGGGCTTGTAGTCCGACCCACTTGGACCTACACGACCCGCTCCTACATCCTACCCGGTAGGATCGAGAATGGTTGGGGGGGGTTCGTTCTTCACTGGATCCTACAGGTAGTCGGTTTGCATAATTAATGGCCGGCTTGGCTTTGGTATTTTCAATTTCCCTTGGAGTTCGAGATATCAAAGTTCTACATCAACAGGACACCAGTGGGAATTGCTGAAAAACAACTCACCTTTTCGATGTTTTTTATCGTTACTCCCATGGCTACTGAAATTAGTAGATTTTTAGGTGTAATCGTTGCTTTGATATCCTTGAGTACCACAGGTATGATATTGGGCTTGACTGCCATAATTGTAACGTCACTGCTCTCAACAACGTCACGGTTATCGTGAGTTACTCGTGCTCCCAGGGCCTGCCACATAGATATCATAATAGAGTAAGAAGCCCTACAGTCAATTTCGATTTAATTTGTCGTTGAAAATGATTGACATCAAAATGCATAAAAGATCCATATCTACCCCCATTAAAGATCGGATTGATGATTTGAAATGAGCCTTAACTTGTTGACAATAAGAACTCATCTAAACCTAGTTCGGTTCATTAAATGAGAATATGAGTAGGTAGGGACCTTGAAACTTTCTGACGAAATTTTGTCCTCTGGTGCGCAGCTGCTGACTATTTTGCTGCCCTTGGTGACTCCTGAAACACAATTTTTCATTTTTGTTTAGTCTCAATATTTGTGTCATTCGGTATGGAATTTACAGGCCCAGTTCATTTTGTATCCGAAAAGAAGATGCTATTTATGGAAAAACTGGATATAAGTTCTGGGTGTGAGTTCTAGGTGCTACTTATTTATCAGTAAATGTAGGGATGAACCTACGATAACCATTTTAAATTATGTTATTTATTATTATTATTACTTTTCTTAAATTTGCAGATGTAGGTGAGTAGGTACATACATATCTATTTTTCCTAGTTTGTACACAGCTCCTTTTTTTTTTAAATTTAATGCAACGCCCTTCTGCAATGAATTGCTCATGAGCCATTGTCTTGCTGCCCAACAGCATTCGACTTTCCTACTTTCTTGACAGGCTGCCTGTATATCATCGAGGGCCGGACATTACACCAAATGATTTGTGACCATCTCCTCGTTCGAGCTCAGGGGACATAGGCGTTGTGGCAACTCCGATGCAGTACAGGTGCTACTGCAGGAAATCGTGTCCCGTTACCATTTTGAGAAATGTCACAAACTCTCGCCTAGGTAGTCATGCAGGTATTTTTTCCTTCCTTGAGGGCTATTGCTTCCCATGACTTACCTACCTCTACTTTCAGCCTCAAGCGATTCTTCTACTTGGCTGTTCGCAGCAACTTGAATCAATTTGCTGTGGCCATCGATTTTGGGGTGTTTGGTTGCTCGTTATTGGCTCTCGCTCTACCCAGTCTATCTGATTTTTCATTCCGTTGCACTCCACAGTGGCTTGGGATCCATTGTACCCTCCCTCGCCTTTCCACTGTTTCAGCATTTTGCTTCCAGCATCTGAGAACCGCTACTGGTTGGGATTGCTGCGATGATCCGAGGGAGAGGATGAGTGCTTGGGAGTCCACAAACACACTGCCTTGCCCATGTACCTGTGAGCAATTTTCTGGAGTGCTAGCTGAACTGCAGCAACCTCACCATCTGTGGCATGCTTTCCTACAGGAGATCTGAAGAGAGGCGAATATACTCCAGCTCCACCGTTCCTCATAGCTCCTTCTGTGTAGATATGTAGCCACTCTGTGGCTGGGTATCGGCAGTGGATCCTCTCTAGCGCTGCAGCTCAGTTCAGTGGAGCTGTTATTTGAAACGCCACCCAAGAGCGTTAGGCTGACAGTGAGTGATGCGGGACTCCATGTCTGGAAAGGATTCCCTGTTGTCCAGTGCTAGACCCAATCCAGACATTTCAGTTTTAATTACATGGGTGAAGTTCTGCTTGGAAGTGAGTCTTACCTCGGGTAGATGGTAACTTTGCCAGTAGCTCTCTTATGTTTCTTGTTCAGGGTTATTGCTGCTCTATCAATTCTTGCACCAATCGGCTCAATGATAGTCTGACTTTGCATAGCAGCAAAGGTGTAGTGGCTGCTCCTGTTCCTTATCGAACAGTCAACATGGAAGCTAATGACAATGCTTCTAGATAATATTGCGGCGGCAGGATTAACTTAACCATGGAAGGCTCATTTCAATGCAGTGACGAGGGGCTAACTCACAAGGTCTACCTATGAATATCTCGTCCCTGGGCCTTACCTATGGTGAGGAACGTCCCACCCAGGTACATATATTCAGGTTCATCCATCTCCAAAGCTCTCTCGTTTCCTGGGTCCTCCACCAGGGGAAATAACATGTTTTTGGAGTACCTACCTACCATACGGAGATTACCACCTGCTGTCATTTCCCTGAGTTTTTCATCTGGTTCAACTAGGTATCTCTTCCTTGGTAAATGCGTACACCTTTTATATTATAATGAATACTGGGAGTATCTGGACCCATTATAGGATCAAGTGCTCCTATTTTGGCGCACTTTAGTGAAGCCTCAGCTCCATCATTCAAATATAAGATGGCTCCTTCGCCATCTGACCTGTAGGTTAATTGGATTGCTGATTGATTTGATTAAGTTTGTTGTTTGTTGTTCTTTGATTGAGTGTTAATTGGATTGTGTTGATTGAATTGATTTTACTCGTTGGATTTATCCCACATAAACCATAGGTGTTCGATAAATAGTAGCAGTCTGGTACCATGACATAGGTAATGAGCAAAATTTAGAAGCAGCCTACCTACACGAACTTCAGCCTGCTACATTATTTATTTACATATTACGTAGGTACCTATGTAGTAAACAAAAAATTCAATATTTCGCGCTGATTTAAACCTTAAAAATCCAAATGTGAACAGATTATAGCCCACCAAACGGTTTTGTTATTCAAACGTAATGGTTTATTCTATAACATTAAGTAGGTACCTACTAACTCCTTCAATGTAGGAGTTTATTCCAACTTCTGGTATTTATTAGGTTGAGAAAACGTTCTCCAAGATCATATGCCGAACTAATTACCTATGTAGATATTCATTATGATCTAAATTCACCGATTCCACAAGAAGAAAACTAAAATTTGAAACAGATCCTAGGCCTAATTTACTTTTCCTGAAAATATAAGTATGTACAGGTTCGTACACATTTTAAATTTCCGTAGTAGGAAGCTATTTTTTTTAGATGAATCAAAATAATTTATACAAAATTGGGTTAGATGCTGAAAGATGATCCATCGAATAATCGAATACAATAGGTAAGTGTTACTACCTGAATATAATAATAACCATGTTCATCTGTGAGTCATTTACTGGTTACGTTTAGAAGTACAATTTAAATTACTTACCAGCAGACATCAGTCCTGCGGCTATGGCTCCAGCGACTTTACCACCTCCGATAAAACCGATTAACATGTTTGCATAGGTATGGAATATGTACTTACTGCAAAGTGGATGATCAACAGTACCCACCTACCATAAAGTGATCATTCTACTCAGACGATTACACAAGAGTTCGCTGTGTCGTGTACAATAAAGTGGTAGGTATATGACGCAACTTTAACAAACGTCGCATCAATATGCCACCTTAACAAAAAAGTCGATAATTTTCACAAAAAAACTAGAGGATAATACTTAAGATCTTAAACAATAAATACACCACAGAGACAATTAATTCAGCTATGTTTCATTCACAACTAGTTGTAACCACTTATCACACACAAATCACAGATGTGGTTTAGCTACTTGAAAATTGTAGCACACGAAGCATCATTCAGATTTTGGCGCAAAATAGGACCAATGTCCAACTACCCTCAATATTCGATGAATCAGCTGTATTTTTCCAGGATCTCTAAAACGAGCGCAGCGTTGAAAATTGCTCACATCGTATAAAATGTAAATCAGTTGAATTTAAACTTTAATAAAATAACTTTCCGCAGCAAACAAACTAGAATTTCAAATACATATGCAGCAAAGTCGATATACATTATTTTCAAATACATTCGATTGATCAAGTTCTGGAAGAGTATGGTTTTAAACTGGAAAGCGATTTTTATATTTATTTTTTTATTAATTTTATTTATTTTTTTCAAGAGGATTTATTTGATTTCCGGTTTGTGAAAATGTAATCTGAGTTATGTACCTGTGTAAATCACTGGCAACATGGGTGCCACTTGTACCCATCGCCAAAAATAAATGAAAAAAAGACGATGTCAGCATGATAATGAATTTATCTATTATTGCCTACGTATCATATAGATACCCATTTTAAATAAATAAATACAGGGGTTATAATGATCTAGGTTACGAACCAGCAGATATAAAGCCAGAAGCCAAGGCATGAGCCATTTTCCCGCCGCCAATGAACCCAATTGACATGATGAATATTTAAGTAAGTTCTAGCAACTACGAGAACTGGTCACTGTCTATTCTCCAAAATGAAAGCAGGGACTACTGATCGACTAATAATACGATGCTCTCTCCAATCTTATCAGCTTCGATTGGTTGTCAGGGACGATCGGATTGGGCCTGGAATCTTGAGATATGTAACGCTGTAATCGGGATTGAGCAAAACCGGGATAATACCTTATCCTGTAGTTGAATAATATGAGTAACCATCGCCTTATTAGTTAAGACCTTCACAAAACGCTTTGTTAGGGACGATCAGTATGAACAAAGCTTTGTCTACTCGTCGTGACTGGGCTGCTGTGCGCCAGTAGTTACCGTTCCGACAGGGAAGGGGGGGCTACAAAAAAATATCTATAATATGCTACGTATAGGTATTCCTAATACGAAATGCAAATTAACCAAGCCTAATGGTAGGAACCTAACAGACCGCATCACTGGGCACCTAATATGCAAATAGACGGTAGCAGAATGGAGGGCTGAATAAATTCTGTGTAAAATTGTGGAATATCCTCACAAAGCACAAAATGAACATGACGTAGTTTATGGTATTAAATTTTTGCAGTGCAATTACAGTAGTACCTACCTACGTATAATAACATGCACACCTTCGCACATTCTCTAAAATTTTTGCCAGATTTAGGTAGGGTAGGTGCAAAAAAAGAAACCCAAATAAAGCGTCAAAATTCTAATCATAGGGCAGCAGCCACGAGCAAATCATATAGGGCATTTACTTACTTGGGCAGGTACCTACCTACCTCATAGGTCATTCCATTTTGATGTTTTTAGAGAAACTTCTAAGATCCTTCAGTTAGAGGTAGATTTAAAAAAATGCCATGTCCCATCCTCTTTAGTCCAAGAAAGACGCTATAAGTAAGTAGCTGGTGGGGTTCCTGAACCGGTAATAATATCTTTCAACTAAGTATACTAATATTAGTTTCAATGTGTCCGTTTCATGACTAACGAAAAACTTCTGTTATGCTCCTCGCGTTGATTTAAGGTATGTGCAGGTTGGGTAGGATGATACAAATCCCACATGGAACACTACAGTATTAATTTTATTTGGGTATTGGATGAATAACACAATGTATAGTTTGAGTGTGAGTCGCGTACAAGGTGCTACGGCAGACTGAACCGGAGTGCAATGTCCTGAGGGGATTTCGGGAAAACTGGGTCGAGCTGACCAAAGCAGTTCCGTCGAACTGGCCGTAACAATTCGAGTAGGCACTATAGCTTCCTCACTTGAATCACATGAACGTATAGAATAGTTGGGTAGGTTCGTTTCGATACGGGACCATCTGTGATCCAACCCGTGTGTACCCCCAAAATTTCAGCTCTCTACGACTATTTTTCGCGTAGTTAAAAGCGTTACAACAAAACGGTCAGCATTTCAGATTCGCGCATGCGCAGACGACAGTTACAGTACGATTACAATGAAATTCATATAGAACTATCGAACTATTATTCCTGATGGACCCTCGAAGTCTGAACTCATTTAAACGATATATAAGGTAGTTATGGGCGTTTCAAGTGTTTCACGTCTGCGCAAGCGCATACAGAACGATTTCATGATTTTGAAACGGGACCATTTGCGATCCAACCTGCGTGCACCCTCAAAATTTCAGCTCTCTACAACTATTTTTCGCGTAGTTAAAAGCGTTACAAGGTAATGGTAAACATTATGTTCGCGCATGTGCAGACGAAAGTTACTGTACGATTCTGATGAAATTCATTTGGAACTATCAGTGTTATTCCTTACCGACCCTCCGAATTTTAACTCATTTCAACGATATTTGAGGTATTTAGGGGCGTTTCAACAATTTCACATTTGCGCATCCGTAGACGAAAGTTACAGTACTTTTTCAAAGATTTTTGTATGGGACCATCTGTGAACCAACCCACACCTACCCTCCAAATTTCAGTCGATTTCGACCATTATTTCGGGTAGTTATGGGCGTTACAAGGAATTGACCACAGGCAGACAGAGACACAGAACCAAAAATGTTCCTTGATGTTTGAAACGCAAAATGGTAGTGGACATTTAAATTTTGGATGACATACATTTTTTTTACTCAATCACGAATCCAAGGCTTCCATACCTTCGGTAGTGAGGAAGCAAAAGTAGAAATGGCACTTCCCGGTCAAATAAAATTCTACAACGTTTGGGCTTCCCAGGTTTCCTACGAGTTACCTACAAAACTTGCCCCCATAACAAATACCATGGGCAAGCATTGGGCCAATTCCATTAAATTGGCTCAATAACAAATACTTGATTTATCACAAATTAAAATTACATTTTCAAGAAAGATAACACAAGGTGACACAAGTAGCATAAACAACAATGACTATGAGGGATCACTATAGTTCCCATGTACATGATATATAAATAAATAAATAAATAATTAATAAACAATTAAATAATATTACGCTTATTTGACTACAAACGAGCAATGTCACGGCCTTTGTGAATATTTTCCGAGCAAGTGGGGGAGGTGAGTTGGATGGGGTGGTGTGTGTTGTATAGACACGCTTGACCGTCACGAGACCGGCACGTCACCGTCACGAGATTCCAGCGGCCGAAATCGATCGGTGACTGTCCGTGATTCCTATTCACGACGGAGCGAGTTTCATCCGTCATGAATCTGTCGAAGAACAGTCCAAAGCATCAGCCGTTTGGGAAGTGAGAACTGAGAAAATAATAATGCAATCTAATATTAAAAAACGCTGCAAATTATTACACAACGGTTTTTTTGCACTGTTCAAAACATGCAGCATTTTATTATAAATATCTTAAAAACTTAGCATAGTCACAAAGATATTAAAACTTGATAAAATTTCCTTCTATAAAATTAAATAATTCCTTATGGACTTCCTTGTAAAATACATTTGTAGTTTAATGGAACAGGTAGCATATTTTTTGCTGCACTCCAACAATACGCCATCAACGCCCACGTACCTGAGCAACAGGTTTTCTCCGGGTCCTTCCCCCCGTTTGGGTGCATTGGCTCATGTACATACGCGGAGCAGACCATTTTCTAATTCAATTAAGGTGGCTGGAACAAGGATGTGGAATGGCTTGCCACTGGCGATAAGGTCCCTCCCATCGCTCGGCACCTTCACGGGTGCATTGAAGGCCCGTTTCGGGGAACGAGCACTTCTCTCTCTTCTACTTGCTGTATTCTCTCATTTTTCTCTTCCATCCTACTATTTTCTTTTTCTTCACCTCCTTCAATTCCCTTCTTTTCACCACCTTCTCCCTCTCCATTTATCTACCTTCATTTTACTCTTCCTTCTCCATTCTTTCATCTTCTCTTCCATTCTTTTCTTTCCTCTTCACCTTTTCCAATCTCTTCTTTTTACAACCTTCTCCTTCTTCGTTTTATACTGAAATTTGTTATTTTTTTATTTTTTTTCGGTTTTCTTTCCCTTTAATTTAAATTCTGTGTTCTTTTATAATAAATATATATATAAGTTACTTTGAGCTTTCCAAAGCTAGGAGGGAACATTGTTCCTATTTTGGAAATAAAGTTATTATTATTATTATTATTACTCCACCACAATGTGTTCTACATCCCCATCGCCGCCACAGTGTTCACAAATTCCGACATCATTATCCTGTAACACTAACACAGTCATGTACCTACTGAGGACATGGTGCATTATTAAGCCTACAGAGTAGGTACCCTCACAAATTTCCTCTCCGACACAACATTTTTGAACCAAGGTTTCTTTTTTATTACGGGATGTATACTCTTAAAAAAGACCGTAATAACGGTTTATTATTTAAAAAAAGTTAGTTAATTAGTTTAAAAAAATAGTTAGTTAAAATTAGTTTAAAAAAATGTTTTTCATGCTCGATTCCAAAGGTTCATTATTGAAAATAGTAAACTGATATACAACTATTTCTTATCAATTGTTTGACATTCCTCTCCAATTTTATTCCAAATGATGTTCTTGAAATCAGTGTCCATACATTTTGGAGAGATCTTAGAGCGGGGGATACGTCCGCACTCTACCCCAAACCAGTTTTTCGTCACTCATGTTGAAGGGTAACAACAATCTTAAAACTGAGAACATCTCAAAACCTCACGGAAATGAAAAACGACGGCCGTCAAAACCAGCAGGATATCTGTTACCAAGAAACTTCGTGATGACGATGGTCGAATCGTGGGCCCCTGAATGTCGACCCATTTTTACCGATTTTCTACCCTTATAAAGTCAGATTTGACCCATCACTCTTTTTGGAGAAAAAGAAAGATACTTTTACCATCGAAATAGTCCCTCTTTCTATCGTGAAAGTGAATCACCATCCCGACAACTTCAGGTGAATTAATATTGATTTAAGCCCTTATTACCATTTTGACCCCCAAAAATCCAAATTTGACCCCTATTCGGTGTGAAAAACAACTGAAATGGTATTTTTCTGTCTCTACTAAACATTCCACACCACCAGTATAATAGATACCTATGGAGACCAGTGATTTCATACCTATCATTATTCGCAATTTTAGCCGTTTTGGTTTATTATTCTGTGAATAATACACCTATGTATTCGATCGGGCTGAAAAGTTTCGGGACACAACTAGGGCCCAAATGGAGCATGTGTGCGAAAGAACGACTTTTTTAGATCGAAAATGAAGCCTGTACACGTGATACGGCGGACGGCGTACGGCGTACGGCGGACGGACATTGCATTTTGGTTTATTATTCTCTGAATAATACACCTATGTAAACGCTCAGCAAAAAATTTTTATAACCCCCCCTCAAACTTTTTTCTTTTCCGTTTCAAGGTGCGTAGATTCAAAAAATGCAATGTCCGTCCGCCGTACGCCGTCCGCCGTATCACGTGTACAGGCTTCATTTTCGGTCTAAAAAAGTCGTTCTTTCGCACACATGCTCCATTTGGGCCCTAGTTGTGTCCCGAAACTTTTCAGCCCGATCGGAATATTCCCAGGGGTGTTGTGAGTGAAAATGTGTGTAAAAATAGGTACTTTTTGCGTTTTAGCAACATGTTGGTAACATGAGCTTTTGAGGTATCGTTTTCCATGTTTTTGGGGACGAGAAGATCGAATATGAGGTCGATTTTGGCCAAGGAGTGGAAAATTGAGGTTGTACCAGATGTTCAGCTCCCAAAATTGATTTTGTATGAGTCAAAAACCTGCGAAATCGTCTGAAATCACCATCAGTTTGTAGAATGACACTAGAAAAAGTGTCAACACGTGGATCAAGACGATTAAATGGCACTACCAATGATCAAAGTTAATTTGAAAAAAAAAAAAAGATCGTACCTACCTAATTTGTGTTTTGGGGGCCAAAATTGGTGGAAACCATCAGAAATAGCTATTTCAATTATTTCACATGAAACAAACAATAAATGTACAGCCAACATTTCTGTAGAATAATAAACCCCATGTGACAAGGACTTTGCAGCGTTTTTTGAATCTAAACACCTTGAAACGGAAAAGAAAAAAGTTTGAGGGGGTGTTATAAAAATTTTTTGCTGAGCGATTACATAGGTGTATTATTCACAGAATAATAAACCAAAATGCAATGTCCGTCCGCCGTATCACGTCTACAGGCTTCATTTTCGGTCTAAAAAATTCGTTCTTTCGCACACATGCTCCATTTGGGTCCTAGTTGTGTCCCGAAACTTTTCAGCCCGATCGGAATATACCCAGGGGTGTTATGAGTGAAAATGTGTGTAAAAATAGGTAGGTACTTTTGCGTTTTAGTAACACATGAGCTTATGAGATATCATTTTCCATGTTTTTGGGGACGAGAAGACTGAATATGAAGTCGATTTTGACCAGAGTGGAAAATTGAGTTCTACCAAATGTTCAGCTCCCAAAATTGATTTTTTATGAGTGAAAAACCTGGGAAATCGTCTGAAATCACCATCAGTTTGTATAATAACACTGGAAAAAGTGTCAACACGTGGGTCAAGACGATTAAATGGCACTACCAATGATCAAAGATAGAGTTAAACAAAAATAATAAAAAATAAAAAATATCTAATTTGTTTTAGGGACCAAAATTAATGGAAACCATGAGAAATAGCTATTTCGATTATTACGCATAAAATAAACAATAAATGAGCAGCCAACATTTCTGAAGTTATGTCCAGGAGAATAATAAACCCATGTGACGAGGACTTTGCAGCGTTTTTACAGATTTTTTACCCCTTAAAACTCAAAGCTGACCCCCTGGAATTTTTGAAAATTGCTCATCTTCGAATTCACCCTCTTGTTTGGCAATAAGAACATTTTGGCGAGATCTGGTATTTTCATCATGCAACCCCAGTTCAGAAATAGTCTGGAGCGATACATGCAGGCCCGTTGAGAGACTGGGGACATTAGCCCCGGGCCCGGCCTTTGTAGGGGGCCCAGATTTAAAAAAAAAAATTCTTGAAGAAACTAAATTTTAAAAAAGGTGTAAGGGGAGAGGGAATGTGAAAATAGAGAACAACTAGTACCTAGGTGACTGTTCTGAAAACACTGAAGTGTTTTGTGCGTATTCTGCTAGTGCACCAAGAAAACAAGTTAGCAGTAGAAGTTCCACTAACTTCTTTCCCCGCCACCTTCCCCGCTATTTTCTTTTCTTTGCATGCGCTTTCCCTTTTTCACCAACCAGTAAGGTTACCTGCTTACCTCCAAACTGATAACCACCAAGTAACCCTACCCATTTCTATCACAGGATAAAGTTTTAAAGCTCTTTTGCTTCATTTTACTTTTGTTTTGGAATTTAATATATACACATAATTATATAAATCTGTAAGGACTTGATCATTCCTCATTTTCTACAATCCATCCTCCTTCCACTGATTTTTCCCCCTCTCAAAATGTCTCATGGTATATAGTTACGGAGGTTTTTGGGTGTTTTAGGAACTTGCTAAGTGAAAAAAAAAAATTGAGTAAGCTGTTAAAAGTTAGACAATTTTTTCTTTTTTTGGGGGGGGCCAGGAAGCTTTCTGCATGAAATTTTCTCTCCACGGCCCTGGATACATGAATAATAAATAAATATTACATACAAATTTTCGTTAGAATCTAGGGATGAAATCAGGATGCTCTGAAACGGATTTGCCTATAAAAACAATTTCAAAGTTCATGTTCTGAAATTTTAATTTAAATTCGCTAAAATTGTTGCCAAATAAATAATGTATTATTTTATCAGTTTATCTTACCTAACGTTACCTGTAATATTTGGTGCTTTGTTAAATTTACATTCAGCATTGTTTGTGAAGTCAAATTTACATTTTTTTCTATTTCAATAACCCCCACCCCCTTTCAACAACCTTGGCTACGCCACTGGGTCAATAGTTGGGAAATTTTAACTAACAAACTTGAGAGAAATGTTAATTTGTTGAGCCTTGCCACCGCCTTTCAATACCACAGTTCTCCGAAAAGCACACAACTTACGAACCAACCCAAGCAGTTCTCCTGACACTTTCATCAATCAGTAGTTTTTTGGTTTATTTTCAATAATGAACCATTGGAATCGAGCATGAAAAAAAAAATTCTTACCCCCCCTCAAAATTTGATGGTTTACGTTTCAAGGTATGTAGAATCCAAAACTGCAATAAAAATATTTCTGTCTGTCCGCCGTACGCCGTACGGGCCACTTTTCTTAGTTACCATGAAAAAAAATTGATGAAATTCGGGTTATAGGTTCCGTTCGGCGTCTAGTTGGTCCTCGAAGCTCGACGTTACTGTGAGTCATCTCTAAGGGGTTCAAAATAGGGGTTGAAAATTTCAAAACGCCTATACCATTTTTTTACGTAAATATGTTTACGGTTTTAAATAGTTCTTGAACTTGCGAGTTTTTTAAGACCATCCGGAGCATCGTACGTCCAGCCGTTCGTTCACAGTAAGGCCCCGAAGTTTGCACCGACAGGCATTTTCGACTCCAGTGTCAATGAAATTGTATACAATTCAAACCAAATCTCGTAACCAGAGACGCGCCCACAATAGGAATTTGTGAATACGGCCAATCATTGGTAGGGATCACCTGATTATATTGGCGGAGTATGAAGTCGAGTTGGTTGTTCTGTGATATTATTTAATTTGAAAAATGATGGCTCTTTTGGAGTTTGTTGGTAGGTAGTGAAACTTGAACAAACGTTGAAGTATTATTGATGGGTAAATTATTACTACGGTAAATCATTACTCAACGCTAAATTATTACACAACGGTTCATTATACCATCTACGTAGAAGGGGCTGGAGTTTGTTGGTAGGTACTTTTGCAACTTTTTTCACTCCTCATCAACAATTTCTTTTCAGAACTTCATTATGTGTGTTTCTTTTTGTTAGGTACTGTTTGTCACCGGCAGAATTATTTTAGCAACATTTAACTCGTGATTTAGGTAGGTACCTAGTAACGAGTACGGGGTTAGGTACTAACCTACGGAGGGTCTGCGATCTACATAATATGCATAGAATAGTACATATTATATTATATAGACGGGTTATCTATACATAGAGCTGTGATCTGTAACAGAAGGGTATTCTATACAAAATAATAAACCGTTGTGCAGGGATTTGCAGCGTTTTGTTGCTGTTGTAGATAGCCTTGAATACTCATAATTGACAATTTCAGGACTTTTTTATAGGTATATCGGAAAGTAATTTAATGGATGAGACAAACTAATTTTATTGGAACGAGCCGTATAGAATACACAATAGAATAGCTCAATTCCTGTAGTAAAACTGTATTATTCAAGTTGTCACAAACCACTTTGTTATAGAACACCTGTCGTTGCGCTGGCAACCAATCAAACACATGTACTCCGCTCATGGAGTAACCCTACATGTTTTCCCCCCTTTCCCTGGCTTTAGTCCGCTCTTCTTAATTGGTCAGCATGCTTTCGTTCTTCCCGTCCGTCGACAAGAACGTGATAGGACAGGTCCCCGGTGCGACGCGTGATGCACCCCCGCGTGTACCCAGGTGTGGTTTTATTGAGCACCCATACCTCTTGCCCCTCCTTGAAATCGCGAAACCTCGTACGTTTGTCGCGATCATTTTGCTGCTTGAAGAGAGCTCCTTCCACGTTACGACGAACTGATGGCTTAAGCAGGTCCCAAGGTGTCCGCATCCGATGTCTAAACAGGAGCTCCGATGGTGACCGTTTTGTAGTGCTGTGGGGTGTTACCCTATATGAAACCAGGAACTTCCGCACCCTCTCTAAAACAGAACTGCCGCCCTGTTTTGAGGCGTTAACCCGACTCTTGAACGTACGGACTGCCCTTTCAGCAAGCCCGTTTGACCGGGGGTGATATGGAGTTATCCGTACGTGGGTTACCAAAATTTCCTTGCAAAATAATCTGAACTCCTCCGACGTGAATTGTGGGCCATTATCCGATACCACCATGCTAGGGACACCAAACCTCGCAAATATTTCCTTGAGTGCCTCGATTGTTGCTTTTGCGTTGGCCCTTTTCAATGGCACCACCTCAAGCCATTTGGTCGTAGCATCGACAACCACCAGCCAGTACAATCCTTCAAACGGTCCCGCATAATCGATATGAAGACGAGTCCATGGCATCCCTGGTATGTTCCAAGAATATATGGGGGCCTCTTCCGGGTTCTGGCGTCCCTCCTGACATGGAGTACAGCCCTTGACAAACTTTTCTACTGCCACGTCCACCCGGGGCCACCACACATGCATCCGGGCCATATCGCGCATCGCTCTTACCCCTGGATGACCCGAATGAAGCATCTCCAGAAACCGATCTTGGGTGTTCTTAGGAGCTACTAACCTCCCATTCCACAATAAAATCCCCTCTTCGCATGATAGCTCTTCCCTCTTCTCGAAGTACGGCATGAACATACTGTCCAAATCCTTCTTCTCCGGCCAACCCTGTTCAATATAACGTCGCACCATTTGCAATTCAGCATCTCCCCTAACCGCCTCTTTCAACTCTCCCTTTGTCACTGGACATCCCTGAAGTCTTACATGTAGCAGATGGGTCCCATAAGGCTTTGCACTCTTCTCCCAACTGGATACCTCCACCCCTTGTATCGGAAGCCGCGATAGTGTATCAGCCACCCAATTATTTTTTCCCTGAATGTGCTCCACCTTGAAATCGTAGCTTCGAAGAATCAGCGCCCACCGAATAAGCCGATTTGCCGCGATCTTCGGAATTTCCTTTTCCTCTGCCAGAATTCTCATGAGTGGCTTATGGTCAGTCCGCAAGATGAAGCCCCGACCGCGCAAGTACTGGTCAAACTTTTTCACGGCAAAAACAAGGGCCAATGCTTCCCTATCGATCGCTGAGTACCGTGATTCTGTTTGTGAGAGAACTCTGGAAGCATAAGCTATTGGCTTCTCTTCCCCTCCCGGCATGCGATGCCACAAAACTGCCCCCAACCCCCTAGCACTCGCATCTGCTGTCACCCCCAATGGTAACACTAATGAGTAGTGCACTAATCCCCCTGCTTCCTTTATGCTCTTCTTTACTTTCTGAAATGCTCTTTCAGCCTCCTCCGTCCATTTCCACTTCCTGCCTTTTTTTGTCAATTCGTGAAGAGGTACACATACCCCCTGTAGATTCTCTATAAATCTGGCATAAAAATTGACAGTGCCCAAAAACGACTTAAGCTCTTGGACATTGGTGGGCTGTGGCATTTTTGTTATAGCCTCTGTGTGATCGTCAACGGGCTTAATCCCCTCCTCATCCAGAATATGTCCTAGATACTTAACATTTCGCTTCTTGCGTCTTGATCCCTGCCCTGTCCAGCCTGGAGAGTACTTGGTCTATTGCTGCAAAGTGCTCCTCATTTGTCCTTCCCCCTACTATAATGTCGTCAAGGTACCAAGCTACATTTGGCACCCCCGTCAGAATGGCATCCATGGTCTTCTGAAATTTTTTTGGCGCAAAACTCACACCAAATGGTAGTCTTTTGTACCTGTAATACCCTCTATGCGTAGCCAGCCCTAAACAGTTCCTTGAATCCTCCTCCACCTCCAGTTGCAAATAGGCATCTTTCAAATCAATCACCGAAAAAATTGTGCTCCCTGTCAGTTTCGTTACTATTTCCTCGAATGTGGGCATCGGGTGTTCTTCTCCTATCACGTGGGGATTGATCGTCACTCGAAAGTCGCCACAAATCCTAATCGTGCCATTCGATTTCACAGCAACCACCACAGGTGCTGCCCATTCCAATGGGTTCGTGACCGTATCCACTGGCTCAATAATTCCCTGTTCTTCAAGCCTCCGCAACTCCTCCTCAACTTGGGTCCGCATAGCAAATGGCACTGGTCTCGGCCTGAACACCCTTGGCTGCACCCCTTCCTTGATCCTAACCTGCACCGAATGGCCAACAATCTTGCCTGTACCCTCCTGGAAAACAGTGTTGTACCTTTGTTTCAGTTGTTCCAGCTTTTCCATTCTTTTTAGTGGCCCTGCCTCTGATTCCGCAACCGCACAAATTCTGGCCCCGTTAGGCATTGGAACCTTGAATTGCATAGCCCAATCCAACCCAAACAACGGTGAGTCCTCTGTATCAACCACCACCAGCTTCAAGTTCCGGGACTGACCCCAAGCTGTGACATTTACTCTCGCCTTGCCCAGTGTGTTGATAGGAATCCCCGTGTACGCCACCAGACCCTCGGTTGGCCGCAATTTGGGGGCTCCTACTTGCTTCCAGAAACGCTTTCCCACAACTGTCTGTGCTGCCCCTGAATCATAGAGCATCTCACAGGGTACCCCATTCACGACGACGGGTACCATTACTCTGCTCCCTACAGCCCTAATCTGATTTGTATCGCTGCCACTGCCTTCACTGGTGGACTCTCCTCCAGACATCCTCTTCACTTGCCTCGTCTTCTTTTCCCTGACTACAACCGCATTCCCTGTGTTGACGCAAACCCGGGCAAAGTGATCAAAATTGCCACACGCCAAACACTTGGCCTTCTCTGCTGGACACCTAACCCCCTTTTCGTGTTTCTCGAAGCCGCAACACAAACAATCCGTTTTCGGCATCAACTTCCTCGGCTCTTTACGTCGTCCTGACTGTTGCCTTGTCTGTAGCGGTGCTCTCCCCGTCAACCTTCTTTGTGACGGGCTGCCCACCCGTCGGAGGTCCAAAACCGTCTCTCGAAGTTTGCCTCCTTCCAAGCTTTTTAGCTTTGCCTGCTGCTGGACTGCTCGCTCTAGACCCAAAGCTGTTGCCTCAACCTCCTGAAACGTGGCGCTATTATCAGGGTGCATCCTAATCAACTCTTCCTGCCACTTCGCTTCATTCACTCCTATTACAAGCTGATCTCGTAACCTTTCCTCGAGACTTACGCCAAACTCACACGTTCCTGCCAACGTGCGTAGGGCACTTACAAATTTTGCTATAGCCTCGCTTGGTTCTCTTAGTCTTGTTGCAAAAGCCCGCCTTTCAGCAAAGATACACGTCGCCTTCACATAAAAGCTGTCCAGCACCTTTCTGAGCTGGTTGTAGCCTACTACGCTCACATCTACCGGCCGGAAGTAGTCCACTAAAATTTTAAAGGGTCTGGAACCAATACATGAAAGAAATAATACACTTTGTGCATCATCTGGCACAGGTCTGCCCCTCGCCAACCGTTTAACTTCAATCTCAAATCGTTTGATGTAGTACCACCAATCTTCTTCATCCTCATCGAACTGCCCAAACTTAAACGACTGCATCAACTTATCAAGAACTACCTGATCCGCATTCCTTTGAACGTCTTCGTACTCTGCGTCGTCCTCCAGCTCCTCACTCCTCCGGTTCCTTCCTTTCTTTGGCATCCTGTCCGCAGCGCCAATATAGAATACACAATAGAATAGCTCAATTCCTGTAGTAAAACTGTATTATTCAAGTTGTCACAAACCACTTTGTTATAGAACACCTGTCGTTGCGCTGGCAACCAATCAAACACATGTACTCCGCTCATGGAGTAACCCTACAAGCCGCTCTTTTAAAATTTTAACTTTTTGCTCCACACAATGAAGCAACCCATCATCAAGTACGCTGCTTAAATAGCTACCTAGGCTTACATACTTTTATTATACCTCTCACAACAATCAATAGCTTTCTATTGATATAACATCAACGGGTACGTTTCTCGTGAATTTATAAGACCAAAGCTTTGTCAATAGTTTAAAACATCAAGATACTGAGATCTGGCGAACCTCGTATCGCGAGTGTTTGGCGTGCACCACTCCAAAACTCTCTCACGAGATAAGGATATTTTAAAGTCGTTTTTGTTACAATCACCCTTAATCTCAGAGTCCGTCCATTCACCACACAAAATCCAGTTAATGTGGTACCGTTATTCAAATTTAGGTATGTACCTAAACCTCCCAGATAAACAGATAAGGATATTTTAAAGCCGCTTTTGTTACTATCACCCTTATCTCAGAGCCTCGACCCAGAGTCCGTCCATTCACCACACAAAATCCAGTTAATGTGGTACCGTTATTCAAATTTAGGTATGTACCTAAACCTCCCAGATAAACAGATAAGGATATTTTAAAGCCGCTTTTGTTACTATCACCCTTATCTCAGAGCCTCGACCCAGAGTCCGTCCATTCACCACACAAAATCCAGTTAATGTGGTACCGTTATTCAAATTTAGGTATGTACCTAAACCTCCCAGATAAACAGATAAGGATATTTTAAAGCCGCTTTTGTTACTATCACCCTTATCTCAGAGCCTCGACCCAGAGTCCGTCCATTCACCACACAAAATCCAGTTAATGTGGTACCGTTATTCAAATTTAGGTATGTACCTAAACCTCCCAGATAAACAGATAAGGATATTTTAAAGCCGCTTTTGTTACTATCACCCTTATCTCAGAGCCTCGACCCAGAGTCCGTCCATTCACCACACAAAATCCAGTTAATGTGGTACCGTTATTCAAATTTAGGTATGTACCTAAACCTCCCAGATAAACAGATAAGGATATTTTAAAGCCGCTTTTGTTACTATCACCCTTATCTCAGAGCCTCGACCCAGAGTCCGTCCATTCACCACACAAAATCCAGTTAATGTGGTACCGTTATTCAAATTTAGGTATGTACCTAAGCCTCCCATATAAACATGTCGATGACTCAGATTTAAAAACAATTGAATTCAACGAGGTTTTCTAAATGAACAGACGCAAGAATTTTCATATAAATATAAACATACATTTATTTGTTTGTTTAAATACGAATACATAACCATTGCAACCAAGTACAATATTTACAAATAGTAGATGATACTAATTAAACGGTAAGTTTGGAACTTTTTAGCGGCTTTTCTCGAAAATCGGGGGACAGTACACGTCAGTACACAGTACAGTGGGGGGATAAGTACACGTCATCTTGGCATTCATTCGTTAAGTATCTAGGCAAAGTAGGTATTTTGTTAATGAAATGAGAGGAATGGAATTTGCATCATTTGTGTCGCGGAGCACGACAGATGGACGTCTCTAGGAAAACCTATCAAGCCGATGAAGTCAAGGATGAATTATTACGTAACCTTTCAAGCTGACTCCAAAGTCACATACCCGATAAATCGGCGTTCCCTTCACACCAACTACAAAAAGGCGATAAAATATTATAATAATTTATGACGAATGACCGGTCATGAGCTTTCCTCGGAGAAATACTGGTGTTTCTGGTATTCGGCTAGGGCAGGGTCGTCGAGAGCAGTTTTGGTTTGTGCTATGTCATCCTGGATTTGCGCTATGAGTTCTTCGACGGAATTGAAGTTCATTTCAGGTCTCAAGTACTTGAGAACGCACACCCTCATGTGGGAGCCGTAGAACTGATCGGGATACTCGTGGAGAATGTGGATTTCCATGGTCTTTTCTTCACCGTTGTAGAACGGGTTCCAGCCGACTGACATGACCATTTTGTGGACTGGCCCGTGGTCGACGGAGGCCCAGCCGCAATATATCCCCGTGTCCAGGTCTTCCGGGAGGTTCTTGACGACTTCTTGGGAGTAGTTGGCAGTAGGACATCCCAATTCCTTTGATCCACGACCGAAACCCCGACAAACGATTCCGCTCACGAACAGGGGTAGGACGCGCCTGGACATGGTTTCCTGAGCTCCACGAATTTCTTGATTAAGGTCGGAAGACACTGAACAACAATATTCTGAATTAGCAAACTTACAAAGCGATAGGACCGGTAGTGAAGTACTGAGACGTTTTACATAGCAGCACACACCACGGCCGCTGATAAGGATAACTGAGACGGACTGGTTCGTTTGAATATTATTGAGATAAGCGACACGCATGCGCTTAACCCGCATGGATCAAAGAGTAGATACATGGAAGAAGGGAAAGGAATTTCCCTTCTTCCATGGATTAGATAAGAAGCAGTCGTGCAAGACCCAACCGAAGCATGGATACTCAAACACTGTTTTAAAATGGCGGTTCAGTCTATGGAGGGAGATAAAAACGCTGGGAACCATCAAGCACCACAGTTTATTATTTACATGCCCCTTCTGGGCAATCACTGTTTTCGGTCAATACTGTGACGGTGGGCCCTCGAGAGTCCCCTCTCTAGACCAGCAAGATTATCACCGGTTAAGAAGGGATATATCGATTCGGCTTCTGCCTAACGACCCCATCTTCACCAGAACAACAAACGATTCAAGAACTGCCACTGTCACACTCCTTCCCTCATCACATACTTCTGGGTAGCAGAAGTACGAGAGAGAAAAGGGGGGTTGAAAAGTAGTATGAAGTCCTGATTCAGGAAAGGACATCTGAACAACTTCGAGTGACTAACCTCCATAATAATGGTACTACCTCAATAACTTACTGGTGGAGAACAAAGCTCCTACATACGGGTATTGGCAGAGAAAAATGTTGTCACCCAGTGAATTGTGCTTCACCCTTGAGCCTCTTTTATGCGGCCCACGGCCCTTGGTAAATTTTGAGGTTTATTTTTTAAATTTGAATTGAACACTGAAAATTCGTTACGTGTAAATGCTTCAGATCCGACGAACCAGATGTGCTTTGGTGCGCCTCCTGACCCGTCAGATCATCAGGCTCGTGGGCGAACCAACTAATTTTATTTACGTACCGTTAGGCCCTTTTCACACAGGGAGCCGCAAGGCTCGCGCTCGCGAGCAGGAGGAAGGCGCGTGAGACTGAAATGCATTGAGTGCAATAGAACTTTCACATGGGGAGCGAGAGCTTTTAGGGCTTGCGAGTCGCGAGTGATCACGACTGTGCACTTCGAGCCACGCGCCTCCGGCTCTTCCATGAAATGCAAAGGGGAGGATGAGGGTATTTACACAAAGAGCAAAAACGGCTCTCGCTCCTCAGTTTATTGCTATCCATCGAAGGATTCTTGTCACGTCAAAATTCTTTCTTGCTTTCTTTTTGATTTCAAATATGGATGTAGACGTGGAAATGTTAATTAATTCCGTGTGTAATCGAAATTTGTTGCCATCCTGTTGAAGTTGTTGATAAAGTGTGGCGAAAACTCCTGCTTCATCCTGCCGTTGGTTGATAGGATGGACCTCACCGGTATGGCACCGTATGGTACTTTGGCGTTTTTGGCGTCAAAGATGAAGAAGGTAAATGGCCAAAGTACCCATGCGATCCATGCTTCTTCAACTGGATGGAACTAGCGACTGAGCGCTCGAGAGCCAAAAGGCTCTCAAATGTGAAAGGTGGGAGTCAAGAGCGGAAAACGCTCCTGATTGCGAGCCACGAGCCGTGCGGCTCCCCGTGTGAAAGAGGGGTTACACTGATTGTGTTAAGCTGCGTCCACACTATGCGCAATGCTCGTCGGATCCGAAAAGGTGACCAAGTGTGGACACGTGCGGAAGGCGTCCCGACTGAGGGCGATCGCAACCCGACTCGAGTCAGTCCGGATCAAAGGAAGGCGATCCGCTTGGAATCAAAAATCACAATGTGGACGTGCCGATCGCCCCAGTCAGGTTTCTTTCGCGATTTGTGGCCCAATAATGCTCAACAAACTTTCAAAGCCAGAACATTTCATCCTGAAAAAGTTCGCGAAGCCTACGTCGTTCCTATACTCGTAGTTGAGAGCATCTACCTCATCAAGTAGCAAATCTTTCATAAATGTGCTGGCGCTGTATTTTTTCCTACCATGCCGAATGCTGGGGTGAACCCAAAATCTTCGAGGGCGGACGTGGCGAATTTCATCAGCAGCAACTCCAAGCACGATTGCAGCAGCAGCTGCTAAAATTGTCTCTTCCTTTATTCTAAGATCAACAATGAAATTCAATAAAGAAATTAAATTCGCTACAGTGAAATTCTACGGACCCAGGAAAACAGGACCCAAATTAGAGGTGTGCCGATACCGCCGGATCGGGAATGTGGAACCTAGTCTCACAATGGAACTGTTCCGGAACTGTTCCAGGCCGCTTCACTTACCGGTCCTACCGATCCGAAGACTGGCTGGTGAAGGGTGCCAGCTCCAGTGCTCCACCTTCCCGATCCAGACTCGTTCAAATTGTTCTCGATCCACTAACTAACCATACCGCCCTATCGGTCCTCGGAACTGGGTCCCTTCCCGATCTCCGACTCGACCGCTTTCCGCTTTGTCGATCCTTAGCGATCATTTATTCCGAAAACATTTCCCTCGCCATTATTATTTAAATTAAATTCATTATTATTCCTCACATAATTTATTATATCCAACCTTTATTTTTTGAGAATGCATAGGACATGTACCTAACCTTTAACGCAATTAAAAATTTTGGTACCAAAATGTTTAATGAAGTAAGTAATATAATGTACCTAGGTGCTTACCTTTAAAAAGTAAAAACGAAAACGGCGTTGTTTGGCATTTGGTACATATTTACACCCTTCTCTTAAATGGCTCCAGGGATTTTGATTGAATTTACCAGACTTCCCTTTGCTTCTTACTATGAAAGTGATGCCTAATACTCTTTTTCCCCTTAAGTATTTTAAGCAGGTTGAAATCCCTACATATTGGGTTCCTTCATTGGTCAAAACTAGTAAACAGATTCCATAAAATGTAAAAGACATCAGAAATAATTAGAAATAAAACTGAGGAACCCAGAAAGCAAACTGAAAAAAAAAAGACAAGCTGCCTCCTCTTTCTCCCTCCGCCTTTGACCCGAGTCCGAATTTGAGCGTCTTTTCAGGATTTAGGGTTCATTCGACTTTGGACTTCTCGGACTTCTTTATTTACGAATAATCCTGGAAATACCCAACTGGGTAAATACCCAATGAAAGAAGTCCGAAAAGTCCTAAGTCGAATGAACCCTAGGCAGGAGCAGGAGAAGAGCGTTAGCAAGAGGAGATTGATGCGGTGGGGAGAGGGGTGAAATACCTTGTTCTAGTCCCCCCCCCCCCCCCGGATCGGTAAGCGGAACAGGACCGGTAATTTGGAACTGTTCCAGTCGTGGAGCTGGAACAGCGGGGAACGGTTCCGATAAAGATCGGTATTGTCACACCTCTAACCCAAATGCGTTGGTAAGATCAAGAAGGATTAAAATAGTGCATAGTTTATTCTCCATGCCCTTTCTAATATCCTCAGAGATTTTGATTAAAACAGATTCACAGCTGTGGCGCGGTCTGAAGCCAGATTGATAAGGTGAAAGGAGGTTATTGGACATGACATAGCTACTCATCTGTTCCTGGAGGCAATGCTCAAGGGCCTTGGATGAAGATGGCAGGATACTTATTGGTCGTTGGTCCTCAAGGCGTTCTACGGATGATTTCTTAGGAATAGGGATGACTCGGGCGTTTTTCCATTGGTCAGGGAAGCATGAACTGGTGATTGCAAAGTTAAATATGTGTAAGAAAATAGGAGCAGTGAAGTTGAGGCTTTTCAAAATAAGACAGAGAGGAAGATGGTCAGAACCCGTGGCATAGGAATTAATCTTGGAAAAAGCTTTGAAAATGCCTGACAGCAAAAGGCAGTTGAATGAAAACCTTCATGCTGAGGTGAAGAGACAGGCAGAACTACGGTTGGAAAAGGGGCTCTGGAAGCACTAAAATGAGTGTTGAGGCTATCAGCACTAAATGGAATAGAAGGGGGTGTCAGCAGAATGCAAACCTGTTTTTCTAATATGAGACCAAAGTTGTTTCGTTGGCAAGTAGGGAGAGGATGCCTTCGAAATATGCTTGTTTAGCTCTCCTGACAAAGGACTTGGCCTTGTTCCTCAGTTTTTTAAAATTAGCATAATCATCCGGATCAAGGGAACGTCGCCAAAGAGCATATTATGCTTTGTCTCGAGCTTTAAGGACCATCTTAACGCGGGTGGTGAACCAGGGAGTCTTAGGGTGACGAATACGGACTTTCCTCAATGGAGCAAGGGAATCGAGGATGTAAAGCAGTTGGCGGTTGAGAATTTTGATCATATCGACCACATTGGTACATAGGAAGATGGCATCCCAGCAGATTGTCATGGCAACTCTCTCTACCTCTTCCCTAGTAACTAAATTGAGGCCTCAACTTGAATTTACTAATTCTTAGGCAGTAGAGGAAAGCACGGTGATGAGACACATCCGGGGCAGGATAAGTTTTGCAGAATTTGACAAAGTTTAGATTCTTCAGAAGGAAGTGCTGGTTGCAGAATCCTTTAGGATATGAGTAGGACCTGTGTCCAGAATATTCAAGCCTAGTGCACTACACATATCCAGCAATTTTTTAGAATTGGGGTTTGTATATCAGTGCTTATATTAAAGTCACCAGCTATGACACCATTTTCATATTTGTAAATATAATCAGCCAAAACAGATTCGAGGTGTGAAATGTCAGAGGGTGGACTGGGAGGTCTGTAAAGGGCACATAATAGAATGGGGACGTGATCAGGGCAGGCTTCAATGATCAAGTATTCTAGAATGGATTCTTTAAGGGATTTACTGAGTACTTTATATTTGATTCCATCCCTCAAGTAAATTGCAACACCTCCTGAATTTTTCCTAGATCTATCGTGTCTTCTAAGCTGGAAGCCAGAGAGAGCGACTGTTGAAGACCTGATGGAGGGCTTCAGCCATGTTGCGGAGATTAGCACTGCCTGTAACGGGTTATCACCAATGTAATATTTTATATCCTCGATATGACAGGGTAAGCTCTGAGCATTAAAGTAGATAATAGGGAACGAGTTGACAGCTGGTACTCAGTCATTTTTAATCCGAGCAAAGGAGGGGGCATCAGCATTCAGTTGTGAAGATTCAGGGAGAGTAATCGCAGATCCATCAGAATCAAGAGATATGTGCAGAAGCGAGGTATCCGGACTAGCCTCCATGGGGAATGAAAGCCCCTAGACCCAAGGAGCAAGCAGGGAGCAGGAAACACCCAACAACCAGATCGGGCGATAGAAAGGGAGGAGAAAATAGAACAGGAAACGAAGTTGAGAGAAGAGAGGAAGAAGACAGGTGCGAGACACCCACAATCAGCAATATTGCTGGGAAGTGTAATATCATGGAGTGCATCAGAGTC
Organism: Leptopterna dolabrata; assembly: GCA_954871275.1. Lineage (NCBI taxonomy): Eukaryota > Metazoa > Arthropoda > Insecta > Hemiptera > Miridae > Leptopterna > Leptopterna dolabrata. Next base: position 26,566,604 of record OX940977.1, read on the forward strand.
ACAAGATGGCGAGGCTTAGGTTTGTCCTTGTCACATTTTTCCATTGGGGTCCTGCCAGAGTCCAGCCATGAGAAACCGCAGCTCATCAGCAATTTTGATGCAGTTTTAAACTACGGTAATGTAACAATTCATTGCGTGATATTTTTATTATAATTTCATTAGTCGGTTTCTAAGCTATCATTTGATATGAAAATATGTGGGGGTGTTTTGACTAAGTTTTCATGCTAGTACCTATCTAAATTTAAGTGGAGGTGTGCGGAGATACACTTCGGGCTCTTATGGTAATGTAGGTATATACTGTAAATCATGAGTGCCTCGTTCTCCATGACATATTAGCGAGTTTGCAGCCAAATCATGCCAAGAGACCGAAATGGATTGAAACACGATACCGACAGATCAGTGCCCGAACAGAACAGTACCTATCAATGGATTTTTTACATTTAAAACTCTGGGACAAATGGCAGATTGAAGCAGGTTTTCAAAAATAAGCGGTGGTTTTTAAACCAGGGGGATTAAAAGTAAAAATGCGGCAAAAAAATGACGTATTGCAGGTCTATTGGTACCGTATTGGCTGTTGGTCCAAGAAGACGAAGCAAAGCTTTGGAGGCTTTTCAATGCAACCAAAAACCCAACATTTTAGAAATTGCAAAGCCTCCTGGCAACCTTCAAGAACTTTTGCTGTGACCTTTTGTGAACCTCCCCTCAGTCTGATTTTGAGGAAGTGTTTTTTAAATTTATTTATGAACTTGTGGTTCTGTGCATCGTTTCAAGTGATGCACTAGCGCTCTATGCGGGATTTGATTTACTTGGTGATTTACCTGATACATGCGGGAACTCAGAGATTAAAATTTCACACTCGTTTTCTGCCTAGACGTTACAACATAAAACCTCATTAAGTAGTCAATATGTGTTAATTTCCGTTAGCAAACACAATTTGGCCAAAAAATTGCCCCACTGCCCATCTTAATTCCAACATTACTGATACGACAGTTCACCTTTAACAGTCTCACTCACACTAGGTAGATAGGTATCCCAAAACATAAGTAGATGCGTAGGTATAATCAAACTTGGCCCAATAGAACTAATTCCCGAACGTGCCATGACGTTGCAAGTAGCAGCACCAAGATGCAGGTGATGGCTCCATAAAAAGGGAAAAGCAAGTGGTTCAGGGTAGGATTTAAACATTTGAAGGTCTACCTCATGGACTGTCAGCACTTACTGTCTAGCAGACATGATAAACCTACGATGAAATCATTTTCTCCTAACTTAGACTGAAATTATTCTGAATAAAACGGCGGGGTAGGTAAAGAAAGGGGGACACAGGATGACAAAATTTGTAATTTTATAATTGACAAAAATTATAATTCATACCCCAAAACTTATGTTCATGCTGATCGAACGCCTCCTGTTAACCAGATACTAGTGAGGGTTTGCTACCCGTTCTAGTTTATTTAGTTTCGATGCAGGCTTTGATTACAAGTTGTAATTATGATTTGGGTTAAATCCGTTGCCCCTTCGAGGCGAACTACAGTGAAAGAGAATGCACAAATTAGCTTAATTAACCCTGAAACACCCAACTTTGTTCAGCCTGTATTCAACACACGTAGCTCCAAATATCTGCATTTTCGAAAAAGATGCCTACCAGGCAGAGCAGTGAGCTTTATCCAGTTATTCTCCCCAAAGGGGCCGCCACCTTATAACCACCACGTGAGCCGGGCTGAAAACCAAGCCTTCAAGCAGCCCCGTCAGCGTGCAAGTTTTACATCAATGGACCCATCCAAGTAATTAGAACAGTTGCAGAAAAACCAGATTAGGTGTAAACAGATGTACAATATTAAAATATGGACCAAATATAACTCAATAAAAACATTATAGTAACACACGCTTCTTTTCAGTTTACTGAGAATTGCTACCAGAGCTTAACTCTATGAATTTTCTAGCCGCGAGATCAATAACATCTGGATGGCAAAAGGCTCTAATGAGATTCAACCTTTGAGAACTATAAAGACTCTCTGAAGATCCTGAATCAATATCACAGTTGTGTGGTACATTTAGCCTTGATTTTATTTCGGCAATGGGAGTTCTGGGTAAATAATTATCTTGAAAAAACGTGTCATCCATAAGGGTTGGACGAGGTGATATAGGTTTGACCTGCTGTACGCACCATTTTAGCTCTTCCAGTATTCGCTGAACAGGTACAGATGTTAAATCATCCTAAAATATCAAAAAGGCAATGTCTTTTTTACGAACAATAAATTTTGATACATCTTATGCGGTACACATACACAATGTTCGAACATAAACATAGGCGGCTAGCATGATACAGATAATTTGAGTTCTACTCACTTCATTGGGGTTCAACAATAATTCTATTTCAGGCTTGTGTAAGTCTTTCAAGGACGACCGAACGAAGTATTTGACTAGGGCCTCTTTGACTCGACTTTCATCATCTGAGCTCTGTAACCAATGTTACTAATGAATCCAGGTAGGATAGAACACTACTTATGGAGCTACCAAAATACTAACCATTGGAACCCATGTGTTGATGCTGATAGCAGATGAAAGATTTTCTACATAATGCCACCAGCCCTTAGGAACGTATAAAACGTCCCGTGGTTCCAAATCCACTATTATGGCATCCTTCACACCTACCAACATCAAATAAAAAATGATATAAGCAAAACAGGTTAGGTGAGTAAATACTTGTAGTTTTCCTTGACCCTCCGCAGACCATGCGGCGGCACTCATTGACCCGAAAACAGAGTTCTTGGTGTCCTAAGTTGTACTTGGAACTCCGGGAAGCTCAGTAATATGCCTACGTCACGTCCCCACACATACCAGCAGGCCTTCCTTGAACTTCTCTGGCTCGTATTCAGTACATTACAGTTGGTTGATGTGAGAAAATTTGGTTGGCTGAACTGTATTCCCCGCACGGGCCTTCCCGTTTCTTGTATAGGACCGTTCCTTTCTATTATTTCTTAACCATGGAGGTTGTACGAACCTGAAGAATTTGTTTCAGTTCTTCAAGAATCTGTTCTCAATGAATTGGTGATATTGGAATAAGAGAACTGAAAATACATGTACCCAGATCATAAGCTAATGTAAAGGAAAGGCGTTACTGATTCTTTCATTAGGCACCGTACCAATACAATGTTTCTTTGTTTTGTATTTTGTCCCTTGTTTTTTCTTGTCATTAGTTGAATTAAATATGCAGTTTTTTTTTAGTACTGTTCCTGTTTCTCGAGATTTATACCAAGTAAATGCCATTTATTATAAATCCATTATCCTTACCATTACCTAACATGAATATAAAAAAGAAAACGATGATGATTTTTCTTGTTTTCAACAAACGTTGTAGGATCATCCCCAAAATAAGACTAATGGGATGCAGAAGGGCTATCATTTGGGGTCAAAACTTTTTTCTGTTCAGGCGATAACCTTCGGGGAAAGAGACCAATTCTAAAATCAGTAAGGTAGGTATTGAACAGAGTCTGATATCACTAGTAAAAGTGTATAAAACGCTGTTGGGACACTGAGTGCCGCACGCGGACGACGATGTTCTAGAGATGCGCGGGGTTTACGGAGGGTGAAGGCCACATCTCCATAAAATCCGTACGGCCAACCTCAACAGCGGCCACTTGATGCCAACCCGACTGTGTGAATGATGTTTTTCTTCGAGAGTTAACCTGCTGGGCTCTTGAGGCCAAAAATTCCAATACCAGTTCTCGTTCGACTCACCTCAACCCTGGAGGCAGGCCTCTCGGTCGCCGGAGTGTGTGGAGGGTAAAGAGGTCGGCCTTTGGATCTTCCGGAGTGCATGGCTCGGTATTTAGAGTGCATCACAGAGCGTTGTGTACTTACCAGGGAACTGAGCGCATCCTCGAAAAAAATTGTATGAACTGTATACACTTGACTCTTCATAAGGCACTCGAACAGCTTTCAAATTTTCCGTTTCCGAAGGTGGAAAAAGTAACCATCTTTTCCTGAAAGAAGTGGAAGATTCAAGAGAACTCTCCAGAAGCATTTCATGTTTCATTACAAGTTTATAAAAAAATTAACCTGCCAAAAATTTGAGCAACAAGATTACATCCGTATGTGTCCATATGGCAAGGAGTATGAGCACCAGGAGTTCCAATCCAAATTGTTGAGTCCTTAGCTGATAGTTCAGGGAACCCTAAGTCTTCCCATGTGAAATCCTGAAATAGAATATGAAAACAGAGAATACGCAGAACAGTATTCTCAATGAGAACCAATTAAATAGTAGGAAATATTGTAATATGAGTGTAAGGGGGGTATGCAATACGAACCAGCTTTGCGCGGGAGTTTTCAGAAATGCACGAGGAAATTTGCTTGTAATCGAAATAAAGCCAGGTGTCAGAGCTAGCTGAATTGGACGACGAAAATATTTTGAAGAAATCTTGGGGATTCATCAATTCTTCTGTGCAGCACCTTTCCCAGATGGGCGTCTGAAATGTTTAAAATAAATATGTTACTTGGTTCATATAGATGTCTTCTCGGTATCAATTTCCTGGGAAAAGTTCACTCGAAAATCATCAAGGCAATAACTCCAGGATAGGTAATATCTGTAGCATTATATGGCCAAATTTAATGATGATTCCACCCGAAATTATTTCGGTTTGCAGGTACAGCCACTTAGCACCAAATGGCATAGATCCAGCGCGAGTATTCTGGAGAACTTTGGACAGTTGAATGAAGGATGAAGATGGCTAGCAGTTGCACCTTTCCCCATCTCAAGCAATGTCATACCCCACCACAGTGTTCATAAGTGTGCAGCCTTACTTACCATAAAAAAAGTCTGCCAATTCGAGTAGGCACTATAGCTTCCTCACTTGAATTACATGAACGTATAGAATAGTTGGGTAGGTTCATTTTGATACGGGACCATCTGCGATCCAACCCACGTGTACCCTCAAAATTTCAGCTCTCTACGACTACTTTTCGCGTAGTTAGAAGCGTTACAAGGAAATTATCAACATTTCATGTTCGTGCATGCGCAGACGAAAGTTACTGTGCGATTCCAATGAAATTCATTTGGAACTATCAACGTATTATTTCTGATCGACCCTCTAAGTTTGAACTCATTTCAACGATACTTAGGGTAGTTATGAGCTTTTCAAGTATTTTACGTTTGCGCATGCATGCGCAGCCGAAAGTTACCGTACTTTTTCAATGATTTTGGTATGGGACCGTCTGTGACCCAACCCGCACCCACCCTCCTAATTCCAGCCCATTTCGACCATTATTTCGGGTAGTTATGTGCGTTACAAGGAATTACCACGGACAGACAGACACAGAACCAAAAATGTTCCTCGATGTCTGAAACTCAAAATGGAAGTGGAAATTTTCATTTTGGAAGAAATGATTTTTTTTTTACTCAATCAAATCCAAGGCTTCTCTACCTTCGGTAGTGAGGAAGCAAAAGTTCATGTTTGTCCATACATTTGAGAGGCAGAGACGAAAAGCAATTTTATGAGACAGCGAGAGAATGCGAGTTGCAGATGCTACCCTCTTGCCCACAGTTTGTTGTCAGATGTGTGGTTGTTGAGATTATCAAGATCCTTAGCCCTCTTTCACACGGGGAGCCGCACGGCTCGTGGCTCGCAGTCAGGAGCGTTTTCCGCTCTTGACTCCCACCTTTCACATTTGAGAGCCTTTTGGCTCTCGAGCGCTCAGTCGCTAGTTCTGCCCAGTTGAAGAAGCATGGATCGCATGCGTACTTTGGCCATTTACCTTCTTCATCGTCGACGCCGTCTTTGACGCCAAAACCGCCGAAGTACGAGACGGTGTTGGGTCCATCCTATCAACCAACGGCGGGAAGAAGCAGGAGTTTTCGCCACGCTTTATCAACAACTTCGACAGGATGGCAACAAATTCGATTACACACGGAATTAATTAACATTTCCACGTCTACATCCATATTTGAAATCAAAAAGAAAGCAAGACAGACTTTTGACGTGACGAGAATCCTTCTACGTATAGCAATAAACTGAGGAGCGAGAGCCGTTTTCGCACTTCGTGTGAATACCCGCATCCTCCCCTTTGCATTTCATGGAAGAGCCGGAGGCGCGTGGCTCGAAGTACAGAGCCATGATCACTCACGGCTCGGGAGCCCTAAAAGCTCTCGCTCCCCATGTGAAAGCTCCATTGCACTCAATGCATTTCAGTCTCACGCGCCTTCCTCCTGCTCGCAAGCACGAGCCGTGCGGCTCCCCGTGTGAAAGGGGCCTTAGGCCACGCGCCTCCGGCTCTTCCATGAAATGCAAAGGGGAGGATGCGGGTATTCACACGAAGAGCGAAAACGGCTCTCGCTCCTCAGTTTATTGCTATCCTTCGAAGGATTCTCATCACGTCAAAATTCTTTCTTGCTTTCTTTTGGTTTATTATTTTCAATAATGAACCATTGGAATCGAGCATGAAAAAAAAAATTCTTACCCCCCTCAAAATTTGATGGTTTACGTTTCAAGGTATGTAGAATCCAAAACTGCAATAAAAATATTTCTGTCTGTCCGCCGTACGGGCCACTTTTCTTAGTTACCATGAAAAAAAATTGATGAAATTCGGGTTATAGGTTCCGTTCGGCGTCTAGTTGGTCCTAGAAGGTCGACGTTACTGTGAGTCATCTCTAAGGGGTTCAAAATAGGGGTTGAAATTTTCAAAACGCCTATACCATTTTTTTACGTAAATATTTTTACGGTTTTAAATAGTTCTTGAACTTGCGAGTTTTTTAAGACCATCCGGAGCATCGTACGTCCAGCCATTCGTTCACAGTAAGGCCCCGAAGTTTGCACCGACAGGCATTTTCGACTCCAGTGTGAATGAAATTGTATACAATTCAAACCAAATCTCGTAACCAGAGACGCGCCCACAATAGGAATTTGTGAATACGGCCAATCATTGGTAAGCAGGGTTCACATCCATCCGGAAAGCTATCCGGAAAGTGCGTACGAGCAGCTGATTGGTTGGACATCAGCTGGGGAGGGGGGAATATTCTTTCCGGAGAAGCACTTTTGAAGCGAACTGTACGCATCTGATTTTTCAGATATTTTCCGCTCCGCATCTGCGCAGTTCACTACTGCGCATACAGAATGGCGTCGGCAACCAAAACAGCTGTGGGAGGAAGCGCGGGAAACGAGTTGTCAGCCAAAATTCCGGATGGTTATGAACGCCTTCCCAATTTCCGCGATTCCCCTCCATCCCTTCCACTGCTTTTCACTAGCTTCCCCTATCCGTATTTCCGGACGGCTCCGGATGGATGTGAACCCTGCTGTAGGGATCACCTGATTATATTGGCGGAGTATGAAGTCGAGTTGGTTGTTCTGTGATATTATTTCGCATGAAAAATGATGGCTCTTTTGGAGTTTGTTGGTAGGTAGTGAAACTTGAACAAACGTTGAAGTATTATTGATGGGTAAATTATTACTCAACGGTAAATTATTACACAACGGTTCATTATACCATCTACGTAGAAGGGGCTGGAGTTTGTTGGTAGGTACTTTTGCAACTTTTTTCACACCTCATCAACAATTTCTTTTCAGAACTTCATTATGTGTGTTTCTTTTTGTTAGGTACTGTTTGTAATCGGCAGAATTATTTTAGCAACATTTAACTCGTGATTTAGGATGGTACCTAGTAACGAGTACGGGGTTAGGTACTAACCTACGGAGGGTCTGCGATCTACATAATATGTATACTCGTATAATAGAATAGTACATATCATATTATATAGACGGGTTATCTATACATAGAGCTGTGATCTGTAACAGAAGGGTATTCTATACAAAATAATAAACCATTGTGCAGGGATTTGCAGCGTTTTGATTTCAAATATGGATGTAGACGTGGAAATGTTAATTAATTCCGTGTGTAATCGAAATTTGTTGCCATCCTGTCGAAGATGTTGATAAAGCGTGGCGAAAACTCCTGCTTCATCCCGCCATTGGTTGATAGGTTGGGCCCAACACCGTCTGGACTTCGGCGTTTTTCGTGTCAAAGACGGCGTCGACGATGAAGAAGGTAAATGGCCAAAGTACGCATGCGATCCATGCTTCTTCAACTGGGTGGAACTAGCGACTGAGTGCTTGAGAGCCAAAAGGCTCTCAAATGTGAAAGGTGGGAGTCAAGAGCGGAAAACGCTCCTGACTGCGAGCCACGAGCCGTGCGGCTCCCCGTGTGGAAGAGGGCTTAGCCCTTAGGGTTTTTTGATATTTATATTTTTGCTGCCTCCTCTTCGTTAGTTAGTAGATGTTGGATTAGAGTGATGGTATGTAGAGTGATAGCTGGAAGTAATGTGGCAAATTCTTACCAAATGCTTATTCGAAGATAGAATCGTACGGATAAAGATCGCTATTAGCCCCAATTGCAATTTATATTTTTATATTATCATTGTATTTCTGGACTATCAAACGTGTTGTTATCCTATTAGCAACAGCTCTCTAGAAACTACAAGGTTTGATTAAAACTACTTATACGCACCTACGTAGAATTATAAAGTCAATTTTTTTTCTCAATAATCTAGCATTAATGGCATTGTATCAAAGGACCCACGCACCGTTAACGTCTGATAATCTGCGTGTGGACCACGTGTGGAAGTAGCGACCTATAAGCAAGCATTATAGCAATCTAGCATACAGGACAGTCGTACACAACCCAACTCTCCCAGACATCTGACACCTACTCAACACTAATGAATGAGGCACATACTTGAGAACACATGTGACGTCCCTTGCGAACAAAGATTCGAACGTCGTCTTCATCGTTTAACTTGAATAACTGATTCCACTGCTCAACGCCCCAATCAATTATATTCCACTTCAAGCGATTCCGGAAGAGGAGAGGTTCATCACACAGAACAATGTTATTCATCACTGGAAGATTAAAGCCGACGAAAGGTTGGACGTTTCTAAGAAATGAGTAAGAATCAGAATATCAGAAGAACGCGGTGAAGAAATAAGGAGTGCAAACTGTAGCTTTCTCTGATGTAGAACATAATAATTGAACTTTATACTTTGGCACCTACCACCGGTGATAAGAAGGAGTTCTTCTTTTTTCTATGATTATTTGTCCAAACTTGGCGCCATGTATAAACAACGATTTGTTGGATTGTTGTTGATGGCTTTGGCTTGTCGATTTTGCTGTAGAAAAGAATTTAAACTTGTGGTTGTGATGAAAAAAACCTACTGGCCACCTTAGTATATTATAGGACCTACTGGACACCTTAGTATAGTATATTATAATATATAGTATATTTATTCTATAGTCCGTGCACTAGAATATTGCCCTCCGACGGAGAACGTGGAAATCATTTTCAACACGGAATTCCCCGCTTTTTTTGTTTTTCCCCTGTCCAGTGGCAGCACTTTCCCCCTGTCCTTTTTCTAGTGTGAACGTGTGAACTGTGAACCGTCATAAAAACTTACCTTTTTTTCGTCATAAAAAAATGATACTGTCATAAAAGCCATAGTTAATGAACGTAGCATTTTCCCGATATTTGTAAAATCGGACCCTTGAGCGTGACTCCTTTCAGCTGACAGAGTGTAATAGGATTTTTCTATGAAATGTTTTCTTGAAAAGGTACAATGAGGTAAATAAGGAAGGAAACAAATGTTATTTTATTATTTATTTATTTAGTACATATTATTATTCATTTGTTTAGTACTTACGTAATTTAAGTGTGGTACGTAAAACTTCTAATCAGAAAAATCCGAATCCTCATCGGAACTGCTATCAGTATCAGAAGCCCCCAACATGATGAAACTATCGATCTCCGCTTGACTGAAGTGATCTTTTTGACGGTAGTCGTCCTCAATTTTTTCGGTTGGACTGACATATCTTCCACCTGAAACCGCTACTAACCAGTCGTTTCCGAAGGTAACTTCTACCACACTCGAGAACTCCGTCACTCGCCAATTCCGCACAAAGTGTTTCCAATGAAGGGCACTCTTTCCAAACAATGTAGAATTCACGTACCTATCTTGTTTCGTGTAGCAGCATCGGTGAATTCATCAGCATCGATGACCTTCTTGTGCGGTGTGGACTTGGTTGGTGTAACAAACAAAGGTCTCGCCCGATCTGATGTTGTTTGGTTTCCAGCTTCCTTCATAATGTTGCCGACTGTTCTCGCCGAGACGCCCGTCGCTGCATTTGTCACATCGCGAACGTTGTATTTCGCGTCATCCTCTTTCTTCTTCCTCGTAAAATACTGGCACACATTGTACACAATGTCTCGCGCCTGACTCCTTAGAGCCCTGTCTCTTGCGATAGCACTATAGCAGGTTTCCGGTTTCTTACTGACGATGAATGTTGATCTTCCATCGCGAGATTTGTGTAGGCGACACACGGAAACTGACGGGTAGGTACGGGGGATTGTGATGATACTCAGTTCAAAAATAGGATGACGGGGATTGTGATGATACAGTTAAAATAAGAAGGGTTAATACGACGATATAGGTAGGATGGTGAAACGAAACGCAAGATGCAAACGAGGAAAAACATGATATGGGAACGGAATCAGCTGGCTTGGAATGGCAGCATGGCTGCCAACATAACAGAGTAAAAGTCCCAACATTGCATCCCACTCAGGCTGCCGAGCCCTCAGCTTCTCCCATCCTCCTATAGAGTGCAGGGTCGGAGGGCATTATTCTTGTGCACGACCTATAACATAACTGGACGAAGGGCCTCTTTCACCAGCTATTTAAGGGGGCGCAGACCCTGTTTTTTGTCAGT